>MU825421.1:11035-611035 GCA_029204205.1 Desmophyllum pertusum | reverse complement strand
TTGCGAACACAAAATTTATAAGCTACCGGCTATAACGATGAACCATCGACTTCAGATTCACTTTTACACTAAGTAGACAGGTTCATGATCGTAAAGCTAAACAAGGTTGTAAACCAGACACCTTGGTCTCAAAACCAACTTTGAAAACAACAATAAGCTTGGCGAGCTCGTTCACAGCTGACCCTGCGAACTCACTAAATTAAAACACAACGGCATTCATTTACAAATTCATTTGGAGGGAAATAGTCCAAATTTTAGGATAAAAGAGTAGCTTACTATTTTCTCTAACTGATTCTGTGTTAGTTTGACCATAATATAGTTTTCTGGTGTCAAAAAATCTACAACAACAACCGCTCGAAGCGGTTCCTTGAAAATCAAACAAACTTGTACGGCACGAAATAATTAAGCTTATGTCAAAACGGACTGTACGAAGGAATTTTTTTCCATCGGCAGTTTTTGCAGTGAATACAATTTAACGATCACTTAAACTCGTTACCTAAAGCTGTTCACATACCAAGCTTACATGTAAACTTAATTCTTGAAATGATCGGCTTTCTTCCGTGGACAAAATTCCGTTGTAAAAAACGTCCGATCGATCGTCGTAGTTCGTAGTTGTGCAGTTTCTGAGAATTACGCAAGCAGTTTCCGAGAAAAGATTATCGCAGTGATCTTCGGCCTGGCCAAAGCCTGTAGAAGCTTGAATAACCACATGTAAGCATATGTACAAACTTTTTTGGTGCTTTTTTTTTTTCTGCGAGTTGTTTGAAGACCTGCTGCGTCTGCGAGTTGCGACTCAGAGTCAACGCTCTCACCCTCTCATGGTAGATTTGTCACAGCAACAACTCTAACACTCTACCACCCCTCCCTCCGAATATATTTTTTTTACCACCCAGAATCTGGGGTGGTCACGTGACCAGCCGCAACCAGGGTCTCTCTACTCAACGACAAGGGAGGAAAAGGAGAGAGAGCCTGGAATCGAGGTTGGAAAAAACATTGGCGCGCAAAAACCATTTTCCGCTCGCCAATGTTTTTTCGTTTCTCACTCGACGGACTAAGCTGGGAAAGAAGGACTGCTCGCAGTCTATACTGTTTCTACCATTTTATGTCATATGAACTCCGGCTCCGGGATTTTACTGGTCAGCTTCAGCTTTAATTCTAGACTGAACGTTATAAAGATGTCCGTTTCCTCTCTACCAAGACAGAACCAAACTTACTTGTTTTCATTTCTTTAGCCCCGGATGTTAATGTGCAGTGCAACAGTGTCAATATGACCATCACCATTCCCAAGTCCCTCCTCCGTGGTATTGACCGTGAGCATCTTCGACTCCTGGACACCACATGCAAGGCAAAAGAAACCAGAACTCACTTCTCCTTAACAACTCCGCTGACCGGCTGTAAAACAACACGCAGGCAAACACCTACAGCTATCGTTTATTCCAACGCAGTCTTGGAAGTCCCCGTGGCTCCAAACGATGTCGTGACACGCGTGCGTGAAATAGAAATACAGTTCAGCTGTTTTAATTCGAAGTATGGCATGGTATCATCGGATGGTTCGAAGCCAAGTGACAGAAAACTTGTGTTTAATGATGAAGGCAAAGGAAACTTTACACTCTCTCTGAATATGTTTCCTGACAATAGATTCGTGAGTCCTTACATGAAGTACGATTTCCCTGTTGCTGTGGTACTGCGCAAACTTCTGTTCTTTGAGGTATCGGTGATATCAGATGACAAGCAGTTGTCAGTCATAACTGATCGATGTTATGCCACGCCCACTCAGGATAAGGATAATTCCTTGAGATACGAGTTTATAAGGAAAAGGTATGTGAATAATTCATTATTAACTATACCTGTTGTAGATTTTGTACAACTCTCTGCTTTTATTCATGCCAGGTTAATGTTTTTAATTGTAATTTTTCTCGGCTAATGTACATTTTCCAGTCCAGAGCTTTTCCAACATTTGAAAAAAATATAGAATGATGGTCGTTCAGTTAACAATAGTCAACATGTTAAATAGGGAGCACAGATGTTTTTGAGCCACGGACAGCAACCGGAAGTCGAACGTTCTCTTCTTTGGCGCGTATTTTCGACTTTTTGTCCGTAACAACATGTTGTAAATGCTAAGACGAAAGCTGTCCAACTCATTGGTGGAGGTGAAAGCGCGCCAAAAACAAGAACATTCGCTTTCCGGTTGCCGTCCGTGGCTCAAAAACGTTTGTGCGTAAGCTCCCTATTTAATAATATTGTATCATGTGTTGTATATCGTTAAAAACTATAACATTATAGATCAGCTTTACAGTATTCTACGAATAACTTCAGTTTTGTTGATCAAGATTTTCAAGTTGTAGGTTTGATTTGTACATGTTTGAAAACATTTACAACACTTTTTCATCATTTTTTTCACCCAGGATATGACTAAATAGTCGAAAACGTTTGATGTTTTTATAAACTTTTAATAGTTTTTTAGCCTTTTCAACAATTGTATATAGTTTTATCATAGTAGAGCAATATTGGTAGTTTGTGTTTAATAACTATTTGCCTCTTTTTCTCTCGTTATCTTGTAAAAAACGGCTTCAACTAAACTGAAGTGTTGATTGTGTTCAGTATAACGAGTATAACCTGAAATTGTTTTTGTGTTAGATGCCCGAGTGATGAAACTGTGGAGTACCATGCTGCGCGTTCAGTCAACGCACAGCGGTTTAGCCTGGAAGCCTTCAAGTTCATTGCTATGCATCCATTTGTGTTCATACACTGTTACGTGATTGTCTGCAACTCAACCGACCCAAGCTCCAAGTGCGCTATGAATTGTCCATCAGGCGGCCGAGGAAGACGTGAAGCGAGTGATCACGTGACTGATGATGTGTACTCTTTGGCCCAGGGCCCACTCCTTCTGGCACGGGAGAAACGAGAGGAAACGCATGGCAATTTTCTGGATAAAAGTGGTATGTAGACAGACTTAAATAAAAATTCTAAAATTGCAGCATAACTTTAATTTAAAAGGCCACATTGCATTATGGTCCTATATTTTTGGCTGTTGTGTGTATTCATTGCAATTCTTAGACCATCCACGACGAATTAGAACTTTTTTTGGAGCTGTGATTAAAGTCACAAGCTGTAAATCTTCTATATGATGATATCTTACATTTTGCCATTTATGATCTCGTTCCCTCTAGGTTCCAGTCCTACCCTCATGATGGTTCTGTTTGTGATGTGCGTTGCTTGTTTGGCGGGAACAGTGCTGATGATCTTCAAGAAGTCACGTGACAAGCCTGCTGGGTATGCTGTGCTTGTCAGCGGTGATCCGAAGTGAAAGCATGCTCAATGAAAACAACTGGACTGGACAGATTTTAAGGGTACACAGAGCTTGAGATATACAAACAATGCTGATTGTTAATTAGTCGCTATAATAGTTTTTGCCTGTAGTAAATATTTCCCTCGCCAGATAACTTAGCCTCCTACGCAGACTTTCTTACTGCTATACTTCTTTGCACTCGTTTTTTAAGCGTCACGCAATTTTTGTTGTTGTAGAGAATGCGTGACTCTTTTGCTGGAGCGACTGTAAAGAAGTCTGGTATCGAGTATGATAGAACATGAAGAGATCCCAATTTAATTATGCGAACACAACAAGTTAATTTAAAAAAAAAATTATCTTCCCTGACCAGATCAGCCAAAAATGTCATCAGAAATTTCTCTACTGTATGGCAATAATTGTTTATCTTAAGCTTAAGTGTACCATCAATGCGTATATTATGAGTAGTCTCCAAAGCATAACTACATTGTATACATTATAGCGTCCAAACACTGCAATAAACCAATCAAGGCTCGGAGTAATTATTAAACAACATTGCAGCCGGTGGAAAGCGCGGGAAAATTCAAGAACCCAGTTCATGATTGGTTTGGTTCTTATACCCGATTAAACGAGAAAACAACATGTTTGTTCTTATTGGTTTGGAGCATGCGCAGGTTGCACGAGTATTTTCAACCAATCAAAGAGCCCAGCCAATCTTTGTCAATAAAGATTACTTTGACAGTCGATCAAAAACCGCTCCAATGCGTTTGAGTGAGTTTAGGTTAGTTTTTGAGGCTACTCAGAATCCTACCCATTGTTTTTCTTTTTTACCGGATTGTCGAAAGGGTTTGATTTATTTTAAAAAGTGCTCTGCTTTTTGTGTAATTTATATATGTATAAATTTGTAGACAGCAGAAGATTATATATCATAAGTAAATTAAAGTTTAGTCTCGAAGAGAAAACACAAAAATGCTTCCCAGGATATATGACTTATATAATCAACATTTATTAATTGTACTATTTACGTATGGTATTGTGAGCTTGGTGCTGTTAAACATAAAATCAATAAAATATTGAATTGCATTTAATGCAAGAGAAAAACGTTTTTGTGTGGTCATGACTTATGAACGTTTGCTTTACTTAAATTAAAAGGCTAAGGGTTCGACTGATCCCGTTGGAGCCTGAATTGTTTTCAAGCCTCCGTTTCAACTACTTAAGTTGAAATATAACTGCGAAGATCTCGTTCTCTTTCGTTCCTAGATATTATTGGTAAAAGTAATCGTGGTTTATAGTGGGGCAGTATCACGGGAATTCTCCCAAGTTTTTGTGTAAACTAGTTGTACGCTTGAATTATGAAGGTACACACGCTGATGCACAAAATGTCTCCTGAACAACACAAAAAAAGACATCAATTCATTCTCCTGAGGTGGGAACAAATTAAACCAGAATAATTGATTTTGAGCTAATTTTCCCAAGAACACCGTAAAACTTGAAAACGTCGGACCGAAGTAACAGGTTTCATTCTACTTAGTTCCTACCCATTCTTAGTCAAATATTTTTTAACAGTTTTTCTGTACTAGTATAGTAACTTTTAGCAAAACCAGGCCACTAGTGGATTTCATTTGATACAAACACTTCTGCTAGGATGTTTATTAAAGTAGTACCAAATCTTGGTGACATTGCCCCTTTAAATCTTACGGAAAGGAGTTTGAGACCCACATATTGATGTTTACGACTGATTCTCTTTCAAAGAATCTCAAATATATAAAAACAAACAAACATAAATAAATAGGTTTCTACATATTTTATTAACAAGTGTTCTCTAGAAAAGCGATACTTTTTGTTTTTGTCCTGGATATCCTCGCCCTAAAAAAAGTATTTGTATAACTCGTGCAACAGCACGAGTTGTAACTGAAATCGATATATTTTCAGGAAGAGTTGTTTGGCTTTGAAAGTTATCCATCTGCAAATGTGTACAAAATTATTGATTGAAAGTAGATTAATTTCTTAGCGTGCAAGCGGCTCACTCGTAAGCGCAGAGACGCGAGAGACGTGACGGAAAGGAGACTGGGACCTCAAATATTATTGGATCTTGCACATACGTGACTATGTTGTACCAAGCCAATCTCGTACCCAGAGCCCTAGACCAGCGGTCGAGAAACGCTTTTTTTCTCGACCACTGGTCAGGAGGAACATAGCTCTGGCTACTAGAATTTACCGCCGTTAGTGGAGTCGCCAGTACGTCAAAACATTTTTTACCCATTGGCGGTTTCAAGCAAAGCTCTTGTAAGTAGGGTATATATTCTTCTTTGCACATGCCTCGATAAAAAAAAACGATCTTTTTTTTCCAACTCGGATTTTTCTTTTCTGCTACAGTCGTAGCATCTGTAAGCATAACCGACGCCATTTTTAACTCGAGTTAAATTCAGGCTGTGCTGTACTAAAATATATGGTGTTTTTTTTCAGAAATGGATGAAAGTAATACAAATCATCACTAAGATAATAAAATATTAAATTATTTAACTGGTAGAAATAGAAATAAAACAAAAGCTATCGGTCGCTACTTCAGCTATACACATCGATTATCGTTCTAAAATAAATGAATAATAATGGTGAATAACTGCATTTTGCTTCTCTTTAATTTTGAATTTCTTGGGTGAGAGTTGTGTAGTTGTTGATCAAATTCTTCCTCTGCCACATCATGTAAGCTGCACCAAAGATACACAGCGCTGTAACAGCAGCCAACACGGCGATAATGGGTACATTTGGACCTGGAAGTAGAGAAGTACGATAAGACACCTTACTACCAATTATACGACGCTATACGTAAGCAATCAACCTGTTTTCCACGTCGAAAGGCACATCGCTGCGCAACGAAAACAATCGATAGTCATTTTTTGAAGTGACTGAAAATTAGCTAAAATTGCAAAAGCCGATATAAAACACAGCAGGCTGAAATTAAAGAAACTCAGCCCAACAATTCAGTGTTTCAAAGCAGCTCGATAACCTGTAGAAACAGGTTATTTTCTCATTTATTGCATTGTTGGCAAAGGTGGGAAAATCCTCTCCTCCCATTCTTCATGTGACTTCGCCGTTTCACTGCTATTTAATAATAAGGGGTGGTGAAAGGTCCTTGAGTACGGTCTCGCAAAATTTTAGTCACATTTCATGGGTCTCGCAGTCTCGTTTTTGGAGCGGTTCTGTATGTCTCGCAGTCTCGCAGTCTCTCTAAAAAAGTATCAGTCTCGCATACAATCTAAAAACTCAAAAAGTCTCGGTCTCGCAGAGAAAAATGCTAGTCTCGCTATCTCGCAAAGACTCGAATTTACCATTCGCCACAGTTTCTCATCGCGAGGAAAAACCGCCATGCAGCCACCTCAAGAAGCTATACCAAGACTGCTATCTACAAAGCTGCAATCATTAGTAGCTATAATATCTCACCACTTCTCCTAGGATTCGCCGTCCTTTCTTTTCTGCCTTCTTCCTTTTCCAACGCAAGGGGGCCCTGGGCAAGAGGATATACGTCATCGAGACTCTCAGCCGCAACATCGACGTCACGTTTACGTCGATTGTCGCAGATGCGCACGCATTTGGATTCTGGATCCGAGACATTGCAAATCCTCACGTCACAGTGGACGAAGACAAATGTGTTATCGCCAATGAAACTGAAACTTTCCACGCTGAACCGCTCGGACCGCTCATAAGCCGGGTGATATTCAAGTGTCTCGTCCTGTTTACAGCTGTGAAGAACAATAAAACAATCAGAGCTGAATAAAACCCCGTGGGGGAGGGGGGGGGGGGGGGATCCCATGCATGTGAAATGGGCGGGGTGCTCGTCGTCTCTTTTAGGGGGGAAATTATGGATTTTGGTTTCACTAAGAGTGTTCAGGGCGGAACGCTAATATGTGTAGCCATCAAGGTATCGTTTAGAGTTGTACGCGAATAAATACTGCGTTGGTGGTCTACACGGATTACGCATTAAAAATCTTCAAATTTCTTCTGACCATTATTCAACAGTCTCATTAACGGACATCGATTACAAATTAGTTCGTCCATGTCTGTTTTAGAATAGTATCTTTTATGAGAATAAAGCTTGAGTCGCACCTACATTAGTTTCCTTTAGGGGATTAATTCAAATTTTTTGACGAACATCCCGCCCGTTTCACATGGGATTCCCTCCCGAACAACCTGGTCCATGTGGTTTGTTCCACATGGAACAAATTAATCCAGGATTAGAGTCAAACTGACTTTTACATGCTATGAACAAGATAATATAAGAATTCCCCATACATGGGTCTCTTCCAATGATAATTTTGTTTTGAAATCTATTTTTAATTTTCAATCCATAGCTGATTAATTTTTAACAAGCCACCTAGGCTTGTATAAGACTTTAAAGGGACACTATCCTCATTTTTTAGCATGATTTTGGGAAGCTCAGAAACACATCTAGATCATAGGAAGCTGAAACAATGATGTTTGATTATGTAGAATGCACGGTACTCGACAATTAAAGGGGCACTGTCTTTTTTAGTATGATTTTGGAAGCTCAGAAACACATCTAGATCATAGGAAGCTGAACAATGATGGTTTGATTATGTAGAATGCACGGTACTCGACAATTACAAAGGGGCACTGCTCCTCATTTTTTTAGTATGATTTTTTTGGGAAGCGCTCATAAACACATCTAGATCATAGGAAGCTGAACAATGATGGTTGGATTCTGTAGAATGCACGGTACGTAACTCGACAAATTAACTCATTAGGAAATGAGGATATATAACGACAGCGAGGATGGAAATGGATTACAATATGGATTTTTGAAAAAGTTACACGCTGTCAGTTTTTTAAAGTTTCAAGTTTGGCTCGGAAAATCTTTGAAATTTTGCAAAAATGTTTATTGCATGCAGTATGGAGTTGAGTTTCTTCAAGAAATTGCTTTTTATCATTTAGTTAGAGTTTATTAAGTTTTCATTCCACAAATTTAGAGACCATTTCGTGCATTGGTTTTGATCAAATACCCGGAACAGTACAGTGTCCCTTATACAACGTTAATCTTACCCGTTCTGGATTATCCAGTACTTGGGAGAACTGTTCCTATCTGAGGTGGGTGTAGCATAACAGTCCTTGGCAAGAATGGTCAGCCTGTGGTCATCGGTTTTCAACAGATGCCTCAAAGTAAATCCTTTCACGTAACTTCTTGGTAACAGGATAGTCGTCTTGAGTGTACTCACCAACGAATCTGCAAATATAAATAGTTCAATTTCTACTGTGACTATCTCTCCGGGAATCCTCCGGGGACAAGGTCGGCCCTTTGTGGCCCTGGGTGGAGAATTTCGCTTGTAGTCTTGTCCCGGGAGTAGGGGGTGGGATAATTGAAGTATCCAGTGCCGCAAGGAATTGCGGGGCGAAGATGGACCTCTTTGTTGGGAAATCCCTTCAATTTGTAAGCGATTGGTTGGAGAAGCAATTTGTCCAAGTTAAAATTTGAAGGTAATAAAACCAAAACCGGCGTGTCCACTTATTCGTTCTACTTCAGAAGCGTCTATTTTGTAAAAATGTCGGGTTTCCATAAAATATATCCTTCTTCTTGTGAAACGGAGCAGTTCGTTTTCATTGGATGTCAAGTGTCCCACGGATGGGGAATTGCCTCATTCTTTGTGCCCGGGGGTGGGGAATAGGACGCCAAGTGAAGAAAGATTGGAAATCCCGTGAGTGTACCCAAGGGGAATGGTTACAGTAGGAATTGAACCGTGCATAAATATGATATGCTTCGGTCGAGCGAAAAGCGAAATACAGCGAGTGGAACAAAAATGGCCGCGCGACGTCTGGGGCCAGACACGAGGGAAAAAGGGACTGCAGACAAAGAACATGAAGACGACTCAAGAAAAGTATTAGATTATAACGTTTGCATTCTGCTTGTCCTCTAAGCCTTGCTCTCTAGTATAATTAAAATACATCGAAACTGGTTCCCGTGATTGGTACCAATCTTATAGATATTTATTTAGCTTAAACAAGAAGTTCCGCTATAAAAGGAATGGTACCTCCCATATTTTACACCTTTTGGGTGCGAAAATGCAAATTTGTACTCTTTCGGTTGTGGCACGTTGTTTGAGTCAAACGTCCTGCAAACTAAACATGCTTCAAAATATCATGAAACGAAAATATATCATTAACAAAAAATAAGATATGACTTCCTAATGTTTTAACAGAACATTCTCCGAAAACATGCAGCAAATTTGTATCAGTAACGGTCGTACAAAAAGCGCAGGTTGTTTGTCAGCTGTTTACGCTTTGATGGTTGATTGACAGCTAGGGTGTGAGAATGGCCAGGCCAGGCCCTTTTAATACCGGAACTTCTTTAGCCTGCGTAACTGGCGGTATTGTTCGCACAAGGTTTTGTCGCGGCTTCTTCGCTTACGAATGTTTACTTCGCGCGCCAGCAAGACCGCCAGCTACCCAGGCTAGAACTTCTTGTTTAATCCAGTTTTTGACACAGCAAACCAGGGGGGGGGGGGGGGGGGGGAAGGGGGGGGGGGGGGGGCTAGCAGCGAGGCCTGAGACCTAGTATACATGATTGCACATTTAAGAAATTTGGCCGAGTGAGACTAAGTACTGGTTTGTTTAAAATAAACATGGCGGACGATGGCGGACATGACGTGCGTTTGTGTTCGTTCAGAAATATTTTGGCGATTCCACGTTCAAAACATCTATGGGAACGATTCGGTCGCTGTTTAACTGAAACTTTGGCCATTGTGGGACACCATGGATGAAAATTCCACAGCAAACTCCCGTAGAGGTACGTTTCTCGAATGATTGACAGATTTCTTTACTTGTGCGATCATGTATAGCGGAAAAGCGGCAAGATCAAAGGGCGCTGCCTGCCCCCCTTGCAGCAAACCAACAGAGTATATTGTGCAAACCTGATATCCGGATACAAGCTCAGTTTCAACGTGAATTCCCCGAAACCTTTCTTGGAGAAAGTTACTTTCCTGCTGCGTGGCAACAGCCCCACCCCCGTCCACCAGTCCCTCGCTGTCGTAATAACAATGGAATGGAATCTGAAAATCAGGGACGTGAGAGACGATATCCTTGGCCATGGCGGGAACAGGCAGGGCCTCGTTACTGTAAAATAACTGAGGAGTCTGCGTGTCTGCTCTTAGTACCACAACCGGTCAGCGGTACGTCAAGGAAAAAGTGAGTGCTATTTTCCGACGCCTGGCAATCCACGTCCAGGGCTCTTATGTGCTCACGGTCTGCACCACGGAGCAGGGGCTTGGGAATAGCGATTACCATGTTGTCTTGTAAGCAATCTACAGTGGACTTTGTCATCTAAAGCAGAAAGTGAATCACTATTATTATAGAAATGTTCATATTAATGATCTGATGGTAAACCATGGATACTCGAGGGTTTAGTAACGTTTTAAGACTGTTAAGAACTGACCTTTCACTTCATCTGAATTATCAAATGCGGTGTCATCATCTGAAAGAGAGAGAAAAAGAAAGAGAGAAAAACTAAGGAAATACATTAAATAGAGTGGTTTTCTATTGAGTGTAGAAAGTAATTCCGAAATTTATTTGGTTTTACTTTACTACGCTCTGTGATTATAGTTCAACTCGCGCCACGTACTCAACCAATCAGGTCAATCAGATGCAAAACCAAAAACCAATCGTGACTTGGCCGCACGCGTTTTCCCGCGCTTGGGGCCGGTTACGTGTGTTTGCTTCGAGTTTTTCATTGGTTCATTGTGTTATTTTCGTCTGTTGTGATAGGCCATTATATTGTGATTACTTTGTTTTGGTTTTACGACACTCAATTAAAAACCGCTCTTATCAGAATCAATAAATGAACTGATAGGGGACGGTTCCAAGTCGTACTAAAGTTACTAAGGAATTTTTCATGACAAACAAACGATTAAAAAGGTCGCAATAATGAACAGCAGTCGTGTACTCGTACGGGAATCGGTATAGTGCCGTGTAGATTTTATGTAATCACCTTCTCAATTCTCCATTACTAGCCCGGCCTGCAAAACTTTTAATTTGATTTCAATTTACTGAACTTTTAGTATAAATTATTTCATTATAAAACTGAACTCAAATAAGCTGCACATTAAAGCCTGGTTTTCACTAGCGACGCAAGCACAAGCGGCAAGCAACATACGCAGACGCAGTAACGCGTTGATCAGCAGTACCTTTTGTTTAGGACAAAGCAACACATTACTGCGTCTGCGTACATTGCTTGCGCTTTTGCTTGCATCGCTAGTGAAAAACCAGGCTTTAGGATTCATTGGGCAAACACTATATCTTGATGCATTAGAATTAGCTTGTCGCACTCCTTTTCAATAATTAGCGATACAGCGCGCTTAGATTTAAGTACTAAGGTTCAGTGATTGCAAATGCATTAAGATTTTTAAAAATCTCATTAATTATGACATAACTTGCGGCAAAAATTGACAGAGATTGCGCTGCCTTTTCGTTGAACTAAAATACTAAACATACATCAGTACCACATGTGACAGAAATAATTAATCCGGCTCTATATAACCGAAAGACTACAGTGGGCCTGATTTTTCGAACCTCCAAGGGAAAACGAAAATTGGCTCGAGAAATCGTGAGTTTGAAATACAGGGGGTAAAATTACAGTGAAACAAATCCAAGGGAAAACGACTTTTGGTTCGAGTTATCGGGGTTTTTGAGAAATCGAGGGTTCGAGAATTTGGAATTCCGATCCACTGTAGTTTAAAAAGTTAACGAAAATTAAACTCTTACCTATACCAACAATGTCTTGCGAAGTGTCGCTTACTTCAGTCTCTGTTCTCTGATGTCGCATGGCTTCTTGAGGCGTATCATAACCAGAGAGAATCTCATGACGGCAATTCGCAAGCATAAAGCAACATTGAAATATCACTAGGCCCAGGTTCATGTTGCACGTTTTCACTTTAAGGCAGTATCATTTATAAGCAAGAGAACGTTGTATGTTTTGGAGCCAAGATACATTTTCCGCATTCGGTTTAATTTATTCCAAAAGAACAAAGCAAGCAAAGCGGAAAAAAAGATGATTGTTTTCCTTTTTCATTTATAGTTCTTTGCATAATACAACCCGGAAAATTTTGCTCCATGAACCATGAAGTTACGCATTGCTTTTGTTCAAAGAATTCCAGTACATTTAACAAAATAGTAAAAACAATGTTCGGATTTTGCTCAAACCAGGAGTGAAACACATACAACAGCTTGAAATACCAATAACCTACGTTTATGAGCAAGCTAAAATTGAAACTTGCATTGTTGACTGGAACCAAAATATATTACACAGAAGGCGGTTTTCATTGACAGGAATTATAGCAGAGGACCCTTGTGCAAGCCCCATGTGCCATGTTGGGCACTTGACCGAGGTCCTGAGCTGAGTGGTGGCTGCTATCAAAATCTCAGGACTTCAAGTGATAGATGGGACACCCAAATAGACAAGCCCAACGTCAAAGTGCTCTCTTGTTCATGTTGGAGTCAACTGTCTGGTGGTGGTTTTTTATTACCATGCCAATTTAATCCTTCTTCAATTTTCATTTAATTTCATAAAAATCTACATATAGTGAAATAAATTAACAAAATAAATACTTTCAGTCAAAAATTAGTCTGTTCCAGGCGTTCAGCTCGCACCGCACCTCACTCAGAAGAACCGAACTCATGAGACAGGCTAGACTCGATTTCCGCCGCTCTCTCGAGTCCGGTCTTCGTTCCTCCCCGAGAAGAACGGCTGGACGCGTGAGCGAACGGCCGTGTCTGTGACGTAATCAAAAAAATTAATTTATGTAACGCTACTCCGGCTCGTGACATTCATTTATTTTCTATTATCTCTTATATTTTCGAAAGAAAGGATCTGATCAGAAATATTCACGAAGGATGTTGATTTCTCGCCTTTATTGTGAAGCTATATGACTGAAAACCGGGATGAAAAATATTACAAGATGTAACACGACCAGTCCGTGACAAGAAACAATGTTTTGATGCAATTTCGCCAGAGACGTCGCGTTCTGGCACCACACGATTTTACATCAAATCCCAGATAAAATTCATCACACAAGTTTACCGGACTGTTTTATGTATTGTATAGCACATGTCGAATGTCCAAATGGATCTCATTAGTTGCCTTGTGCGGTTGTAGTGGCTTCGCTCCCCGGCTGAACGCGAACTTTCCGTGATGTATTTCCTTGGTGCGGATGAAAAATCCATCCTGTCGGTTGAATTACAAAGACATCTTGCCCATTAATTGACATTAACGATTCCTATTGAAAATATCTTCGAGAGTTTCAAGGCTAAATGTCTCTTAAAGACGATCGAACGCCGGCCCAAACAACTGCTTTGCATCCGTGAAAGATAATTTATGCCTGCTCGATTCGTGCAGGCACGTTTCTCATTGGTGGAAATGAACAATGCCAAGCTCACGACTCCAGCCGTGCCTTCGGGGGATGAGCGTGGGCTCGTTTTCCCGAACAGCGGCTGGTAATCGAGCCTAGAGACAGGCCGGCTAGTCATAACTATTCAGTATGTAGTCGAAGTTCCCGTAAGCGGTAGCCTGCGAGAGCAGACAGGCTACGTAAGCGGACACCATCAGGAAGTGTCCGAAACTGGAGCTGGCCCCTTACGGGATCGAATGGGGGAGTTTGTATGAGCCAGAGTTCAAACGGGGTATACTCTTTCAGAAATGGCCGTCCAGCAATTTTAAATTGATGCCTATAACTGAAGAAATAATTCAATAACAAGAAAGATCATGTCAAGATGAGTCAATGATGTGTACGTTTTAAGGCCATATTCCTATTTTGGGGAGAAGTTGTAGGAATTTCAATGTTTCCACAAACATGAAAATGGGGCTCGTGAGGCCAGGTTTTGATTTCCCATACAAATGTCTTAAATTTGAAACAACCATAACTTTCATTGTCGCCATTAAACCAAAACCGCTCAAACTTACCAGGATAACCTATTTTGCAGTGCATCAATATCCTTGAAAACCTTGCCAGACAAAAAATTGCTGGGCGGCCATTTATGAAAGAGGTGTATTGTCAAGGCAACCGTACGTAGAGCTGTCCACTTACGAGAGTGTCCGCTCAGAGAGTTTCGACTGTACAGAGTTTGTATGAGCTAGAGTTCAAACGGGTGTTTCAAGGCGGCCGTAAGTAGAGCTGTCCGCTTACGAGAGTGTCCGCTCAGAGAGCTTCAACTGTATTGCGGTACCACTGAAATGAATGTAATCAATTGCAACCTGACGTTATTCGTAACTATTTTTTTAATAAGTAACACAGCGTTCTAATAGTTAATTACATTAGCGGGCGCGTGATATAAAGGTGAACTCGAAAAGCTGACGTTTCGATCGTTAGCCCGTTCGTCGGACCGAGTGTTATTTTTTGACAATACTTTTGCGTAAATGGAATGACGCCCGTAACTAAAACTTGACGAGCCCGCTTCATCCCGAGTCTCCCGACCCAGACCTACACGGCCTCTTACGACGAGGATTGGAGCACAATGGAAAATGCGATGTTGAACTCCCTCCGTTGAATTTTTATTTTTATTTTTTCTCCGGCGCGATTATTCCTCCCCTCTTTCTCGTCATGTTGTCGTTCAGAGGCGTAAGCTATCGATTCTGTGGGGCAAGTTGGATTGCGACGATAGAAAAGAAACCTGCAATTAAATTGTAAAAAATTATTTATTTATTTTTTATTTATTTTTATTTTATTTTTTTATTTTATTTATTTTATTTTATTTTTTTGTTGTTAGATTTATGATAAACGAAATAGAGACGTTGTTTGAGAATGTTAAACGTTTTTGGACGTAACACACTACTGAGACGTGTTGAGCTCTTTGCTTTGTTGAATTTGGGTTACAACTTGTTCTGCGTGCCATTCTTCAAATTTCTTCTTTAAAGGACAAGGTCACTCCAAAAAGTATGTTTTTTTTAAGTTGAGCTACTGACCGTTTTTTGAGCTTCGTATAAGCGGCCAGGCTGCTAAGTAATATTCAAATGGCGGCGCTCGATGTCGAATTTTGGGCTTCTTTGGAGACAAATTTCATAAGGATCGCGCGTACTTTAGAAGCTCAGAAAATGGTATGTAGCTCAACTCAATGTTTACTTTTTATTGGTGATTACAAAAAAGTTACAACAAAATATGCTTTCTGAAGTGACCTTGTTCTTTAAAAATTGTTTGTTGTAATTTGCACATTTACCTAAATATACATAATCGAATATGCTCTAGCCTAGAAGGCGGATGTACACAGGCTAAATATGTTCGGAAGGTAAAATGTTCGGACTGTGTTTTTTTACGGACGGAAAAATGTTCAGACATTATTTGTACGAAGGTAGTAGATATATTTTGAGGGCTAAATTACAGACCATACCAACAAAACAATTAAACTTAGCCAACTTTATATCACACCTGTTATTCCAGTAGGGGTCTTTATTGGATTCAAATTCTTCACTAGCGGCTTTGCGTATGTCTTTCCTTTCTCCACTACGGATAGCACCGGTTGACGCCCAACCATATTTGGAATAATGACAGCTGAAAGAAATCTGCACTTCCGGTGCTCGTGTTATGACTGCTGTCGGAGGAGGAACTTGTCGAACCATGTTACTGTACACCACACTACTCTCGGTGTGTCTGCTGGAGGTACCGCATCCAATCAGCGTCGTCGTTAGAACAAAGTGTGTGCTATTTTCTGTTGCTGTACAGTTAGGGTCCAGGAGTCGAAGGTCCTCTCGGTCGACGCTGGCAAGTAAGGACTTGGGGAGAGAGATTGACATTTCGTTTGGGTGACATTTCACAACTGCCCCGCAAGCTAGGAAAAGTAGAGGCACGATAAAGGGTTATAATGGTAAAACACGATGGTATAACTACCTTTAGTAAAACTCTACTAGTATACTAATGCAAATAGGACAATCTGATTGGCTGAGCTACTCGTACACTATCAGCCATTATAGTTCACCACTAAATTTTCTTTGATTCTGATTGGCTTAAATCGAACACGTGACGTGATAGTGTTTATCCGCGGAGAGACACTGTCAGGTAATAGTGCCCGTCGGGCAAAAAACCCCGGATCGATAGTGCCCGCCTGAGCGAAAAACAACCGTTTTGTGCAGTTTTGAGCTAAACAATTGAAAGAATAAATTTAAAAAATAGCGAGAATTTACTCTCTATCAATTCTTTCATAACATATGGGCATGCACGAAGTTTGGAACGAAATATTTAATGGCAAATTCCTGTAAATGTACTGACAACAAATGCGAATGAAAGAGCACTAAACAATTTACGGAAAGATCGGTAAACCGACACAAATTCGTCCAAAAAATGACAGCCTGTTTACAACACAAGTTTAATCTTAGCCTATTTGGTATTGTTACCTTGTATTTCCAAGAGGCTTGTCAATTCCAGCTTGAATCAGCACAATAAATATCGGTTACGAAGGCGAAGCTTAAATACGGCAGTTCGTCAAGCGTTTGCCCGTAGTGAAACCTTCGACTCCGTTCAGTTGTCCGTTTGACTTGTAAAATGAATATAATGTTCAGCTCCACAATTATTTCAGATCTTCCCATTTTGTGCTAAATCATTTGCACAATTTTCGTAGATTATGAATCATTAGAAGAGATTGAGCGAATAAATAATCCGAAGAAAACTTTTTGTCCTGCTTTCTTTTCATTCAACTGACTTGGCGGAACCCGCGCCAGGTTTTGCCGCCGTTTTTTCATACAAATCATACTTCATTTAGATGGAACTGAAAAATCACTCAGTCGATTTATAACTTTTGAAACAGTAATACCGAAGTTTAACCTAAAGTTTTGTACGTATTTACGAGACAAAAGTTGAAATGCAAAACTATTTTTGAAGCTCCAAGCGTCGCAGTGTGTTAGAAATCGAAATAAATAAATTCATGAGGTTTTCAGTTTTAGGCCGCCGCACGGAAAATTTAGTGGTAAACAATAACGACAATAGAGTGTTTTTGTCTCGGAACTATCGGTCTGATAGTTGCCCTTGGAAATTTTATGTTCTAAAAAACTAGCATATTAGCCCTCGAACTTCGTTCTCGGGCTAATATTTGTTTTTTAGAACATAAAATTTCCGCCGATAGTTCCTCGACAGAAACACTCTATTGTTATATTAGTGTGCAGTGGCTGGAGGTCGTCTACAAAATTGCGGTTTCTTCTCGTTTCTCCGAAGTTTTGGAAGAAGATTTAGAGTTAATGCTAGACAATTGTTATGATTTCTACTAAAACAATTAGATTATTCGCTCTAAATTTCTATGATGAGATAGTTGATTCGGCCTACGGCCTCATCAGCTATCACATCATAAAAATTGAGAAATTATGTCGAAGCTCTCTGAGCGGAGTCCGGGACACTCTCGTAAGGTCTCGTAAGCGGACAGCTCTACTTCCGGTCGCTTCGTCTGAACACAAGATCATACTAACTCTTCATTTACACATTTCCCTAAGCGGCCAGCTCCAGTTGCGGACACTTTTTCTGATTCCCGAGGGTGTGCGCTTGCAAGAGCTTCGACTGTATTAGTTAATGGTCTTATTCAAGACCGTAAACCATAATTTTTTTCCCCAAAATGAAGTGGAAAGTTGAAGCCGCAATTCCATTCCATCATGTCACACCAGTCACAGTCTCTATTTTACATTTTCTTGTAGCTAAAGGAATAAATTATACTCTGGAAGAAACTATACAAATGCATTCTAGTCGCTGCACTATAAAAAGCTGTAATATTAATATTAGTTTTCCTGAAACTATTTCGACTATTATTTGAAAGCATTTTTCCCAGTATAACCGTACCTTTGGAGTTATAGTTCTTGTAATCCACTTCCAAAGTTGTTTGGTAATCGTCTGATGCATGTATCGTGCATTTGTCGTCATGATCCCCATAGCTGTTGAGGTTTTGAGAAGAAATCTCGATCCTAAGAGCGATAACAACGAAAAATGTCAGAGTCAAGCGCATTTTAACAATACTAGTCTTCATTTGAAGGTGATAAAACGTGATGCTGCAGGCTAGCAAAGGATTTAAACTCTTTAGATCATAATTTATGCATCATGACGAAAGCTTGAGTGACTTACGGCACTGTCACAAGAGTTCGTGGCGCATAATTAACTTGTGCTTATTTCAAAAGCGGAAAAAGTAGTGTTCAAATGTAAACAAGAATCAAATCTTTTGAAACAGCTTTCCGTTTTATTTCGAGATTATTTATCCGGATATTGGCTTTCAAAGGTCGCGAGAAAAATTGTATTTATCATTACGTTTTGCGGAGTGCGGAGTGCGGAGTGCGGAGTGGCGGAGTGCGGAGTGCGGAGTGCGGAGTGCGGAGTGCGGAGTGCGGAGTGCGGAGTGCGGAGTGCGGAGTGCGGAGTGCGGAGTGCGGAGTGCGGAGTGCGGAGTGCGGAGTGCGGAGTGCGGAGTGCAACAGGCGAAAATCCGTGGCCATTTCGAGTTGCCATTTGCCTCTGATTCAAAACGAGTCCTGGTGCAAAACCATTCGGCAAATGAAAACGTGTTTGAGTTGTATGAAAATGAAAAAAAACTCTCATGTTAGCGTAAAATAAATGATGTTAGAGCGATTGTCAATTGAGTATCGAAAGTAATCCGAATTGGTTTTGCTTTACTACGTTATGGTGGTTCGTTTATAAAACTCACGCCACCTACTCAACCAATCAGATGCTAAACCAAAACCAATCATGGTTTTGGTTTTGGTTTTGGTTTACGACACTCAAATGAAAACCGCTCTAATTTACGACATAGCATTTTAGAGTCAAGACGAGTGCAAATATGGCACGGTATTACACTCGTCTTAGTCCCCCTGACCGCGCGCTACAGAAAACACTGTTCAAAGCCTATATTTTAGGAAATAATTATGTCGTGACGAGTAAAAATGCCCAGCCGTATTACACAAATTCCCACAACCTCTTTTTATTTAAGTGTTGGTGCGGTGTGCTGCTGTGCTAATTGTGGACACTGTAAGAAACAAATATTTCAAATCGAACATCACACAGGTAAAAGAAGTCGGTAATGACCTATTGCGACATGTTATGCGTCGGCTTGAGTCAGTTGTCTTAGTAATCAGTGCGGCCATAATTCATTCATTTTACAACAAACAGGGGAACAGTTTGGTTTTTGTTTCTCGCGTCCTATATTTACCACAAGTCCGTTAAAGGACAATATTGAACGTGTTTTTATCGTGGTTAGTGAGCTCAGTTCACTTCTACACCCACACATGGTCACACATGGCTTGTTTTTTCCTGCTTGGCTAAATTGAATACAAGCTAATAAAGAAGCCAAAGCTATGTATTATACTGTCATACGAGACAGACAGACAGACAGACAGACAGTTTTTATGCAAAGGGAATTTGAGAACACAAGATAAATTTAGAAAACACGAGCCGCGGGCGAGTGTTTTCTAATTTCTCAAGTGCTCTAAAATAACCGGAAAACGATGTTTTATACCATGACAAAAACATGCTTTTTTAACCAATCAGAGCGCGTGCATATTTTAGTCTATTTAAAGCCCCTTTAAAGCCAAATCAACTGAATAATAAGTAAGTCAAGCAATGTATCAGATGTATACTTGTTCTCTCATTCACAATGACGTGTTAAGGCGGCAATACCTACTTAACAGTGTATAATGTGTCGAATTTACCACATTACGCATCGATGGAGCTAGCAAATGGTAATATTTAGTTTTGCTAGCACCAAAATATATAGGCAACCCCGCTTACGAGCAATTACAAGCCATTCAAAAGTGTATTGACGTCAATAAATCAACAGAGTGCTTTAACTTGGTTTGCGGTCGTACCGATTGAGTGAGCATCGCTTTTAAAGAGTGCGCCAAGCCCACGCGTATACAAACGGCTTTTGTAATATTTTTTTCCTGTTTAGAAATCGAATAACAAAGAGCAGTATGATTATTATGTTTGAAACATACCTAACAAGGTGAGAAATTTGAATATGTAGTAGATATCTGATGAACGCATTTTATAAAAACATGGTCGTTTTAACTGTGAACTGTTTCTCGATTTTTTATTTTATTTCCTTGTAAACCGAACAACTTACAGTGAAACTACTGTAACCGGGGCCACCCAGACAAAGTTAACCAATCACAGGGCAGAACGGGAACAATACATTCCAACATTTTTGAATTGAGCCAATCCGATGTCGAGTACAGAACAATGAAATTGCAACTTCTTCGTTCGCGATGAATACAGATGAATGAAATTTTGTGCGGTTCTACGGCGTGGATTTTCGATTTCAACCCTTTTATATTTGACTAGTTTTAGGCAATACGATTTGGAAGTTAAAGATATGCGAGTCAATAAAAGAGAAACTCCAAACTGCGTGAAGACTTGGAATGCGACGGTTGTACAGTATGTTTCCTCTGAGAATAAAAGTGCGTGGCGGATTTGAAATAATTTGTTTGCTCTTGACAAATTCAAGTTTTCTCTACGCCGGAGTCAACCACAGTGTTCAACCGGCTGAATAGCTACACTTGTCAGGGTTTTGCAGTACCATTTGGAAAATAAATACACTTGACGCCAGCAAGGGAAGACTTTATATTCCAAACTGCATAAAGTCAGTGCACGCAATGGCCAATAGTTTCGGCAAAGTTCGTGACGGATTGAGTGAAAACAACGAAAGCACGGCTTGTTTACCAGCGTGATGAATTCAGTTCAGTTTTATACATTGTCGGGTTTTTGTCAGTACAATTTGGCTGAAATTAAAATAATAAGTAAAAGAGAAATTCAAAATTGCAAGAAGAGTGTCGGCTGTATATTTGAAGTTTCGGCAAAGTGAATCATGTAAATTGTAGCGAGAAAGAACTCAACCGTCGGAGTAGAATATTTGCAATTGCCGGCAGAGTTTGAATCACATTTCGTAACGGCAAATTATTTCAGTATTACAGTTATTTCTGATCGCATGAGAGAAAGAAGCCAACTCAGTGCTAGCAGATCAAACACAGAGTCGCTTCGATCTTTCCTAGAAAATTCGGGACTTTTCCCTAGAACAGTCAGGACTTTTCTCGGAAAGATCGAAGCGATTTTACTGGCACTGAGTTGGCTTCTTTCTCAGTAATTTTTCCGAAAGGATTCAAAACAGTTTCGAAAGTTCAACGCAAATCAGACAATAGTCATGCGATCAGAAATGACTGTAATAAAGAATTCGCCGTTACGAAACGTGATTCTGACTGCCGGCAAAATATTCCGCTACTCCGGCGGTTGAGTTCTTTCTCGCGACAATTCACTTTGCCGAAACTTCAAATACATGTATACAGCCGACTTTCTTTTTATGCAACTTTGAATTTCTCTTTTACTTATTTTTTTAATTTCAGCCAAGTTGTACTGACAAAATAAAACCCGGCGCGTGGAACAAGGTGGAAAAATCAAAGATCCGACAATGTATAAAAAACTGAATTCATTGCACACTGGTAAAACAAGTGCTTTCGTTGTTTTCAAATCCGTCACGCACTTTGCCGGAACTATTGGCCGTCGTATGCAGTTTGGAATATAAAGTCTTCCCTCGCTGGCATCAAGTGTATTTATTTTCCAAATGGTATTGCCAAAACCCCGACATGCGTAGCTATTCAGCCGGTTGACGCCGTAGAGAAAACTTGAATTTGTCAAGAGCGAACAAATTATTCCAAATCCGCCACGCACTTTTATTCGAGGAAACATACTGTACAACCGTCGCATTCCCAGTTTTCACGCAGTTTGGAGTTTCTCTTTTATTGACTCGCATATATTTTCCTTCCAAATCGTACTGCTAAAACTTGTCAAAGATAAAAGGGTTGAAATCGAAAATCCACGCCGTAGAACCGCACAAAATTTCATTCATCTGACAGTGTATTCATCGCGAACGAAGAAGTTGCAATTTCATTGTTCTGTACTCGACATTGGATTGGCTCAATTCAAAAATGTTGGAATGTATTGTTCCCGTTCTGCCCTGTGATTGGTTAACTTTGTCTGGGTGGCCCCGGTTACAGTAGTTTGACTGTAACAGCCATGCTCGAAAATCTTGCATATCGTGACGTTCAAGATGGCTGCCTGATCGATGATCGATGGTGGTCGCACTGAAAAAAGCGACTTTTCACTTCCAAATAAACATTTCGATATTCTAGACTGCTTAAAGTGTGCGTTTGATTGTACTTTTTGCGGAGCGCATGCATAAACCTTTTACTGAATTTTCTCTCTCCAAATTGTAATTCTCCATAATAATTTCATACATTTGCGAATTTGGAGGTTTCACTAAGACGAGGCATATCCCTTACTTTATGAATTGCTTTATTTTCGTCGCTTGACTTGTTTATATATTTTTGCATTGATATTGTAACGAGAACTGATGAGATGATGTTTATTCGAGGGAGAAATTATAAATGACAGCTTTTGTAAGGCAAGGATGAGTGGGAGACTGGTACGTTGTAGTTTTCTTGAGGTCCCTATATTTATCTATATTTACAACAACAAAGACAAGCCGTCACAAGGACTGTAGCTCAACATATTTAATATTTCGTCTATTTCGTCAATAACTGAAACGAAGCTGGGTTTGCATGAGTGTTGCCTAGTACATTTTTTTCCTGTATGTTATAATATAATCAAACGGTCGTATATCTACATGTAAGTTATGCGTGGTTGTAATTACGTAAACAAGGTTGGCAAATTCATTCCTTGCACATGATGCGAACACGTTTTTCGAGAAGACTAAAGACCCGATCAGACGGTCTCAACATTCTCTCAACTTTTGTCGAGGCCATGCCGCGTTAACGGCTTCAACATTTCGAGAACAAAAGAAATGTTGAGAAGATGTTGAGACAAAGGGGTGACAAACGGCAGTCAACATCGACTCTCAACAAATGTTGAGAGAATGTTGTTAAGACAAATAATCGGGGAGACAGGTTATATTTTGTTCGGTTTGCAAGATCAAGAGTTTGTGTTTTGAATAGTTTTATTTATAGTCTCCATTAAAACACTTTTGATATTGTTCTTAATAACTTGATTGTTTTTCAAAAAGAAAATGAAACATGGAATTGTCTTTGAATATGTGATGCGAGGTCTAATATTTTAATTGCATGCTTATATATATCAACCAAAATATGATTTGTTTATGGGAAAATCAGATCAGTGGTAACTGATATATATTTGAGTATTTCGGCAACGACCGCTAAATCCATTTATATGTGGTAAATTGCAATTTTGTATACTGTATTTTTAATTGCAATCCTTTTGAATGATTTGAACTAAGCAGAATTACGTAATTGATCATTGATACCGCCGGCCACAGGTATAAAACATTTGTGGTCATATTACACGTAGTAGTAGCTCAGAGAAATGTCTTAGCCATGCTACATGAACAGGCTTCAAAATGTATTGCTAACGTTTTTAAATTAAAAGACTGAAGTTCCAGTCTTTCGATTCTACTTCATATTTTTCGAACTAATAAAATGGCTCTCAATGCTTCGTCGGGTTCATGATTTAAGCTCTCGATTGTTAAGCATTTCATTTGTTTTTCGTTGTGTACGTAAAAGCGGCCTTGAAAAGAATCCGGCCCGCCGTGATATGAATTTTAATAGCCACGAATTTTTCCTTCTTCTATTGTTCCTATTTTAGTGGCACTTAATCGCGGGTTAACAACTATGCGGAAAAAACTGCTTATTCTTATGCTTATGCTTAATGCTTATCCGAGACAAGAGCAAACATTGTAGCTGCTCAAGCAATCGGCGGCTTGAAACATGGAGGTACTACGTCTTCGTGTTTCGTTTGCATTTCTAGTTATTGTGATCACTGTTAATGGACATCAAGTAACAAGTCAACGCACTGTTGAGAAAGCTGGTCATGCTCACGGATTACATCGAGGTATGTAAACAACTCACTGCCGCTGTCCGTACTATATAAACCGTGCTGTTGTTTGTGTGTTATATACACAATTTAAATGCGTGGATTTCGGCCCAGAATTTTGTAGTATTCAGTGCAATATAAATAGAAATCCGTCAAAAATAGCATGTTCCTGGCTTTCAGATTTTAGTAAAACGTCAACGGGGACCTGAAATACTGAACACGGAATCGAGAAAGGAATTGATCGAGCTGGGAGAGGAACACAGACCGCTCTGTCGTTTTTTCAAGCTCTGCTAGCCCGTTGAAAATTTTTTCCGTTTCTGCGTATATTTCGCCTGCTCTACAACAATTTGCCGAGAGCGGTCAATGACAGGCTTCAAATGATTAGAAGATTAAGCGAGGCCAATTCTATAAGCTCGAGTCTGGTACCACCGAAGCTAGTAAAAATAATACAACTATTTTAAAGTTGACTTTATAATACGCAGATAACAATCATTACAATGGTTTACTTGCAGTTGTCTTTAAAATAGCTGTGATGTTTTTTATTACTATACAACTCTGTCATATCACCGATTGTTGGTGCTTGTTGTTTAAATGATTTGGTTTAATGTGTTTGTTTTTTTTCTTCGTGGAGATCGAGTAAAAATATAATTGTTGATTATTCATCAATCAGCGGATATTGTATCAATCCAACCGACCAATGGAAGGACTTATTATAACGCGAACTTTGATTGGTTGCCCAATTGTTGCTATGTAAAAATGTTTATGACGTCACGCCACATTTCTCATTGACGGAATGTCTTGTATTTCATACGAACCAAAATAGAAATCGAACGCCTTAATAGCGCCGGATGCAAATAATACGAGAGAAAGTTTTGGGCGAATTCGAAAGTTTATGCATAGTTAATAGAGGGAATTGGTTATGAAGCCCGGAAAAGTTATTTGTTATATGTTTTTGTTCGCTATTTTGGGGGTTGACCGTGCACAAAACCTGACAAAATACAATAGGTGGTTACGTGTGTTCAAGCTACTAACCAATAGAAACGTTGCGATTACGTAATTCATGCATAGTGTATGAGCGCAAAACAAATGATGTGCACGGTCATGGACCTTCCAACATAAATCATGGCCTCTTTGTTTGCTCCTTTGAAGTTTGCCGGGCTTCATAGCCATTTCCCTCTATTAACTATGGTTTATGTAAACCCGAGCCACAGTCGAGTGTTTACATAAGGTACTTTCAAATCTCCCAAAATTTCTCGAGTGTTTGCATCAGGCTATGTAAAAAAGAAGTACATGGCTGTTTTCTATTCCTTTTATAAAATAAAGCGGCTAACAAAATGCAATGATACGTCATAACCGTGTTACATAGCCTGATGCAAAATGACTACACGACTAACCATGCAGAGCGAGGCGTTCTTTGACACAAAATTAATGTGATAAAAAGTTTTAATTTGTCACGTACAGCCGATGTAAATTCAGACTGCTGCGGTTTAAATATTGCCTCAAATCACACGCCGGATATTGGAATAACTCGGGGAGAGCTTTCAAAACGTCAGCCGAAGGCATCTGAGTGGTTCAAGTTACAATAGGTGTTCTTCCAAAATTTCAATCATAGTGCACCAACATAAAACATAGAAATGATTAATTACTGCATTTTGTATATGTTTTATAGAGCACCTAACTCATCAGTTATTGTAAAAATATTAACCATTCCTTAATTACCGAATTTTCACTGCTCGTGTCCTCATGCAATCAAAGATAGAGCATAGACAAAGTGGCTATAATCCTTTGTCTATCACTCAGTGTTTCATTGAAAATCCCAAATACCGATTACAAATTTTAACCATTATCTACAATGCTGGACATAATATTTTGGGACACTTCACATTTTGCAATATTTTTGTTTAGTCCCTTCAAATATAGTGATAATTCCCCCTATGCCTAGTTACTGAATGGGCCACCTGGGTAAATAAAGTCTCATCATCATTATCACCGGGGGTATCATGTAAAATCGTTTTTCGGCAAAAAGTGTCCTAAATATATTGGCCAGGATTGTAGTATCCTACGCAGCTGTTATTTAGGTCATCACCTAACAAACTAAGACTCGCATAGCGGGGAGTCGAGCGTTGCGTGACCACCCAAATCAATAATGGCTGCGAAGGACGCCATGATGACTTGTGCCCATTCCACTTGCAGATGAACCACATCATGGATTAGGTTACCATGAGCATGATTCAAATCTCATAGAAGGTGAGTAAACAGATCAATTTAGTTGTTCCGTCATGCAATCAGAAATAATATATACTGCAGTTTAATTGGCTAAGACCAGAGCAGGGCTGTACGTTTTTTTTATAGTGAAACACCAGTACAAAATTCGCAGTGCAATATTATTGTCTACCTTGCTTTGAATGACATGCTCCCGACATCTTGGAGACTACCCCGGAAATATTTAGAGTCATTTTCGGACTTGTAGTTCAGAAATATTTCAAAATAAAAATCACTTGATCGACAAAATTAATCATCTCGTAATAATAGTCGTAGAATATTTGAGAAATCTTCGGAAATTGTCGACACATTTTCGGAATTCAATGGATTTTGGTGTTAACTTACTTTATCTCTGTTGTGTTACATACAGATCAGGAAGAAAAAGGATGTGATAAAGGAGGAACATTTATCGACATTGTACAGGGGTACAAGTGCAATGGACCTTCACAGGAACACAAGTGCAATGGACCTTCACAGGAACACAAGTGCAATGGACCTTCACAGGAACACAAGTGCAATGGACCTTCACAGGAACACAAGTGCAATGGACCTACACAGGATTACAAGTGCAATGGACCTTCACAGGAACACAAGTGCAATGGACCTTCACAGGAACACAAGTGCAATGGACCTTCACAGGAACACAAGTGCAAGGGACCTTCACAGGAACACAAGTGCAATGGACCTTCACAGGAACACAAGTGCAAGGGACCTTCACAGGAACACAAGTGCAATGGACCTTCACAGGAACACAAGTGCAAGGGACCTTCACAGGAACACAAGTGCAATGGACCTTCACAGGAACACAAGTGCAATGGACCTTCACAGGAACAAGTGCAAGGACCTTCACAGGAACACAAGTGCAATGGACCTTCACAGGAACACAAGTGCAAGGGACCTTCACAGGAACACAAGTGCAATGGACCTTCACAGGAACACAAGTGCAAGGGACCTTCACAGGAACACACGTGCAATGGACCTTCACAGGAACACAAGTGCAATGGACCTTCACAGGAACACAAGTGCAATGGACCTTCACAGGAACACAAGTGCTATGGACCTTCACATGAACACAAGTGCAATGGACCTTCACAGGAGCCCAAGTGCAAGGGACCTTCACAGGAACACAAGTGCAATGGACCTTCACAGGAACACAAGTGCAAGGGACCTTCACAGGAACACAAGTGCAATGGACCTTCACAGGAACACAAGTGCAAGGGACCTTCACAGGAACACAAGTGCAATGGACCTACACAGGAACACAAGTGCAATGGACCTACACAGGAACACAAGTGCACGAGACCCTACACAGGAACACAAGTGCAATGGCCCTACACAGGAACACAAGTGCAATGGACCTACACAGGAACAGAAGTGCAAGGGGTCTATACAGGAACACAAGTGCAAAGGTACACCTGCACAGGAACACAAGTGCACGAGACCTGTACAGGAACACAAGTGCAAGGAAACACCTACACAGGAACACAAGTGCAAGAGTGGACCTACACAGGAACAGAAGTGCAGGGGTGGACCTACACAGGAACACAAGTGCACGAGACCTGTACAGGAACACAAGTGCAAGGAAACACCTACACAGGAACACAAGTGCAAGAGTGGACCTACACAGGAACACAAGTGCAGGGGTGGACCTACACAGGAAGACAAGTGCACGAGACCTGTACAGGAACACAAGTGCAAGGAAACACCTACACAGGAACACAAGTGCAAGAGTGGACCTACACAGGAACACAAGTGCAGGGGTGGACCTACACAGGAATACAAGTGCACGAGACCTGTACAGGAACACAAGTGCAAGGAAACACCTACACAGGAACAAAAGTGCAAGAGTGCATCAGGATTTCAAGGGAAACATTGCGATTGCGGTGAGTCACAAGGATGTATGTGAATTATTTACTGACTTTTTAACTCCAAACATTTTCCAAATCATATCAGAAAGAATAGTGGCACCCAGTGAGGAAAAATACCTGGAACGTCGTTTTTTCTGTTTCTCCGCATCGTTTAGCAAATTTTACAATATGTATATTCCGCCCCGTGGGGTACTCCCGTATATAACCTATATAGGTATGTGCCGCCCGCAAACGGTATGGTTTTTGAGCTGTTTTGGTGTGACAATGGGTCATTTGTTTTCTCATATTGGTCCAAAATTTGGTATGTTTTTGCCTTCTGGTCCGAAATTGGGTATGTTTTTTAAGAGAACCAAGAGAACGTCTCTTTTCATCAGGATTTTCAGTCAGACGAAAATCAGAGCAAAGAAGATAAATCATTCGATTTGAAGCTTGATTTACCAGGTCTGAAAAAGGATAGGGATTTTGGAGGTCAGATCTGAAAATGGGTATCGTTTTTTATCTAGTTTGGTCTGAAATTGTGTTAGCATTTAGAGAATCGGGCGGCACATCCCCACCGAAAATTGCGACAAGTATCCCCTCCCCCCAAGGGTATTCCGGACAGTTTGAGCTGTTCGGATTAGTTGAATACCGTATGGTGAGTATGATCCTATCCCACTACGGAATTGGGAACCGGATATGACGATAACAACTAATCTATTCTTGTTTTTATGGTGTAGTCTGCAGAATTTCTGCGGCATTTTAAGATGAACTATTCACAACTGGTTCAGTATTACAGTCGGTTTCATTGACAATTGGAAATGGCACAACTGAAACACAATGAAATCTGCTATATCTCAAATTGAAGACCCCTGTGGTCTGACCTCTCGTAAGGCAGCCACCTCCCAAAAGCGACCACCTAGGCTTGACATTTTGGGTGGTCGCTTAAGAGAGGTTCGATGTACTGCATTAATTATACCCGCTGTCTTGGATTGCTAGGATCTGCTACAACTCGCTTAGCTACCTTACAATAAGTTGTTCTTGATAATAAATTTCAAATTACATGATAAACCTTTTTTCCTTGCTTCTTTGCAATTGGTTTTAATTCTACTCATGTACATATAGAACATGGAGGTTTTGACTACCTTCTTAAAAATTGCCTGTGCAATGTACATATGTTTGATTTTCAGTTGTCAACGAATGTGACACAAATCCATGTCGACATGATGCGACATGTATCGATCTTGGTGAGGGCTATAGCTGCAAATGCCCTGCGGGTATTTCCGGAAAACATTGCGAAGTTGGTGAGTTTGCGTTATTTTCTTTATTGTGGGAGTGAACTGGGGAGAGGGAACTTGAAGGAAAGGAGGTGAGAGGAGTAGAAAATCTACGGGAGGCTGGAAAAGATAGGGACGGAAGCGGGATTGCGGGATTCCCAACGTGGCGGGCCGAATCGGCTAAAAATGGGAAAAAACATTCGCAACAACTGACGCTTTAGTAGGGGCAGGAACCAGGTTTAAAATGCACGGGAAGCGGGAAGCCCTTACCGGGACCGGGACCGGGATTTTTTCGGTCCAGGGTGAATTCCGTCCCCTCCGTAACTCCATTCTAGTCACTTAATTAATATTCTAGTCTCTTCAAACCTCACCGATTCTCGTTCTAGTTCTATCTGGCCTTTCCTTTCAGACATCGATGAATGCAAATACAACGATCCGTGTGAAAACGGTGCAACTTGTGTCAACACATTGGGTAGCTACAAGTGCAACTGCGCCAAGGGATTTTTTGGAAAACATTGTGAACAAGGTACATTCACTATAATTTCGCTGTCATCTTTTTTATTATGAGATCTTCAACGTATACCAAGAGAGGATGATCTAAGAGAAGAATTCCTCATACCCCATTATAACTTTTTGTAATTTATTAATAGTTTCGCACCATGCTGTGAAAGTTATTTTTTCCCTCTAACCGAGGCTCCGACACCAAGTTACTCGAACTGACCAATCAAGTAGCGCTATATAAATAACTCAGCTATGGACTGAAAATTAAAAAAATAGGCTATAAGGTACATACATGTTTTTTTAATTGTATATACCATATCCTTTTGCTGAAATATGGGTTTTTGGTATATTTTGGAGATAGCTCAATATATATCATGTTGAAGGTTAAAAATCCCTTTAATTTAGCCTTTATCTAAAGCATATGTTATATTATGTGTCGTTCTAGCTAATTTATACTGGTATACCACAACGTCTCTCCCTCGCCAACCCCCCCCCCCCCCCCCCCCCCTCCCCCTATCTCCCCCGAACCTGAAGAGTATTCGTTCATTATTTCCATTTCCAGATGTAGACGAATGCTCTGACCATCCCTGTAAAAATGGTGCAACATGCATTGATACGAAAGGAAGCTATCAATGCTCATGCGCAGAAGGATATGAGGGAGAACATTGCGAGCAAGGTAACTAACTAAACAAGAAACTATTTGAATAAACACTTACTTGATTATCGATCAACATTCTTTCTATTTTTTATCTGTTTTTATTATTTTCAACATTGTGAACAAGGTACATTCACTATAATTTCGCTGTCACCTTTTTTTATTATGAGATCTTCGACGTATACCAAGAGAGGATGATCTAAGAGAATTCCCCATGCCCCATGATAACGTTTTGTAATTTATTAATAGTTTCGCGCCATGCTGTGAAAGTTATTTTTATTTTCCTCTGACCGAGGCTCCGACTCGAACTGACCAATCAGGTAGCGCTCTATAAATAACTATATAAATAAAAAAATAGGCTGCAAGGTACATACATGTTTTTTTAATTGGGTAAAATATTAATATATCGAAATTGGTCTATTCTCACCGATTCTCGTTCTCGTTTCAACTGGCCTTTCCTTTCAGACATAGACGAATGCAAATACAACGATCCGTGTGAAAACGGTGCAACTTGTGTCAACACATTGGGTAGCTACAAGTGCAACTGCGCCAAGGGATTTTTTGGAAAACATTGTGAACAAGGTAAGATATAATGTACATTCATGTTTTTTTTTAATTGTGTATACCATATCCTTTTGCTGAAATATGGTTTTGGTATATTTTGGAGATAGCTCAATATATATCATGTTAAAGGTTAAAAATCCCTTTCATTTAGCCTTGATCTAAAGCATATGTTATATTCTGTGGTGTTCTAGCTAATCTATACTGGTATATAATAACCTCCCTTTGCAGACGACCTCCAGCCACTGCACAATAATGGCTGATAGTATACGAGTAGCTCAGCCAATCGGATTGTCTCATTTGCATTAGTGTTCTAGCAGATTTTTACTAAAAGGTGATAGGTTCGACAGACCGGCCATCGTTGAGAGAACTGGTAAATATTTTCCACGCACCAGTTTTAGTATTCTTGTGCCACTGACTGAAAATCTCGTATTTCCAGATATAAACGAGTGCAAGTCCAGTCCTTGTTTAAATGGTGCTACATGCATCAACTTGGAAGAAGATTTGAATGTCACTGCACATACGACTACACTGGAGAAAAGTGCGACCAGGGTAAGCTAAGTAATATTTACAGATACTGTAAGAAAAAAATACTGCGATGACGGGTTCTTTACAGTGAAGAACCACCTACCGTTGCCACTCGACATCCTTTTCTCTTCCATTTAAACTGGCAAATCAAATTGCAAGAACTGTACATGTTGGAGACAGAACGCGAACGTGGAGAATGAAAACTCCAACTTGCATATTTTTGCATTTTGATTGGCCAGTTGAAAAGAAAGCCATCAGAGATTTGTCACAAAGATGTCAAATAGTTGTCAAAGATTAGTCCAACACTTTGTCGAATGGCAACGGTAGGGCGCTCTTCGCTGTAATGGATGTCATGCGAGGCGTGCTTTGATAGCAGAGAACAAACCATCAGATATCATGCAGAAAGCAAATTTTTGCTCAGTGCGAAGGATGGTTAAAACGCGTACGTGACGATCATCGATACCACCATGTTAGTCGGCAGGAGTCTATCCATTAGCCGACTGTGATATGAAAAAAGTATGAATGCTATGAAAATATCAATCTGAGACACATTTACCATGAATATTAGATAATCATTGACCAAATGTTATTTATTTTTATTTTTTATTTTCGGCCCACTGCCCAGTACTTTTTCCAGTATAACCAAACTAACAAACAAACAAACAAACATACAAACAAACAAACCAACAAACATACAAGCATAAAAAAAATCATACATCTGGACCACTGAATGGCCAAACTTTGGTCTAATCCTTGATTTGCAGAGGACGACTAGAATAACGTACTAAGACATACAGCGTAATACTTTTGTTTACGACATTCCCTTTGCCCTTGTCATCGTGGTCTGCTAAATATTCCTATTAAATGGTGGAATGGGGGATATATTTTTCATAGCATTCGTGAAGAAATTATACCCTTAAAATTTTCTTTGGATTTGTATAGTAATGCTCACAAGACAAAATATTACTGATTTCTCCATTTCTTTACAAATATACACAGCGTGCGCATCATCTCTTGGAATGAAGAGCGGCCTTATTAAAGATGCTCAAATCACTGCTTCTTCGCAATACGATGTCAATCACGCTGCCATCCAGGGCAGGTTAAATTTCTTGGCAGGTGGAGGCAAACAAGGAGGATGGTCAGTTCGCACAAATAATCCCAAGCAATGGATCCAGGTGGATCTTCTCACTTACTCAAAAGTAACTCGTGTCTCCACACAGGGAAGGAATGCATTCGGCCAGTGGGTAACCAAATACAAACTGCAGTACAGTGACGATGGAGTTACCTTTCGCTTTTACCACGATCCTGGTCAGAGTTCAGCCAAGGTATACCTTTGACATGCCAATCACTTTTTATTACTTCAATGGACTTAAAGACTTCTGAAGCGTTTTTGGACAATATATTCTGAAAGCTAATCAACCCGTGTTCTCCCTCTTCTTCTCCGAGATAATAATGTGATTTTCATTTATTAAGTGTAGTATTTTTTAATTGATATATAGATGTTCGAAGGAAATAAAGACAGTGACACCATCGTATACCATCAGTTGAATCCGCCAATAGAAGCACGCTATATTAGGCTTTCTCCATCCGCGTGGCACGGTCATATATCAATGAGAATGGAGCTGTATGGTTGTCCAGGTATTTCCGTGATCAAATAACATCCATATTTTGCAACGGTGAAGCTAACGTTGTCATGTTATTCTTACGGATCTATAATTTATTGTCGAGGCATATCCGCATAAAAACGAAAAGTCTAAAAATGGCTTCCTATAGACATTTTGGAGCTATTAGTTAAAGTAATGTATATGCCAATTTTCTCTTCTATCTGGTGAATATGTTTATTTATGTGATGGTCTTTCTTTCCATTATACAGCGTGCGCCTCTACCCTTGGTATGGAGAGCGGCCTAATCAAGGATAGTCAAATTATCGCCTCTTCACAGTTCGATACCAATCATGCCGCCATACAGGGCAGGTTAAATTTCTTGGCTGGTGGAGGAAAACAAGGAGGATGGTCAGCGCGCACAAATAATCCCAATCAATGGATCCAGGTGGATCTTCTCACTTACACAAAAGTAACTCGTGTCTCCACACAGGGAAGGAATGCATTCGGCCAGTGGGTAACCAAATACAAACTGCAGTACAGTGACGATGGACTTACCTTTCGCTTTTACAACGATCCTGGTCAAAGTTCAGCCAAGGTATACCTTTGACATTCCAATCACTTTTTATTACTTCAATGGACTTAAAGACTTCTGAAGCGTTTTTGGACAATATATTTTGAAAGCTAATCTACCTGTGTTCTCCCTCTTCTTCTCCGTGATAATAATGTTATTTTCATTTATTAATTGTAGTATTTTTTAATTGATATCTAGATGTTCGACGGAAATCAAGACAGTGACACCATCGTATACCATCAGTTGAACCCGCCAATAGAAGCACGCTATATTAGGCTTTCTCCATCCGCGTGGCACGGTCATATATCAATGAGAATGGAGCTGTATGGTTGTTCAGGTACTTCCGTGATCAAATAATATGTATGTTAAGGAGCTAACGTTGGTATGCATGTTTTTTAATCTTTTGCGATCTCTCAGTTTCCAAGGCACATCCAATGCCGTCCTATAGACATTTCAGAACGATTAGTACAGTTAAAGTAATATGTATGCCACTTTTCTCTTCTATATGCAATGCATAAATTTATTTATGCGATGGTCTTTCTTTCCTTTAACACAGCGTGCGCATCACCTCTTGGTTTGGAGAGCGGCCTCGTCAAGGATGCTCAAATCAGTGCCTCCTCACAATACGATAGTAATCATGCCGCCATCCAAGGGAGGTTACATTTCTTGGCAGGTGGAGGAAAACAAGGAGGATGGTCAGCTCGCACAAATAATCCCAAGCAATGAATCCAGGTGGATCTTCTCACTTACACAAAAGTAACTCGTGTCTCCACACAGGGAAGAAATGCATTCGGCCAGTGGGTAACCAAATACAAACTGCAGTACAGTGACGATGGAGTTACCTTTCGCTTTTACCACGATCCTGGACAGAGTTCGGCCAAGGTATAACTTTGATATGCCAATCACTCTCATGTTTTATTACTTCAATGGACTTAAAGACTGCTATAGCGTTTTTTGGCAATATAGTTTGAAACATAATCAATGTATCGCTAGCTGTTACTTCTATCCGTGTCATCTCTCTCTCGTTGTCCGAGATAATAATGTTATATTAATTTATTAAGTGAAGTATTTTTTAATTAATGTCTAGATATTTGACGGAAATCAAGACAGTGACACCATCGTATCCCATCCGTTGCACCCGCCAATAGAAGCACGCTATATTAGGCTTTCTCCATCCGCGTGGCACGGTCATATATCAATGAGAATGGAGCTGTATGGTTGTCCAGGTATTTCAATGATCAAATAATATGTATGTTAAGGAGCTAACATTGGTATGCATGTTCTAAATCTTTTGCGATCTCTTTTTCGAAGGCACATCCAATGCCGTCCTATAGACATTTCAGAACTATTAGTTAAAGGAATATGTATGCCACTTTTCTCTTCTATCTGCGATGCATATGTTTATTTATGAGATGGTCTTTCTTTCCTTTAATACAGCGTGCGCATCACCTCTTGGTATGGAGAGCGGCCTCGTAAAGGATGCTCAAATCAGTGCCTCCTCACAATACGATGGTAATCATGCCGCCATCCAAGGAAGGTTACATTTCTTGGCAGGTGGAGGAAAACAAGGAGGATGGTCAGCTCTCAAAAATAATCCCAATCAATGGATCCAGGTGGATCTTCTCACTGACACAAAAGTAACTCGTGTCTCCACACAGGGAAGGAATGCATTCGGCCAGTGGGTAACCAAATACAAACTGCAGTACAGTGACGATGGAGTTACCTTTCGCTTTTACCACGATCCTGGACAGAGTTCAGCCAAGGTATACCTTTGACATACCAATCACTTTTTATTACTTCAATGGACTTAAAGACTTCTGAAGCGTTTTTAGGCAATATATTTTGAAAGCTAATCTACCCGTGTTCTCCCACTTCTTCTCCGAGATAATAATGTTATTTTCATTTATTAAGTGTAGTATTTTTTAATTGATATCTAGATGTTCGACGGAAATCAAGACAGTGACACGATCGTATACCATCAGTTGAACCCGCCAATAGAAGCACGCTATATTAGGCTTTCTCCATCCGCGTGGCACGGTCATATATCAATGAGAATGGAGCTGTATGGTTGTTCAGGTACTTCCGTGATCAAATAATATGTATGTTAAGGAGCTAACGTTGGTATGCATGTTTTTTAATCTTTTGCGATCTCTTTTTCCAAGGCACATCAAATGCCGTCCTATAGACATTTCAGAACGATTAGTACAGTTAAAGTAATATGTATGCCACTTTTCTCTTCTATATGCAATGTATAAATTTATTTATGCGATGGTCTTTCTTTCCTTTAATACAGCGTGCGCATCACCTCTTGGTATGGAGAGCGGCCTCGTAAAGGATGCTCAAATCAGTGCCTCCTCACAATACGATGGTAATCATGCCGCCATCCAAGGAAGGTTACATTTCTTGGCAGGTGGAGGAAAACAAGGAGGATGGTCAGCTCTCAAAAATAATCCCAAGCAATGGATCCAGGTGGATCTTCTCACTTACACAAAAGTAACTCGTGTCTCCACACAGGGAAGGAATGCATTCGGCCAGTGGGTAACCAAATACAAACTGCAGTACAGTGACGATGGAGTTACCTTTCGCTTTTACCACGATCCTGGACAGAGTTCAGCCAAGGTATACCTTTGATATACCAATCACTTTTTATTACTTCAATGGACTTAAAGACTTCTGATAGCGTTTTTAGGCAATATATTTTGAAACATAATCAATGTATCGCTAGCTGTTACTTCTATCCGTGTCCTCTCTCTCGTTGTCCGAGATAATAATGTTATATTCATTTATTAAGTGTAGTATTTTTAATTGATATCTAGATATTTGACGGAAATCAAGACAGTGACACGATCGTATACCATCAGTTGCACCCGCCAATAGAAGCACGCTATATTAGGCTTTCTCCATCCGCGTGGCACGGTCATATATCAATGAGAATGGAGCTGTATGGTTGTTCAGGTACTTCCGTGATCAAATAATATGTATGTTAAGGAGCTAACGTTGTTATGCATGTTTTTTAATCTTTTGCGATCTCTTTTTCCAAGGCACATCCAATGCCGTCCTATAGACATTTCAGAACGATTAGTTAAAGTAATATGTATGCCACTTTTCTCTTCTATATGCAATGCATAAATTTATTTATGCGATGGTCTTTCTTTCCTTTAACACAGCGTGCGCATCACCTCTTGGTTTGGAGAGCGGCCTCGTCAAGGATGCTCAAATCAGTGCCTCCTCACAATACGATAGTAATCATGCCGCCATCCAAGGAAGGTTACATTTCTTGGCAGGTGGAGGAAAACAAGGAGGATGGTCAGCTCGCACAAATAATCCCAAGCAATGGATCCAGGTGGATCTTCTCGCTTACACAAAAGTAACTCGTGTCTCCACACAGGGAAGGAATGCATTCGGCCAGTGGGTAACCAAATACAAACTGCAGTACAGTGACGATGGAGTTACCTTTCGCTTTTACCACGATCCTGGACAGAGTTCAGCCAAGGTATACCTTTGATATGCCAATCACTCTCATTTTATTACTTCAATGGACCTAAAGACTTCTGAAGCGTTTTTTGGCAATATAGTTTGAAAGCTAATCTATCCGTGTTCTCCTCTTCTTCTTCTCCGAGATAATAATGTTATTTTCATTTATTAAGTGTAGTATTTTTTAATTGATGTCTAGATATTCGACGGAAATCAAGACAGTGACACCATCGTATCCCATCAGTTGCACCCGCCAATAGAAGCACGCTATATTAGGCTTTCTCCATCCGCGTGGCACGGTCATATATCAATGAGAATGGAGCTGTATGGTTGTCCAGGTATTTCAATGATCAAATAATATGTATGTTAAGGAGCTAACATTGGTATGCATGTTCTAAATCTTTTGCGATCTCTTTTTCCAAGGCACATCCAATGCCGTCCTATAGACATTTCAGAACTATTAGTACAGTTAAAGTAATATGTATGCCACTTTTCTCTTCTATCTGCGATGCATAAATTTATTTATGCGATGGTCTTTCTTTCCTTTAACACAGCGTGCGCATCACCTCTTGGTATGGAGAGCGGCCTCGTAAAGGATGCTCAAATCAGTGCCTCCTCACAATACGATGGTAATCATGCCGCCATCCAAGGAAGGTTACATTTCTTGGCAGGTGGAGGAAAACAAGGAGGATGGTCAGCTCGCACAAATAATCCCAATCAATGGATCCAGGTGGATCTTCTCACTTACACAAAAGTAACTCGTGTCTCCACACAGGGAAGGAATGCATTCGGCCAGTGGGTAACCAAATACAAACTGCAGTACAGTGACGATGGAGTTACCTTTCGCTTTTACCACGATCCTGGACAGAGTTCAGCCAAGGTATACCTTTGACATACCAATCACTCATGTTTTATTACTTCAATGGACTTAAAGACTTCTGAAGCGTTTTTAGGCAATATATTTTGAAAGCTAATCTACCCGTGTTCTCCCACTTCTTCTTGTCCGAGATAATAATGTTATTTTCATTTATTAAGTGTAGTATTTTTTAATTGATATCTAGATGTTCGACGGAAATCAAGACAGTGACACCATCGTATACCATCAGTTGAACCCGCCAATAGAAGCACGCTATATTAGGCTTTCTCCATCCGCGTGGCACGGTCATATATCAATGAGAATGGAGCTGTATGGTTGTTCAGGTATTTCCGTGATCAAATAATATGTATCTTAAGGAGCTAACGTTGGTATGCATGTTCTAAATCTTTTGCGATCTCTTTTTCCAAGGCACATCCAATGCCGTCCTATAGACATTTCAGAACGATTAGTACAGTTAAAGTAATATGTATGCCACTTTTCTCTTCTATCTGCAATGCATAAATTTATTTATGCGATGGTCTTTCTTTCCTTTAATACAGCGTGCGCATCACCTCTTGGTATGGAGAGCGGCCTCGTCAAGGATGCTCAAATCAGTGCCTCCTCACAATACGATAGTAATCATGCCGCCATCCAAGGAAGGTTACATTTCTTGGCAGGTGGAGGAAAACAAGGAGGATGGTCAGCTCGCACAAATAATCCCAAGCAATGGATCCAGGTGGATCTTCTCACTTACACAAAAGTAACTCGTGTCTCCACACAGGGAAGGAATGCATTCGGCCAGTGGGTAACCAAATACAAACTGCAGTACAGTGACGATGGAGTTACCTTTCGCTTTTACCACGATCCTGGACAGAGTTCAGCCAAGGTATACCTTTGATATGCCAATCACTTTTTATTACTTCAATGGACCTAAAGTCTTCTGAAGCGTTTTTGGGCAATATATTTTGAAAGCTAATCTACCCGTGTTCTCCCTCTTCTTCTTCTCCGAGATAATAATGTTATTTTCATTTATTAAGTGTAGTATTTTTTAATTGATATCTAGATGTTCGACGGAAATCAAGACAGTGACAGCATCGTATACCATCAGTTGAACCCGCCAATAGAAGCACGCTATATTAGGCTTTCTCCATCCGCGTGGCACGGTCATATATCAATGAGAATGGAGCTGTATGGTTGTCCAGGTATTTCAATGATCAAATAATATGTATCTTAAGGAGCTAACGTTGGTATGCATGTTCTAAATCTTTTGCGATCTCTTTTTCCAAGGCACATCTATTGCCGTCCTATAGACATTTCAGAACGATTAGTACAGTTAAAGTAATATGTATGCCACTTTTCTCTTCTATCTGCGATGCATAAATTTATTTATGCGATGGTCTTTCTTTCCTTTAACACAGCGTGCGCATCACCTCTTGGTATGGAGAGCGGCCTCGTCAAGGATGCTCAAATCAGTGCCTCCTCACAATACGATAGTAATCATGCCGCCATCCAAGGAAGGTTACATTTCTTGGCAGGTGGAGGAAAACAAGGAGGATGGTCAGCTCGCACAAATAATCCCAATCAATGGATCCAGGTGGATCTTCTCATTTACACAAAAGTAACTCGTGTCTCCACACAGGGAAGGAATGCATTCGGCCAGTGGGTAACCAAATACAAACTGCAGTACAGTGACGATGGAGTTACCTTTCGCTTTTACCACGATCCCGGACAGAGTTCGGCCAAGGTATACCTTTGATATGCCAATCACTTTTTATTACTTCAATGGACTTAAAGTCTTCTGAAGCGTTTTTGGGCAATATATTTTGCAAGCTAATCTACCCGTGTTCTCCCTCTTCTTGTCCGAGATAATAATGTTATTTTCATTTATTAAGTGTAGCATTTTCTAATTGATATCTAGATGTTCGACGGAAATCAAGACAGTGACACCATCGTATACCATCAGTTGAACCCGCCAATAGAAGCACGCTATATTAGGCTTTCTCCATCCGCGTGGCACGGTCATATCTCAATGAGAATGGAGCTGTATGGTTGTCCAGGTATTTTCCAGATCAAATAATATTTATATTTATAGCAACGTGAACTTACGTGCATGTCATCTTCTATCTTTCGCCATATTTTTAACCGACTCGTACCCTATGGAATCCTATGGGTGTTACGACAGACATTACTGTACTACTGATATTACTTTAAAGTTTACTCTGTGTTTCCCTAATATAATTCACTAACTAACTAACTAACCAACTAACTGTCCCTTTTGTGCTATGCGGCACATAGGGTCACAAATAATATGCACGTAGTTAATGCGTTTTTATTTTTATTTCCAATTTTCAGAGTAACACCCGTATGTGGATTTCGACAGAGACAAACCGCTTTGACCAAACATCATTTGATTCGCAAGCATTTAATTGAGCTTTTGTAGAACCATTGTACTGTAAACCAAGAGAAGATGGTCTAAGAGTTTAAAATATAACTACAAAATGATTGTCAAGTCAGAGTCTATGCTTGTTTAATCTCAAAAGCCAGAACACTTGAACCTCGTGGCCTTAATATCCGAGAAGCAACATACAGCCGAAGCTCCCGTAAGCGCACACCCTCGAGAAGCAGAAAAAGTGTCCGCAACTGGAGTTGGCCGCTTACGGAAATGATTCTCATAAGCGGCCACTAGCAGTATAAGAGATGTATTCGGGCCACTTACGGCAGCTTGTGCCGCCCACACCTAACAGTATTCATGCGAAAAAATACCACCGTATGAAATACGAAAACAGACGAATATGACTACGATGAAGACAAATAGCGGTATGAAGTTCATTGGTTAGAAAAAGATTCAGGCTAATATTGGATTGTTTATTTGGGGTGTCCGCTTATGGGAGCTTAGAAGAAACAACAGAATAATTCGAGAAAAATCCAAATCATACCCCTCGAAAGTTCCCGCGACCTCTTACGGGAATTGCCGCTTACGGGAATGTGTAAGTACATAGTTATGAGAGCTCAAACAGGGTTTTGTCAATGCGGCCGTAAGTAGAGCTGTCCGATTACGACAGTGTCCGCTCAGAGAGCTTCGACTGCACTATATATTTAGTTTCCTTTTATTATTTTATTTTATTTTATTGTTTTTTGTTATCTGTCTGACGTATTTCCGTTATTGCGCAAAAACTGCACGTCTACCAAGGTAATTTTACCTCATTGTACCTGAAGAAGACTGGTTTGACCAGTTGAAAAATAGCATGTACCTAAAACTCAAAAACATCCTCGTTGTATCGGTCTTTTCTTCCACAGTATAATATAATTTTGCCTATAATTTCAATGTTTGTTGCAGCTTGTTCTATAAAAAAGCCTCGATGAATTCTGAATTAATGTCTATGAACCCAGAATTCTTGAGAATTCCAGATAATTCCTTGGACGTCAACTCGGTCAAATCAAAAGAGAAGCAAATCGTTGAATCCTGAATATGACGCGAGCGCGAGCGTTGTCTATCGGCGAATAGTCAACGATGGCACAGCCAATCAAATTGGCGGATTTGCAATAGAACACCAAGTTTCTACTAAAAACTAATAGCCTAATAGGAGAGTTAGTAACGCCCCGTTTACATAAACACGGTTTTCATTTGTAACCGTATCATTTTTTATATGGTTACGCCGTCCGTTTACACAGTGACGATGTCCGTGTAACCATGTAGATTTGAAACCGCGTTCGTGTGAATGGGGCGTAAGTTAAAGTGCCCCTACGATCAAATTGGAATAAAATAAAATGTCCAAAGTTTTTGTTGCTCTTCATGCAATTTTCTATACTTATTGTTATTATAATTTCAACCCGTGAGGTATTTTTGAGCATCTGACGTCATTTTCTCTAATTCGCAGCCAAGCCTTGGAACAAGGTCAAGTAATGGCGGCCGTAAATTCTCGGAAATAAAAGTCCAAAAACAATGACTTCTAATGTTCGTAATGGATTGAGATTTGGCAAGATATGTAATAAAGTCATATTGTACTCTCGGCTATGCGTTACCACAAGTGAAGCCATTTAAAACTGTATAGCCCTTTTCACGGTTAACCTGAAATATTTGCATAACAATACAGCTAAACATAGAAGCGAGGCAATTTTGGGCACAAGCTGTAAAACATCGTGATTTTCTTGAGCTCCTTAAACTATGTTAGCATAAAAATAGTTTTAAAACGGAGAAGAACGTACTAAATATGCAACTATTTTAGTTAAAGTTTGCCGTAAAGATCGTAATCCGATGTCCCTGTTGCTTATGCGAGTCTATTCTTTATTAATAGAGAAAAGTCGTTTTACAATTTTTTTCTAAAAACAACGTAAACTAAAAGAATTGTAGTTCTTCTACATTTTAAAACTGTTTTTATACTAAAAGAGTTGAAGGAGTTCAAGAAAACACGATGTTTTGCAGCTTGTGCCCGAAATTGCCTCGCTTCTATGTTCAAGTGTATTGTTATGCAAATATCGCAAGTTAGTCGAGTGAGCATCACCGCTTTTAAAGAGTGCGCTAAGCCCACGCGCGTATACAAACAGCTTTTGTATTAATTTTTCCTCTTTAGTAAATTGAATAACAATAAGCAGTCGAATTATTATGCCTGCAATATACCTAACAAGGTGAGAAATGACCATCTGCAGTATATATCTGATGAACGCATTTTAGAAAAAACAGTTTCTCAATTGTTTTTTTGTTTCACTTCCTTGTAAACCGAACAACCTAACAGCCATGCTCGAAAATATTGCATATCGTGACGTTCAAGATGGCTGCCTGATCGATGATCGATGACAAATCGGAAAAAGGACTTTTAACAGCCAAGTAAAATTGCAATATTCTGCAAGTGTGCGTTTATTGTAGTTTTTCCGAGCTCAAGCATAACTCCCTAAAAATGTCATACATTTCTTTTAATGCTAGTATTGCGAATCTGGAGGTTATATTAACACGAAGTATATATCCTTTACTTTATGAATTGCTTTATTCTCGTCGCTTGACTTGTTTAGATGTAGATTGCGCGAGGGAGAAATTATAAATTACAGCTTTTGTAAGGCAAGGATGAGTGAGAGACTGGTACCGAGAACAGAACAGAACAGAACAGCGCGACAAATAAGCTATGTCACAATATTTGTGCGAAGTGTAAAATCACCTTCAAATCGAAGAACGTCTCAAAATAACAGTTTACTAATGTAGAAAAACACCAAAGAGGTGATAATAAACCAAACAGGAACAAGGATGGTTGTGGATGGAGAAGTTTAAGACGGATTGCGAACGTCGAACTTGAAAAAAATGGCCAATTTTTTCAAGCTGCGCCACCCGTGACGTATACGCGTAGCTCTTTAATATCTGATCGTGGAATTGAATTAAATCATGCAATGTTCTATTTGCAATATTTGTTTGTTGATTTACAGTGTCCACAATAAACACAGTCGTGCTAAATCCACAAAAAAATTAAATAAAGTCATTTATCTTATACAAGTGAGTCAAGGAACTGGAATTAAATCTGAAGAATCTACGTAATACGAGGACTGCAAACGGAGACGGTTTTCCGCCTGTTGTGTCACGGAAAAGCGAAAATCCGTCAGCGTTCGCATGTGCCGTCACTGACCTAATTGTCCGTTATATTAGCCTGTTCCAAGCGTTCGGATAGTGAGGGAGCGACGCGAAGCGCGAAGAGTGGCGAGTGAATAATAGGCGTGGGGATTGGGGAGAGGGTATTCTCTTTTCGCTTCGCTCCTTCACTATCCGAACGCCTGGAACAGGCCACCGTTATATTTAATAAAAGAGCAAAAAACGAAGCTGGGCTTGCATGAGTGTCGCCTAGTATCATTTTTTCCTGTTTGGTATAATTATTGAATAGAATCAAGTGGTCGTATATAAATTATGCGTGGTCGTAATTATGTTAACAAGGTTGGCAATTTCATTCCTTGCTCGTGATGTGAACACATTTTCTGAGAAGGCTAACGGATGGTCTTTTCAAACACAAGCATTACGTAAGACAAGTGAGATTGTGTTTGTAAGATCACGAGCCGGAGTTATATTAAAGAGTTTATCTTTCCATGAAAACACTTAATATGATATTGTTATTAATAACTTATTGCTCTTTAAAAAAGAAATGAGGCATGGAATTGTCTTTGAATATTTGAATATGTGATTTATAGGGCTAATATGTTATTTATCAACCTAAATATGATTTGTATAAAAATGTTTATGGACAAATCAGATCAGTGGTAATATATATTTCAGTATTTTAACGACCGCTAAATCCATTGATATGTGGTAAATGCATTTGTTGTATATATAGCGATATTTCTCGTTACGTCACCTATTGTTATTAATGTGCCAACCAGAGAACTATTGGCTGTTGAAACAAAGAGTTCTTTTGTTTAATGGTTGGCAAATTTGAATAACAAAACAAATTTGACGTAATGTTGATCAACAGTGAACACTTCTATTGTAATCCCTTCGAAGGATTTGAACTAAGCGGAATTACGTAATTATGATTGAAAGTAGCCGGAGGGGTTAAGTATAAAACATGATCAAATGTGTGCTCATATTAGTGACCAAGGTACATGTACAGGCTTCAAAATGTATTTTAACTTTTTTGAATTAAAAGACTGAACTTCCAGTCTTGTTGTTTCTTATTTTTCGAACTAATCAATAAGTCGGGTCTGTTCGTGTCCCCGTTTCGTGATTTATGCTCTACGTAAAAGCGGCCTTGAAAAGGATCCGTGATGCATAAAGCACAATAACATTTTAATAGCCACGAATTTTTCCTTCTTCTATTGTTCTTTTTGTAGTGGCACTTATTCGCGGGTTAAAAGCTATGCGGAAAAAACTGAATTGACCTATTTTATCCCGGCCGGATTTCGAGCCAGGAGCAACAATTGTAGCTGCTCAAGCAATCTTCTTTTTCAAAGTGTGCTTGAAACATGGAGGTACTACTTTTTCGTGTTTCTTTTGCATTTCTAATTTTTGTGATCACTGTTAATGGACATGTTGAGAACATTGGTGATGCACACGGATTGTATCGAGGTACGTAAACAACCAACTCACTGCTGCTGTCTGTAGATACTGTGCTGTTGTTTTGTGTGTGTGATACATAATTTAAATGCATGGATTTTTTGGCCGTGAATTTTGCAGTTTTCAATTATGCTGCAATATAAATAGAAATCCGTCAAAAAGCATGTTCCTGGCTTTCAGATTTTAGTAAAACGTCATTGGGGACCTGAAATACTGAACACTGGATTGAGAAAAAGAATGGATCGAGCTGGGAGGGGAACACAGACTTTCTAGCTCTGCTCGTTGAAAATTTTACGTTCCTGTGTATATATTTCGCCTGCTCTTCGACAATCTGAGATTAAAGAACAGGCTTCATATGCGAGGCCAAATCTATAAGCTTGAATTTGATACTGCCGAAGCTGGCAAAATAATATAATACGTGAATAACAATTATTACAATGGTTTACTTGCAGTTGTCTTTATAATTAAGGTTACCGTGTACCTTCAGGGGTGTCTCAAGTCTAAAAATGTAGCGCGTCCGGATTAAACTCCAGATACCTAAAACCCTATATCAAATTAAAGCTTATAGAGCTGTTAATGCTCCCAACCCATGAGAAATAAGAACACAACAATGATATGTGGGGTAAGGGGTTTGGGAATGAAGTACTCCAATAGCAGGCCAGTGGAACTAAATGCCATCAATAAATGAATCACTAATCTGGCTTGGTAAGGGGGGTCAAAGCCCCCTCCTCTCCGAGGATGCAGGTCACAAACCCCTGGGAGAGGTTCCTAATCCTCTTCGGGGCTGCAGGCACAATACCCCGAAAGAGGTCCTTACTCCCTTTCAGGGCTGCAGGTCACAATACCCTGAAAAGGTCCCTACTCCCCCTCAGGGCTGCAGGTCACAATACCCTGAAAGAGGTTCCTAGTCCTAAGGGAGTTTAGACTCATGGTTACCATGGTAACCCATCAATTCTGTGAGTCTATGGGGCCAAGAGTGCCTGTAAGGGAGCACTTCATCCCAACCCAAAGTTTATTTGTGTATTTCGATTAGACAAATCTAAATTGTAGACTAACTCCTTACTACAATTATGTAGTCCTTGAGATTAGACAAGGCTAATCAGTTCATTCAGTGTCTTTGATGCATATAAACTTCATAAAATTAATACCAACAGCATTGGTTGCTAACAGTAACAAAAATAGCTCCTAACTGTAACGTTTTGTATAAAGAGATATCAATATATATTGCTGTGTATCTGAAAATTAGATACATGTACATTGGCTGTACATAGAAAAGCTAGTCAATGATCTCGTAACATGGGGGCCAAAGGCCCAGCTTAGCAGCTTAAGTAGAATATATTATAACTATTCATAAATTCATAAGCATTGTGTAATACTAGTGTTAATTTGTGTGTGACATGCTTAAACCATAGGGTGGGAGGGAGGGAAAAACACGTCGTAGAACAAGACAAATACAGTTTGCTAGCTCGCAGCGAAGGAATGAATGAACACACAACTCGTGCTCGATGCCTGAGGATTGATTGACAGTGAAATACCAGCCGATTCTGATTGGCTCAGCGTACAGTTTGCGTTACTAATGCATGTGATCACACTAAACTTTGGACTGTGAAACCCTACCCCCTACCTTAAAGCATGTCACACAACCAGCACGTAATCTCTCATGGTTGTCCCATTAACTTAAATTTATGAGGACATAAATTGGTCTGCTATCTAAATATACCAACCATTATGTAATAAAATGAATTGTCGAATTTTTCACAATGTCTAAATACGAGGGTCCGAATCAGCTTTTGAAAGCTACAACTCTGCGCGAATTATATATTTCGCTAATTTGATTTGTTCTCGGGTTTCCGGACCCAAAGCGCTAAAAAAACGTGTCGGGGATTCTCCATATTCAATTGCAGTGAAAAGATACAGAGCATTTTCTAAATAGGGTGAAAAAATTATGGAGTGATCGCGCGGAAACGGCTCCCAACGAAAAGTTTTTCCGAAATAAAAAATTCCCCGACACTTTTTGTTGTTTATATGTTAATCTAGATACTGTCCAAATTTGAAGTCAATCGCTCAAATTCCCTTTGAGTTGTCACTCTTTAAAGACGCCTCTATCGGTCTGAAATAGATTTCGAGAAAACAGCGGGAGGAGTATTCACACTCCACTCACACCTCACTTCCGGTAAAGTCTCTCGCACTGTATTTCTCCGTCAATATTGATCGGATTTCCATAGAATTTTCTTTATATGAAAGGTCATCATGTAAACTACATATCTAAGCGGAAAAATATTTTTGGACCAATTCTGTCCTTGAAGGTATACGGTAACCTTAAAATAGCTGTGATGTTTTTTTTATTACTATACTACACTGTCACATCACCGATTGTTGGTGCTTGTTGTTTAAATGATCTGGTTTAATGTGTTTGTTTTTTTCTTCGTCGAGATCGAGTAAAAATATAAATGTTGATTATTCATTAATCAGTGGATATTGTATCAATCCAACCGACCAATGGCAAGATGATATTATAACGCGATCTTTGATTGGTTGCCCAATTGTTGCTATGTAAAATTGTTTATGACGTCACGTCACATTTATCATTGACTCAATAGCCTGATGCAAAGCGACTACCCAACTGATCATGCAGAGCGAGGCGTTATATGACACACAATTTGATCACGTACAGCCGATGTAAATTCAGTCTGCTGCTGTTTCACGCCGGATATTGCCCGTTCCGAAGTTCAAATGGAGACTGGGGACGAGTTTTTAAATTTAAATTTAATTAAAAATTGGAAACCATCACAAGAAAGATCACATTAAAATTAGTCGGTTTACCAAGTTTGGGGTTGTTTCGTTGGATTTCAACCATGTAGAAGGCTTTCAAAAATCAGAAAAATTAGAGACTTTGTATGGATTTGGGGGACGCCATCTCTGAATTAGAGACGTTTGTATGGAACAAATAAAATAAATTTGGGCGACTTTTGACAGCTCACAGCCTGGTTACTATGCAATGTAACATAACAAACATGAGGAACTTACTAATTTTTATGCAATCTTACTGGTGATGGGATTAAATTTTTAATATGACGTAATTTGAACAATAGGTAAACTAGTGCCAGTCCCTTTTTGAACTTCGGAACTGGCAATTGGAAGAACTCGGGGAGAGCTTGTAAAACGTCAGCCGAGGGCGTCTGAGTGGTTCAAGTTAGAACTCGTTTGTCTAGTGCTTTTTGCCTTCACCATTCGATATCGTTTTTTCGTTACCGAAAATTTCACGGTTGGGTCAAAAACCGCGCAAAGTGGAGACCTGGAGCTATGGTGAAGAAAAAAAAAATGTTCAAGATCGCGCAATAAAATAATATATCACTTATATACACTTGTGACACGACTATAGCTTTCATGTGTTTTACATAGCACCTAACATCATACGTTATCGTGAAAAAACGCAGACATTTATTTAATAACCTTTTTTGAAATTTCACGTATTTGAACTACTCATGTCCTTGGGCAAGTAAAGATAGAGCATCGAGAAAGTGGGTATATACAGTTGCAATTTTTCAGATTTATCTCTCTGTTGTTTTTTTTTTTTTTTTTTTGTGAAAATTCATTCTGTTAATTCGTCGCCTATCTTGATACGCAGCATCCTCGGAGACTCAGGGGCTAGAAGTCGGGATGAGGTCAATCTATAGAGGAAGGAGGTCTCCCCTTTACATACGAGAGATTTCCAAAAGTAGAGGCTCTGACTGTTCGTCATCCCGAATTCTATCCCCTGGGTCTCCGAGGATGGATGCGAAGTTAAAATCCCAAAGACAATTGTTAATTCGGACAATAAATAATCTACAGTCTGCTCCAGTCGTTATTTATGTCGTCACACAACGCTCAACGGCCTATTAGGTTTCAAGGAGTCAAGTGTTGCGTGACCACCCAAATAATGGCTGCGAAGCACGCTATGATGACTTGTGCCCATTCCACTTGCAGATGAACCGCATCATGGATTAGGCTACCATAAGTATGATGCAAAACTCATAGAAGGTGAGTAAACAGATCAATTTAGTTGATCCTTCATATCATCAGAAATAATATATACTGCAGTTTAATTGGCTAAGATCAGAGCAGGGCTGTACGTTTTTCATAGTGTAACACCGGTGCAAAATTCGGAGATACCAGCCCAATTCCTGTGTACTTTGCTTTGGACGACTTACTCCGGACATCTTAGAAAATTATATCGAAATGAAAACGTTTGAGACTACCCAGGAACTGTTTAGAGCCATCTTCGGACTTGTAGTTCAGAAATATTTTGTAATTAGTCGTAGAATATTTGAAAAATCTTAACTTTATCTTACTTTATCTCTGTTGTGTTACATAAAGATCAAGAAGAAAAAGGATGTGATATAGGAGGAAAATGTCTCGACATTGTACAGAGCTACAAGTGCAAAGGACCTTCACAGGAACACAAGTGCAAGGGACCTTCACAGGAACACAAGTGCAATGGACCTTCACAGGAACACAAGTGCAAGGGACCTTCACAGGAACACAAGTGCAATGGACCTTCACAGGAACACAAGTGCAATGGACCTTCACAGGAACACAAGTGCAAGGGACCTTCACAGGAACACAAGTGTAAGGGACCTTCACAGGAACACAAGTGCAATGGACTTCACAGGAACACAAGTGCAAGGGACCTTCACAGGAACAAAAGTGCAAGGGACCTTCACAGGAACACAAGTGCTATGGACCTTCACAGGAACACAAGTGCTATGGACCTTCACAGGAACACAGGTGCAAGGGACCTTCACAGGAATACAAGTGCAATGGACCTTCACAGGAACACAAGTGCAATGGACCTTCACAGGAACACAAGTGCAAGGGACCTTCACAGGAACCCAAGTGCAAGGGACCTACACAGGAACACAAGTGCAATGGGACCTTCACAGGAACACAAGTGCAAGGGACCTTCACAGGAACCCAAGTGCAAGGGACCTACACAGGAACGCAAGTGCAAGGGACCTTCACAGGAACACAAGTGCTATGGACCTTCACAGGAACACAGGTGCAAGGGACCTTCACAGGAACCCAAGTGCAAGGGACCTACACAGGAACACAAGTGCAAGGGACCTTCACAGGAACACAAGTGCTATGGACCTTCACAGGAACACAGGTGCAAGGGACCTTCACAGGAATACAAGTGCAATGGACCTTCACAGGAACACAAGTGCAATGGACCTTCACAGGAACACAAGTGCAAGGGACCTTCACAGGAACCCAAGTGCAAGGGACCTACACAGGAACACAAGTGCAAGGGACCTTCACAGGAACACAAGTGCAAGGGACCTTCACAGGAACCCAAGTGCAAGGGACCTACACAGGAACGCAAGTGCAAGGGACCTTCACAGGAACACAAGTGCTATGGACCTTCACAGGAACACAGGTGCAAGGGACCTTCACAGGAACCCAAGTGCAAGGGACCTACACAGGAACACAAGTGCAAGGGACCTTCACAGGAACACAAGTGCTATGGACCTTCACAGGAACACAAGTGCTATGGACCTTCACAGGAACACAGGTGCAAGGGACCTTCACAGGAACCCAAGTGCAATGGACCTTCACAGGAACACAAGTGCAAGGGACCTTCACAGGAACACAAGTGCTATGGACCTTCACAGGAACACAGGTGCAAGGGACCTACACAGGAACCCAAGTGCAATGGACCTTCACAGGAACACAAGTGCAAGGGACCTACACAGGAACACAAGTGCAAGGGTGCACCTGAACAGGGACACACATGCAAAAGTGAACGTGCACAGGAACCCAAGTGCAAGGGACCTACACAGGAACCCAAAGGTAAGGATGAAACTGTGCAGGAACTGACAAGTGCAAGGGAGCTGCGGGAGGCGGGAAAAGATAGGAACGGAAACGGGTGGTATCGACTAAAAAGGGAAAAAATTACCAATATTTCGCAATAGAAAATGTACAACGAAGCTTAGTAAAGTAGGGGCAGGAACCACGGGTAAAATGAACGAAAAGCGGGAAGCCCCTACTATTCAGACCGGGATTTTTTCGGGGCGGATACCGTTCCCTCCAAACGTCCCAGTTTTGTAATATCAAGCCCGAAAGACTATCATACCAAAAGGTCAGTGTACTGACTACTATAAATATAAATAGGTCAATCAATCGATTGATTCATTGAATGACAACATACCGGCATTTTACTCCAGGGATACACACGAGACACACTGGCATGGCTATTCTTGATTCGTCCCAGGAAGGTCATCACTTTCTTTAACTTTTCATTTCATGCATGACGAGACTAATCAGACCGCTGAGTAGTATGCGCGCAGGAACAGTTTGTCACATACAGAACTAGTTGACTGACCTATATAGCTACAATGCGTCTCCTGTGCATTCGTCTCCGTGAAGCCCCATGTGCCACTTTGGGCATTTTGGGTCCTGAGTGAGTCTCCTGTACATGTAGCTAAGTGGTAGAGCGTCCGATTGGAGGACCCACCAGTGTCACTGACTAAAAATCTCGTATTTCCAGGTATCGACGAATGTGATCCCAACCCTTGTCAAAATGGTGCTACATGCATCGACTTGGAAGGAGGATTTGAATGTCGCTGCACATCCGGCTTCACTGGAATAACCTGCGCAGAAGGTGAGCTTAATTTACTGTACTGTGATAAAGAAATCACTGCGATTAAGGATTCCCGGGGGGGGGGGGGGGGGGGGGGGGGGGGGGGACTCCCATATAACAGTGACGGGGGTGATCGTCGGAAATTTTGAAATGAAACCCTAAAAGGTACCAGAATCTCGTTTGGTGGGTGTGGCTCGAATTCTCCTCAAAGAGGTACCAATTCGAAGAAAAAAACAGTTCCTGTCATATTTTTCCCCGCAAAATAGCCTAAAAGGTACCGGAATAACTCTCACTACAGACATTTTAGATTTTAACACCCTAAGCGGTACCAAACCACGAATTTTAACCCCTAAAAGGTACGACGATCACTCCCGTCACTTTTATATGGAAGTCCCCCCCCCCCCCCCCCCCGGAAGGATTCTTTACAGTGAAGAGCGTCCTGCCGTTGCCACTCGATAACGTTTTTTGAATATTTTTTCGTTTAGTGAAGTTTTATTTTTATTCAAGCTCCGTGCTTTCTGGAGGGAAGGGGATCTCTCTTTTATAGGAGTCATGACAAAATGTTACCGATAACATTTTCACTGCTTTTGAATGTCATGCTAACTAGACGAAACACTATTGACTATTCGTCTTCTTTATGATTATACACAGCATGTACAGCACCTCTTGGTATGGAGAGCGGCGTCATCAAAGATGCTCAAATCACTGCCTCTTCACAGTTCAATGCAAATCACGCCGCCATCCAGGGCAGGTTAAACTTCCCGGCAGGTGGAGGCAAAGCAGGAGGATGGTCAGCTCGTACAAATGATGGCAGTCAATGGCTTCAGGTGGCTCTTCCAAGTTACACAGAAATAACACGTTTCTCCACGAAGGGAAGAAATGGATTCAACCAGTGGGTAACCAAATACAAGTTGCAGTATAGTGAAGACGGCCTAACCTTTCATTACTACTCTGAACCAGGCCAAGGTTCAGCCAAGGTATAGCACTAATTATGGTATCGACTGAATTCTACCTTTTTGGGTATCTCATTCAATGACATACGCCCGGCAGAAATTAGTTTTATACCTACATTCCGGTTACGCTTGCATTGATTTCATTTTCAGGAATTTACTGGAAATAAAGATAAAGACACTGTTGTATACCACGAATTGAACCCGGCAATCCAAGCACGCTTTGTTAGAATTGTTCCAACCGATTGGTTTGGACATATATCAATGCGAATGGAGCTGTATGGCTGCGAAGGTATTTAAATCATAAACATGTACACACACCATTTCTAATCCAATGGCATTTGTATTAGCTGCTTTGTTAGTCAAAAGTAAATGTAAACCTCTTGTGTTCTCACAGATCACGACAGAACGCATGCACGACGCAATTTTTTTTAATCTGCTAAGATTGGTTAAAAATTGAATATGACCATCATAGAGAATCATACTAGTCCTCTGGGATATGAAAAAAACAATTTTTTTGCAAATCGCAATCTGAGAAAGACTTAGCAAAGTAATTCAATTCAGATCAGGTTTTTTCGGCGTTTGGCGACTGGAAGGGTGGGGTTATCAGGTACGTACACAAATAAGTGCTAGCTATAAGGCACGTACATAAGATGGCAATGTCATCATATAACGTTGTTTTGCAGAGGAGGGCTATACGAAATACCAAGATGTATGACAGACAGTGCAGCTTAAAACTTAGTTATGCGAAAATCTAGCTAGTTGTCTTTTGTCATCGTAGTTCTATTGTCTGGGGGAAAGGGAAGGGGGGTCTCTTTTTCGTGCCATTCATGACAAAATGTTACAGTTAAAATGTTCATTCATTTTGTTTGTGATGTTCACAAAGCGAATTATTTATGCACGACTTTTTCGACTTCTTTATGATTATACACAGCATGCGCATCACCTCTTGGTATGGAGAGCGGCGTCATCAAAGATGCTCAACTCACTGCCTCTTCGCAGTTCGATTCCAATCACGCCGTCACACAGGGCAGGTTAAACTTCAAGGCAGGTGGAGGCAAAGCAGGAGGATGGTCAGCTCGTACAAACGATGGCAGTCAATGGATTCAGGTGGCTCTTCCAAGTTACACAAAAATAACTAGTTGCTCCACGCAGGGAAGAAATGGATTCGACCAGTGGGTAACCAAATACAAGTTGCAGTACAGTGAAGACGGGCTGACCTTTCATTACTACCATGAACCAGGCCAAAGTTCACCCAAGGTATAGCAATTAATAACGCTGGTAGTGACTGAATCTACCTATTTTCGTATCTCATTCAATGACATACGCCCGAAAGAAAATTGGGATTCATACTAACAAGTTTTCTCCAGCCCATTTTACATTTGCATGGATTTCATTTCTAGGTATTTACTGGAAATCAAGATAGAGACACTGTTGTATACCACGAATTGAGCCCGCCAATCCAAGGACGCTTTGTTAGGATTGTTCCAACCGCTTGGCACGGACATATATCAATGCGAATGGAGCTGTATGGCTGTAAAGGTATTTACATGATAAACATGTACATAGCATCCATTCCTTATCTATAGCAAATGACCTTTATTTGAAGCTTGGTAAGGTGAAAGTAAACTTAACGTGACATCGATATCCGCCCACATATCGCGACAGACGCAATTTTTGTCGTATGCGCGAAGATGCATCACGGGTAACTCCAAGGATATGAAAGATACGACAGTTAAACATAGCGGGTTTATAGTACTACCAAAAATGCTTTCTAAGAGATAGGTGCATGAGATGGCCAACGTATATGACAGAGCCGTCTTTCAGTGGACGTCTAAAAAATGTACCGAATGTATACTATAACCGAAAATGAATACTTTTACCAATGAACGTTCTCTTTGCCCTTGTCATCGTTACTTCCTAAAGCTATATAATTATATTGTTATGAGGAAGGGGAATCTCTCTTTCATAGCATTCCTGACAAAAGGTCAGTGTTAACATTTACATTCGTTTTGCATATTAAGTTCACATGACAAAATACTTTTTACTTTCCGTTTTCTTTCAAATTATCCGCAGCTTGCGCATGACTTCTTGGTATGGAGAGCGGCCTCGTCAAAATTGCTCAAATCACTGTCTCTTCACAATACAATGCTAATCATACCGTCACTCAGGGCAGGTTGAGTTTAATGTTAACAAGATAATACGTTCAATTTTCGTCTTCTTTACAATTATCCACAGCATGCGCATCACCTCTTGGTATGGAGAGCGGCCTCATCAAAAATGCTCAAATCACTGTCTCTTCACAATTCGATGCTAATCATGCCGGAACACAGGGCAGGTTAAACTTTCAGGCAGGTGGAGGCAAAGCAGGGGGATGGTCAGCTCGTACAAATGATGGCAGTCAATGGATTCAGGTGGCTCTTCCAAGTTACACAAAATAACTAGTTGCTCCACACAGGGAAGAAATGGATTCGACCAGTGGGTAACCAAATACAAGTTGCAGTACAGTGAAGACGGGCTGACCTTTCATTACTACAATGAACCAGGCCAAAGTTTACCCAAGGTATAGTAATAACGTTGGTAGGGACTGATTCTACTAGTTCGTATCTCATTCAATGACATACGCCCGAAAGTAAATTGGGATTCATACTTACATGTTTTCTCCAGCAAATTTTACACTTGTATGGATTTCATTTCTAGGAATTTACTGGAAATAAAGATAGAGACACTGTTGTATACCACGAATTGAGCCCGCCAATCCAAGGACGCTTCGTTAGGATTGTTCCAACCGCTTGGCACGGACATATATCAATGCGAATGGAGCTGTATGGCTGTAAAGGTATTTACATGATAAACATGTACATAGCATCCATTCCTTATCTATAACAAATGACCTTTATTGGAAGCTTGGTAAGACGAAAGTAAACTTAACGTCACATCGCATGGCAAAGAATGAGGGACACGCACGCGCGGGCTCTGGGAACTAGATTGTAAATAAACGGTAAAAAACATGTCGGACTGAATAGAGAAACTTGTATGAAATTAAATAAATATTTTGACTTACCGCTTTATGTTCCCTTCTTTTCCACCTGTATCAATCGGATTCTGGCATTTGACACCGATGACCGTTTTCTGACACAAAAATCACCATTTTTGAAGGCTTATTCTCCACGGTAAATGCGTTTGAAGTTATGGATCTTTTCCTGACTACCAACAGTATGAAAGAATAGCAATTCCGGTCAAATCACTGAAAACATCTTCGCAAAATGGATCGCAGTAATCCACAGGGCTTGAAAATTCACCCGTATCAATCGAAAGTATTACTAGTAAACAATGTCATCCACGTTGATTAAAACGATTTTCCATGAAATGTTGGATCCACCACGGTAAATTGCTTTGAAGTTTGGCTTTTTTCCAGTTCCATGTCCTAAGAACAAGCGCGGAAAAAGGCGTTTTTGCCACCTTAAGTGTAAGTCTTTTCTCTCACATCTGTAGGTTTCGTGAAAAACATTCGCCATATTGATTTCATTTCACTTGGTAACCTCCCTTCTTTTCCCCAGGACTTTTTTGAATAAAGTTTTCCGAGGAAGACAGAGAATGAAAGGAAAATTCTGCGGGAAATACAAAATACATAATTTCGGGATGGTCCGTACGATCGAGTTAACGGAGTTCATGTAGTCATTTTCACTATAAATAACAAATTATAACAGTCAAATGATATTGTAAACGACAGACGAAAAATAATTAAGCTGTGAATAGCTTGCCGGCCTGAGAGAATCACGCTTTTGGCCGCCATAGTACTCATATTTGCCGCGCGCCATATTGGTTTCTTTGTTATTATGGAGGAAGCCGCGTACCGCTGCGCGGGCTCAAATGTCCCTCATTCTTTGCCATGGATATCCGCTCACGTATCGCGACTGACGTAATTTTTGTCGTATGCGCGAAGATGCATCACGGGCAACTCCAAGATATGAAAGATACGACAGTTAAACATAGCGGGTTTTTAGTACTACCAAAAATGCTTTCTAAGAGATAGGTGCATGAGATGGCCAACGTATATGACAGAGCCGTCTTTCAGTGGACGTCTAAAAAATGTACCGAATGTATACTATAACCGAAAATGAATACTTTCATCAATGAACGTTCTCTTTGCCCTTGTCATCGTGACTTACTAAAGCTATATATTTATATTGTTATGAGGAAGGGGAATCTCTCTTTCATAGCATTCCTGACAAAAGGTCAGTGTTAACATTTACATTCCTTTTGCATGTTAAGTTAACAAGACAAAATACTTTTTACTTTCCGTTTTCTTTCAAATTATCCGCAGCTTGCGCATCACTTCTTGGTATGGAGAGCGGCCTCGTCAAAATTGCTCAAATCACTGTCTCTTCACAATACAATGCTAATCATGCCGTCACTCAGAGCAGGTTGAATTTAATGTTGACAAGATAATACGTTTAATTTTCGTCTTCTTTACAATTATCCGCAGCTTGCGCATCACCTCTTGGTATGGAGAGCGGCCTCATCAAAAATGCTCAAATCACTGTCTCTTCACAATTCGATGCTAATCATGCCGGAACACAGGGCAGGTTAAACTTTCAGGCAGGTGGAGGCAAAGCAGGAGGATGGTCAGCTCGTACAAATGATGGCAGTCAATGGATTCAGGTGGCTCTTCCAAGTTACACAAAAATAACTAGTTGCTCCACGCAGGGAAGAAATGGATTCAACCAGTGGGTAGCCAAATACAAGTTGCAGTATAGTGAAGACGGGCTAACCTTTCATTACTACCAGGAACCAGGCCAAAGTTCACCCAAGGTATAGCAATAATGCTGGTAGTGACTTATTCTACCAATTTTTTTATTTCATTCAATGGCATACACCCGACAGAACATTTGGTTTTCTATTTATACTCGGTTTACATTTGCATTGATTTTATTCCCAGGTATTTAATGGAAATCAAGACAGAGACACTGTTGTATATCACGAATTGAGCCCGCCAATCCAAGAACGCTTTGTTAGGATTGTTCCAACCTTTTGGTTCGGACATATTTCAATGCGAATGGAGCTGTATGGCTGCAAAGGTATTTATTTACATGATAAACATGTATACACTCCATCCATTCCTAATCTAATTACCTTTATTAGCCGCTTTGTTAGCCGAAAGTAGACGTAATCTTCGCGCCTGCTCGCATATCACGACAGACTCAGTTTGTGTCTTGTGTGCGCACGACGATGCATCCAGGGTAACTCCTGGGGAATTAAAGCTACGACAATTAAACTTTAAGGGTGTATAGTACGTCTAACAATTATATGGGATATACGTACGTAGGATACGGGATATGGTATACGATATGGGATACGTACGTGGCCAACGTATATGATATGGTTGTTTTGCAGAAGACGTCTACCAAATATATCGCGATGTATATACCGGAACATGAACACCTTAATCTTACGTTCCGTTCGTCCTTTTCATCGTGACTTACAAAAGTCCTACATTGTCTGTGTGACGAGAATCTCTCTTTGATAGCATTCATGAGGAAATTTCATTGTTAACATTTTCATTTATTTTGTACGTAATGTTAACAAGGTATAAAATACTATTGCGGACTGTTCGTCTTCTTTACAATTATCCACAGCTTGCGCATCACCTCTTGGTATGGAAAACGGTCTCATTAAAGATGCTCAAATCACTGCCTCTTCACAGTTCGATGCTAATCATGCCGCCACACAGGGCAGGTTAAACTTCAAGGCAGGTGGAGGCAAAGCAGGGGGATGGTCAGCTCGTACAAACGATGGCAGTCAATGGATTCAGGTGGCTCTTCCAAGTTACACAAAAATAACTAGTTGCTCCACGCAGGGAAGAAATGGGTTCGACCAGTGGGTAACCAAATACAAGTTGCAGTACAGTGAAGACGGGCTGACCTTTCATTACTACCATGAACCAGGCCAAAGTTCACCCAAGGTATAGCAATTAATAACGCTGGTAGTGACTGAATCTACCTATTTTCGTATCTCATTCAATGACATACGCCCGAAAGAAAATTGGGATTCATACTAACAAGTTTTCTCCAGCCCATTTTACATTTGCATGGATTTCATTTCTAGGTATTTACTGGAAATCAAGATAGAGACACTGTTGTATACCACGAATTGAGCCCGCCAATCCAAGGACGCTTTGTTAGGATTGTTCCAACCGCTTGGCACGGACATATATCAATGCGAATGGAGCTGTATGGCTGTAAAGGTATTTACATAATAAACATGTACATAGCATCCATTCCTTATCTATAGCAAATGACCTTTATTTCAAGCTTGGTAAGGTGAAAGTAAACTTAACGTGACATCGATATCCGTCCATGCCACATATCGCGACAGACGCCAATTTTTTGTCGTATGCGCGAAGATGCATCACGGGTAACTCCAAGGATATGAAAGATACGACAGTTAAACATAGCGGGTTTATAGTACTACCAAAAATGCTTTCTAAGAGATAGGTGCATGAGATGGCCAACGTATATGACAGAGCCGTCTTTCAGTGGACGTCTAAAAAATGTACCGAATGTATACTATAACCGAAAATGAATACTTTTATCAATGAACGTTCTCTTGCCCTTGTCATCGTTACTTCCTAAAGCTATATAATTATATTGTTATGAGGAAGGGGAATCTCTCTTTCATAGCATTCCTGACAAAAGGTCAGTGTTAACATTTACATTCCTTTTGCATGTTAAGTTAACAAGACAAAATACTTTTTACTTTCCGTTTTCTTTCAAATTATCCGCAGCTTGCCTATCACTTCTTGGTATGGAGAGCGGCCTCGTCAAAATTGCTCAAATCACTGTCTCTTCACAATACAATACTAATCATGCCGTCACTCAGAGCAGGTTGAATTTAATGTTAACAAGATAATACGTTTAATTTTCGTCTTCTTTACAATTATCCGCAGCTTGCGCATCACCTCTTGGTATGGAGAGCGGCCTCATCAAAAATGCTCAAATCACTGTCTCTTCACAATTCGATGCTAATCATGCCGGAACACAGGGCAGGTTAAACTTTCAGGCAGGTGGAGGCAAAGCAGGGAGGATGGTCAGCTCGTAAAATGATGGCAGTCAATGGATTCAGGTGGCTCTTCCAAGTTACACAAAAATAACTAGTTGCTCCACGCAGGGAAGAAATGGATTCAACCAGTGGGTAACCAAATACAAGTTGCAGTATAGTGAAGACGGGCTAACCTTTCATTACTACCAGGAACCAGGCCAAAGTTCACCCAAGGTATAGCAATAGCGTTGGTAGTGACTTATTCTACCAATTTTTTTATTTCATTCAATGGCATACGCCCGAAAGTAAATTTGGGATTCCCCATACTTACATGTTTTTTCCTTTACTCCAGCAATTTTACATTTGCATTGATTTTATTCCCAGGTATTTAATGGAAATCAAGACAGAGACACTGTTGTATATCACGAATTGAGCCCGCCAATCCAAGGACGCTTTGTTAGGATTGTTCCAACCGTTTGGTTCGGACATATTTCAATGCGAATGGAGCTGTATGGCTGCAAAGGTATTTATTTACATGATAAACATGTATACACTCCATCCATTCCTTATCTATAGCAAATTACCTTTATTAGCCGCTTTGTTAGGCGAAAGTAGACGTAATCTTCGCGCCTGCTCGCATATCACGACAGACTCAATTTGTGTCTTGTGTGCGCACGACGATGCATCCAGGGTAACTCCTGGGAATTAAAGATACGACAATTAAACTTTAAGGGTGTATAGTACGTCTAACAATTATATGGGATATACGTACGTGGGATACGGGATATGGTATACGATATGGGATACGTACGTGGCCAACGTATATGATATGGTTGTTTTGCAGAAGACGTCTACCAAATATATCGCGATGTATATACCGAACATGAAACACCTTAATCTTACGTTCCGTTCGTCCTTTTCATCGTGACTTACAAAAGTCCTACATTGTCTGTGTGACGAGAATCTCTCTTTGATAGCATTCATGAGGAAATTTCATGTTAACATTTTCATTTATTTTGTACGTAATGTTAACAAGGTATAAAAATACTATTGCGGACTGTTCGTCTTCTTTACAATTATCCACAGCTTGCGCATCACCTCTTGGTATGGGAAAAACGGTCTCATCAAAGATGCTTCAAATCACTGTCTCTTCACAGTTCGATCCTAATCATGCCGGAACACAGGGCAGGTTAAACTTTCAGGCAGGTGGAGGCAAAGCAGGGGGATGGTCAGCTCGTACAAACGATGGCAGTCAATGGATTCAGGTGGCTCTTCCAAGTTACACAAAAAATAACTAGTTGCTCCACGCAGGGAAGAAATGGATTCGACCAGTGGGTAACCAAATACAAGTTTGCAGTACAGTGAAGACGGGCTGACCTTTCATTACTACCATGAACCAGGCCAAAGTTTCACCCAAGGTATAGTTAATAACGCTGGTAGTGACTGATTCTACCTATTTCGTATCTCATTCAATGACATACGCCCGAAAGAAAATTGGGATTCCATACTAACAATGTTTTCCTCCAGCCCATTTTACATTTGTATGGATTTCATTTCTAGGTATTTACTGGAAATCAAGATAGAGACACTGTTGTATACCACGAATTGAGCCCGCCAATCCAAGGACGCTTTGTTAGGATTGTTCCAACCGCTTGGCACGGACATATTATCAATGCGAATGGAGCTGTATGGCTGTAAAGGTATTTACATGATAAACATGTACATAGCATCCATTCCTTATCTATAGCAAATGACCTTTATTTCAAGCTTGGTAAGGTGAAAGTAAACTTAACGTGACATCGATATTCCGCCCACATATTCGCGACAGACGCCAATTTTTTGTTCGTTATGCGCGAAGGTGCATCACGGGTAACTCCAAGGATATGAAAGATACGACAGTTAAACATAGCGGGTTTTATAGTACTACCAAAAATGCTTTCTAAGAGATAGGTGCATGAGATGGCCAACGTATATGACAGAGCCGTCTTTCAGTGGACGTCTAAAAAAATGTACCGAATGTATACTATAACCGAAAATGAATACTTTTATCAATGAACGTTTCTCTTTGCCCTTGTCATCGTGACTTACTAAGCTATATAATTATATTGTTATGAGGAAGGGGAATCTCTCTTTCATAGCATTCCTGACAAAAGGTCAGTGTTAACATTTACATTCCTTTTGTATGTTAAGTTAACAAGACAAAATACTTTTTACTTTCCGTTTTCTTTCAAATTTATCCGCAGCTTGCTCATCACTTCCTTGGTATGGAGAGCGGCCTCGTCAAAATTGCTCAAATCACTGTCCTCTTCACAATACAATGCTAATCATGCCGTCCACTCAGGGCAGGTTGAATTTAATTGTTAACAAGATAATACGTTCAAATTTTCGTTTTATTTACAATTATCCACAGCATTGCGCATCACCTCTTGGTATGGAGAGCGGCCCTCATCAAAAATGCTCAAATCACTGTCTCTTCACAATCGATGCTAATCATGCCGGAACCACAGGCAGGTTAAACTTTCAGGCAGGTGGAGGCAAAGCAGGGGATGGTCAGCTCGTACAAATGATGGCAGTCAATGGATTCAGGTGGCTCTTCCAAGTTACACAAAAAATAACTAGTTGCTCCACGCAGGGAAGAAATGGATTCGACCAGTGGGTAACCAAATACAAGTTGCAGTACAGTGAAGACGGGCTGAACCTTTCATTACTACAATGAACCAGGCCAAAGTTCACCCAAGGTATAGCAATATGCTGGTAGTTACTGATTCTAGCATTTTTCGTATTTCATTCAATGACATACGCCCGAAAGTAAATTGGGATTTCCTATTTATACATGTTTTAACATTTGCATTGATTTTATTTCTAGGTATTTACTGGAAATAAAGATAGAGACACTGTTGTATATCCACGAATTGAGCCCGCCATCCAAGGACGCTTCGTTAGGATTGTTCCAACGCGCTTGGCACGGACATATATCAATGCGAATGGAGCTGTATGGCTGTAAAGGTATTTATTTACGTGATAAACATGTACATACCATCCATTCCTTATCTATAGCCAAAATGACCTTTATTGGTAGCTTTGTTAGCCGAAAGTAGACGTAACGTCTTCGCGCCATGCTCGCATATCACGACAGACTCAGTTTGTGTCTTGTGTGCGCACGACGATGCATCACGGGTAACTCCTGGGATATTAAAGCTACGACAATTAAACATAGCGGGTGTTATAGTACGTCTAACAATTATATGGATTATACGTACGTGGGATACGGGATATGGTATACCGATATTGGGATACGTAATGGCCAACGTATATGATATGGTTGTTTTGCAGTGGACGTCTACCAAATATATCGCGAATGTATATAACCGAACATGAATACCTTAATCTTACGTTCTCCGTTTGGCCCTGGTCATCGTTACTTACAAAAGTCCTACATTGTCTGTGTGACGAGAATCTCTCTTTGATAGCATTCATGAGGAAATTTCATCGTTAACATTTTCATTTATTTTGTACGTATTAAGTTAACAAGGTATAAAATACTTTTGCGGACTGTTCCGTCCTTCTTTACAACTATCCACAGCTTGCGCATCACCTCTTGGTATGGAAAACGGTCTCATTAAAGATGCTCAAATCACTGCCTCTTCACAGTTCGATGCTAATCATGCTGCCACACAGGGCAGGGTAAACTTTCATGCAGGTGGAGGCAAAGCAGGGGGATGGTCTAGCTCGTACAAATGATGGCAGCCAATGGATTCAGGTGGCTCTTCCAAGTTACACAAAAATAACTCGTTGCTCCACGCAGGGAAGAAATGGATTCGACCAGTGGGTAACCGAATACAAGCTGCAGTACAGTGAAGACGGGGTGACGTTTTCATTACTACAGTGAATCAGGCCAAAGTTCACCCAAGGTATAGCAATAATGATGGTGGTGATTGATTCCATGCACCTATCAAGTTCGTATCTCATTCAATGACACATGCTTGTCAGATAAGTAAATTGAACGTTTCATACTTATATTCCGGTTACGTTTGCATTGATTTCATTTCCAGCAATTTTCTGGCAATCAAGACAGAGACACTGTTGTCTCCCATGAACTTGAGCCCGCCAATCCAAGCACGCTTTGTTAGGATTGTACCAACCGCTTGGAACGGACATATATCAATGCGAATGGAGCTGTATGGCTGCAAAGGTATTCACATGATAAACATTTTCACACCAATCCATTCCTAATCCAAATGACTTTTACTGGCATTTTTGTACAGAAAGTAAACTTCAACCTCACGTCCGATAACATAAATTATATTACAACTGAGCTCATAATGAAACTTTTGTGCTGTCCCTGGAACATATTTGGTACATGTCCTGAACATATCTCTGCTAACTCCAAGGGTATTAAGGGAAGCTACGTTAGTTAATTTTGTAGTAATGTCCAAAAATGCTTTCTATGAGATACGTGCATGGGATGACCAACTGTTTTGCAGAGGGCATTGATGGCGAAATGTTTTTGTGTTAACATTGTCGTTGCTTTTGTACTGGCGTGATGTTCTCTAGAGAAATGGCTTCTTTAATTGATCTATCTAACAAATCTTTGAATTTTGTTAAAATTGACGGAAGGAATTCTACTGAGCAACAGCACATGTTGTGGAATAAGGCAGCAAACAAACTAAACTAACTATAAGCTAAATAGGCCCTGTTTAGCAGTGAAATATGGAATAAGTATAGGTAATTAATTGAGTGAGTGAGTGAAATTAGCAATATTATTTCAACATGGTAACATTGTCCTATAAAGCATGTGCAGATCCTCTGTGGAATGGAAAGTCGCCTCATCAAAGATGCTCAAATTACTTCCTCGTCAACAATGGGATGCCCAATAATGCCGCCATCCAGGGCAGGGTAAACTTTCTGGCAGGTAACGGCAAAGCAGGAGGATGGTCAGATCGCTCGAATAATGTCGACCAATGGATTAAGATCGATCTTGGTAGTGACAACAAAGTAACACAGATAGTGACACAAGGAAGAAATGGGTACCCCCAATGGGTTTACAAAATACAAGCTGCAGTACAGTGACGATGGAGTAACCTTCCACTCTTACCAGCTACCAGGCCAGAGTTCACCCAAGGTACTAGACCAATAACCCTTATAAACAAGCTATGTATATCCTGTATCTCTTAGAAGCGTCCGGTAGAGTTGTCAATATCACGTCTATTTTAAGACCGACCTTCATTAATTTTGTACGCCGCAGTGGCCAAATGGCTTATGATCGGGTTGTCTTCATATTATTTTCATGGGACAAGATGTAGATATTCTAGTCTTCCATTGCCATCCTTCACCCACGTGATAAAGTACAACTGGATAGAGTAGAATTGTTGAGGAAAGTTTGAAGAAAATTCAGACGAACTAACAGTTTTTTCCAGTGCTAATGATTATGTCGTAGTGATCCTAGCGAGGACAACATAAGAAGAACGAATTCGGTTGTTTTTCTTCTTCGTATACTTGTTCATGGGCTTATGCTTATGCCGCTGTTTGTCCTCACTATGCTTATGAAATGTTGATGGTGCATAATTCTGACCTCCTAAGTCCTCGGTATTGTCATTACAATTACATCTGTCTTCAGTTCTAGTGGCCCACAACTGAAACCCACACTTAGCTGTTATTGGATAGATATTGGTCGCCTCTATTTCTAAATTGGAGATAACGTTTATTTTTATGTCTGATGTATTACCTATGATTCAAATGTGTCTTCCTTGATTTTACCTCCAGGAGTTCAATGCAAATCAAGACAGTGACACTGTTGTAAGACACCAGTTGAGCCCACCAATCCTCGCACGCTATATCAAACTGATCCCAACAGCTTGGCATAATCATATATCAATGAGAATGGAACTCTATGGATGCGAAGGTATTATTACCCCCCCCCCCCCCCCCCCCCCCACACACCCTTGGATTTAGTTTTAGTCTTTGATGTGTGTCACTCACTCGCTCACCAACTCACCAACTCACCACCCGGGGGGGGGGGGGGGGTACTCAAAAAAGTTTTATACCGGGAGACTCCGCCCAGAGGTCCAACCCCTTACCCTTTTCTATACCATTTTTGACAGAAAATTAGGTACCCCTTTTCATATACCTTCCATGGAAAATGGTACCACTTTCATATACCTTGATATAAATTATGAAAATGGTACCCCTTTCACATACCTACAGTAGAAACACTGCATCCCTTTTCTATACCCTTGGAATGAACGTAATTAACAATATATATCCCCAGAAGGAAGTGGAAGGAAACTGTCTTACGATGGCGAAGAACTTCAAACCTGCAGTCCACCTCATACCTAAATGACAGTTTTCCCTACCCTTTTCTATACTCCAACTCGTGAAATCCCTACCCTTTTCTATACCTCCAGTCTGAAACTCCCCCCCCCCCCCCCCCCCCCCCCCCCTCCCCCGGCTCACCACTCGTCGTGTTATGGCGTCTCAACAAGGTGCCATTTCGTCCTCGTGAGGTTTCAGTAACCGGCTTTAGTTTTTACAGCGCAGTGTTGTTAGCCCTGCGCCAAACACCTAGCCTGGTAGACCAGTGTAGTACTTTGTCAGGCCTCTCTCCCACAGACCAATCCGGCTTGATTAAACCTGCCAGGAGCAAAAAGCACCCGCCGGGTCGCAAATTAAAGGCACGCAAACCACGTCTTGACGTGTATATTCAGGATATATTTTGTTAGAAGTGCACTAGTGGACTAATGATTAGTATGTTGGACTCCAGACTGTGGGGTCCGAGTTAGAGCTCTTGCCAGGGTCACTGGGTTGTGGTCTCGCCTCTTACAGTAACTCTTTCACCGTACCCATGACCAAGGATTAAACTTTGAATCCAGTTTTATAAATTATCATGACAAGTGCGGAAGGTCATAGGTTCGACTCCTGTTGGGGGAACTCGGAATTTGTTTTCCGAGAGCTTGTGTCACTGACAGAATAATATCTTTCTCGTATCATGACAAGTGTTATCTCCTTCCACTTATTAACTCCTTCGATATCGATTTGGTCAATTGGAACAAAAATATCGGAAATAAATCAAAGGGTGTTACGACAAACATCACTGTATACTTAATCATATCACTATGAAGATGGAGAAGATATAGTTAACGAAAAGACGAGTAAAGTAATAACATTAACCTTTTTCGAGGTCCAAGCCCTTACCCTTTTATATACCATTTTGGACAGAAAAGGTAACCATTTCATATACCGTCCATAGAAAATGGTACCCCTTTCACATACCTACAGTAAAAACATTGCATCCCTTTTCTATACCCTTGGAATGAACCGTAATAAACGATATCCCCGGAAAACATCAAGAGTTAGCAGTAAAGATGTTAACCAGTTAACCAAACAATAAAACTATTTATTCGGTTCACGGTTAGTTTTCTCTATCCTTTTTTTGTTTGTTCTTTTTTTGTTTGTTTGTTTGTTTGTTTTGTTTGTTTGTTTGTTTTTTAATTTTTTAAAATTTTTTTTTTCTCTATCCTTTTCTATATTTAAACTTGTGAAATCCCTTATCCTTTTATAAATTCCAGCCTAAATAAGGTACTCCTTTTGGGCGGAGCCCCCCCCCCCCCCCCCCCCCCCGTGTAGTCAATTATAGGGAGTACCCCCGGGTAGATCCTCCCCGTATATTCCATTATAGGGAGTAACCCCATGCCAGGGGTTTGTTTCCCTCATATATCACGTAGTTAATGCATTTTTCCTTTGTTTCTAATTTGCAGATTAACGCCCGTATGCGGATTTTGACAGAGATAAACCGCTTTGACCAAACATGGTCGGCCAGGGGGAGCTGTCGTATATCAACACAATTTACACAAAAATTAGAGCACCATAGATCTGTAGATCAAGTTAAAATGGAATTGATTTTACACTTTTATCTTGATATATATATATCGACTAACCTCTGTACACCGTAATACCCAAAACCACAGAACGACCCGGACCAAAATTAAAGCTGTAGCTTAGATAAGGTTTTTCTCTAACTAAACAAAATTCAAAGCTCAGTCTGTTTTGGTTTTGCACCAGGATTGACCGAGAAGTTGTGCTATCTTATAATGCTGCACCAGTGTATTTAGACTATCTAGGTTTGCACATTAACCAATCACTGACAATATTGATGATCGATCTAAGAGAAGCATAGCCCCGTACTTGGGTCTCGATAGTTTTTGAAATCTATTTTTAATGTTCAGCTGATTGGTCAGTTCGGGTAACGTGATGTCGGAGCCTCGATCAGAAATAAATAAAAATAACTTTCACAGCATGGCGCGAAACTATTAATAGACTGATTCACAAAACAATCATGGGGCACGGGGAATCCTTCTCTTAGATCATCCTCTCTTTAAAAAGATATCAGTCGACTAATCTCTAAAATAGACATATGGGTAAATATACCGTATACCCAATTTGACGACCCTGACCAAAAGCTATAACTTAGATAACGTGTTTCTCTTTATTTTCCGTTAAACTTATGGTATCATTCAAATCTTAGGTCAGGCAACTATGTAGCACTAAACAATTTGGTTTGACCGAGAACTTGCATCACAGTTCTTATGCACCAGTGTATTTAGACTATATGGGCAGATTATTTAAAGGAGCTATGTCACGATATTTTAAGTCATTTTTGCGAAGTGCAAAATCACCTTTAAATTGAAGAAGGCCTCAACATAGTTGTTTATATTTACTAAGGTAGAAAAACACCAAAGAGGTGATAATAAACCAAACAAGGATGGTTGAGGATGGACAAGATTAAGACGGATTGCGAACGGCGAACTTGAAAAAAAATGCCAATTTTTTCAAGATGCGCCATCCGTGACGTAGCTCCTTTAAACAAAGGGACTTTCTTACAACGACCAGGCGGAGAATACGTATACACTGTTGTATTAATACAACGTGGATAAATCAGATCAAAGTTCACATGTCTAAACTTCGTTTAAATATTCGGCCCTTTAGATTTGCACATTACCAATCTTTGTTTATTAAGACATCTATCGACGGCTATTATAGCTGGCCTCTATATTTAACAATTATCCTGCGAAATCGCGTGGAATACTCGGCCTACGGCGGCCTTCGGCCTCGTCGGCTAAGTCTCAGGCGATATTCCGCAAGATTGAGCAGGATAATTGTTTTATTATTCAACAAATTGATAACACAACTAAAAAAAATACTCTTCCACTTTTATTTCAACAAATGACTTGAACATTTTACCGCGCGCATACGAAATTACATATATTGCAGGATATCTGTTGAGTACGCGTACGGTCGACAGATATTGAGTGCATCATGACCATATTTGGACAGTGTTACAATTTGTTGAATAATAATAGTGAATGACGTACAACAACCTGTAGAAAACGCTGATCACCAGCTCTCGTCATTTCGTCATTGTTCTCAATTGATGGCTTTGCTTTGGTTTAATGTTAATACGATAAATAGTCTAACGTTGTCCCAACGGTAGTTCATTTTAATATTTGCTATGGAATAAAAATGTCAGTGACGTGCCGTGTTGGTGGTTGTCAATCAAGTGTATCGGTTACCAAGGGAACACGTATACACGAGCCCTGGTGCACGTCAACTTTTCATATGAAAATACGTGTTACTCCCAAGTTTATTTTCATACAAACTGCAAACACATTGTCATCTGAAAATGGTTTCGCACCAGGACTCGTTTTGAAACAGAGGCAAAAAGCAACTCGAAAATGTCCTATGAAACTACCGCTCTATCGAGATTCAATGAATAGAGAGTCAGTCATTGTTCGTCAGCAACGGTATTTTTCAATTCACAAGAAAGCAAATGGAATTTTTTCCTTGTTCGATAACCTTTAACTTCCATTCTTTTGTTAAGTCTTGAAAGTACGTAAAACGCACGCAGCTAAAGATTTGTTCTGACGCCGTAAAGCCACTGGGTTAACGTAGTTAACTTGCACTACTGAGACATTGATCGTTCGCACAACAAATAAATCATAGTTGTTTCTCGTTTGTTCTAGCCTTGTTCTCATATGCCTCCAGAATCATGCCTGCGATACCGTCGCTGGCAGTGTCTGGGGGCGCAGTGGCGGATACAGGGGGAGGGTCGGGGGAGTCCGGACCCCCCTATCAGACCTTAGGGGTTTTTGCTTTCTCTATTATCCATAGCAAAACCATCTCCAGAATCTACCAAAATGCACTTTTCAGAGCCTAAAATCTCGATTTTTTTTCTGTGGGAGGCCGTCGCGCCTTTACTACTGCCGTCTACTTCCAAAACTTTCCTTCAATCTACTTCACATTTTCGGGAAAAACCCTGGGACCCCCCCCTATCAAAAAATCCTGGATCCGCCTCTGGAGCGCTCTCATCAAATTTGATCCTTAATCCCATGCAGAGCTGGCGACAACATTGCAGGAAATTTCGAGCCAGCATATATGAGAAGCAAGGTCTTGTAGAAGCAGTGCAACCCGATAGAAACCGCCTATGCAACCGCTCATACTGAAATAGTTTGTCGCATGACCAGTTGGCAATACCTTGTCATGTTGAATTTTCCAATGAGACAACATGGTCCAAAGGCTGCTTGCCTGACGCATTAAATGTTTTATAAGCGATATTGTGAGCATTGTTGAAAGATTAAAAACCTCTTCTTTTCGCTAAGAACTGCCTGATTGATTCACTATTTTCAGTGCTCTAATCTGCATTTATCATAGACAAGCGACGGTTTACGCTTCACGTATTTTTCATTGTAGTGCTTGTTAAACGAATGAAAACAAACAGATGCTGTATGACTGTATATGTTTTATATGAACTCTTTATTTCGTTATCACAACTTTCAAAGTAAGTAAGAAAATAAAATTATACAGAAACCTGCCAAGTTTGTAAAACTCTTCTCAAATTTGCAACCGTTTCAAAAACGCTCGCAATCGTGTGGATGCATGGAACATATTTTCAATTCACCAGACGTTTCATTCCCTCATATGTTATCTGTTAACCATGACTGTGTTAAACAAACGAGTATTTTAAAATTCGGAGCCATGATTTCAGTATTTGTGAAAATAAATTTATTCTAGTTGAAACAAACTCTTCTGAAATTAACAACCGTTTCCAAAACACTCGCAGCCGTGTGGATGTCGGGATGGAACATATTTTCAATTCCAGATGGTTTATTCCCTCGTATCTTTGATAGTGTTAAACAAACGAGCACTTTATTAAAATTCGGAGCGATGATTCATTTGTGTAAATGAACTTATGCTGGTTGAACTGAACAAACTCTTCTAAGACTTACAACCATTTCTGAAACACTCACAATGTGGATGAAACAGATTTGCAATTTGTTATCTACATCTCATGTTATTCGTTCTCGCAGGATTTAATGTAACGCTCTACGTATTTTTCCTGTTTCTATTTTAATTAATTATGATTAATTATCGTCATTTTAAAAGCTTCGCCAGGGGGCTAATTGTAAGAACACAATAGGGGGCTTTAAATCCAAACCTTTTTTCCGCTTTCTTTTTGCAACGAATGTATGAGAACAATTTTTGAACACCATATTAAGGTAAAGCAATGCGGAAAAAATTCAGACGTTGTTCTGGTGTTGTATTGTGAGCAACTCTGCACACGGACTCATTGCTGTGAAGTCTAATCCACAAGCAACATGAAGAAGCAAAGTCTGCTATTTTATGCCATTTGTATGCTTTTTGCACTTGCTGCAAAAGCTTCGAAAGACAGCGCGTATGACATTCTGGAACAACTAATTGAAGGTAGGGGTACTTTGTCAATATTAATAACAGGGACCTTTAGCATTCATATAACCGCAACGCCGTGGACAACGTCGTAAAAAAATTATATTTTTAATTAAGAGTCTGGCAAATATCCTGATCTACAATAGATCTATTCACTGTGTCAGAAATTTTCTTCAGCTAAAAAATGTAAAGACGACGTTCAATTTCAAAAGAACTGACATGAAACATTTACCCGTTGTGATTCACATTCTGCAGAATTTCAGTTGATCGCCGATTTAATTTCACCTTGTCGTTTTGCAGAGGACGGCTAATACTTATGTACCAAGTTGTATAACGCACGTGCCGAGCCCGCCCATTGGACTGCCCATTAAACCATTTGTTTGGAGACGTTGATGTTTCCATCGTAGTTTGCTCGGCAAAGCTCCCCTTAACAATTTGCCAACGGCTCGGCCAAACATAAAACTTAGACGCTAGAATTGGCAATTGCGAAAGAGTTTATAGCTATTAATTAAAACACATGCCGAAGAGAACAAGAAAAAGACATGAAAAAATAAATGATTTTGCATGTAATCCTTTATAATTATTAGTCATGAAGCCGCTAAAAATTGAATAATCCAACCCTAGACAGAAGTAGTTGGAATGCTCACTGTAAGATATAGAAATTTCTCTTCACTAATGACGCTGAAACAATGATTTATTATTATTATTATTATTTAGGATGCCCCCTCCCCCCTTTAAAATGTTGCACCTCGTTTGTGAGTCATGCTGTTGGCAAGTCAACATTGAGACTCGGAGAGGGGGGAAAAGAGATGAGTACTGTTGATCGTGCCAACACTTCTGTCTAAGGTTGATCTGTTTCAGCTTAAACGTAAACATTTTATTAAATTAGCAAGATTCCCATTAGAAAGACATCATTTTTTTTTGTCAATTTATAAGCACCAGTATATCTTATCGATCGACATTCCCATCAATTTCTCCAGGATTTATAAAAACTAGCGTATCTGACTGTTTGCAAAACTCATGATCAAGCACTGTTATTTTGAATTTGTTATTTGAATTTGCTACAAGCCTGACATTGTCAGCGAAGATAAAAACCGTTGTTTATTTATGTCTATATAGTTTTATAACTGAACTAGGGAAATTTGCATGGACTGTGGGTGTTTAAATATTACTTGAAGTTCTTTACAGTATTTGTCTGTATCCAGTGAAAATACTGACTCTTGGCGTGGCCCATGAACCAATATCCGACAATTGTAAGTTAATAGTGCTCGTTATCACGCTCTCTTTAAGGATCAAAACTTAGGTTCTCCTTACAATACCAGTACATTGCCAAGCATACAGGTGACGAGAAGAAACCAAATCATCAAACAGTGGATATCGTTTGATTTATCATTAAATTCTCCAAACAAGCATCGAATGAATTGTATGACACTCAGAAGGGGGAATATAATGAACATGCTTAAGACCTCAACAATTCACAGCCTCGAGTAGTTTACTTAACAAATGAAATAGTTTATTATTATTATTAACGTCGTGCGAGAATTGAAAGAATTTTCCGCTTTGAAAACAAAGAAACACAAATAACTTTTTAACACAAAGAACTTTAATGATATTGTTTTCAGCGTGAGTCGGAAAGGGTATATTGAAATGCTAATTATATCGCTTGCCCAAAATCCCATACAAGCATGCGCACGATTATTTGTGAATTTCAAACTGTCCAAATTAATTAATTTGGATTAATTTGGACAGTTTCACCCGCGATATAATTAAAACTCCAATTTGAAAATAATTGAATTCAAAAGATTCCTCGAACTGCCAAATTGACTCGACCTACGGTCTCATCCAATTTTGGCAGGCCACGGAATTTTTTTCATCCAGTTATTTCCAAATTGGACAGCATGTAGTCCTATTACATATACAAATTACTTCAGTTTCAAACAGGAAAAAAATATCTTTATTGACGTCTCTATATTTGATTATTCTCAAAGCGAACAATCTGGCTAACAGTGCTCTTTGTTTTCTTTTGTTTGCCAAAGCGGAAAATATATTAGATATGAAATTCCGTCTCAGAAAACTGAACCCTTTAGCTCATAAGCACAAAAGAGTGGATTCTTGTTACAGATTAACTTCGTTCATTTCTGTGTCGATGGGTTTCTTTATTCTTCTTACCTATCCGCTTGACAATGTTTCAATATAGTAAGGAGAAATAACATGTCCATCACTAAGAAGTAGACACACGCACACGAGACAGACCAAATCAGCAAAAATGTAATTGATCAGTAAGGTCGAATGACTTTCAGAGTTGGCCTCCTTCTAAAAACCAATTTTAATCATGAAAACATTGTTCAATTCGATTTCCTCAGTAAAGTTTCAGAAATGCATATATGTATAGTGTGTCAAAGTTAAGCTTACTTCGTAAAGATACGTTTTTAAAATTATAAGTCTAACAAGTCTGCTGCAAGACCTATACTATTTACCTTTGCTATTTAACGGAAGATTCAGAGAACTACATTGAAGGTTTTGCATGCCATAGCAATGGTTAAAATTTCCGGTGTCCAGGTTCAATATTATTTACGTACATACATGTATACAAATTATTACAACAATTAATGCTGTCCGACGTTTCGATGTTACTAACATCATTATCAATTGAAGAGTAATGCAAGGTGACTGAAAATGAATTTAAATTAATTAGTGAAAAAGAATTGACATTTTTTTTGGAGTCTTTAAGTTATGTAAATAACTTAGCGCGGATTGAGTTTAGCCTGATTGCACGTTAAAAGTTGGTTGGATTTCTTTGATTAGGAGCATCACAAATTATTAATGCAGATAGTAACTTGCTTGGGTCTCTCAGGTTAGTCGTAGTAAGTGTTATCGGGTTTTAAACGAAATATTGAATTAAAATTGCATTGCAAACTTTAATCCAGTTTGTTTTTTCTGTTTTGACGAACAAAAGAACCACAATGGGTAGTCAGCATGCTAGCTTTGTTATGACGACTAAGAAACAAAACATACGTTACTAAAGGAATTTTTTCCTGTTTGGTACAAACAAAGAGGTGCATGTATTCATTTTATTTCAAATAGAAAACCGCAGACGGCCCTCAATCATCTTTATGTTGTCTTGCTATGAACACTTAGTGATAGACAAAAACATCATTCATTTGCTTCAAATACTCACTGAACCGGCTTCTAATTTTCATGTTATCAAAACATTGATTACAAAACTAGAAAGTTTGCTTCGTTTATTTCACTTCTTCATTCGTATATGAAAATAAAGAAGCCAAAACCATGTATTATACTGTCATAAAACACGACGGGAATTTGAGAACACGAGAGAAATTTAGAAAACACGAGCCGCAGGCGAGTGTTTTCTAAATTTCTCGAGTGTTCTCAAATTCCCGGAGTGTTTTATGACAGTATAATACATGGTTTTGGCTTCTTTATGTGCTTTAAAATATAGATTTACGCGCGCGAAACGATAAAACACGCTTTTCTATGTTTTATACTCTGATAAAACATGGTTTTTAACCAATCAGAGCGCGCGAAGTTTTCAGTTTATATTTTAAAAAAGAATAATTAATCGGTCGCCATTGATGAATAAGGTCTATAGTTGCCTTGTGTCGTTTCATGAACATTCTTGTCACTGAGCTCTATTACATTTTCAGTTCGCAATTTGCTGATTTTAAATGCAGCTGAGTCTTCTAAAAATATATTTATTTCAGTTCATTTTGTCCAAGTATTGTAATCATACGGCTCGAACTTATTTTACGAAAAACTCGCTCGGTCCAGTGTGTGATTTATACGTAGTTGCCACTCACAGAATTCATTATAGAGTTATTGAACTCCTCTGATTAATTTTATTAACATACAGTTGGTAAAGTTCATTTCCTCCTGTATTGATCTGCGAAACAAATGATATCAGCCTAGTTTGATAGTTAAGATTTACGTGTAATTCTCTTTTCCAATTGTATTTTTTTCTTTTTTTTTCTATTTCTATTTTAATTTCAGTTCGTTTTCTATCTATATTATTTTACGCTTTTGCAATACTGTAATGATTTATGGTCACGCAAATAAAGCTTATTGTTGTTGTTGTTGTTGTTGTTATTTAGTTTAAGCTACCATCATACGGTCTGCACAGTGTATAAAAGCGCGGCTGATTGTTTTCTTTTTGTGGCTTTATTGTCCTTAGATGAAGCGAGCATAGAAGACGCCTCGATGGAAGAACGTGAACAATCTGATGCAGGCTCTAATGTAGATGCTGGTGTAGGCCTTGATGTAGATGCTGGTGTAGGCTCTGGTGTAGATGCTGGTGCAGGCTCAGGTGTCGATGTTGGTGCAGGCTCTGGTGTAGATGCTGGTGAAGGTCCAGTTGTACTCCGTAAGTAAAATTCGATAGGTTTTTCACTTGAACTACATTCTCGTCCCCAGAGCTACGCGGTTTTTTTTTTAATGTTGTACCAAAAGAACGGAGGATCTGGGAACGAGAATGCTTGAACTACAACCCAGTGTTAGGAAAATGTAACGTATTTTACTCCTCCCCTCCCCCTCCCGCCCTTCTAACTTCAATGTTGTGGTTGACAAATACGTGTTACTTGCACTGTAATTGTCAATTAGTCTTCAACATTGACTTTGGGGGAGGGGAGGAGGAGGAAGGCGAATCCCTCAAATACCCTGTGCAAGTTGTTAATGGGGCTGAATTCAAAATGTACTTTTTTTTCATTATTTTTAACACCTTCCCAACTACTTCTGTCTTCGGTTGTAGCTTGTTCGGTCTGGGAAATATTGGTCGAGTTCTATTTTGGAAGTGCCAGGGGTTGAGTATTTGTAAACAAGGCTTGTTGGATTTTGAGAAATTGACGTCATGTCATGCGTAAGACCTATTATTGTTTTCACAAAACTTAGACTAAGAGTAAAAAAGCATCTTAAAATGAATGATTTTCTGTTTTTGTTTTTTTACTATTCATTCAATAGCTCCTGATCCATGCGACAGTAATCCATGTAACAATGGAGGCACATGCATTAGAGTGGGCCGATTGAAGTTTACATGCAATTGTCCTAAGGCTTGGGAGGAGAGTTTGCTCTGAAGGTAACAGTTAACAATAAAAAAAAGCCTCAACTGTGCTCTGTTCTGTTTTTGTTCTGTTCTGTTATACAGCAAGCAAGAAGCGGCGAGAGCACGAAGAAAGTGCAGGGGGAACACGAGCCGTAGGCGAGTAAAATGCAAAGTGGCCTAATGGTACGTTTACACATAGGACTCTGGATCAAACGGTCCTGGCCGAAGTCAATTGAATGTGTTCCAAGGCAACTGAGACACTTGACTCTAGCACTGCCTCTCTCCAACCAGGAATATAAATGGGACTAGCATTCCCCACCCTCCCCACCATAGCCGTACTAATTTCAACACCTTCAGTAATTATTCCCTCAAACACCCGGTGCAAGTTGTTAATGGGGCTAATTTGATTGTTGCTTTTCTATGAAACCCAAAGAGCTTGATCCATGCGAAAGCAGTCCTTGCCAGAACGGAGGTACATGTAATGACCTTGGAGGTTTCAACTTTGGATGCACGTGTGCTGAAGGCTTTGGTGGAGACGATTGCGCAGAAGGTAACATCCCTATTCGTTGTTGAGTTCGTATATATTATACACCAAGTCTTTACTTACTTTGACGCCTTCTCGAAGAAGCACATATTAGATATATTAGATCGCTTGCAAAAATGTGGTAATCTTATTGCAAAGTCATTCTGTCCTAAAGAGTAATAAAAGCACATCGCGATGGCATAATGGTTTGCGCGTTGGTGGAGGTCATTGGAATGTGTGTCTTTGGGAAGACATTGACTCTAGCAGTGCCATTTCTATACCCAAGGATATAAATGGGTTTCGCATTCCACCCACCCTTCCTCTCTCTTATCCGTACTAACTATAACACCTGCCACCAATGATTTTATTTTGATGTTGTTTTTCCATGAAACTCAAAGAGCTTGATCCATGCGAAAGCAGTCCTTGCCAGAACGGAGGTACATGTAATGACCTTGGAGGTTTCAACTTTGGATGCACGTGTGCTAAAGGCTTTGGAGGAGACGATTGCGCAGAAGGTAACATCCCTATTCGTTGTTGAGTTCGTATATATTATACACCAAATCTTTACGTACTTTGACGCCTTCTCGAAGAAGCACTTATTAGATATATTAGATCGTTTGCAAAAATGTGGTAATCTTATTGCAAAGTCATTCTGTCCTAAAGAGTAATAAAAGCACATCGCGATGGCATAATGGTTTGCGCGCTGGTGGAGGTCATTGAAATGTGTGTCTTTGGGAAGACATTAACTCTAGCAGTGCCATTTCTATACCCAAGGATATAAATAAGTTTCGCATTCCACCCACCCTTCCTCTCCCTTATCCGTACTAACTATAACACCTGCCACCAATGATTTTATTTTGATGTCGTTTTTCCATGAAACTCAAAGAGCTTGATCCATGCGAAAGCAGTCCTTGCCAGAACGGAGGTACATGTAATGACCTTGGAGGTTTCAACTTTGGATGCACGTGTGCTAAAGGCTTTGGAGGAGACGATTGCGCAGAAGGTAACAGCCCAATTCTTTGTTGAGTTCGTATATATTATACACCAAGTCTTTACTTACTTCGACGACTTCTCGAAGAAGCACATATTAGATATATTAGATCGTTTGCAAAAATGTGGTAATCTTATTGCAAAGTTATTCTGTCCTAAAGAGTAATAAATAAAGCACATCGCGATGGCATAATGGTTTGCGCGTTGGTGGTAGGTCATTGGAATGTGTGTCTTTGGAAGACATTAACTCTAGCAGTGCCATTCTATACCCAAGGATATAAATGGGTTTCGCATTCCACCCACCCTTCCTCTCCCTTATCCGTACTAACTATAACACCTGCCACCAATGATTTTATTTTGATGTCGTTTTCCATGAAACTCAAAGAGCTTGATCCATGCGAAAGCAGTCCTTGCCAGAACGGAGGTACATGTAATGACCTTGGAGGTTTCAACTTTGGATGCACGTGTGCTGAAGGCTTTGGAGGGACGATTGCGCAGAAGGTAACAGCCCAATTCTTTGTTGAGTTCGTATATATTATACACCAAGTCTTTACTTACTTCGACGACTTCTCGAAGAAGCACATATTAGATATATTAGATCGTTTGCAAAAATGTGGTAATCTTATTGCAAAGTTATTCTGTCCTAAAGAGTAATAAAAGCACATCGCGATGGCATAATGGTTTGCGCGCTGGTGGTAGGTCATTGGAATGTGTGTCTTTGGGATTGACTCTAGCAGTGCCAATTCTATACCCAAGGATATAAATGGGATTCGCATTCCACCCACCCTCCTTCTCCTTTATCCGTACTAACTATAACACCTGCCACCAATGATTTTATTTTGATGTTGTTTTTCCATGAAACCCAAAGAGCTTGATCCATGCGATAACAATCCTTGCCAGAACGGAGGTACATGTAATAACCTTGGAGGTTTCAACTTTGGATGCACGTGTGCTAAAGGCTTTGGTGGAGACGATTGCGCAGAAGGTAACAGCCCTATTCTTTGTTGAATTCGTATATATTATACACCAAGTCTTTACGTACTTCGACGCCTTCTCGAAGAAGCACATATTAGATATATTAGATCGCTTGCAAAAATGTGGTAATCTTATTGCAAAGTCATTCTGTCCTAAAGAGTACAACTTTGAATGCGAGTGTGATAAAGGTTTCACTGGACCCCGCTTCGTGGTGAGCATTTTACTTTATTCTATATTCGCACGTAATTCGCGCATTTTGGGCGCGCAAGGCATTGTGAATATAAAAAAACTTCCGTGACTGTTTTCTGGGCTCTCGCACAACGCTTTACGTCACACGCACATCACAACAGTTGCGTTACAAGTGAGAAAGAACCCTAGATCCTGTCCATTCACAACCATCTATGACATGCAGCTTTCTTTAAGTTGAAATCACTTTTATTATACATAGATGTCAATGAGTGTGACGAACACAACGGAGGTTGTCAAGACCTCTGCGAGAATACTATTGGAGGCTTCAACTGCGCATGCTCTGATCCAGAGTTAAGCATCGCGCCAGACGGCCGCCGATGCATTGGTAAGTATTGCATCAAGACAATTTCCCTGAGTTGGTTATTTTAGTCATTCTCCTGAACTATATGCCCCGGAGAGTACTCCATGAATTTTTTAGTGACCCCCTGCGTCTTGTATTAAACTATATTTCATAACTGATCCACAAATCGATATCCAGCTATTTTCCGTGCCATATATATGATATCAGCTACCCAGAAATGACATGGCCGGGGTCACTGCGTTGTGTTCTTGTGCAAGACAATTTACTCTCACAGTGCTCTCTCTTTCCAGGAGTAATTTTTTTTTATCAATGGTTACCAGCAAACTGTTAGGGCAACCTGACAGCTGAGGGGAGCTTGGAATGGACGAATCTGTTCCTCACTTTATCTGTTCCCCAGCGGAATTCTTGCTGGCTGGCAAAATATTTCGGTCTATTTTTTTCTCCTGGAAATTTTCACTGAATAATTACTATTTTTGCGCTGGCTGACTTGAGTAGATCGGAAAGAGACTGGATCGAGAGAAAAACGGACATAAACAAAACAATAAACAGCAGAATCATATTAACACAAGCTTCGAATGGTTTTCCATCGATGTTTAATTAATTCCCAAGCCCCTTTTGGTTACTTATTATTATTTTAAATTGCTGGCTGGGAAACAGACATTTTTATCCAGCTGGCTGGGAATTTCCCTATATGTGTCATGCTGGGAAAGAGGAACAGATATGTTTTTCCCAGCAACGCAGAAGAACACCTGGAAATGCTTTTATATCATTTATTTTCATTTATCTGGGTAAATAATGCATTTTACCAAAAAATGTTCGTTGGTGCCCCTGATGGACTAGCATCCCATCCAGGCGGAGTAATAATACTCCTGGCAGCTTCATGCTAGAAAACTGGAGTTAAACGCCGACCTGTTGATCCACCAGACTCTAAAAGACTTTACTTTTCTACATTTACAACAGCTGAAGGAGTTGAATTAGACTGCGGTAAGGATGAGATGACCATCACTCTACCCAAGGGCCTGCTCTTGGGTCTTGACGCTGAGCACCTGAGGTTGATTGACGTCCATTGCACGGCTACTGAAAACCAGACACACTTCTTTCTACACACGAGGACCACAGAGTGCGGTACAATACTCAAGCATACTAACGGGCACGCTATTTACAGCAACATGGTCTCTGAAATCCCTATTAAAGAGAATCAAATTGTGACCCGCGTGCGTGATGCTATGATCCCGTTCCATTGCTTCTATTCCAAGTGGGGTGTGGTCTCCTCAATTGGAATCAAACCAGCGAGTAAGAAGGTTATGCTGTCGTCTAGAGGATTTGGAACGTTCACCATCACTTTGGACTTGTTCTCTAATGATAAGTAAGTCAAACGTTGCCATGAATTAACTTTATACTCCCAGAAGCATTCACAAGTCATGTTTCCAAATAAAACTCATAGTTGTTTTAAGGAGCGTTTGTGATAACGAATACTAGAGTTTTGGAAGCTTCTTTTACTAAAATAATAGTTGATATAACACGCCCTCTCATTGGATAACAAAGTTGTCTTGCATGGGGCTTTGAAATCATATATAAACAGGCGAATGGCTAGTTATTTGTATGTTCTGATTGGGTCGATTTTGTGTCCGAAGCTATGAAAACACGGTTATGAAGTCACATATGCTGACACACTGATACCTGATTGACACTGGATTGTTAAGGGAAGGAAGGTGGCTGGAATTTTGCTGCGATTACGTGACGGATCTCAGCACCGGCGCCAAATTTGCAGCCACCATCATGTTCTATAATTAACGATTAGATTTTTCGCTCTCAATTTCTATGATGTGATAGTTGACGAGGCCACAGTAAAAAAATCATAATAAAACGAGACTGTCATTGGTCATAAAAAATACAAAAAGATTTCGGTGATGAAAGAAACCGCCATTTTGTGGACTACCTCCAGCCACTCGTATACTAATGCATTGATAGTATACGAGTAGCTCAGCCAATTAGATTGCCGCTGCGCCAATTGTATTAGCATACTAGTAGATTTTACTAATAAGTATCATAAGTGATAATTTGTTATTTCCTCAGTTACAAAGCGCCATTCTCCCAAGATGATTTTCCCGTTGTGGTTAATATTCGAAGCCGATTGTTCTTCGAGCTCCGTGTTGACACAGAAGATAGACGGTTGACTATTTTTGCCTTGGATTGCTTCGCTACTCCTTCCCAAGAGAGGAATTCGCAACCGAGATACGATGTTATAAAAGACGGGTAGGTCCATAACTAAGTTATAGACCTCTGGTATGTGTTGCTCTTAGAAGTTTCTCACTGCATTTTAACAGATCAGACTTTGGTACAAGAACACTCAACTACGAAGGTGTTCCGCAAAATAACTGACTGATTAATATAGTATCTTTCTCGCTATCTTAATACCGTAAAAGCTCTATTAAGCCCCCGGGGGCTTATTTAATTTCAGGCCTCAAGAAGGGGGGGCTTATTAGAGAGGGGGCTTAATAGAGAGGGGGGGCTTATTTCAAATCATAATTTTCAAGAAAATTCACATTATTTTTTCAAACTTTACTATTACACCACTAACTAAAACAGAACAAGAAATGGGTTATGTATGACCGTCTTACAAAGGAAACGTCATTTATACCCTAACTCGACGATAGTTCTGGAAATTAAAGACCCCGTTTCAATATAAAGTGACTGAAACGTCAGAAAATATTGCTGAAAAGTCATTTACATCAGCCTGACGGAAGGAGGGGGGGCTTAATAGAGAGGGGGGGTGGGGCTTATTACAAAATCCGACTTCAAAGGGGGGCTTATTAGATAGGGGGGGGGCTTAATAGAGAGGGGGGGCTAAATAGAGCTTTTACGGTAGTTGCAAAATGAAAACTGAACATAGCCACATATAGTTTTTAAGTGTGACGTATACTAACAAATTTTCAAATTATTTTTATCAAGCCTCATAATCCCATCATTAGATAAAGATTGCTGCTGTATGATCAGCCACAATAGTTAAATTTGTTAGCACGAATAGAACAGAAGATATAGAGGTTCAAATTGTGTACCGTTCCATACAAACCTCTCTAATTTTGCGCCGGTTTTAAACCGAAGGAACAGACACAATATTAGAAGGGTTTGCATGGAGAAATTAAAGCCTGAAGTGCCCACATCTCAGCCGCAAATTGCAATGGAGAGCTAATTTTGGCATGCTTCCTGATCAAATTTCATAATTTCGCAAGTTTAATTGTTGTGACGTAATCTATCATCGTTCTTCCTACAGATGTTCAGTCGACGATGATGAGACACTGGAGTTCCATCCGAGTATCGATGCGCAGTCTCAGCGTTTTAGCCTGGAAGCCTTCCAGTATGTCAGCAAAAACCCTTACGTGTTTTTCCACTGCAGCGTCCAAGTCTGCAATGTGACAGATACTAACTCTAGATGCGCGCGAGGCTGCCAATCACGAAGTCGACGAAGCCTGAAGCCTCTTCCTGAAAGCACGGATGGCGTCTACTCTCTTGCCCAGGCCCTCTCACGCTGAACCGTGAGAAGAGGGAGGCGGAAGTGAATGATGCTGTAGACTCGGATCAGAGCATGCGCGTGGCCAAGAAAGGCAAGTGTTATGACGTAATTCTTATCGATGTGATTGGATTAAAAATAAAACACTCGTGCCACCTAATCAGCCAATCAGATGTAAGCCCAAAGGTAATCGTGACAAGTCACGCGCGTTTTCCCGTTCTTGGCGCCAGATCTACTTATGCATTTGCTTCGGATTTTTATGTTTCATCAACATTACAAAAACTGTTCCTTGCATGAACAACATCAGAAAATTAACAGGTAAAATAACTGGCAGAAAGAAACGTTTTGTCCAAATTATAGCTTTGTAGCGTTTTTCATAACCGAGTATTGCCAAACTAATTTTCAGAAAATTACAGTATTTAGTATGGCCGCCGCCATGTTTGTGTCCTTCAGAGAGGACACAAATATGGCCGCCATAAAATTGCCACAAGAAGTAGAGTAGATTCTACCGTCAATATCATTAGCTTTCACTTCAAATCTGTTTAGACATCACTTCTAAATTATTATCACGTCTGGAAATTTAAAATGATGTAAAAATATCCGTTTTTTGTGACAGTTCAGAAACACATTCATCCGAGACATCACAAATTTCAAATAGCTTTATTTCCAAAAGTAATCACTGGATCGATACCAAACTTTGCATAGAGATTAATGATTTCCATGTCTAGAAGATTAAAAGAATCTTGTAGGATTAATAGTTTAGATTTTAGAATTTTGATGACGTCAGATGAAAACAAAGAATTGTTTGTTCTGATTGGCTTGTTTGGCCGCTCTGAATGGTCAATTTAAATGACCAATAGCTAGCGGCAAAGTTACTGCTGGTTTGTCATGATGTCATCATGTTATAGGACGCTTTCGTAATCACCGTTTTTAACCAAAACTAAAGCATCACATCTAACCAATCTCAAGAAACGCAAATGACGGGATGGACCAATCAGAACTCGAAAGCAAACACATGCAACCAGCGCCAAGCGCGGGAAGATGCACGCGCGTAAGCACTGGATGAATGACTGGAAACAGCAACGACCGTTTCAGGAGTTTATGAACTAATCATGATTACAGATCCAAAGCGCAAAACTAAAGCATGGGACTGAATTTTTTGGCAAATAAATAAAGAAAAAAAGAACAGTGCCTCACATACGCTGGGTGCCAGAGGGTTTTTCACTGTTAGCGAGGAGCGCTGAAGCCACAAATGCGAGTGAGATGGAGCTCACATTCGCTGCTTCGCGTTCACAGTTTTACGCAAAATAAAAACCCTCTGGTACCCAGGGTATGCCTCACATGAACCCAACAATGAACCAAGAACCAATCTGTCGACAACCAGCTGAATTTTCAAATTTCTATTTTGCAGGTTTTGAACATGTCAGTTGTTGCTGCTTTGGCTGTCGTCATCGGAGTATGCGCAGTGGGTATGGGTTACATGGCGTGGCAGAAGAAAAAAGAGAAAACCGCACGCCAGTTCATACCGCTTTACGAAGACCTGCAGAAATGAAGGCGTCATGAGCGAGTTACTTCTTTCGTTCTTTTCAGTATATCATATTAGAATGTTTCTGTAGTTTTTTTATTTGATACCTTTTGTTTGAAGTAAAAATGAGCACGGTTAAGCTATAAAAGTTGTAGACGGTAGTGCTCAGTAATTGAATAGAACTGAAGGACTTTCTCGATACAAGCTAAGTAAATTCTGATCCGGTGTCCTTATGAAGGTTCCACTGTACTGCCAAGAGTCCCTCGTTACACTTATCCAGCGGAAGGAACGGACAAACAAGGACCTCTGGGATAAAGCGTTCCGCCTGACATGCGCAGTAAAACCGTCCAAGTCCAAGAATCGTATGTGCGTCCTTTTGAAACATGGAGTCGAACACATGCGCAGTAGAAACGGAAGTCTGAGAATCCTGTCATGGCGGAACGCTTTATCCCAGAGGTCATTGTTGCACATTCGTGCCGCTGGATAAGGGTAACGAGGACTCTGGAAACGAGATTGCTGTAATTCATATATAGTCTAACGTCGTGCAACGGTAGCTATAGTTCATTGTAATATTTACTATTGAATAAAAAGTGTCAGTGGACTATGTTGGTGGCTGTCAATCAAATGTATTGTTACTAAGGGAACACGTACAGGAGCCTTGGTGCACGTCAACTTTTCATACGAAAATTAGTTTTACTTGCATGTTTCATTTTCATGCAAATCAAACTCATTTTCATTGGAATGGTTTTGCACCAGGACTCGTTTTGAAACAGAGGCAAAAAGCAACTCGAAAATGGCCTATTGGTGGTTTTCACCAACGTTACAAAACTGTTTGGTTGCATGAACAACATCAGAAAATTAAAAGAAGTCCATGGGCTTGTTTCTATTTAGGACCCTTGTGTGGGCTTCATTTCGAGATGGGCTTTTTTTCGAGATTAGTTTTGCAAACTCAAGAGGGGGGCTTCTTTTCGAGATGAATGCCGCAAATATTGAGATTGACAACTATAAAACAATACGTAAGACTACTGTAAGACATTTTTCAACCATGAAATTCGGTTTACAATTTTATAGCGAAGGTAAACGCAAGGATATTTTTAAAATACATCAGAAAAAACTGAGAGTTGACGACGTTTCGACGCTACTTCAAGTCATTATCAAGTCAAAAGTAAAATGAAAACTAGCAGATATATTAAATAAGTGAAACAATAGGGAATTTGATAGTCCTATGGGTATAGTTCCCATAGAAATTCGGTTTAATGAAAAAAACTCATGAAAAACCAAGAACATCCTTATTTACTATCTAAGAAGCCCATGGGCCTCTTTTCCTTCGAGATGAGCTTCTTTTCGAGGTTTTTACGGTATTACTAAACTAATTTTCAGAACATTACAGTATTTTACACGCATTACATATTTTATAAGGGAATGTGAGCATTTCTAGAAAGACTAAGAAACCTCTTTTGTTAGCTAAGAGCTACCTGATTAATTCAACTTTTCTAAATCTGCATTCAACATAGACAAGCGACGTTTTACGCTTCACGTATTTTTCATTTTAGAGCTCAGTTGTGAACACGGAACGCCAACAGAAGCTGCATGAAGTATGTCTTATATGAACCGTTTATTTCTTTATCACAACAACTTATCGAAAAAAAGTTTATACGAAGTACCGAAACCTGCAAGTTTGTACAAACCATGAAAAGTTGACAAGGCTGGTAAACTAGCAGTTCACAGTGATTATGTTAAACAGACGAGCATTAAATTCGGAATCACGAATTATTTGTGAAGCACTAAATGCCCTGCACTTATGCCCTGTTGGAACAAACTCTCTGAAATTTACAACATTTTCTAAACAGCTCACAATCGTGTGGATAGAACATATTTTCAATTCCAGACGTTTTAATTTCTCTGACATCTCATGTTATCTGCCTCCCACGATTTAATGTAACGCCCGACGTTTTTTTTCCTGTTTCTATTTTAATTATCGCCGTTTCTAAAGCTTCGCCAGGGGCTAATTGTAAGAAGTGCAATAGGGGCTTTAAATCCAAACCTTTTTTCCGCTTTCCTTTTGCAACGAATGTATGAGAACAATTTTTTAACTCCATATTAAGGAAAGCAATGCGGAAAAAATTCTGAGGTTGTTATGATGGTGTATTGTGAGCAACTCTGGCACTCTGACTCATTGCTGTAAAGTGTTTTCCACAAGCAACATGAACAAGCAAAGTCTGCTAGTTTATGCCATAGGTCTGCTCTTTGCACTTGCTGCAAAAGCATCGGAAAGACAGCACATACGACGACATAGAGAAACTAATTGAAGGTAAGGGTATTGTTTCAAGACCATTTACATTCATAACCGCAACGCCGCTCGAGGGCGACGTCAATTATGCACGTTGCTGTTTTGCAAAGGACGGCTAATACTTATGTACAAAGTCGTAAAACGCACGTACAATACCGCCAGTGTACTACTGTCAACTCTCTCTTAACGACACTCTATAAGACGGGACACGTCTATGAGACGGACACCTGGTGTTGGTCCCTGCGCGCCGTTTTTCAGTCATTTGACTGTATCTAAACCCTCTATAAGCTGGACATGCACCTTCCTAGGACAGACAGTTGATGCCGGTCCCGATGGTGTCCGTCTTCGAGATAGTTGACTGTATTCATTAAATATTTTGTTAGCGAAGTTCTCGTTACCGTTTTCGTCGTGGTTTGCCTCAGTAAATCTCCCTATCAACTTGCGAACGGCTCAGCTAAACGCACAACAAGTACAGACTAGTCAATCTACAGCTGTTTTCGTTTTCTTATAGTTAGCGAGCGCGGAGCGGGCGATACGCGTTCGTTAAGTCCCCTAAGAGAAAATAGAAGGTCTGTGAACATAGTAGTAACGAGACTAGTGTAATGCCCGTACTATTTGTACTTTTTTATGTATGATCAGCTGAGTACATGTACGATAACTCATTTTTGGAAAATCAGCTGACTTTTTATTTGATATTTCTCTCATGCAATATTTCTTTCATGTATCTCATTGGTTGATAACATTTCATTAAATCAAGACTTCGTCTAGAAAAACATCATTTTTTTTGTCAATAAACGCCAGTTTTTCTCGATCGACTTTTCTATCCTTTGCAGGATTTACAAAAAAATATAGCGTATTTAATTTATATAACCGTCAGCAAAACTCAAGCAGTTTTATGTTTCAAGTGACATAATTGCCAGCGCAGCGAATATATAAACCGTGCAAGGAAATGTGGAGCAGCGGGTGTTTAAATGTTAAGTTCTATATCTGCCTGTATCCAGTGCCGGGAAAATACACTCTTGGCGTCAACCAATCTCCGACAATTTTAAGTTAATACAGTCTAAGCCTCCCCGTAAGCGGACACCCTCGGGAAGCAGAAAAAAGTGTCCGCAACTGGAGCTGGCCCTTAAGGAATGTCTTAATACAGGCTTTGTATGAGGTAGAGTTCAAACGGGGTTTTGTCAAGGCGGCCGTAAGTAGAGCTGTTCGCTTTCGAGAGTGTCCGCTCAGAGAGCTTCGACTGTACAGAGTTTGTATGAGCTAGAGTTCAAACGGGCTTTTGTCAAGGCGGCCGTAAGTAGAGCTGTCCGCTTTCGAGAGTGTCCGCTCAGAGAGCTTCGACTGTACAGAGTTTGTATGAGCTAGAGTTCAAATGGGCTTTTGTCAAGGCGGCCCGTAGTAGAGGCTGTCCGCTTACGAGAGTGTCCGCTCAGAGAGTTCCGACTGTACGAGCATAGCGCTGGTTACGCTCTATTTAATGACCACCCTTGAGTTCTCTTTACAATATCGGCAGTATTTGCCAAGCATACGAAAGAAGAAGAAAGAAGAAACCCAATCATCAACTTGTGGATATCGTTTGATTAACCATTTAATTCTCCAAACACTGAAGCATCGAATGAGTTGTATGACACTCGGTCGAGGGAATATGATGAACATTTTGTGCTAAGGACCTCAACAATTCACAGCCTCGAGCAGTTTACTTTCAAAATAAATATTTTATTATTATTACGTCGTACGGAGTATTGAACATTTATTTTCCGCTTAGCTTTGAGAACAAAAGAAACACAAAGCCCTTTTTAACACAAAGAACATCAGAGAGAAAGAAAGGGTAGTAAAAAAGCAAATTGCTTTTTCCAAACAGGAAAAAAATATCTTTATTGACGTCAATAATTTATCATCCTCAATGCGAACAATCCTGACTAGCAGTGTTCTTTGTCTTTCCTTTGTTTTTCATCTTAAGGAGCAATGTCACGATATTTTAAGTCATTTTTGCGAAGTGCAAATAAATCACGTTCAAATTGAAGAAAGCCTCAAAATAACAGTTTCTAAGGTAAAAAAAAAACACCAAAGAGGTGATAATAAACCAAACAGGAACAAGGATGATTGAGGATGGAGAAGATTAAGATGGATTGGGAACAGCAGACTTGAAAAAAGTGGGCATTTTTTTTTCAAGATGCATCATCCGTGACGTACTCATTTTAAGTAAACATGATTACAGTGAAAGTAATAAATTCCATCTAACAAAGCTGAACCCGGCCTTTAGCTCGCAAGCACAACATAATAATTACAGTCGAACCTCCACAAACGGCCACCTCTCTATAACGGCCACCTCTCCACAACGGCCAGGATTTTTCGTCCCAACCGTACACCGATACATACACTTTACTCTAATTGAAACCTCCCTACAACGGCCACCTCTCTACAACGGCCAATTATTTCGGCCCCAAGGTGGCCGTTGTAGGAGCTTCGACTGTGTATTCAATACAGCAAGGAGAAATAACATGTTCAACAGTATCAGATAAGAAGCAAACAACGCAAAAGACAGATTAAACCGTGAAAAACGTAAATAACCACTCTTTTAACTTTGGCCTTCTTTCTAATAACAAATGAATATATGAAGCCATTGTTCAATTTGATTTAAGGGTCCTGAAATGTAGCGTGTCGAAGTTAAACTTACTTTGTAGAGTCCAAGCTCCCGTAAGCAGACACGCACAGTCTCTGCACGAAAGCGAGGTTGATTGTGTTTTTCTTGCATTACTTAGATGAAACAAACCGAGAAGATGCCTTGATGGAAAAACGTGAAAACCGTAAGTAGAAATCAAATAGATGTTATTGAACTAGCGTGAGGTCCGCATTGGGAAAATATTGGTCTCGTTCTTTTTTTGCAAGTTTATGGACCGAGCCGAAGGCGAGGTCCATAAACTTGCAAAAAAAGAACGAGACCAATATTTCCCAATACGGACCGAACAAGCTAGTTCAATAAAGTTTTTATTATAATGGCTTTTTTAAAAAATTGTTGATAAATTAATGCAACCATTCTCGGCTAACGCGCGCGCGCCAAAGCTAAGCATATTCTTGCATTTTCAGGGCCACTTTGCGAAAAGTTTAGCCAAAAAAGCCCGAAATTGTCCGCCAGACATAAGGAAAATGTTTCTACTTAAAGTGCAACTAACCCCAAAAATTTTTATTCGTTTAAATAAATGTACTTGTTATTTGAAACTTAACTGCGAATTTTTTTTGGATTTGGTTGAATCCTCGATTTCTGTGCCCCGGCAAAGTCACCAAAAACGCCGCCATTTTTGTTCACGGCCGCGTTTTTGACTGGGAATGAGTTTAGCGGCTAGTGACGTCAACTCAGGAGCCTTGGATCCTTCGCGTCCACTCATTTCCTGCAGGAAGATGCGATACACATTCGAAAAGTGTGTAGAAAACGCCTTCCAGGTGCGTTATGGCCGTTGCAGTAACACCCCAGATTTAGAGAAAGGTATACTATACCATTCTAGAGCGATCGTCGAGAAAATACGAAAAAGACGGTGGATGTAAACTCAAGCGAACGAAGTAAAGTGGGACTGTGAGAGCCATTGCTCAAGAACTCCGTCTATAATTTGTCCGCGCACTTCTAGCAGGCTGACTTCCAAAGGCTATTTAACCGGTCGAAGCCAACCCAACTAGCCATCGACCAAATGTTACCGAGAACCTATCTCTACCATCGCTATAGCCAGAAATGTAAGCCCATGAAATTCAGTAGCGCGAGCGTAGAATCCGAGCATTCATCCGTAGTATCGCGCATCTGTAATGGCGTTAACATTTCACCCTCGTGCGAAGCAATTTCAGGAATATTGATGAAAGTCAAAGACGAATTTCTTTCGAAGGATAAAATAGGAAAAATGACAAAAGATTTGAACTCCAAAAAATTTTCTGAGGCGGGAAATAAGCAGTGCGATAAACCGTATACTCATCGTAATATCAATGCGGACTACAGAGGGAACAGGTCCACTTCGCTTATCGAGGTTTAAAAAGTGTTATTTATTTGACGGTTTTACTTCAAAATTAACTTAGTTCACTATGGTGGTTATTTGGAGTAGCAACGACAAACGTTTGAGGATGTCAAAACTGTAGTGATGTGGCTTGTTTCCTTTCAGCTTGTTTTTTATGGCTTCAATTTCCAGGCCCGAGCAAGCCGCGCGGAGCAAGCCGATTTTCAATCGATCGACTATCTCTTGGCTGCGCCTCAAGCAACTCTTACAACACTTCTCTATAAACTATCGATATACGAACTTTAAGCATGGACCAATACTTAAATAGGACAGAGCCAAAACAAGCTTTATTGGATGGCATACCTTGGTAAATTGTAACCTCGCTCAACAACAGTTACGTGTACGACAGCATCAAATTATTAAACAAAAGTCGCGAGCGAGAGAAAACTGCGACAGTTACTTGGCTTTTGTAAAAATCAAAACCCTCTAAATGGTGAAAAGCTGGCATTTAACAGAATAACCATTGCTTTACAAATACATACTCGCTAAAGCAAAAATATAAATGATCATACGGCTCGCGCATATCGATGCATGGGAGTACTATCAGGGGCACCCAACGACAAAAGTTTCCTGTAGGTGTCGGAACGTCGTTTTTACGTTGTAATTGTGCTTTTGTGCAGTTTTAATGGCTTATTTTTAAAACGCTAAGAAAAATGTATCTCTTCGGATACGTTAGCTGAACTTTCAAACTTCAGAAAGTTTTAGGGATTGAAATCTTATCACCCGAATTTATGAGCTGCTTTTGCCTGTCCGAAAATCCTAGCTGACCTGTTTTTGTACCCAAAACGACATTTTTATCTCTCCAAAAACAAAAGGCATTAATTTTTCCATATTTAGAAAGTTTGAGATGACATTTCAATAACCGAATATCAGAGGCGATTATAGGCCCTCCGAACATATATTCCACCGAAACGATCCGTTGGGTACCCCTGTACTATAGGTGACAATAATTGCTTACCATTGACTGACCTCTTCAGTGCTATCTAAGCGGTCCTTTGTGCTTTCTTTTCGACTCTTCGTTCGCTTTGACCTCCTTTTCGCTTTTAGTTGTCCATTGCAGGTGACCGGGCAGTTCATCCAAGAAGATATCTTACTCATTGCTGCTTGAAGTATCGATTGCGAGTCTATTTGTTTACATCTGGTTTGAAAAGTATTAGTGATAAGACTAACCAAGAATCCACTCTTTCTTTGCCGTCAAGTCTAGCTTGAATTGCTTCCTCTAGCTTCTTGTCTTCTTCTTCCTCCTTTTCGTATTTCTTCAGCCATTCCTCGTCCACATACGGTTCGTCGGCATAAGCGAAGCCATCCCATCTGTGTGCTTCGATCATCACGGGAAGCTTGCGACCCGTGCATCTTCCACTTCGATCTCAACATTTTGTGTCATAGTCTTCCGAATTGTAACTAGACTCCGAATTTGAGTCACTAGATGACATATCTAGTTTGTGTTAAAATTATGTGGCTTTCGAAATAAAACGGCTCGGAAATAACGGAAAGAAAATATACGCTCGATGGATGCCCAGTCAAATGCTTGTAAACATGGTAAATCTAGTCTCCGGTTTGACGTCACATTGCTCGACCCAGGACCCCAATTTGCGCGATGGTGAACATGGAACACCTGACTTTAAACAACTGTAGAAACGCGGGGATTTTATCAATCACGATAATTTTTTTCGCAGACGTGATCGGGGCAATAGATAGATTTTAATGAGAGAAAAAAAATTCTGGGGTTAGTTGCACTTTAATAGAAAACAGTTTTCCTTTGTTCAATGTTTCATAAAAGGAATTCGGCGAAATGAGTTCGTGAGGCGGTCCATCTTAGCGGTCCGTATTGCAAAATTCGGACCGCTCAGGGAACCAATCAGAATGCTCCTTTTCGTCGTGGACCAGTTTGCCATATAATAATAGATCTTATTCACCTTCGTTGTATATAAAATATGACAAGAACGCTTGCATTAAATAGGCCCGTTTCCGAGTTGCCTTTTGCCTTTGTTTTAAAACGAGTCCTGGTGCACAACCTTTCACAGGAAAATGATTCAGTTTTTACTCATAAGTTCATTCAAATGCAAATCGAACTCATTTTCATTTGAAAGGTTGCGCACCAGGACTCGTTTTGAAACCGAGGCAAAAGGCAACTCGTAAATGGCATATCCTATTTATTGTCATTTATTAAGCTGACTAGAATCGTTACTCGCCTTGCTTGTGCCGGAACAATATTACTCGTCCGCCAAAGAAATTGATCTGCTCCATCTTTTTTAATAGTGGGTAAGAAAATGATAAAGTGACAAAATGAATTGCTGTGCGAATCAGTTAAGTGTGAACATTGATTTAACCCTATTCAGACCGGGGGGGGGGGGGGGGGGGGGGGGGGGGGGGGGGGGGGGGGGGGAGGGGACGGAATCTGCCCGCCCGGAGTTTTGACCGTTAATAACTTTTTTAATATTGAAGTAAAAGCCGCCAAACTTTTCGACTTTACCTCAAATGTATCTGGGAACGATTTGGTACGGATATTATTTGTATGTTCATGGAACTTGCTGTTACCATGGCAACCATATTTTAACAGGCATGTTTTTTCCAAATTTGGAAATTTCACGTTTTTTAAGGAAGAGAATAACTTTCCGTTTTAGCATTCTTTTATTGGTTTTGTGTACTTTTGAGACATTTTTGGCGGTTTTCTGACGTTTTGGAAAAAATCAAGAAATCCAAGATGGCGGATCCAAGATGGCGGCTGTTCGGTAATCATGACGTAATATCTACGTCATATGACGTCATAATCTCGTGTTTCATACGTCAAAAGAAAGATTTTTGGACGTACTATATATCCTCCAAGTTTCGTTGTCGTAGCTTTAATAATCTTGGAGAAACTGAGGACGGAATCCCCCCCCCCCCCGGGCTTTTTTTTGGTCTTTTCCGACCGGGGGCCTGAATAGGGATAAAGTAAAGATCTCTTAGAGCTTAGCGCGGTTTTCAATTGAGTGTCGAAATTAATCGCAGAATTGCTTTGGTTTTGCTTTACTACTCTCTGTCACGACCAATCGTGACTTGGTCGCACGCGTTTTCCCGCGTTTGGTGCCGGTTACGTGTATTTGCTTCGAGTTCTCATTGGTTCATTGTGTTGTTTTCGTTTGTTGTGATTGGCCATTGTAATTGCTTTGGTTTTGGTTTTACGACACTCAATTGAAAACCGCTTTAATTGAAAACTCAAAACCAAGATAAAAAGGTATTCTTTGAAGTTTGGCAGTCGGCAAGCAAAACCGTTAATTGAAATTCGCTTTGTGTTTTCACTCTCAGCTGTACCTGTTGCCAACTATCCTCTCAACGGAGATTTTGGAGCCAACGCAATAAACGGCAATGGGCCCAATGGAAAGTTGGAAGCGGTCACACCCACGATGGGACCCTACGGCGAACCAAACGGAGCCTTAGAATTTTCTGGCAAACCAGATAGTTACATTGAATTCCCGAATGACGGTAGTCTGGACACCCGCTATTCAATTACGCTGATGTGCTGGGTCCAACCTGGTGGTCAAGACGGGCCGCTTTTCAACTACAAAAAGTCAGGACAATGGGGAGTCCATATATGGATAGTTAACGGCAAGTTCTTCAACCGGATTACCAAGCGTCAAGATCACGGCTTCTTCCCTGCTATATTGACAGATGAGCCTCTTCCAGTAGGAGAGTGGACCCATGTTGCTGCAACTTACGATTATAAACAGTGGAAAAAACTCCCTGTACATTAACGGAGTTTTAAATAAAAATCAAAAACATTGGCGCAAACCAACAGATTTCAACAAACGACGATGCAGTTCGAATGGGAGTGAAGGATGGCGATGGTAGATATTTCAAAGGCAACATCACTCAAATGAAAGTTTACAACGTTGCACTGAATGGAGAGGAAATTTCCTCTGTGATGAATGAAGGTACAATACAATAAAATATGTTTATTACTCTCCCCAAGGGGCTTTTCAGAGTTACACTCTTTTTTTTTTATAAGAACTTCTAATTTTCGAGCTGAGGCTGAACCAAGACCGAATGTTCTTATTTTTTGGGCGATTTCAGCCTGAAAACGTTCTCAACATGTTCTTATGAAGTAATATGAAAATATGAAGTAATATGAAATAATATGAAATAGCCCAATCATACATGAAGTATTTAAAAAAACAATACCTGCGTTCAATCCTGGACATAAGTGTTATTGAATGCGTTTCGGAGGGGTTTACTGAAATGCAACATTTACAGGCTCAACTCAACTAGAAATTTACAGCGTTTAGTCCCAGCCCTAGACCATGTCAGTAGATATTCAATTCCGAGAGTTAAAACTCTCGGAATTGAATATCAACATCAACAGCTATATGAGGCGAATCAAACGTCCGGGAGATTTCAATATAAAAGTGGGATTTTGTACCGCTTAGAGGGTTTGAATCTAAAATGACCACCTCTAGCTGGGAGTTCATAAGCCATGAAAAAATATCACATGAACTAGTTCTGTCTTAGCATCGGCACCTCATGGTGACCCAAGGCCATATTTTTTTCTCGGAAAAATATAAGTATTTTACACGAGATAGCACAACGAGTCATTGATACGGTTTAGCAGGATGATCTAAGAGAACACATTCCCATGCCCTATGATAGTTTTTTCCAATCTATTTTAAGCTTCGCGCCACGTTGTGAAAGTTATTTTAGTTCTCGTCCCGATGGTCGCGCGGCCAATGATCAGAGGATCAGATGTCATTGCGAAGATTTTTCTCGCCGTCGTGTTGACGTCCATCTACTGAAATCGTAAATTCAGAACAGCAAAGCCCCAAATTTTAAATTTCATTACGTCATTACAACTGACCAATCAGATGTCTTCCTTAAAATAGCCGCGCAGTATGACCACGCGCTAAAATTAGATTGAAAAAAATTATCATGTATGGGGGATGTGTTCTCTTAGATCATCCTCTCTTGGGTTTAGACTGTTCGCTCTCCATACAAACGCATATAACACACATACTTAAAGACGTAAGCATCTTAACAACTAATGAATGATTTCCTGTCGTTGTTGTTGTTGTTGTTGTTGTGTTGTTATTGTGTTTTTTTTTTCAATACTAGATGCTCCTGATCCATGCGAAAGTCAGCCATGCAACAATGGAGGTGTATGCATTAAACAGGGATATCACAGCTTTGAATGCACTTGTGCCAAAGGTTTCGGAGGAGATGTTTGTGCACAAGGTAACAGTTCGTACACTACGTCTTTAGATAATTCGACGCTTTCTCTTTACATAGGAAAAGTAACATAACCCGTGGGGTACGCTCAGTCAGTTATGGGCCACTGGGCACGTAAAAATCCCCCCTCCTCTTACAGAGGTCAACACCATTACTAATTATTTTACTTTTATGGTATTTTTCTATGAAACCCGTAGCGCTTGATCCGTGCGATAACAATCCTTGCCAGAACGGAGGTACATGTAATAACCTTGGAGGTTACAACTTTGGATGCACGTGTGCTAAAGGATTTGGAGGAGACGATTGTGCAGAAGGTAACAGCCCTATTCTCTGTTGAGTTCATTATACACTGCCAAGTAGTTTGCGCGTTGGACTCTGGATCAAACGGTCCGGGTTTCAGCTCTAGCCTGTATCTGGAATGTGTTCTTAGGCAAGACACTTGACTCTCACAGTGCCTCTAGGAATATAAATGGGACTACCATCCACCTCCCCCTCTGTCTTTTTCGTACAAACTTCAACGGCCTCCACTAATGATTTTACTTTGATGTTGTTTTTCCATGAAACCCAAAGAGCTTGATCCATGCGAACCCAATCCTTGCCAGAACGGAGGTACATGTAATGACCTTGGAGGTTACAACTTTGGATGCACGTGTGCTAAAGGCTTTGGAGGGGACGATTGCGCAGAAGGTAACAGCCCTATTCTTTGTTGAATTATATTACTCACTTCATGCTACGGAAACCGGGATAAGCTCGAGTAGTTGTTGGCAACTGGGCTCATAATAACTTAATTAACCTTAATAACTTTCATACATGCCGGCTAATGATGCTACTTTGATGTTGTTTATCCATGAAAACCCAAAGAGCTTGATCCATGCGAAAGCAGTCCTTGCCAGAACGGAGGTACATGTAATGACCTTGGAGGTTTCAACTTTGGATGCTCGTGTGCTAAAGGATTTGGAGGAGACGATTGCGCAGAAGGTAACAGCCCTATTCTTTGTTGAGTTCATTATACACTGCCAAGTAGTTTGCGCGTTGGACTCTGGATCAAACGGTCCGGGTTTGAGCTCTAGCCTGTATCTGGCATGTGTTCTTAGGCAAGACACTTGACTCTCACAGTGCCTCTAGGAATATAAATGGGACTACCATCCACCTCCCCCTCTGTCTTTTTCGTACAAACTTCAACACCTCCACTAATGATTTTACTTTGATGTTGTTTTTCTATGAAACCCAAAGAGCTTGATCCATGCGATAACAATCCTTGCCAGAACGGAGGTACATGTAATGACATTGGAGATTACAACTTTAAATGCAAGTGTGCTAAAGGTTTCACTGGAGCCAGCTGTCATGATGGTGAGCATACATACGGCATACATACATTCTTTATTTGGTGACGCAGGTTAAATTAAAAGCAACTTATAAAGCCGATGTGAACCTGCCACTAAATTATATAGCATTTCATTTTATTCTATATTCGCACATACTTTGCGCGCTTTGCGGTTATGAATATTAAAAACTTCCGTGACTGTTGTTTGGGCTGTCACACAATGCCTTACGTCACACGCACGTCACAACAGTTGCGTTGCAAGGAGACTGAAAAGAACCCTAGCTAGATCCCGTACATTCACAACCATTTATGACATGAAGCTTTCTTTAAGTTGAAATCTCTTTTATTATACAGATGTCAATGAATGTGAATACCACAACGGGGGTTGTCAAGACCTCTGCGAGAATACTATTGGAGGCTTCAACTGCGCATGCTCTGATCCAGAGTTAAGCATCGCGCCAGACGGCCGCCGATGCATTGGTAAGTATCGATTACATATTAAGTTCGAAATATAAATTCTCACAGCTAATTACCGCGTATTTCTTTTAATGTAAGTTTTGAGAATTTCGTGTCGCATCAAGACAATATCTCCCAGTTGACTATTTAAGTTATTCTCTTAACCTGTCTACCCAGAGGAGTACTTCCTGGATTTGTTTAGTCAGCTCTCCTTGCGACCACTCTCGTAAGCGATCAAGCTCTAGTTACGACCACCATTGGGAAACCCCGTTTGAATTGTCGCTCAAACTCTGTAATATAAAGCTCTCATAAACGACCGTTCGCGGCCTCCGTTAGCGACCGCGACCACTCTTGGGAATTACCAACTGGTCGTTTCCTTTGTTTTTAAGCGCTCGTAAGCGACCACTTGTTGTGCTACACGTCTGTGATACATTGTATTATTTGTAATCATCTGAATAAGAGAAGTTTTCAATCTCTGTAGATGCGTGACCTGTACATTCGCTTTCGTTCATTTCGTAAGTGGCCAGCCTCTATTATTTCAGCGCGTGTTTGCTTACGACCGCCCATTCTCGTAAGCGACCAGCCCTAGTTACGACCACTTTTTCGAATTTCCGAGGTGGTCGCTTACGAGAGCTTCAACTGTATTTAAAAAAAATAATCCCGGGAATTAATACACCTCAATTCTGGCATATATGTTCTCAGCTACACCGGAAGAGGCTTCCGTTTACGTAAACATCCGGGTTCGAACGCTGGCCGGGATCATTGTGTCTTGTCAGTTGTGCAAGGCACTTTACTCTCACAGTGCGTCTCTCCACCAAGGAGTACGTTTTTGATCAATAGGTACAAGTAAACTGTTAGGGCAACCTGACAGCTGAGGGGAGCTTGGAATGGACTAGCATCCCATCCAGGGGAGTAGCAATACTCCGCCCTGTTTAGAGACTAGCCTCTGAAAGATTTTACTTTTATACAACAGCTGAAGGAGTTGAATTAGACTGCGGTAAGGATGAGATGACCATCACTCTACCCAAAGGCCTGCTCTTGGGTCTTGACGCTGAGCACCTGAGGCTGATTGACGTCCATTGCACGGCTACTGAAAACCAGACACACTTCTTTCTACACACAGCGACCACAGAGTGCGGTACAATACTCAAGCATACTAACGGCCATGCTATTTACAGCAACATGGTCTCTGAAATCCCAATTAAAGAGAATCAAATTGTGACCCGCGTGCGCGAGGCTATGATCCCGTTCCATTGCTTCTATTCCAAATGGGGCGTTGTCTCCTCAATTGGAATCAAACCAGCGAGTAAGAAGGTTATGCTGTCTTCTAGAGGATTTGGAAAGTTCACCATCACTTTGGACTTGTTCTCTAATGATAAGTAAGTCAAACTTTGCCATGAATTGTGTGGTTCCAGAAAATTTTCATATACCCACCCCAAGAAAGGTCATTGGAAATTCCAAGGGGGGTGGGGGTTCTCAAAAGCCAAACTTTTTAAAGGAAAGTATGAAGCTAAACTGGAAATTCCCGTGGGGAGGGGGGTTAAAACCTAAAAACCCCTTCGGTGGGGTGGGGGGGGGAGGTTAATGGATATATTCTGGAACCACACATTAGCCTTATACTCCCAGAAGCATTCACAAGTCATGTTTCCAAACAAAACTGGGGGTTGTTTGATGGAACGTTTATGAAAACCAATACTCTCGAGTTTTGGAAGCTTCTTTTACTAAAATTGATTTTCAAGTTGGCTTGCTTGAGTCCTTTTGAATTAATTGTTTATATGACTTTTTATTACACGACATGGCATTTTAGAGTGCGAATACGCACAAAGACGAGAGCAAATATGAGACCGTATTACACGGGTCTTAGTCCCCCTGAACGCGCGCTACGGAAAACACTGTTGAAGGCCTATATTTTAGGAAAGATATTATGTCGTATAATAAACAATTTATTCAGCGGAAAGTTGTGTAATACGGCTGGGTATTTTTACTCGTCAGTGTTTATTTTTTCTCGCCTAATTATAGGCTCGAAAAAATAAAAACTGACTCGTAAAAATACCCAGCCGTATTACACAACTTTCCGTTGAATAACCTCTTTATATAACACGTCCTCTCATTGATAACAAGGTTGGTTTGCGCTTTATTTGTTTTGGATAATAAATATATTTAATTGATTTCAATTAAATGGAAAACTCTTTATATCGATCAGGATACAATCGGAAATGAATTTCACTTTTAATATTGTTAAGGGAAGGACTTAGTGACATACTATATCATGTTCAGGTACCATAATAAGTACAAGAGAGGATGATCGAGGAGAAGCAATATCCGATACATGGGTCTCTATCAATGATAATTTTTTTGAAATCTATTTTTAACATTCAGTCCATAGCTGAGCTATTCTAAGAGCGCTACCTGATTGGTCTGTTTGAGGAACGTGATGTCGGAGCCTCGATATGAAGGAAATAAAAATAACTTTTGCAGCATTGCGCAAAACTATAAATAGATTTCAAAAAATTATCATGGGGCACGGGAAATCCTTCTCTTAGATCATCCTCTCTTGGTATTATAAGTGAGTTGTTATTTCCACAGTTACATCGATCCATTCACCCAAGATGAATTTCCCGTTGTGGTTAATATTCGAAGCCGATTGTTCTTCGAGCTCCGTGTTGACACAGAAGATAAACGGTTGACTATTTTTGCCTTGGATTGCTTCGCTACGCCTTCCCAAGACAGGAATTCGGAACCGAGATACGATGTTATAAAAGACGGGTAGGTCCATAACAAAGTTATAGACCTCTGGTATGTGAGTTTCTCTTAGAAGTTTCTCACTGCATTTTAACAGATCAGACTTTGGTACAGGAGCACCCAACGAAGGTGCTCCGCAAAAATAACTGACTGATTAATATCTCTCACGCTATCTTAATACTAGAGTTGCAAAATGAAAATTGAACTTAGCCACACTTGTTAAACTCCCATACAGTTTTTAAGTGTGACGTCACAAATTTTCAAATTATTTTTATCAAGCATCAAACTCCCATCATTAGATAAAAATTGCTGATAAGCCACAAAATTTCAACTTGTTGGCACGATCCGAATAGAACAAAAGATATAGAGGTTCAAAGTTTGGTACCGTCCTAGCTATACAAACCTCTCTAATTTCGTTCTAAACTGAAAGAACGACATTAGAAGGGTATGTATGGAGAAATTAATTAAAACCTGTAGTGTCAACATCTCCGCAGTAAATTGCAATGGAGAGCTGGCTAATTTTTGGCAAGTGGACGTTTTAGGCATGCTTTCCTCCGGCATTATAGCTGATTATATTTCATTATTTCGCAAATTTAATTGTTGTGACGTCATCACTTCAGTACTCTATTATCGTTCTTCCAACAGATGTTCAGTCGATGATGATGAGACACTGAAGTTCCTTGACAGCGTCGATGCGCAGTCGCAGCGTTTTAGCCTGGAAGCCTTCCAGTATGTCAGCAAAAACACTTACGTGTTTTTCCACTGCAGCGTCCAAGTCTGCAATGCGACAGATCTTGGCTCTAGATGCGCGCGAGGCTGCCAACAGCAAAGCCAACAGCGAAGGCGGCGAAGCCTGAAGCCTCTTCCTGAAAGCACGGATGGCGTCTACTCTCTTGCCCAGGGCCCTCTCACGCTGAACCGCGAGAAGAGGGAGGCGGAAGTGAATGATGCTGTAGACTCGGATCAGAGCATGCGCGTGGCCAAGAAAGGTACGTGTTATGACGTAATTCTTATCGATGTGATTGGATTTATCAAAAAAAGGCACTCGTGCTACTTAATTTACATGACCCTAACCCTAACCTTACATCTAACCAATAGTCTCAATAAACACAAATGACGGATGGGCCAATCAGAACTCGAAGAAAACACATACAGCTGGCGCCAAGCGCGGGAAAACGCACGCGCGTAAGCACTGAATTGGAAAGAGCAAGGACGTTGCAAGAGTTTATGAACTAATTATTATAGCTCAAAAAAAAACTAAAGCAAGGACTCAATTACGTTTGCCGATCAGTCGAAAGCAAATAAAACAACAAGAGAACAGTGCCTCACATACCCTGGGTGCCAGAGGGTTTTTTCTTTTTAGCGAGGAGCGCTGAAGCCACAAAAGCGAGTGAGATGGAGCTCACATTCGCTGCTTCGCCGTTCACAGTTTACGCAAATAAAAAAACACTCTGGTGCCCAGGGTATGCCTCACATGAAGTCAACAACGAACCAAGAATGCAATATGTCGACAACCAATTGTATTTTTAAATTTCTATTTTGCAGGTTTGAACATGTCAGTTGTTGCTGCGTTGGCTGTCGTCATCGGAGTATGCGCAGTGGTTATGGGTTACATGGCGTGGCAGAAGAAAAAAGAGAAAACCGCACGCCAGTTCATACCGCTTTACGAAGACTTGCAGAAATGAAGGCGTCATGAGCGAGTTACTTCTTTCGGGTTTTTTTTTTCAGTATATTAATGATTAGAATTTTTCTGTAGTTACATATTTTTTATACCTTTTTTGAAGTAAAAATAAGCACAGTTATAAAGCTACATGTACAGTTACAGTAGTAAAGTAACTGAGTGGGAAATATTTTATCTATACATGTTATAGTAGTCCTAAAATCGTTTACAATTTTATGAATTGTTTACAAACGAGACAGTCTAGTTTTTTTTACAACGTGATGGTGCTGCGTCGGCGGGCAAGTAAAATACTTAGTTGATTATCAACTCGAAGTTGATAAAGGTAAATTAACCGCCGTAGCGAATTTCTAGAAGCTGCCATTTCGAGCGTTAGCCCTTTGCTCCGACGAAGGGCCTACCGCTCGAAACGTCAGCTTATGGAAATTCGCTGCGGCGGTTAATTTAGTTTTTGTTTACTTTTTTTGGTAGTTATGATGTCATATTTGTTGCTCTAAACTGCAGATATGTGCATTCTAGCAATTTTGTAAGCTGACTTCAAAAGTCAATATAGTGCGGCATGTACGTCGATTATGTCGCAATATTTCTAGAATAATCTTAGAACTGGTTTAATCTTAGCTTGTAGTACAGGCGTTTTTCTTGGTGGGCGAGCGATGGTTTATCTCGTTCGAGTGTTTAGCCGCCATCTTTGATTCGCAAAACGTGGAGAGTGAAAGAGGGCTTTTGCACTCGCCCCAAGCCTCCATTGTTTTCCTAATCCAAGATGGCGGATCATAAATTCAGCGCTCGCTCGCACAAAATACGCCTACACTGCATGGAAGTGAATCTTTAATTTGTTATCTTTGTTTTCGTGCAATAAATGTTTTCAATTTTTTTTAATCAACAGCCTTTCTGTTCTCACTGTCTGTAATATTTTGGGGGCACTCTAAGTTAAAATTCCTTCGCGGAATCCCTAAACGTGTTGGCTTCGTCCTTTAATAGACCGCCTGGTTAGGGCGTCAGACTGCAGAGGGTGAGGTCACGGGTTCGATTCCCGGCCGGACCACTAACCAGGGTGGATGCTGGGTCTTCAACACCTTGTCTCAGTTCAGATGATTGCGTCATTGATCGGTGACGTTAAGCCGTTGGCCTTGTCTACTACACCTTCTCATAGTAAAATTAGTAGGGGACGTTAAATAACCACATCACTGTTCGAAAAGAGTAGGAGACGTACATATAGATCCCGGTGTTGTGATGCGACCAGTTCACATGTATTCATGAATTGGGTGGGTGGGAACTTTTATTACAAGCTGATGTCCGATCTCATCCATAACTTCAAATTGTAAAGCGCATTTGAACATATACATATCCTTGTTACTTTGTTTGTTTATTATGCTTTCTTCTAACTTAGCAAACTATTATTTCAGTTTAAGGTTTCCTTCGATTTGAATTGAAGGTAAACTTGGTACATCGCAGAAAAATCACTCAATATTTTTGTCGATCGTAACATAACTTTAAATATTTTCTTATAAATTGTATTGCTTTTTATAAAAGACTTATACATGCTCAATACGGATTCAAAATTCCTAAGCAAAATAAAATGTTTGCAGCTTTTCATATTTCAACATTTCGGACCCGACTACTTCATTATTATTAGTTTTATACATTTTATCCGTCTTCCGTACTTGAATATATTAATATTCGATTCTAGTTATAATTCCCAATGCTTCTCGTCCCTCATTGGTACGACCGGTTTGACTGGTTTTGTGGAGTTGTCCTGATCCTGCATGAAGGAGTAGTAATCCTTTGGCATTTCTGTTGATGCATTCAGGCAATCTGAAAAGAGAAAATAAATGGGCGGCTATTCTAAAGAGTCAACAACAACAACAACCATTTATTTGTACCCAGAAAGGACAGGAATAATTACAATTACAACTCTCTCTAAAGCGGACACCCTCGAGACCAGCTCTAGCTGTCCGCCTTAGAGTAGCCTGCGTAGCAAGCGTTCCTGTACGAACGAAGAGCTTTTCCGCGATCGAAGAGCTTTTTCTGCATTTTGGCCGCGCGAAAATTGGGGCGAGAGCAAAAAGTCGCTCGGGTGGGTGGGGGAGGGGGTGGGGTTGGCGCCAACCCTTCCCTACCCCCTCCCCCCTCCGTCTTTTTTGCTCTCGCCCCAATTTTCGCGCGGCCAAAATGCAGAAAAAGTTCTTCGATCGCGGAAAAAGCTCTTCGTTCGTACAGGACACGCTTGCTACGCAGGCTAGCCTTAGAGAGGTGTCCGCCTTATGAAGAGTTAATGTAACTTGACACTATATAAACCCGTGACGTCAGTCCCTTTCTCGGCTTCCGCTCATAAAGACATTCGTTAGATTATAATAAACAGTGTACCCTTTCTTGTAATCAGTTCAGTTTGAGATTATTATTGCTGTGGTAGGTCAATTTGAAATAACGACGACCTATAATCTATTGATTGTGCAAAAAAATGCACTTCTAGTGTCCGCCTTGAGAGGTATTTTTCACCAGAATTTTGCTAAAAAAAGGTGTCCGCTGTCCGCTTTAGAGAGGTGTCCGCCTTAAAGAGAGTTTAGATACAGACAAACAGATGAAATTCGGCCGCGACGAGCCATTCGTGTCCGCTTTAGCGAGGTGCCGCCTTACAGAGGTGTCCGCTTAGAGAGAGTTGACTGTATTGCTACTTCCATCGCAGGTAATCCCCCAGATAGTATTTTGTCAGTTCGCTGTTACCAATTATACTCCTGGGTGGAGAGAGGAACAGTGAGAGTGTCTTACCATACATTAACAAACTACAATGACCCCGCGCGATCAGTGCTCGTACCAGGACCGCTCTATCCGGCGTCTAACGCACTAAACTTTAGACCACCACGACTCCCACAATTCCTTAATGGCCAAGTTAAAATACGAAAATTATAACCACGTGAGTTTGATATTTTACTTGATAAATTAAACAAACTATCGCACGCTCATGACTGTTTTATACTAATACAGTTGAACCTCTCCACAACGGCCACGCTGGGGCGGAATTAAAACTGGCCGTTGTAGAGAGGTGGTCGTTGCAGGTAGGTTTCAATAAGAGTGAAAAGTATGGATAGACGTAGTACGATTGGGACGAAAAATCCTGGCCGTTGTGGAGAGGTGGCCGCTATAGAGAGGTGGCTGTTAGTGGAGGTTCAACTGTATGCTGATATATTACATCGCGCATGCGCGCCCCTTCCAGAAGTTGGTGCAATCAGAGCTAATCAGCTAGTTAGTCTGAGAAGGATTCAGGGCAGATACAATAAATAAATTCTAGTTATCTGATGATTTTATCTTTACCTTGTTCATGCTCATCCAGAATTCGTTCAAACGCACAGCCAATCGAGAAGATCTTCCTTCTGATCACCGAAGTACCAATGTGTGACGTCATCCTCGTGGCTTTCCAACATGTGAATACACTGAGAAATAAGTCAATGTTAGTATCACTGTACGTGACATTCCAGTGGGCGGGATGGGGTGTGGTGGGGTGGGGTGGTGTGGGGTGGGGTGTTTGTAGGTTGGGGTGCTGCGTTCTAGTCTCCACATCAAATTCACCATACCCTTGTTCCCACTTCTAAAAGCATTTTTAACGTGGATAGTCATGCAGTCTACAGAAAATGGGAACAAATTGCAGTTTCTATTTTACCCTGAATTTGAGTCGCCCCATCTCGTAAGTGTAGTCTTCTACCACCTCGTCTGGCAGCTCATAGTTCAGTTTTCACTTGTGATTTCGCTTGCATATCGTCTAGTACTTCACGAAGTTGACTTTTAGCTGAAAAATGAATAAGAAAGTTTTATTTTCCTCTTTATGTTGTAACTTAGTCTAAAGTTCGGGTCAAACGAGAAGAAGAGTTCAAGCTCTCACTCTCGCTTAGCCTGAAACTCTTATGCCCTAATTGGCAACTGTCATCGAATTTAAACCTTCTCTTATTTTTTTCTTGTGAGTCGTTGATAGTTTTCTCTCGTTTGGCCCAAGCAGTTTTCAAGTTCGTCATGTGTACTCTGTCTGAATCATATTTAATCTTAACCATCATTGTTCCTGTTTGGTTTATTATTACCTCTTTCGTATTTTTCTACCTTAGTATACTATTATTTTGAGGTTTCCTTTAATTTGAATTTATGTGACATACAAATTATGTTTACTAGTCCCCATGCATTTACAAGAGAGGATGATGTAAGAGAAGCATTCCCCTACACATGGGTCTCTTCCAATGATAATTTTTGAAATCTATTTTTAACTTGAAGTCCATAGTTGAGCTGTTTTAAGAGCGCTACCTGATTGGTCAGTTCATTTAACGTAATGTCCGTTCCTCGATCGGAAGGAAGTAAAAATAACTTTCACAATATGGCGCGAAACTATTAATAGATTTCAAAAAATTATCATGGGACACGGGGAATCCTTCCCTTAGATCATGCTCTCTTGATTTCTTATATAACTATTAATCAAATTGTTTTCATGTGTACGTAATTTTTTGTTCCAAAACATCAGAAGATATATGAAATATTGTCGCATTCATGGTCAGCATTTAAATCTACACACCTCCTTTGATGTAGGGAAATTCCGGCCCAGGCCTTGCGCTGTAAAGTTTCATTCTCTCGCACAAGTTGTCCAGGACATCCATAAGGCGAAGTTCCCTGGAAGGAAAAAAAAATCAATCGATGATTTGACAAAACTGATCAAGAAAATTGAAAAAGAAGGAAAGATGATTTTTGTCCTACAATTTTGGACAAAGCTATTGAGACTATTGTGCCTAATTTTCAGCTGAAGACAAAAATATATCGGTTCCCATTTTAGACTTGTCTTGGTAGATTTCGGAGACTTTTGAAAATGTATTGGTGTGAACTAAAACCAAGAGAGGTTAATCCTCTCTTGCTAAAACCTATTCAGTACAACAGCCGCAAATAGTTCATAAATCAATCAGAGCTTTTTTTTTATAAATTATCAGCTCAGCAAATGAAAACCCAAAACAAATCAAATACTTTTACTTTACTTCTTTTTACTTTTACACCATTTTTTTTCAAATGAATCAACCAAAAACAGCACTACAATCAACTCTCGCCTTGCGGACACCCCGTTATTACGGACACCCGCTATTATACGGACAAAATCCACTAGCCCTCCACCCGGCGACTGAGCTATAGAGGTTTGACTGAAAATTACTCCCGCTGTTGCGAACTCCAGCTATTACGGACGCTATAACGAGAGTTTGACTGTATATAGAATGCTGGCAGTAATACTTACGACTTTTCGTAATGAATACTCTTGTCAGGATTCTCCAAATCTTCAAGTGAATATCCCCGAGGTACATCTTCTCGACGATCTGTCTTCTTCATCTGCTCAAGGAACTCTGTGACCAAAAGGCGACACACTAGCAAAGCAATAATGTGTTAGTATCTGTTTAAAAACTCCTTTTATATTAATTGTGATCAAAAGAGGATATCCTCTCTTATTGTGTTTTTTTGCGCTTAACCAGTGCCAAAATAAATTTTGAATTAATGTCAGCTAAATGCATACTTTTATTTTATCATCATTGTCTAATCCTATAACATTGCCTACGGTGCACGCACACAGGGCTTCAGACTTTTATTTATCCTTTAAAACTACACTCAAACATGTATTAAGCGGACACCCTCGGGGAATGATTATTTACTGTAAATAAGGGAACTGATAAATTTTGGGACTTTTGCTACTGTTCGCTTAATAACTGAAAGTGTCCGCTTAATTAATACTGGTTTGACTGTACTTTCAAGTTGTTCAACTTTTCTGTGAAGGAGATAGCAATATTCCGGCGTTGAAATCGCTTAATAATATTTGAGCCTCTGAGAAAACGGAGTTCGCAAACGGCCTGTTATCGCTCAAGAAAAGTTGTAAATTAAAAGAACACTTACGATTATCATTGTGCTCATGCGTTTTGGTTATTGGGCGACAGTAAAGAACAGAAAACTCTTAGTCTACTCTGACGATACTTTTCCGCCGGGATCGCTTGTTATAAATGGCAATTAAGATTAATTCTCGTCTGGGATAGGAAATACGCAAAATGTGCATCGAATTAAATCAGATAAAATGCATAAGACATGAATATATCAACGGACATTTTGAATGATTTCCTTCAATTCAGTAATGAAAAGAAAACCCAATCATACAAGCTAAATTACCAACTCATCCGTACTGCTAACAACGAAGATTAAAATTTACAATACAAAAAGAGATTATGCTATAGCAATTTCCGGTGATAGTAGCATAACCTATTTATTTTAGGACATTCAAATTTAGATTTCAAATTATTTAAGCTCTACACCGTTTCAACATCAATGGAAAAACATAAATTATTTAAGCGTATTAAACACTTACCCTGGCATTTCGTAGGTCTGAGGTTAGCAGTCTCGTGAAACTTGGTAATGTACGGATTTATTTTTTTCGGTTCTTTGTCGACGTCAGGTCCCACTTTTATCCTCTCCGCCTCCTTGGACGTAACAATTGGCATAACAACTAACAAGTATAAACTGGAAAAAAACTAGCAATATACTTGTTAACTCCATGGCATAACATGCAATACGTTTTTTTTATAAAAGCAGTGATTTTTTTCTTTTCTCTTCCTTCGTTGTGGATCTCGTAATTTTTTGTAAAAATTATGTTTATATTCCTTCTTTTTGTGTTTCTTTCTCCGTGAAGCAATGGTGATATCTGTGATTCATTAATTGGTTGTTCGAGTCGAGGCTTGAGACAAATAAAACAGCTAAACAAACAATAAAATACGTCTTTGTAATATTTGTGTTTTAATGAGATTTTTAGTGCATTTTAATGTAGGAGTCTCTAAATTAACAATTCTAAATAAAACATCTATGAGTTCAACGCGATTCCAGTCACTTTGTAACGATAAAACACCTGTGACATAAAAACGTATCTATAAAAATAAATGTTAACTTACTTTATATCTCATTTTACGCTCTGAAATAGCCTTGGTTGTTGTTAGAAAGCATAAACATAGAAATATAATAAGGTAAAATTAGATAAAAACGGCCTATGTATTTTAAGACGATCGGATACTGAGAAGACAGAAACTGACTGATGACAGAGAAACTTGATGACACGTACAGATGGAAATACGAACTCTCTCCATTTCAATTACATAGCTCTGTGAATTCCCTTTATAGTTCCTAATATCAAAAAACTAAGAAATGACCAAAGTTTTTTCTTCAAAACGACGCCGTTTTTTATGGGTGATATTCATATATTTTCTCGTGAGAGAGTCAGCTCTTTTTGTTTATTCAGCTGACGTACTACAGCTGAGTGGGGAAAAAAACACGTCATGTAACACTAATGAACAATGCTTCAGCTTACGGTTTTTGTGATGCGAAAAAAGTAATAGAATAATTTTGTTTCAAAGAAAGCGACTCAATTTGCTTTAATCATAATTATAAAGTGTTCTTAAAGCCAAAAGAAGAAAGTTTTGCCGGTTTGTATTCGTCGTTTAAGAAGCAGAAAGCTAAACACAAAGACAACATTCGCATTGTGACAGATTTATAATTTATCCATGTGTAGTGTGTACACTGAACTTTCTTATCGTTGAATACATTAGCAATTATTACAATTAAGGCAACGTTACTCAATGACATTGTGCCACGAGAAATAGCTAGCGACCAACTGAACGATTGCCTTTAAACACAAAGTGTTCGTCTAAATCGCGAATCAGGATTCATGAGTCATCACGGTTAGCCAGCAATAATTCACTCGCACGGCCGGATATTTAAATTCGCTGTACTGTTTGTATTTCCTTAGTATCACGGTTGAACTGAGAAGCAATTGAAGTAAGTCAGGTAACAATGCGTTTATGGTCAAGATATGGCATCGTTTTTGTTCTGGTTGTCTTTTGGAATATCATATGCGCGGAAGTGACAGACGACGAGTTTGAGATTATAGACGGAATAAAAGTGAGAAAAGACTCGATTAAAATTGAAATGGACGATGTGGACAAGAAAGGCAAAAAGAACAGACAGCAAGAAACAGACTCTGACGTGGAAGGAAATATGACATTATTGACGAAGATGATAACGATGACGACGACGATGATGATGATGATGACGATGACGATGACGGTGAAGAGGAAGATTTAGAATCTACGAAGCACCTTCCAACAAAATGTCATGTAAACTACAATTAATTATATCAATTATCCTCCGAAATCGCGCGGAATATCGCCTGATACTTCAGTAGCCGACGAGGCCGTAGGCTGCCGTAGGCCAGAGTTGGCTAAAATCAGGCGATATTCCGCAAGATTGAGCAGGATAATATTTTTATTATTCAACAAATTGATAACAAAACTAAAAAAAAATACTCTTCGAATTCCACTTTTATTTCAAGAACTGACTTGAACATTTTACCGCGCGCATGCGAAATCATTGAGTACGGTCGACAGATAATGAGCGCATCATGACCATATTTGGACAGTGTTACGATTTGTTGAATAATAATAGTACTCTTTTTCTACATAGTGTAGCATACAATTCCACTTTTGCCGTTTGCCGTTTCTATTTTGTGACAAATTGGGCGAAAACTCGTGGGGAGCCATTTTGTTTGGCTCGGAGGTGAATAGCAAAGGATATCAGGAGTTTGCGTAGCCAATCAGAGCGCGTGAAAAGCACTATTCAATTGTGTGGTATACACTAATGTTGGATATTATTTCAGTTTGCAGGATCCTGGCGGTAGAAGTTGAGAATAAACTGGCAAATATTGCAAGAATAAGGAAACCACGGAAAACAGAAGTCCGATTTATTACAAAGAGTGAGTAAATGTTTGCTTAAACGTTATTTTTTCACAAACATACATGTACAGTCAACTCTCGTTATAGCAGACACCCTCGGAACATAGTTTGGAGTCCGTCATAGCGAGAGTCCGTAATAGCGGGAGTCATTTTCAGTCAAACCTCTATAGCTTTCGCTCGGAGGAGGCTGGATTTTGTCCGTATCGATCCGTAATAGCGGGAGTCCGTAATAACGGGGTATCCGCAAGGCGAGCCGGTTGACTGTACCTCAGAACAATTAGTTAATAAGTTATTGATTTGGCCGCATTCGTTAATACCCCTCCCCGGAGGGACGTGAGGGATTAGAGGGTCCCAGTGTAACCTCAATATATATGTGGACGGAACCTCGACTGAGTGTCCGCTTGGAAGAGGTGTCCGGCTAAGGGAGTGTCCCAATTAATATACAGTCAACTCTCTCAAGCGGACATCACTGTAATATATTTGTCAATTTCAATTATTGAGTGTTTTTACTGATCGTTTCTTGTTCCATACTATGACAGGGAGATAGTTATACTGCGAGTGACGGAGAACCTATGTGACGCCATGACAAAATACAACATTAGAGCAAAGCTTCCCTTCAGATACAAACGAGGAGGTATGCTTAAAGTAAAGTAGATCGACCTGATATATTAAAAATAACTAATTAACGTACTGACTTAGACCGATATAGCAGTATGTTATTGTCCTAAATTACCCTTCAATTTCTAAGAATTCAGTTCAGTTCAGCTTATCAGTTGTATCCAACATGGCGTCCGTATCGCGATCCGCTTATAGGTTTGCTTAGGCGAGCGAGGCGTCAATATATAGATGTTTATTGAACTAGCGCGAGGTCCGTATTGGGAAAATATTGGTCGAGTTCTTTTTTTTTGCAAGTTATGGACGAGCCGAAGGCGAGGTCCATAAACTTGCAAAAAAAGAACGAGACCGATATTTCCCAATACGGACCGAACAAGCTAGTTCAATAAAGTTTTTATTATAATGGCTTTTTTTAAAACTTGCTGATAAATTAATGCAACCATTCTCGCTAACGCGCGCGCGCCAAAGCTAAGCATAGTCTTGCATTTTTCAGGCCACTTTGCGAAAAGTTTAACCGAAATTGTCCGCCAGACACGAGGAAACATGTTTCTACTTAATAGAAAACAATTTTGCAAAATACGGTCCGTATGACCAAATATCGGTCCGTATTGCAAAATACGGACCGCTCAGGGAACCAATCAGAATGTTCCTTTTCATCGTGGACCAGTTTTGCCATATATAAATGTGGTATTGCCGTCTCACTTTTCTGGTCTGTGATTGGTTACAAAGTTCAAATTGACATCGCGGCACTGAATTGGGTTCCTCACGTACGCATCAAAATTCAAACGTTTTGCTTCGAAGAATCGTCGCAATCTTGTATCTCTTGCCATTTGCTCAGTTATGGAAGGCTTTATTCGCCGGTACAACTTCCTCAATCTAAAAGTTAGCGTAAGGTGAGTAATAAAATCGTTTCTTTCTTGAAAGAGTTTGTTTACCGTTTTCAACTGCTTTGCTTTCGCGATGTGCGCGCGCCTAAGTTGTCGTAAGATGTTTTTGAACAAGCTTTTTCGGTTCAAAATTGGATTATTTTCCCGTTTCATTGTCGCTTGGTACTTTAGGAAACTTCATGGGACGTAATTCTGAATCGCCTTATTTCCATAAGCAATTTACCGGCGAAAAAAGTCGGACTTTCTTCGAGACCAAAAATGCTTTCGCGTTCAGTATTCGTGTACATTACGTCGCGTATAGTGGGAATTTCTATTTCAATCCACAACAACTGATCTGAATTTTCCTTTTAATCTGTCCAAAAATGTTTGAATCGCGATACAAAACTAATTGCGATTTTGAGACGGCAATACCACATTATATTGGCGGCGTTGGGAGAAAATATATTCCGTATTGGGCTCCGTCGCTTCGCGACTCCGCCCAATACGGAATATATTTTCTCCCAACTAGCCGCCAATATAATGTGGTATTGCCGTCTCAAATCGCAATAGTTTATACTGGCCTTCATTACATTACAGTATCCATGCGTTCATGTGCCACTCACTCGATTTGGCGCGAAGTTTCGTGACGTCATAGAATAGTGTATTTAGCGCGAGAGGAAGATAATAGTACCTAGGGACTAGGCAACCTCGATTCCAGGCTCTCTCTCCTTTTCCTCCCTTGTCGTTGAGTAGAGAGACCCTGGTTCGGCTGGTCACGTGACTATGCGGTTACAACAATACCGCAGGGAGGGTGGGTCTTTGAGGCCGTTTTGTCAAGGTGAACAAATTACTAACCAAGGGATCGAAGGGGCAAATCGAGTTTGGTTCAAAATGGAACAGCATTTTATACGGCAAGATTATGTTAAAAGTGAAACAGGCTATTGTATGGAACGTTTGTTTTTATTCTTTACAACTTCATGACATGAAAATGTATACGTGACGGATATTTTCGAGCCACAAAAGCAGCGGCGCGAAAATTACGAGAATGGAAAATTCGCCTTGCCTTGCAACCAGCTCATTTAATATAAGTCTTAACGATGAACCATCGACTTCAGATTCACTTTTACACTAAGTAGAGAGGTTCATGATCGTAAAGCTAAACGAGGTTGTAAACCAGACACCTTGGTCTCAAACCAACTTTGAAAACAACAATAAGCTTGGCGAGCTCGTTCACAGCTGACCCCTGCGAACTCACTAAATTAAACACAACGGCATTCATTTACAAATTCATTTGGAGCGAAATAGTCCAAACTTTAGGATAAAAGAGTAGCTTACTATTTTCTCTAACTGATTCTGTGTTAGTTTGACCATAATATAGTTTTTCTTGTGTCAAAAAATCTACAACAACAACCGCTCGAAGCGGTTCCTTGAAAATCAACAAACTTGTACGGCACGAAATAATTAAGAACTTATGTCAAACGGACTGTACGAAGGAATTTTTTTCCATCGGCAGTTTTTGCAGTGAATACAATTTAACGATCACTTAAACTCGTTACCTTAAAGCTGTTCACATACCAAGCTTACATGTAAACTTAATTCTTGAAATGATCGGCTTTCTTCCGTGGACAAAATTCCGTTGTAAAACGTCCGATCGATCGTCGTAGTTGTGCAGTTCTGAGAATTACGCAAGCAGTTTCCGAGAAAAGATTATCGCAGTGATCTTCGGTCTGGCAAAGCCTGTAGAAGCTTCAATAACCACATGTAAGCATATGTACAAACTTTTTTGGTGCTTTCTTTTCTTGCGAGTTGTTTGAAGACCTGCTGCGTCTGCGAGTTGCGACTCAGAGTCAACACTCTCACCCTCTCATGGTAGATTGTCACAGCAACAACTCTAACACTCTACCACCCCTCCCTCCGAATATATTTTTTTACCACCCAGAATCTGGGTGGTCACGTGACCAGCCGCAACCAGGGTCTCTCTACTCAACGACAAGGGAGGAAAAGGAGAGAGAGAGCCTGGAATCGAGGTTGGGACTAGGCTAGCTGAGACATTTTACGTTTAACGATATCAATCATAAAAGATTGGCAAAATACTTGGCTGTTTTTCGTTGCAGTGAAAAGCCTTTACCGTAAACAAATTGATGAAGTGACGAAAGACTCTCGCATTCAGAAGTGGGTGTTTGCGACACCCGAGGATGACATTGATGACCCGACTGGTGAAATACGACGCCTCAAGAAACAGGTGAATAATTTGAATTGTAGTCGTTGGTAGCAGATGAACTAGTTGTTAAACTTAGAGCGGTTTTCAATTGAGTATCGTGAAACCAAAGCCAAAGCAATTACAATGGCCAATCACAACAAACGGAAACAACAAAACCAACCAATGAGAACTCAAAATCAGGCAGTCCCACACAAGATCAATTGGCCATAGTAAAAGGCATATCTCTCTTTGTCATTTGTAGTATGGCCAGATGTAATGAACATTCCTATAGTTTCCTTTATGGTGAAACAATCAATTGGGACTTTGTAAAAGGTGGCCGCGACCGCTTAATAGAGGTCGCATTTATGGTATATTAGGGGATAAATTTTCGGGACTTTTAGAACTAACCGCTTAATAGAGGGTGACCGCTTAATGCAGGTTTGAGTGTATATTATTTTGAAAATGTAATATTCCAGATTACACAGCATTATCAAAATTATCAGAAGCCGATTTGTTCAAAACCTTTTGTCTGAAAAAAAAGTAGTTTCGCAATTCCATACTTGAAAAGTGGAACGAAAGTTCTGTTCCTTTCTCCCGCCACCATTTTTAATTCTAAATGTTTAACTTTTATTTAACTGTAAGATTCATTATAAAATTATTGTGGCAAATTCATTAAACTAAACTAAACTATTTATGCTTATTTTTTCTCCTCTATTTTAGTGCCATGATATGCTGGTGGAGACACAACAATCTATCATCCATTGGTTCATGAAAGCACAGTCAAATGACTTGACCAGGTGGCTCTGCGCTAAGAAAGTACTGCTGGACGACGACAATCAAGGTTAGTATGTTTTTTATGACTTATTTTTTATGAGTTACTTAGTTTTCCATAAGTTAGTTTTATCCGTATAACTTGCTGTATATTAGCTAAGCAGTTGTCTAAACTATTATTTCCCCGATAGACTAATATAGTTAGCACGTTGAACTCAGGATCGAATGGTCTGGGTTGTAGATCTGGCCAGGGTCACTCTGTCACTGTGTTGTGTTCTTGGGCAAGACACTTTACAGTGCCTCTCTCCACCCAAGAGTAAATGGGTGCAGGCGATAAAATACGGTTAGGGGTAGCCTGCGATGGACTTAGCATCCCATCCAGGGGAGTGGCAATACTCCTAGTCGGCTTCGTGTTACGGAAACCGGGATAAGCTCCGGCAGTGTGGGCCAGTTTGGCCGGAGTGTGGCTTTACCATTTCCCTTTAAGTACTCCAACGTCTTTTAGTAGACACTCCTCGTGGTCTATTGCAAATCCGAAAATCTGATTGTTCTCGCTTTTCTATTATTTCGTTACAGAATGCCTTAAAGTTGAGATGCCAAAACGTAACCGAGTTGCTTTATTAAGACAAAAGAAACCAAAGACACAAGATAACAAGACAGATAATGCTGCTCATGAGGAACTTTAATTTAGTTAGAATAATGCAACGAGATAGAAACTTTCGATCATAAAATGTGAATATCAAATACTATTTGTGTGCCAGCCTCGTTACTTTATTTCTTTAATTAAAGTGCATTATGAAATGATATTTTTGTCTCTAAAATACAAATTTAAAGATGATTTCCAGTCTGATCTAGCAATCTCTGCCCTGCAATGTTTTCAAGTCTCAAACGAATTCCTGGACAAACTTACCTTTTTCTTCATTATTAACGCCAGTTATCCTTGCCAAACAATAATAACGAGTAGAAGAACCTCGACATTATCCCAAACCGACGTTTCAGCTCATCAAGCCTAAACCTAACGACCCGTAATGGCGGACTCGAAAACTTCATGTACGCTATCACCGAAGTGTAACATATCAACAAATTCAGAACAGTACGGACTGGAAATCATCTTTAAGTTAATTTGCGTCTAAAAAAACCGGTGTGGAAAAATAAAATAAAATCAGCTGATAGTATTGAGTAAGTTTAAATCTACAAAAAAATGAGACCAATCAACATCTGAGAGGGAGAGTTTTATTTCAGAAGGACAAAAAATATATATAACAAATAACAAAAGAAAACAATAAACAAAAGGTATAAAAAGCGAAATTAAAATATAACAAATGTTTTGCTAAAATGGCTTCGAAAAGTACTTAAAAAGTAAGCTAAACTTCATTTACACGTTCTATGTTTGTTAACAAATGATACAAGCGTCTTTGTTCTCGAAGTTCTTCAAGAGTTCCCTGTTCAATTACGTGCCCGCGATACATGAAGACTATCTGGTCTGCGGCTTCAACTGTTTGTCGACGTCGTGTGAGTATAACACAAGTTCTGTTCCGGGAGAGGATATGTGTGGCATCATTCACAACCTGTGGGCACAGTACAGATTACTTTAACTTTTCGTTTCTACATAGTATGTTTACCGTATTGGCCAATTAAAATGCATATATTCATTCATTCCTTATTATTAGCAATCATGCAGATCATGTCAATAAACGGTCACAGAAGTCTTTGCAAATCGGAAGCTAAACTTGAGACATTTAATTTGACACTATGGCCAATCCTTTTATTTTGACTGACTGACTGACTGACTGGCTGGCTGGCTGGCTGGCTGGCTGACTGACTGACTGACTGGCTGACTGACTGACTGGACTGACTGACTGACTGACTGACTGACTGCCTGACTGACTGCCTGGCTGCTGGGCTGGCTGGTGGACTGGCTGGCTGGTGGGCCGGCCGGCCGGCCGGCTGGCTGGCCGGCTGGCTGGCTGGCTGGCTGGCTGGCTGGCTGGCTGGCTGGCTGACTGACTGACTGGCTGGCTGACTGACTGACTGACTGACTGACTGACTGACTGACTGACTGACTGACTGACTGACTGACTGACCGTCTTATTAATTAATGGTCCTACCTGATCTTCCTCTTCCAACTCATCAAGCACTATAATCGGTGGGTCGCGGATAATCGCCCGAGCAATAGCGATCCTCAGTTTCTGACTGTCTGTTAAGTGGATTTCATCTTCGTCCGGGACTGTGTCATAATCCTAAAACAAAACAATAAACATATATATTTATTTTGAAATCAGTGAGTACACCCGAATGTTTTATACAACTTGTGTCCTCGTCGGTTTTACAAGACAAGTAACTGAAGAAAGATGGAATTAGTAACATGGCCTTTGCAACGGTGAAAATGGATTCTCCCAGCTTCTCAGTCGAGGAAAAAAGTACGAGTTGATGGCGAAATCCCATCTCCGAACAATAAATACCAATCAATACCAGTACCTGAAAGACCACCTCTTGTTTGGTTACCTGAGTAGAGAAAACGGAAGTTGAAAACTGGAAAATTTAGAGACGTTTGTATGACTGGCGGTTAGAGTTCAGGCGTATACCCCCAGTCATACAAACGTCTCTAAATTTTCCAGTTTTCAACTTCCGTTTTCTCCACTCGGGTAGAACCTAACCTAACGAAACTTCATACGATTACCAAACAAGAGGTGGTCTTTCAGGTGCTGGTATTGATTTTCCGCTCAGTTTAATTTTAATTATTTTGAACTTGCGGCGGCCATTTTTGAGAAAGGTCTATTGCCAAAACGGCCCTTGCTCCCAGGACTGTTCTCACCTTTGGTAGATCCATGATAAATTCATGCGCGTATGCTGAATAAGCGGCGTCTTCAATCTCTCCGCCTCGTTACAACTCTACTGTTGTCTCCATAAGCGATGTTCTCAGCAATACTGCAATGTGGAAGAAACGAGCGATGGGACACTACTGCATGATGGGATCGTAACCAAGAAAGGTCCAGACTGCGTAGGCCCACACCATCTAAAAGCTGAAATAATGATGCAACTTGAAGGTTCAGTGCGTTTAAATCTAAACACAGTCAGAATTAATTGTTATTATAGCTGCACAAGTAATAAACATCTAGCTAATTTCTCGGTGTTTGGAAATCGGATGAACCACTGTCTCTCGTGTTTGATATATCACACAAAAGTCGATAAAAACCGAGTGCGAGTGGTCCAAAGCGCAACTTGCATAACTTTTCTCTGCGAATCACAATCTTTAATTCCAAAACTATAGTAGTGTGCGAAAGTATGGCAAACGAATTTCAATTTATCGCTTTGCTTTCGCAAAAATGTCGTCTAAGTTTCGATGAAACCCTCGATTCACCTCAAAACCAAAGTTTGAAAAAAAATGTCGGCCATTTTGTAGTATCAAACTACCAAGACTAGAGCAAAAGGAAATTTCATTACTTACCAATGTACCATTGACAGGATCAAAGAAACGTTCCAACAAAAGTTCAAATGGATTCATTTTTTCGTTATCCAGTGGTACAATGGCTAATTTCTGTCCACCGCTGACCTTCACGTTTAGCTGGCTCAGCAGTGGAGCGCCCTTGTGTAGAGGATCTGGGAGTTCAACATGTTTAAATTCCAGGCTACCTTCAACTTCGTCCTGTGGAAAACAATTAATTATAAAAAAGTGATTAACTTTTATCTGAGAGCTGGCTTGGGAAAAAGTTTACTTAAAAGTACTATTCTGGTCACGAGTCATTCGCAAGCCGAGTAGCTAGTAAAAATGTTTGAAACTCGTTTAAATCCCAGGTGAGAGTTGTTGAGAGTTCAATTAAGTGAATCTCACTCTCGTTTGGCCTGAACATCTTATGCACTCTCAGCGACTCTCATCGACTCTTAAGCCTGGTTCACACTTACGACGTAAGCATAAGCGCAAGCAACATACGCAGACGCAGTAACGTGTTGATCATTAGCAGCATTTGTTCAAACAAAATACACTAATGATCAACACGTTACTGCGCCTGCGTATGTTGCTTGCGCTTATGCTTGCGTCGTAGTGTGAACCAGGCTTTATGCGCTCAAATTTGAACCTGCTCAAACTATTGTTTAATTAAGAGACGTCGAGAGTTTTCTCTCGCTTGGCCGAGCTTGATGATAGTCGATGAGAGTTGAAGAAAACTCTCTTGAGAGCCAACTATCTGCAACTCTCATTTATCCCGGCTTAACACTCACCAACTTATCACCCGTGTGATTTTGCACGTTTGTTGCGTCGTCCTCAAACAATCTGTTCATTGAATCGTCCGTGTTTTCAGAAGCGTGCGATGGAGCACGCGTGCTAGACGTGGCGTAAGAACCAAACAACACCGTCATTAACACCCTGAAACAACAAATAAAGTAAAATAGTTAGCCTTAAAATCTGAAAAAAAAACTATTTAGTCTTATCTTCTCCTAAAATATAATGTGTTCTCTTATGGAAATTCGATTGTGTTTTGAGGGTGGTAAAGGGTATTTTCACGAGCCGTAATTAGACACATGTAGAGAGATTAAGCACCGCGTTCTACGGCAAACGGCAAAACGTCAGCTTGCATTCTATTTTCTTTACTTTTCCTCTAATCGTTAAATAAATCCATCAGAAAAATCGAAAATAATTCACGATAAACGCGAAACTACTCTCTTTGATGTACAAACAGCAAACGGTAGACGACAAAAGTGGGATTTTTGCCGTTTGCAGGAAAAACAAATGTGATGCTTAAAGTGCAACTAACCTCAAAAAGTTTTTTCGCTTAAATAAATTTCCTTGCTACCCTGATCACGTCTGCGAAAAAATTATCGCAATCGATAAAATCCCCTCGTTTCTACAGCCGTTTAAACTTGGAATTTTCTGTCCCACGACCGCGCCATTATTCGGGTCCTGGGTCGAGATCTTGTGACGTAAACGGCGGGAACGTTCTGAATAGCGATAAGAGGCTTTTTATGAGGGATTTACATTGTGTAGAAACTTCTTCGGATGATTTCTTTTTCTTTACGTCTTTATAATAACTATCGCAATTTTACCCACAAAGAAATATGTCTTCTAGCGACGGAAATTCGGAGTCGAACTATGATTCGAAGATTCTGAGACATGTTTTATTCCGGAATACGAAATGGAGGTGGAAGATGAGATCGAGTCGGCTGTTGTTAGATCGCACAACAAGCAATGAAAGCCTCGATGAAATGGCATATATGTGTGCTGATGAACCCTTGGCGGACGAAGAATGGCTAACTAAAAAAAAGTACAACAAAGAAGTTAAAGAAAATTAAGATTCTAGAACGAATGCTTCAAAAAAGATTGGACGGCACGGAACATGTGAGGGATTCTTGGTGAGTCGCAAGTTGCCAAGTATTGCGTGAATGTAAACAAACGCGATTGCTGTCATGTCGCTACGAAATGTATATTCGCATTCTCAGTGAAAATTAAACCAGAACAGAATAGTATTATTCTCTTACCTTTATTGTAGGTGTTTCATGTGGAAACTGCAAACATGATTCGTTTCAAAATCTTAGCGAATGCTACTGCTGTCGTACACCCATATAACTGCTGTTTAGCGAGGTTACAATTTATATGCCATCCAATAAAGCTTGTTTTGGCTCTGTCCTATTTAAGTATTGGTCCATGCTTAAAGTTTGTATATCGAGAGTTTATAGAGAAGTGTATTAAGAGTTGCTTGAGACGCAGGCCTCAATCGATCGATTGAAAATCGGCTTGCTCCGCGCCGCGGTCTGCTCGGGCATAGCCAGAGCCTTAGCCAAAGCCTTATCCTGGAAATTGAAGCAAAGCTGAAAGGAAACAAGCCACATCACTACAGTTTGGACATCCTCAAAACGTTTGTCGTTGCTACTCCAAATAACCACCATAGTGAACTAAGTTAATTTTGAAGTAAAAAACCGTCAAATAAATGACTTTTCTTCCCCGGTAAGCGAAATGGAAGTGGTGTTCCCACGGTGGTCCGCATTAATGTTACGATGAGTATACGGTTTATCGCACCGCTTATTTCCCGGCCTCAGAAAAACTTTTGGGAGTTCAAATCTTTTGTCATTTTTACTATTTATCCTTCAAAAGAAATTCGTCTTTGACTTTCATCAATATTCCCGAAATTGCTTCGCACGAGGAAGAAATGTTAACGCCATTACAGATGCGCGATATCACGGATCGAACGCAATCTCGTTCCCAACATTTCTGGCTATCTTTTAGCAGCGATGGAGATAGGTTCTCGTAAAATTTGGTCGAATTGCTAGTTGGCTTTGACCGGGTTAAATAGCCTTTGGAAGTCGGCCTGCTAGAAGTGCGCGGACAAATTTCAGAGTTCTTGATCAATGGCTCTCACAGTCCCACTTTATAATCGCTCGTTTGAGATTACAAAATCCACCGTCTTTTTCGTATTTATCGACGATCGCTATAAAAATGGTATAGTATAACCTTTCTCTAAATCTGGGGTGTTGCTGCAACGGCCAATAACGCACCTGGAAGGCGTTTCTACCACACTTTTCGAATGTGTATCGCATCTTCCTAAAGGAAATGAGTGGACGCGAAGGATTCTAAGGTTCCCGGGCTTAACGTCACAAGCCGCTAAACTCATTCCCAGTCAAAAACGCGGTCGTGAACAAAAATGGGAGGCGTTTTTGGTGACTTTGCCGGGGCACAGAAAATCGAGGATTCAACCAAATCCAAAACAAATTTCGCAGTTAAGTTTCAAATAACAAGTACATTTATTTAAAACGAATAAAAAATGTTGGGGTTAGTTGCACTTTAATCTCTCTTGTACATTATTTTGTCTTGAAACGTGATTTGCTGGTTATTCAGTGGTGAGTCCGTCACGGCCATTTTATTGTGATAATACTATGTAAAACGAGAGTAGGTTTTTATATTGCCGTGAGCTGTGATTCCACTCGTAATTACGTGAAAGTGATCTAAAGCCCCTCCACCTCCCCTCTTCCCGCCTCCCCAACCCCACCACCCCCACAACCACCCTCTATTCATGTCAAAAAAGGGTTTAGTTGAACCAATTGTGTTCATTTGATAAAGTTACATCGTCTTAAAGATAAATCTGCTATTTACCCTAACACTTCAATAGCCGCCATATCTCCTATGCTGATAAGGTAGCAGCCAAACCTTAGTGCGCCTGCGTAAATGACGAACACCATAGCTTGTCCAAGAGCGAAAGCGAAAACCGCTGGCAATGATTTTCTTTAGCGCATGTCTGTATATGAAGCATAATTAAAGGTATGTGATGCATTAAAACAAAGAAATATAATTTTAAAAGAGAAATGGAAACAAAGACAGTCCAAGGGGGGGGGGGGGGGGGGAGTACTCAGGTATAATAGTATGAGAAGGTGCGAAGACCTTTGGGGAGTTTGAAATTTTTTTAGTTAGAAATTTTGTGGTGACTTTTTGGGGGTGAAAGAGTTTGGTAAGGGCTTTTTGGGGTTGACAAAAAGCGTTTACGCAGGGTTCTCATTTTTATGTCAATTTCATTTACAAACGTAAACTACATGCAAATGACAAGGAGACTTCAGCGGAGAATGTATCTGTTTTAGTGGTTTATTCATAAGAGGTCACGTTTGCATCAGTTACATGCATATGAAGTATATACATTTTGATGAATAAAGAAAGTTGGACGCAAAAACTGTCTGGAACTCTCTTTTTGATGCAGAGAAAAAGGGATTTTTTGGGGTTACATTCTGGGCAGTTGGACTTCTATTGGGGTCTGGTTTTAGCCTTATAGGACTTTTGGGGGTCTAACAATTTGGCCTCAGTTCGCACCTCCTCTTTCATTATTATAACTATTATAGACCCCCTGGGAAGACAGTTCTTTTATGCCCTGGGTATAAATGTATTAGACTTTAAAAAAAATAATTATAATAATTACTTATATTTTTCGAAGATTGCATCCTTGTACTTCGTGGCAAAACTTATTTTCCACTCCAAGAGCAGAAATTGTTTCCATTTTCTTGAAGCTGGTTTTCATAAGCTGTGATTAATGGAGTAAATTTCATTAAAACAACAACAACTTTAACAATGTTTTTTTAAGTAGCGTATAACAGCTGCGTATAACATTCTACATGATAACGAGAAGTATTCGACTGTTTTTACATGTATGGCGCAATAAATTATGGTCGATCAAGTGCTTAGGAGTCCTAATGCGATTGTTTAAATTTATTTGGCCGGCTTATCTAATATAAAGGGTCATTTTTTGTTATCCTCTCTAGTCTCCTTCATAAGCCGTCATTTGACAACGCTTCAGTTGTCTAAACAACATCGTTCGTTGCATATCTGTTCATGACGGTAAATGTGCAAGCTTGTGCTCAAGCATACTACCCTCATAATTAAAAATAAAAAAATAAAAATAAAAAAAATACTACCTCATAATTATCCCAAGCCAAAAGTTCGAACTGGGTTGATTTCATCGTCATTCATAATCAAGAAGTCACGCAACACTTCTCTCACCAGTGTAGGGAGCATAGATTTTTCAGTACGATTTAATTTCTCCATTTACTCCTTTAGTTATTTGTTTTTTTCGATTGAAAAGATATATCAACACTTCAGACAGTGTTTCATCACATTTCCAAACACCTCGAATTTCGTCCAAAAATACTCCGCTGCGCGTCGTCTTTTAAAGTATCTTCTCGGTGTTTGGAAATCGGATGAAACACTGTCTCTTTTGTTTGATATATTACGTCACAAAAACTCTTACTGCTTCAACTCCTTTCCGGTTCTTCAACGGTAGCATCAGCTTCATTCTGCTGAATACGATTGGCCAGCCCAATGATTGGCAGTCCAGCTAGCACGACAAGTGTCATTTTCCATCCGTTGTATAAAGCCATTCCAAGCGTGGATACGGATGAAATGGTCTCTTGTACTTTGCTGCCAAGATATTTGCCTATGGACTGATTTTGGAAGGAAAAAACCTTTCTCAAACTCATTAACAATTCATCAAATAAAACAAAAAAATAAATAAAAAAATAAAAATAAAAAATAAATAAAAAATAAAAATAAAATAAAAATAAATAAAATAAAAAAATAAAAAAATAAAAAAATAAAAAAATAAAAAATTTGCACATTCGTCCACCACTGCTAGAACTCATGCATTGCATTTCATGCATTCATGAGTTAAAAATGAATTAAATCAAACCGAGGTGGCAGTTTGGATACCCGGTCTTAATTAGCATAGATTTATACCATTCCATTTTCTCCGTTTACCACCTTTTATGGTTTAATTTCAATTGAGAAGATATATCAAAAACTCGATCGAGGCAGTGTTTCATCACATTTCGAAACACCTCGAAGTTCGTTAAATATACTTCGCTAGGCCTCGACATGTCGGCGCATCTGAAAAAAAACTCACGTTTTGCATAGCCGCTTCTACGTCCTTTTCAACTTGGCTCATGAGTAGGTCCGCCTGTTTCTGTGGATCTGGTAATACCTTAAAGAAACAACACGTTTAAGGATAAGCTAAAAAATAAATGTTTTGCTTATAAATTCCCAGCATAGATTTGTCTGGGAAACTCAGAATTGTGTCATGGAAAAGGGGCATCTTCGTTCCCAACCACAGCGGGGTCTTTTACTAGGAACGAGATTGGAGTCCACAGTCCGAAAAAAAGCGCTTGCTAGGTAACGTAACGTTACTTATGGTGCCAAGGTCACGTGAATACTTTCTGAGTGTTCTCGAGAGTTCAAACTCCGATTGAACACGACGAATTTGCAAGTTTTTGAGTTATACTGAAACTCACCATTACAATCCAGTAGTTGGTGGGTTACAAACTCGCCATTACAATCTAGCAGTTACTGGGTTACAAACTCGCCATTACAATCCAGTAGTTACTGGGTTACAAACTCGCCATTACAATCCAGTAGTAACTGGGTTACAAACTCGCCATTACAATCCAGTAGTAACTGGGTTACTCGGCATTACAATCCAGTATTTACTGGGTTACAAACTCGCCATTAATAATAATCCAGTAGTTACTGGGTTACAAAACTCGCCATTACAATCCAGTAGTTGCTGGGTTACACTCAACCGGGATTTGAGAAACAGGAAAATGTCTCCCAACTGTTATGTCATTCAGCTTAAATATGAAATATGAATTTCTAGGCGTGAACACAAAATGAGAGTTAATCTCGCAATAAAATGTCATTTGCATGTTTACTGTTGACCTTCATTACATAGATCTGTTCTTACCAAAAGATCTGGGTTCGGCATGCCTGGTGGAAGTCCCATTTCTGCAGTTGTTGATCTCCCATCTCGCCCGCTGCTCCAGCATATGGAGGAGTCATGGTATCATCACTGTATTGTGACCTAGTCTGCATGGAGGCATTTGCCCAGGTCCTGTCGTCGCTATTCCCAATGGAGTTGAACTGGTTGGAAGTCCAGGAAGTCCTTGTGCTGTTCCCATATTTGACGACACTTCCTGTGGTATTAATCCCTGAGTAGGTATCCCTGCTGGAAAGCTCCCCAAAGGTATCCCTGGTGTTTGAAGACCAGGGGTATTTTCTCCTATTCCAGACGGTAGTTCTGTAATTCCTGGAGGGAACGCTTGTGAAGGAATTCCACCTGTGGATGGTAACTGCTCTGTGGGTACACCAGGAAACTCCAGGTAAGCCTACTCCTATTGGTTGAGGTACACCAGGAACGGCAGGTAGGCCTAGCCCTGTTGGTTGAGGTACACCAGGAAACTGTCCCCCGCCTCCAGGAAATGAGGTGGATGCATCGCCCATTCCTGGTATTTGAGGAACTGAGTTCTGATGGAATATATCATAATAATCACTAAAAATATGTCGGTCAGAACACAAGGTATATTTTATTTTAACACTGATGTCATTGAGTGGGGTTAACACTTACCTTGTTGATTGCTGTATCGAAGGCCATTGTTTGAAGTCTTGTCCTCAACTTCTCCGTGGCAAAACTGAGCATAAATTTCTGAAATTATGATGTTCCGGAAATAAATTAGTAATACATAACAACTTTATCACGTTACTCGTACGGCCGTCCGCGCGCTATTTCCTTGTAAAACAATATGGAAAAAGTCTCGTATGAAGGTCGTACGCTTCGAAATGATTAGGCCGGAAAAAGCCCAACGGCCATCCTACTGTTTTTTAGTCTTCTCTGATCATTTGTAAACGTTACTTGATGGTTATTGTTTGATACAGAATAAAATTGTTTTACTTTTCATAATTATTGGTCATCGTCATTTAATTTGAGCTGCAGTGAAACACTCGAATAAAATGTGGTAGTATTAAGGAGATGCCCGTGATAACCGGTTAAATTAAATATAAAAAAGTCTAGTGAAGGTGGTCGTTTCCAGATAACCAGGCGTATCGAGTGTATCAAGTATATGGAGTGTATCGAGGATATAGATGGCCAGCAACACTTCGCCGGGGCCTCCTAGATCGATCGAGTGTCGAGTGTAGCCCCCCGGGGGGATGGGACTCCCATATAAAAGTGACGGGGATGCTCGTCGACTCGTTTAGGGGTCTAAATTATGGATTTTGATCTCACTTAGGGTGTTCAGGACGGAACGCTGATATTTTTAGCCATCAAGGTATCCGGTTTAGGGTTGCACGCGGAGATATAATAATAACAAAACACCGTCCTACTGTGTTGGTGGCCTCAAGTCTTGTTTGTCTGTCTTTTTTAGAATGGTATCATTTAGGGGTCAAATAAAGCTTGAGCCACGCCCAGATTGGTCTCCTTTAGGGGTTTAATTCAAAATTTCCGATTAGCATCCCAGTCCCTTTCATAAGGGAGTCCCCACCCCGGGAGTGTAGCATTTGAGTTATGAGCTAATTCTTACCTCAATCGTGCCGCCGAATCCTACAACTGCTCCAAGTACAACAAACATGCTCGCCCAGAATGGCCCTTCACGAGCAACTCTTACAGGATCATTCATAAACTAAGAACACAAACAAATCACAGTTACTGTCCTTTGTCAAGAACAATGGAAAAGACACTTACCCTAACGCCCTTTTTACGCGAGGATTTTTAAATTTTCCAAAATTCTGCGGGAAAATTTTCGCGAAAGGTAATGATATGATGACCTTACATTTGTATTAAGATATTCAGCTAAGTTGTGTCTCCGTTTGGACAGGGCTTAAGATTGTAGCGAAATTCCTGTGCATGTACGTTTTAATGATTGGCAAAGGCTTTGGGAACGAGAATGGACTGGAAGGGTATACGTAAGTGTGCATACGATTTTCCGAATTCTATCTATCATGATATTTTGTTCCAACGAGTATCTTTATCTCCAAATGCTGTTACGCGGTATCCATGGGCAGTTAGGCTGAGTTTACACACTTCTGTTGCATTATTACCTTTTGTATTTCCCCAAAAAGGAAGGAGAGGCCTGGGGCGACCATTCCTGTGATAGCAGCCCCCAGGGCCCCCGCTAACAAGAGTGGTAAGTCTTGGAGCTGCATTCTTATCATCTTGAATGCGGCCTGTCCTTCATTTAACTGAAATTAATACAAATTAAATTAATTTTAGGCAGGAGCATATCACCCCGGAGCCTCTATCTGTACTGATTAATGACAGCGTAGTTACACCTTGAGCTATTTTTAGAATCATTCTCCCGCGAAAAGATTTCCGTGTACATCCGCGGACAATAATAGTGATAATTCGTAGTAACGACATTCCGCCGTTCTAGTTTTATTCCACGTTCCTCTCGTCCATTCTTGGTTTCATTTTTAATCTGAAACATGAATGACAACCTCATCCTCGTGCTCGCAACGGGTGATTTTCGCGGCAAAAGTCATTCTAAAAATAGCTCAAGGTGTAACTACGCTGTGTCATAGGACCAATAAGGGAGATGGAGGCTCCTGGGTGATATGCTCGTGTTTTAGCTATAGGTCAATTTTGTCTCCACGACAAATTCCACGTCCAATCGATAGTAAGTGATAGTAAAAAATATGAATACTATCAAAAGCGAATTTTAACATCGAAACTAACAAATTATTGGCAAAATGAAACGATCTGGATCCACAAACTTGTTTCTTAAAATCTGCCCTTGTTCCTACGCCATGATAACTAATTTCTGTTCCGACCATCCCACTCTACCAGCCCTGGGCACCAGAATATTTTTTTCAGTCAGCCGAAGGCCATATAAAGCTTCACAGCGGTACAAACGTTTGACCGCTGTGGAGTGGGCACCAGTGTTAATAGCGCGAAATTGTAACTTTTCAGAAGCTTGGATTTTTTTTTAGTAAATCATAAAAAAAGTTAGTAAACTCAAACATTGAAGAAAAACTAACAATCTTTAAGCTCTGAAAGTAAAACCCTTATCTTTGACCGACTTCGCTTATTTATTCTATGGTTTGACCGCGGTCAATCAATAAGCAGCCTATAAAAAACACAGGCTTTGACCTAGTAATAACTTGTCGATAGGTTTTGATCCAAACTGGAAAGAGCGCAAAACAACCCTGATCAGAACTGTTGAAACACGCCATTATTCACACACATTTTGCCCCTCCCCACCCCTGTGCAATGTTGACAAAGTACTTTTCAACTGACATACGAGTGCATTTTGAAAGAGGGAACGGGAGTGCTAAATACACGGCTCAATGAAATAGCATTTAAATGAATTGATACCGTGTCTAAATAAAGGTTTACTACTCTACTACTACTGACACATATTAAAATGTGTCCAGGGTTGTAGCTCCCAGGGCTAATGCATATGTTGACTTCCGGTGAAGCCACCGGAAGTCAAAAAGCGGAGAACAGGGACTAGGCTAATGAGGAACTGCTTTGTCAGCATTTTACCTTGTCTTGGATCATCTTGCGGATCTTTGATATGAAGCCTTTTACTTGATCTGTAGCCTGTTCCGGGGACTGATTTAAACTAGAGCCCAGGTCCTCGATGCCGTCTTTTACCGGTGGCAACTCTGATGGAACTGGAACTGAAAGAACGTATGTCGGTTAAAGATAAGTTTGAAAACTGTAGCACACGACGAGTGGACATGAACAGTTGTCTCACCAGTTTTTAGTAACCTTTCCTGGTGCACGGTCTGAGACTCGAAATACTGAAACAGAAACAAAGAAACATTGTAAACCTTTTCTGACACTAGAATAGACTGCTTGTAGTCTGTTTCGCTCTCGAAATAATCTGAAGCGGCCAGCTCAGTGATCGCGGAGCGCGATCGAACTTAAAGCGAACGAAGAGCGCGAGAAGCGGCGCGTGGGAGTCAAGTCAAGTCGAGTCAAGTCGAGTCAAGTCGAGTCAAGTCGAGTCAAGTCGAGTCAAGTCGAGTCAAGTCGAGTCAAGTCGAGTCAAGTCGAGTCAAGTCGAGTCAAGTCGAGTCAAGTCGAGTCAAGTCGAGTCAAGTCGAGTCAAGTCGAGTCAAGTCGAGTCAAGTCGAGTCAAGTCGAGTCAAGTCGAGTCAAGTCGAGTCAAGTCGAGTCAAGTCGAGTCAAGTCGAGTCAAGTCGAGTCAAGTCGAGTCAAGTCGAGTCAAGTCGAGTCAAGTCGAGTCAAGTCGAGTCAAGTCGAGTCAAGTCGAGTCAAGTCGAGTCAAGTCGAGTCAAGTCGAGTCAAGTCGAGTCAAGTCGAGTCAAGTCGAGTCAAGTCGAGTCAAGTCGAGTCAAGTCGAGTCAAGTCGAGTCAAGTCGAGTCAAGTCGAGTCAAGTCGAGTCAAGTCGAGTCAAGTCAAGCACAGGCTGCTACCAACGAACATACTAGAATTATTTAGCGGCACGCCATCTTGCTATAATTTAAGAAACTCGGACTTCCATATTTTTAGATTTAACACCGTCAGATATGGAAAACATTCCTTAAGATACTTTGGACCGCGTTTATGGTCCAAGCTCAGCCCCCGTGACATAGACAGCGCAACACTAACGGCCTGTGTTACAAAAATACGCAATAGAGATCTTACCATGACCGAAGATGACGCCTGTAAGGGCAATTGCCCGAAGTGTTGTCAGTAATTGATATTAATTTAATGTAAATAGACTAAGATAGTTTTTATAGATTTTATAGATATAGCCGTTATTATATATATGACTTGTAAAGTAATGTAATTTTTATAGTATTTTGTATTGTAATGTAATGTAATTTTTATAGTATTTTGTGATATTTAAGTTTAGGTGTCCCCGATTAGTGGGCCTTTTGGCACGCTAGAAGACTTCGACACATTAATAAAGTTGTTATTATGTTGTTATAAACGTCTTTTCTCGTCTCGCCCCAATCCCTTCTCGTTCATACCGCCATCTTTTGCGATCGCGCTCTAGGGATAAACACTCGACGGGAGGGAGTCTGCAAGGGAGGGAGTCTGCAAGCAGTCTAGACACTAGAATGGAGGGGCTTATCAATTATTCGGTCTTCTCTTTAGCATTACATAAAAATTTTCTTACTTTTCGATTTATTTTTTTTGTAATCAGCAAAATTTGATTCCGCGGAAACAACTAGAGGTTGTTTGCTTTTGTTGGTTTTGGCCGTGTCTTGTATAAAACTTTGGAGAGCGTTTGACTCACTTTTCGTCCGTTTATTTATTTATTTATTTTCTACTCGACAGTTTTGCTTGAAACCTTTGGTTTGTAGCATGAAATTGAGAAAATAAAGCGACTTGTCAAATCGCGAAAATTAAGTATCGTAAAAATCTCCCTTCCAGAAATCGCAAAATAAAGTTGTTGTTTCTAGCCAGGGATATGATATCGATCGCGGACACTCGGTAAAAGGAGCCTGAAAATGGGGGTTAACAGGAAGGTGCCTTCCAGTTGGCCTCTCGTGGTACCCTTTGAAATAAAATAGAGTGGTAAAGTGTGACGTAACAAATGTTATAAAACCTAAAATTTTCCATCATTAGATAAAGATTGCTGCTGTATGATCAGCCACAAAACTTCAACTTGTTAGCACGAATAGAACAGAAGATATAGAGGCTCAAAGTTTGGTACCGTCCCGTACTGAAATCTCTCTCATTTTGCGCCGGTTCTAAACCGGAAGGAGCAGACGCAATATTAGAAGGGTTTGTATGGAGAAATTAAAACCAGGGGTACCCACATCTCAGCCACAAATTGCAATGGAGAGCTATTGTTTTGGAAAGTGAACGTTTTTGCATACTTCCTCTGAATAGCTGATCAAATTTCATAATTTCGCAAATTTAATTTTTGTGACGTCATAATTTTAGTACTCTATTGTATTCCAGTAATGTCAGCTATATAGACACGGGTGTTTTACTGGAAAATAGACCACTCGTAAAATTCATACGAAACTACATCCGGGACCCGAGTGGCGTATTTTCCATATCCTCACTAGTGAGGATATCGCTGACGTCATTTCCCGCTTTTTGCATAGCTGCCAAACTCCGGTTGAAAAATGCCGAGCGATAGATTCGTGAAATTCACTGAAGCCGACATGAAATCGTTCATTGAGGAGTAGGAGAATGTCGACACGAAGAAGAAAACTTCATATGACTTAAAATTATTCAATGAGTTCCTTGCAAGTGAAGACGAAAGGAGAGAAATTCGGAAAGTCCAGCCACCGAGCTGCAAGAGTTCGCGATAAAGTTTGTGGTTTTGTCTTTTGTCTTTTGTCTATATAATAAAAAGAAAATTACACGGTGGCTTGAAGATATGAATTTTATTTTCTCGTGTTAAAAACAATATTTTACTCATTCGCTGCGCTCATTCGTAAAATATTGTTTTTACCACTCGAAAATAAAATTCATATCTTCGCGCCGCCGTGTAATATCCTCTATGTATTCCAGTAATGTCAGCTGACAATCCCAAAACATCACAATTCAGGCATAGAACTCACCTGCAGCGTAGCCAGGTATCTGAATGCCCCTCCTGAGAGCATCAGTTCCTCGGGACTCCCCTGGTCAATTATTTCACCATTATGAAGAACAATAATGACGTCAGCAATACGAGCTACGGACACGTGACTGGTTGAAATGACTGTGGTGCGACCACGCCGCGCCTGAAAAGAAATGATGATACATTTTAGGCTTGATAGATGAGAAAGACGTTCATCAGTCAGTGACACAAGCTACTCGACAAACTATCTGAGTTCTCCCAACAAGAGTCCAATTCACGACCTTCCACGCACTGGTCAGACGCTCTACCACTGAGCTACAGGAGATTCATGGGAGCTTAGCCATATAACTAGGTTTAAATGCGACAAACTTCCCGAAAAGGTTAGTATTGTCGATGAGTGAAAATTGTGTGGAAAAGAAATTATATGATGCGTAAGTAAGTAAGTCTTTATTTAATGTGGGTAACACTTGCACTTGACAGTAATTAAACCGATGAACTTATCTACAATAGAGCGCCTCTCAATAGCCCTTTTCACGGTTAACTTGCGATATTTGCATAACAATACAGTTGAACATAGAAGCGAGGCAATTTCGGGCACAAGCTGCAAAACATCGTGTTTTTCTTGAACTCCTTCAACTCTTTTAGTATAAAAACAGTTTTAAAATGTAGAAGAACTACAATTCTTTTAGTTTACGTCGTTTTTAGAAAAAAATGTAAAACGACTTTTCTCTATTAATAAAGAGTAGATTCGTATAAGCAACAGGAAGATCGGATTACGATCTTTACGGCAAACTTTAACTAAAAGAGTTGTATATTTAGTTCTTCTCCGTTTTAAAACTATATTTATACTAACATAGTACAAGGAGCTCAAGAAAATCACGATGTTTTACAGCTTGTGCCCGAAATTGCCTCGCTTCTATGTTTAACTGTATTGTTATGCAAATATTTCAGGTTAACCGTGAAAAGGGCTATTGAGCACGGTCGTAAAACCAAGACCACTGAAAGCAATCACAATGGTCAATCACTACAAACGTAAGTAACACAATTAACCATATGCATGCCAATGAAAACTCCTAGCTCAAGACGTTCGTTTTATTTTACAGTTCCTGCACGCACCTGGTCTAAGTAGTTTGTGAGAGCATTGAAAGCAGAGCTGTCCATGATTGACAGGTCTTCCTCCCACAGCAATATCCGGGGATTTCTTATCATTGACCGCGCCAGCGCTAGCAAATGTTTCTGATAGGATGTCAGCGGTGAACCATCGTCATATAGCACGGTAGCGTAACCCTAGAGGGTAGGAAAATAAATAGATATATCCACTCAAAAGCTAGCCGACTTAATTCCTTACTCCGTATAAATTACAGCAAACAGTTTGAGGGTGCACGGCTAACATGACAGCTCAAGATCACGTATATATCCTTCTCAAATTCATTAGTAATTCATCAAAGGAGGTTTGGATACCCGGTCTTAATTAGCATAGATTTTTACGATTTTATTTCTCCGTTTACTCCTTAGTTTTTGTTTCGATTGGGAATATATATCGAACCGCGAGAGACAGTGTTTCATCAGCTATCCAAACACCTCGAATTTCGTCAAAAATACTCCGCTGCACGTCGCCTATTTTCAACTCTCTTCTCGGTGTTTGGAAATGCGATGAAACACTGTCTCTCGTGTTTGATATATTACTTACAACAGCCTCAATAATAACTTAATAGGTCGTTAGGGCCTATAGTATCATTTTGCTATAAAATGGTGCTAATTTCCACTGCTAGTCTATCTTCGTATAAAAAAAACAGTTGCAAAAAAAATCTGACTTACTTTTGGTAACGCTGTGATGAAATCGTGCGCCCCAGCAGCCTTTGCGGCACGCACTATTTCTTTCAAAGAAGCTTCGTTCTTTCCGTATGCAATGTTGTCTGCTATTGAAGTATTAAAGAACTCGGGTTTCTTGTGTACTATTCCAACTTGCCGACGAAACCAGCGACGATCAAGAAAACGTATGTCTTGTCCATCAAGCCGCACCTTTGTATCAAAAAAGAAAACTCAAATACACATGGTCAAAAATAAAGTAATTCAAGTTATTACCAAAAGACATATTATAAGACCGCATTCCGTAAATGGAATTTCAATACGTTAAGTTATTTTTCCCGCCGTTTTGAAGACGCGTGCCTGTAGTGCGCGCGTGATTGGTCAATTGTAATTTTGAAACTGTCTTGCAAATTGTTTATGACGTGTACAAAATAAAATAAATTTTGGCCGGTTTCTTCTGTCTTGTTTGAAGTTAACTATTGGTGTTCGAACTTACGGACATTCGTCTGTACACCGTGGCACATAAAAGCTTAAGGTACCAGAAAATTAGAGAAATTTAATTATTAACTTACTTTCCCGATCTGTGGATCGTAAATTCTCTGGAGTAGTTTTATTAATGCGCTTTTTCCGCTGCCCTTGTCTCCTAACAGAGCAATCGTTTGACCTTCTTCTACTGTAAAATTGATCGACTTCAAGATCTGTGAGATAGAAGACACAAAACGAATATTTTTCGATAGATAACAAAAATATGGATTATCCTTATCCAAAGTGTCTTCCAATCCGATTAATCTGAGTAACCAGGAATAGCTCAACAGTACCGGCGCTTAACTGCGGTTTCTGTAGCATGAAGCGACTAACAGCTAGTGTTGCTACTCCCCCCTGGATGTAATTCTATTCTATTCAGGAAGTAAAACCCCACCATTTTTGTCAGGTTACCCTACCCGTTCACCGGTACCCATTTACTCCTGGGTGGAGAGAGGCACTGTGGGAATAAAGCGCCTTGCAAAAGAACACAACAAAATGAGGACCGGTTCGATCCGAAATACAACGCACTAGCCATTAGGTCACAGTTTCACCACCAGTTACGTTAAGTTAAGATAGTAGAGCGGTTTTCAATTGACTGTCGAAAGTAATCGCTGAATTGCTTTGGTTTTGCTTTACTACGCTCTGTGATTGGTTTAAAAATCTCGCGCCACCTGCTCAACCAATCATATTCAAAACCAAAACCAACCGCGACTTGGTAGCTCACGTTTTCCCGCGCTTGTCGTCGGTTGCGTGTATTTGCTTCGAACTCTCATTGGTTCATTGCGTTGTGTACGTCTGTTGTGATTGGCCATTGTAATTACTTTGTTTTGGTTTTGGTTTTACGACACTCAATTGAAAACTGCTCTAGTACAAATACAATTTTGGTATTCAGTCTTCTTATACTAGGAATATTGTAATATCTAAAAAATATATCTGGAGTTAGAAATTACGAATTAACAGCTGAACTAAGAATCTGCACCACAGAAATAATAGGAATATAGAAGTTGACCGTGTAACTTTGTTTAAAATTTACTACTATTAAAAATCAATTTAACATCTATGTGAAGTAAAGAGTTCAGGGAACTGTTTATTTGATGGCTAGTACTGTGCACGTATTGCGTGCCTATATATCAAATCCTACCTGATATTCGGGCCTGGAGGGATAATGGAAATAGACATTGAAAACATCCAGTTTACCAAACACTGAGTCAAGTTGACTGGTAGCCTTGTCGAATGGATCTTCGTCGGCCTACGAGAAGAAATATCTGTTAATTAATACTTCTGTTTTCATCTTCCATCGTAAACTACGCAGCCGTTTTGGACGGTAACGCAACCATCATAAGTGTTGTGTGACGTACCAAGAAGACTGTCACGATCCCACTTCTGACACCATGTTTTATTGGCCGATGTGACATCGTGACATTAGACTATAATAATAATAATATATACTTAATAATAACTTTATTAATGTGTCAAAATGTCTTAGCTGAGGGAAAGTGAAAGTCTACCCTCTACTAAAAGGGGACACCTACCTAAAATGAGATTACCATAAAAAATGAATGAATATTTTTAGGTCTTACCGACTCGGAAGTTCCGAACAGAGACGAGAGCGATGTTTTGGCGTCACCGACATCCTCCACTTGGTCCCCAGTTCCCGCCATTTGCATCACGCCAGATATGATGGCCAGAAATATCTTCATTAAGTAAATAGAATGGACAAACATTTTAGCGAATATGGGTCCGCAACACATGCAGACAGCGAGCAAACGAACGAACGAACGAACCGAACTGCGAAGAAACGAACGAACGAACGAACGAACGAACGAACGAACGAACGAACGAACGAACGAACGAACGAACGAACGAACGAACGAACGAACGAACGAACGAACGAACGAACGATCGAACGATCGATCGAACGAACGAACGAACTGCGAACGAACTTACCGTCATCAAGGCACCTGGAGTGACGCTTCCACCGGGTAATAACGTTGAACTGTACCTGAATGAGATTAAGCAAATATTTCATCATTAGCTTGTTGTTCCTGCACCTGACTCGTACCCAGTCGTCTCTCTTGTCTCCTATTAAAGGAGACAAGAGAGACGACTGGGGACGAGTCAGTTCCTGCACTACCGAGCAAATAAATCTTGTAACTGGGTCGGGGAACATCGACATGCATGTACTGTACTTCTCGGTCGAAAAATAGTCTCCGAGATTGAATTGATTTTGAGCTCTAGCTATAGGCTTTCGGCAGGGACGTTAATAGTCGAATGTACGGACACCAAAGGATATTTCCTAACAAGTTTTCGGTTATACTCGTGAGAGCTCGTGTTATATATTTTGTTCATAGGAAAACAATAATTTTAAGTCTCCAAATACCAAAGGCTGTACTCGTGAGTGTCCTCGCTGTTTTCCGATTGAATACCAAGAAACGGAAACCTTTCGAATGCTTCTTATACAGGAATTTGCGCTGCAACAACCTCGTCCCCAGGGCCATCTCCGCTTTCAAGATGGCGGGTGGGCGCGAAGAAGACCCTGGCGAAGAGCAGGCCCGCCGCCATTTTGAAACAATCAAAATCTCCAATATTTTTAAAGACACGTGACCTGCTCTTCGCCAGGGTCTTCTTCGCGCCCACCCGCCATCTTGAAAGCGGAGATGGCCCTGGGGACGAGGTTGGCGATGCAACAAACCATCGTTGAAGAGGATGCCTGTCGACTTACCAAAAACCCAAACCAAGAAACCCAAAGGTGATAACGGTGGAGACTCCTTTCTGTATGGCGAGAATAAGACTTTTCAGTTTGTTCAGGTTATTGGTCGCTTCTAGTTTGCCAGAGTATCTGTAGTAGTTGAAAAAAAATAAAACTAGTAAGTTAAACAGTTAATTAAGTGACATGCATTAAATGGCCTCAAAAAGAAACCGTCGGCCGAAAATTTACAGTGAAATTAAGACGCGGTGGCCTAATGGTTAACTAGCGCGCTGGACTCCGTATCGATTTGTCAGGGTTCAAGCTCTGTTCGGGATCTCTGTTTTGTGCTCTTGGACAATATCGTATTTTACTCTCACAATATAATACCTCTCTCCACCCAGGATTATAAATGGGTACCGGCGGCAAAATGCTTGGAGCTAACCAGCGATGGACTAGCATCCCATCCAGGGGGAGTACCGCTGATTGACTTACCGTGTTTTCTCTACCTTTTCTCCAGCATATGACGCTACGGTTTTTATTGATCCCAGGCTCTTCTTCGCCATTTCACTGGCTCGTTTCTTCAACTCTTCCTTTTGCTTCATGACAAATTTTTCAACCTGATAAACAAATTAAACATTCCAATTAGTTTGCGTTTTGCTTTTACGCTTGGTTTACCTTGTGAATTGGGATCATTAGGCGAGTTGTATAAGACTAAGCATCACTTTTCAAGTGGCATTGCAGACCTATTTTAACTCTAATTTTCGGAAGCTGTAAACGGACGGGGCACATTTCATATGGCGGGAAACGTAAACAATGGAAGCAGTCACTGACATGACACAACTTATGGCGGGAAACTAAAGTAAAAGCTATGACAGACGCGACACATTAGATATGACGGCGCGATACATTGTGGCGGGAAACAACTGGACGCCACTGACGTATGTGAGAATTATGGCGGGAAATAACTAGAAGCAGTGACGTACGCGACACAACTTACGGCGGGAAACAAGAGGACGCGGCACATTACATATGGCGGGAAACAACTGGACGCTGCTAGACTTGACACATTATGGCGGGGAAAAAACTGGAAGCTGTGACGGACACTGCATATTGTGTTGAGGAAAACTGACAAAACTGCATACTAGCCCGTGGTACTATACCGCTAAATACAACGGTTTTCTAGCCTTCTGATTGGCTGTTTTCCTGAAATAGACTTTAAACTTATATCCCTACCTTATCCGCGATTCCTTGAACAATTGCTAGGAAAGGCGCGGCAGACATCATCACTAACGTGATTTTCCAGTTTTCGATGAAACTGACCAGAAATCCCGACATGACACTCGACACACTCTGAATCAAGTACGCGATCTCTCCGCCCAGGCCCCCGCTTAGCGCGTCCAAGTCACTTTGACTGATAGCATCTCGTGGATCTCTAAACAAACAAAGAAACATTTCGTCCATAGGTCATCAGCTATAAGGGATATACTGCCTGTCTTGACGTAAGTAAGTAAGTAAGTAAGTAAGTAAGTAAGTAAGTAAGTAAGTAAGTAAGTAAGTAAGTAAGTAAGTGCTAAGTAAGTAAGTAAGTAAAGACTTTATTTAATGAGGGTAGCACTAAAATAATCTAAAATACCAGCAAACTCTCATAAATTACATTAATTTAAAGAAATGTTTGGCAGTCAAAGAAGAAAATCTCTGGTCTGGCTCCAAAAGTTGTGAAAATAAGCTTAAAAATAGCTAAAAAAAAATTGCATTCTATATTTGAAGTAAAGGAAAATACTTGGACTGGATGAAAGTTACCCGGCGTCTAAAATCACTTAAAATCATTTTAAATGATGATAGAAAGTGGCGGGATGTTGGATCAATCTCGTCCCCAGGGCCATCTCCGCTTTCAAGATGGCGGGTGGGCGCGAAGAAGACCCTGGCGAAGAGCAGGTCACGTGTCTCCAAAATGTTTGATTTTGATTGTTTCAAAATGGCGGCGGGCTCGCGATTGGCTAATTTTGTGGCCACGTGACCTGCTCTTCGTCAGGGTCTTCTTCGCGCCCACCCACCATCTTGAAAGCGGAGATGGCCCTGGGACGAGGTTGTTATTGGATGCGTTCTCTTCGGTCGACTGGGTCCAATGCTTCCAAAAATCCTTTTCCGGCGGCGTCTCCATGGAAACGATAAATCTAATACGTTGTCAAAAACCTTTACTTTAGGATGATCCTTCGATGCGTTTTCGGAGAAAATGACAACTCAACTTTTCATCATTTCACCCAAATGAAAACTGAGACGTGGACGCCGTTTAAAACACTCAAAAGGGGACAATATTACAATATCAGCCTCGTTAGCTCAGGGGTTAGAGCACTGGTCTTGTAAACCAGGGGTCGAGAGTTCAAATCTCTCACGGGGCTGCTAACATTTATTTTTATTTTTGTTCCGCTTGATGCTAATTCGTTATATTTATTCATTTCGTATTAGGTCCTTTCCGAGGGCGCCCATCCGCCATTTTGAAAGCGGAGATGGTCCTGGGAACGAGGTTGTCCGTCAGTCATTCAGTCAATCATGCAGTTAGTTAGCCATAAATAAATAAATTAATTAATTAGCTAACTAATTAACTAACTAATTAACTAATTAATTATTTTTATTTATTCATTCACTCATTTTCTATATATTTATTCGTTCACATAACTGCCACTAACGCCCAGGCCACCTCTCTTACAATGGCCAGGATTTTTTGTCCCGACCGTTCTTTACTCTTAATATTGAAACCTCCCTACAGCGACCACCTCTCTACAACGGCCAGTTAATTCAGCCTCACTGTGGCAGTTGTAGAGAGATTCAACTGTGTTCATCTTCATGAAATACTCACGTAATGCCCTCCAAGTTAACCACTCCCTCGTGAATCTTTGTATCATAAAATCCCGGATCTGTGTCCATCATCGAGTCTGTTAAATTCTCGCTCAAGTTCCGAACACCTCTCTCAGAGGCTATATTCCATAACACCATCTGTCCGTAAGCAAAAACTAATGTTGCAATGGCCGCGTACACATAATAAAGCGCGTACTTGCTCATCTTCTCGTCAATTCTGTTTTGAAACGAGCGGCAACTTTCTGTGATGTTTCGCAACGTGTAATTGACGCTGTTTGTGTCGGGCAGAACTTTGGGTTTCGGCGTTGCAGGTAATATTCTAATACTTTGTACTTTACCGACGCTAACACCGTCATCCGAAAAGGTTTGTTGAGTTTTTCTCTCGGTTCGATTTGATTTCCTGATCGTTGCTTGGTCTTTAGCGGAGCCCGATTTTGTCTTTTCCTTTCTTATCTTTTCGTCCGTTATATTTTTGCTAGTTCTGCGTTTTTCCATAGCTATAGAGTTAAGCTGGCGAGTGTATCTCGGATCTATCTGTGCGTTTCTGATCTGTTTTTCTGTGACAAATTTAGATTTTACAACGTTTTTATCAGCTACACTGTGGAATAACGTTTCCTTCCCTAGACTAAAAGACATGCGCAATTGTCTTCTTTTCTTTGAACTTCCAAAGAAGCCATTTCTCGACATAAACTCCTTGTTCAAATTTGCGTCTTTTAAAATGTTGCCAAAACTTTCAGCAGTACGTTTGATGTAGAAGACACTTGACTGGCTTCCTTTGCCATCATGCATTACATTGCTTGTCGTTTCATGGCTTCCTCCGTTTCCTCTCGCTTTGGTTATGTTCCTATCTTTCGCTTCGTCATCTTTTGTCTTTACAAAAGCTTTTTTCTTTAAGTTCACCAAGTCAACACGAGTCCCCTTTACATCAATTCTCGTTAACTCTGTCCCATTCAGCGAAGTACCGTTGAGTATCACTGATGTCATATTCTTGGTCTCAAACACCGTTTCGTTCAGCAGCTTTCCGTTCAAACCGACAACTATCACTCGGACTCCAGTCTCGTTCACCGTCACTTCAATTGATTTTGTTTTCGCGACATTTATTCCTGTTAGTCGGGGTTGAATCATTTCCAATGTCACCAGGTTTCGTAATCTTAGGATCGTGACAGTTTCGTTTAGACTGCAGTTCCAGGTTTCCTGGACAACAAGTTCGTCCGTAAGTTTCCCGTAGATCATGGCTCCCAGAGAAGGGATCAGCCCGTTAGCTACTGCCATAAGGGACCCACATATCATAAGAACACGGGTGAGCAGATCTGAAACAAACTAAACACAGAGCAGTGGATAGAGCGGTAAAACCACTGAAAATTAAGTCAATTACAATGGCCAATCACAGCAAACGTAAACAACAGAACGAACCAATGAGAACTCGAAGCAAATACACGTAACGGCGCCAAGCGCGGGAAAACCTGTGCGACCAAGTAGCGATTTGTTTTGGTTTTGCATCTGATTGGTTGAGAAGGTGGCGCGAGTTTATTAAACCAATCATAGAGCGTAGTAAAGCAAAACCAAACGTACAATTCTAGATTACTTTGGACACTCAATTGAAAACGGCTCTAATTGGAATTGGCCACGTGTAACAGTAATTAATGGGAAGAAAAGAAAATAGCAAATGTAATATAATATTTTCGATAAGTGCGCTCTAATTTTTCACAAACAGAGAAACAAATAAGAAATAGAAAATGGTGCGCGTGACACTCAAGAAAGTTTGGGATAATTCTAAAGTTTATGTGACTCGAGCCACAGGCTTGTCTCCTAAACTTTCTTGCGTTGAACAAATTAAAATTAAAATTGCCTTCAAATCGAAGGAAACCTGAACTGAAATAATAGTTTACTACGGTAGAAAAACATATAAGAGTAAAACAGTCGAATCTCTATTAAGCGGCCGCCTATTTAAACGGCCAACCCCTATTAAACGGCCAGCTATCAAAGTCCCAATATCAGTATAATACTGTAAATAAAACCCCTATTAAGCGGCTATTAAGCAGCCACTTGTCATTTCCCCGAGGGTGGCCGCTTACAGTAGGGTTCGACCGTAATAAACCAAACAGAAACAAGGATGGTTAGATTGCAATTGGCGAAGATTGAAACGGATTACGAACGATGTAAAAAAATAGCGGCTAAATTTTTCAAAAATGCGTCTACAAAAGAGCACAATACTGTTTAGATATGTCAGGCCTTTCACTGTAAAATAAGCGCATGTCAAGTGTGGAGTTAGCCGGTTGTTTGTTAAACAATTTCTGCAGTGAAAGATAAATCGCACAATAAAGTGAATAGTATTTAGAAGTTAATTCGCCGGTTATCGAAACTTGTCCGCACTTTTTCTTGTCAGGCTATTGTACTGGAGTGCCGGGCTAGTTTTTAAAAAAATAACTTCAATCGAGTGATTAGTTTTGGTCAGTTATAACTAGGTCAATTCAAACGTTTACTTCTTTAATTTCACAACATATCATTTCAAATGGTTTTCATTGATCCTGGCGAAAATATACGTCCTTAAACATGGTTTACAATTTACGCACGCCGCACTTGTTTGGAGAACAACTTTCAAAGGGTTTCGCTTTATTCGAATCTCGAATATAGAAACTGTTATCAAACGCAATCGCTCACCTTTTCCGGCTCGTTTTTCTCGTCTTCAGGCATTATCATCTAAATATCAATTCCGTTGAGACCGTTGCGCCAACATGCAAACCTCAACATAATTTGATCTCCTTAACCCCGGGTTTACACGGAAGCCAGTTTGATGCAATCGAAGCCCAACGAACCCCTTTAAAGGCCATGACCTATTTGTCTTGGTCAATTTCCACACGAAATGAACAAAACCGTACATTTCGAACACGGAACAAATATTTACGCTAATTGCTATTCAAATTTTTTGGCAGGTTTTGACACCACGGAGTGTAACAAAAACATGAACAAATAAACATTGGAAATATTTATTTTATCCTGCAGGTCATAATTCATTCATTGAGTTCATAGTGAGAAATTAAAACTAACAACTATACTAACCGATATATCCGTATTCAGCTAATTTGTAACGGGGCGTACTTACTCGAGTGAACAGCTCGATGTTTTCGGACGCGTGCTCCAATCCAGACATTGATCTAAATATCCTTTGCTTTATAATCCTCACAAAAGTCCAAAATATCAACTTGGTTCAGAATTTCCCTTCTATATTAATAATCAAGCCACATTCCAAGACAAAAGAAAGCCACATTCCTAGATTTATACTTATCAATTCGCGCCTTTTTTTTTACTAAAAAAAATGATTTGAAATATCATCTATTTTCTTGATAAATCTTAATTTGATTGTGTAAAGAATACGATTTAACGTCGCTTTCGTTTGATAGATAAGTGAATTGTTTATCTGGGAGCCCCGCTGGAAAGCTCGTCCCCCCCGCCAATATTTATCCACCTTACCCGTAATTTCGCTCCGGTGGTGATTTTCAATAAAATCTACTGGAAGCCCTAACTCTTCATAACACTAAGAACACAAAAAAAATCAGTTGAAAGATCATTCAAAATTCCAAGACCTGAGCAGTTTGTAAAAATCGTTTTATTTTTTTACTCGCCTGGTGCAAAGATCGAACACGCTGAGATCATGTCCTTCCACGACTCCGGCCCATCTTCGGAGACCCAGGGGCAGTTAGTCGGTTCGAGACGAAGTAAATCGGCGCAACCGTCCGTTCTTGTTCGTCACGCCCGAATTTTCCCGATTAACTTCGTCTCGCTTCGACTGAAAGCCCCGATTCAACGGTCACAACATTTGCCTCAACATTCTCTCAACATTTGATCGTTTTACTGGCCCCTCTAAACAATGTTGAGAGGTGTTGTGACATGTGGAGACGGGTTTGAATTAATTTAAAATTTGTCTCAACATCTTCACAACATTTCTTTTGTTCTTGAAATGTTGAGAGAGGTTGTTGAAGCCGGTTTGTTTCTAATAGCCCAATTCATTCGACCCCCTGTAAGGATTTTCAATATTTGGACTGATCTTCTTGGCAGGGAGTCCAAACGGTTGAAAGCCTGGACTGGTTTTCTAATTATTGTCGTGAATTTAAAACCATAATAATAACATGGACAATCACTACAGGTATTGGTAATCACATGGGGCTGAGCAAAATTACGGATTTTAATTATTTCGCGTGTTTTCAGAAATTTGCACAATTTGCACTTCGGAAGGTTCGGTCATCTTCGGAAATCGTCGGACGTCTTTGGGTCCACTTTGCACTCTACGACAGTCCTCGGGTGATCTTCGGGAATCTTCAACTTCTTAACTAAATAACAAGAGAATATATTCTCTTGGTTTTAACCAATCAGAATTCAGTAATTGTGCCCTCTATGTTATTAGGAAGACAATTCCTGGTAAGACGAACGTGTGGAAAGCGCGGGAAAAGTGGTGAAAACGTGTTTCCTATCTGCATCCTGATTGGTTAGAACTCGTGACCGCCAAATCTCACGCTCACGTGCGCTCTCATCGAATTTGAACCTGGCTAATCTCGCACCCAGATCTCACTCTGTCTGACGCGTGGCAGAGGGTGATCTGGGTACGAGATTACAACCTGGCGTAATTTCCACGAGTCGACGAGAGTTTTCCGGCGCTCGTTTGACAGGCAAATGATGTCAACTTGAAGGGTTTCCGATTCTTATTAACCAATCAGAAATAACACGAGCACTCGGTAAATGGTCTCGTCAGCTGTCTCCATGTTGCTTAGCAACTGTCGAGGACCCAGACAATTTTCAGAGATGGGCTTCCGACAGTTCACTTCAGAGCATTAAAGATGATTTCCAGTCCGTACTTTGCAGTCTCAGGGTTTGTTTTCATTTTTGTTTTGAATGGACTATTCGTTGATACGTTACACTTACAGCGTACATGAAGTTTTTGAGTCCGCCATTACGGGTCGTTACGTTCGATGAGCTGAAACGTCCGGTTTTGGATAACGTCGAGGCTTTTCTACTCGTTATTATTGTTTGGCAAGAATATCTGGCGTTAATAATGAAGAAATAGGTAAGTTTGTCAAGGAGTTTTTATTATGGCTAGTAAACATTCCTCATGTAAACATTGGAGATTGCGCAGTACGGACTGAATCATCTTTAATTTAAAGGCCGGACTGTTTAATTTTTGAGGGGAAGAGAGGGGTTCAACTATCAAACAAATTACTGCAAGGAATTTAAGTAAAACAAATATCGAACAAGCCCTGCTACTCTTGGGATCATGTATTTGACTCAAAGGATAATTGCAGAACCTAAAGGTTTTAAAAACATATTGCCAAAAGTAACGGTGAAACCAAAAAAATCATGCTCGGAAAAATTGACCAATTCCCTTCAAAAATAAAATTGTCCGTCGCTAAAGCAAAGCAGACACCACACCAGTTAGTTAACTGTGATATTTACTGTAACTTAGTAAAACCCGAATTTACAACAATTCACTAAGAAAGGAAAACTTAATATGAAATGTATAGTCTATGTACACATGCATTTAATATTATTACGAAAAGAAATGTTAACTTTTGCTAAACAAATACTTAGTCTTTAATCATTTTTTTCCAGTGCCAGCTATTCTTAATAATTTATGGATGTTCAAAACCCTTCAATGCTCAATTCTGAAATATTCTTTGAGAAATATGATTGGAAATATCCTTTGTACAAAACAAAATCAGAACCTCTTAGGCTATGTTTACACTTGGTGTTTGAGTACGATTCTCGCTGGGCACTAATGTGAACACACCTTTTGTTCAAGTAGCCACGCCAATCTCGTTCCCAGAGTCCTCGTTACCCTTGTCCAGCGGTGGAGCGGCCAACGAGGACTCTGGGAACGAGATTGTACCCACGCCAGAATTATTCGGGCACGGTACAAGGTACCCAGTGTCTGAACACAGCACCATTGTGTCGGAGCCCAGGCACTAGTGCTCGGGCACCAAGTATGAACATATATAGCCTTAGAATTTTCAACCCGCCATAATTCGCATTCTCTGTAGCACTGTTTTAAGAGCTAGCGATGGAAATAATGCAAGTTCTTGGCAAGTTAGTGTCTTGACATTGTTTTTTGAGCCAGCGACGAACAATGCGACTTCACAGCATTTTCGTGCGTGCCTGCGCGTTAGTGTCTGCAACATCTCTCATTTCTCGGATCTCGGTGATTGCCATCGTCCCTTCAACGCTTGCACGACCACAGACATAATCTCCGTCAGGTTGTGATGGGCTTCGAAAATCTCCTCACTCGACAAGTCACGCAAAACGTCCGGTGACGCAAGATCCTTCAGGGAACGTAAACAGCCACAAAACGTTTCCCTATCACTACGGTCCTTGTCTTCGATATTTAAGCCGCTTTCTGCGTCGGCAGTTGAAGGAAGCTCGGTAGATTGTTCAGAAATCGCTTCAACTTCTAACGGTGAATCAACAAGTTTGTTTTGCTTCGAATCTTCATTGAGCTCTTCTGGCAACACCTCTTTAACTGCTTCCACTTCCTCTTCGTGAGCCGACAACATCTCGTCAACTTCCATACACTGTAGACCCGATTTCTCGCCTGAAAATAATTTAGTCGGCTGGACGCAAGTTTCACGCTGCGGAGTGGACATATCAGCGGTTACTTCGATGGCGTCGGAGTCATGCGCAGGGCGAGTTGGAGAGACTGACTCCTCCTCCTTCCCCTCGCCTGAGCCCTCGTTTATTTGGACAGCGGGTTCTCCTTCAGTAGTGCCACAGTCTTCATCGGCGACAAAGACAATTTGGGGTTCGTTTGTCTTCGACTCCACATTAGACGATATTTTCCCGTCGTCAACAATGCTTTCAGTTTTGGGTTCTTTGCATTCCTCAGTAGGTGCAGTCTCTTCGCCCCTGGACTCTTCAGCAGTTTCCAAGCACTCTTTACCGCTAGACGCCGCTTCAATTTCATTCCATGAGAATCCTCTACGCTGATTGGCTCCTTCACTACGTTGGCCTCGCTTGGAAGCTGGGCATGCTCAGAAGAGGTAACAATCTCTGTGATAAAGAACAGAGAAAAAGTATGCATGATCAGCAAGATCGATTCACAGATTTGAAGCTTCTTCATAAAAAAAAATCAGTCAGCCAAAATTTCTTCCGAAGAAGAATTCTTCAATCAAAACAAAAATATCAGAGATCTGTCAGCATTAAAGTAAAACACGAAACAGCTTTGCAAAATGCGTGGGAAGAAATGATGGTATACTTTAAGCTTGGTAGAAATATGAGAAAGATAATATTTAGTAAGTGACACAAGCTACTGGGGAAAAAATTCAAAGTTCTCCCAACAGGATTCGAACCTATGACCTTCCACACACCGGTCAGACTCTCTACCACTGAGCTACAGGAGACTCGTAGGAGCTTAGGGCATATAACTAGGTTCAGCTTTGCAAAATATTGCGGTTTAGCATGCTACATTTCCATGATTTTATATGCGAATCTTCACAAGACTTAGTCTTCGGAGTGCATTAATTTTTTCCTTGGAAAATTGACGTACCAGCTGCCTTCGAATAAAAGCACGTACCCTTAACGCTATCAGTAAAACGAACCTTCTGAAATTGCATTTCGTAAAGCTAATTACGCGTAAATTGCTTGAGCACGAGGCTCAACTTTCATCTCAGATTTCTTTCCAAACTAAACCGTTTAGGCGGTCTGCTCTTCTCATTTCCGGTAAACCATTTTAGTGCTAGCACCTATTCGTTTGATTGACAAGGCCACGTGACCAAACGTACCTTGTTTGTTGTCACTGTCCTCTTTCAGCGAAGGTTCCGGTATCGTTAGTTTCGTGGCGAGTGGTTTTGAATTCCTTCCTCTTTGACTTTGGTGAAATCTTCTCAAGGCTTTCTTCAGAGTTGCAACTTTGGGTGATTTAATAGGCAAATTTCTCACCTTGAAAAAAAAACCCACAAGAGTTGTTATTAAAGATGTGGTTATTGTCCATCGTTGACAGATATAGATGAACGTTTAATCGTTTGTCTCACGATGGAATCACTTTGAGGTGTTGATCGCGACATTTCGACTGCTTTACTGCTAGTCTTCATCAGGCGATGAGGTTGACACAAGAGTTATTTCTAGAAATACGTGTTGGGCAGTAGCTCGCAAAGTTAGAGGTAGGGTGTATTTTTTTTAGGGGGGGGGAGGGGTTCAGGTGTCGAGTTCTGCTGACAATCATGACTGCCTCCGCGTACTCTTCTCTCTGTCATGGTAATCTGTTTAGTCAGTCCAGTTCAGTTTCTGCAAATGGACACCAGGCAGTTCATACCCGGGCCGCCAGATTGAAAGGCGAGTTAACCTTCACCATCCCGCGTACATCATCACCAGCTACCGCCAGCGTACGAACTCGGACCGCTCGATCCGGAGTCCAACACGCTAACCATTAGGCCACCGCATCGCACACATGGCTCCACACGAGATATATCAATAGGGTCCTACTGGGGATGCTGAATTCTCAGTTATCAGTTAACATTTTAGCCATTTCTCAGCTATCAGTTAATTTTGACAGATCTCATTCTCGGCTAACAGTTAAAATTTTGGCCAATTCTCAGCTATCAGTTAAACCCCATCAGGACCTTCTATCAACAGACATCACACTGTTCCACCCTACCTGTTCCTCCTTCAGAGCTGACAAGTTCCCTATGGTGTGAATGTTCTGCGCACGCACCAAGTGGCCCATACCACGTGACCATGACATGGTCAGGATTGAAGGAAGGATCTGTTCAACTGGTACAGTGCAGGAAACAAGATCCGGGAACATACACTCGGTCGAGTCCTGGGTACCATGGTTACTGCTTACTGGTACTGGGCGCCGCTGAAAAGCAAACAGACAAAGAAACTCCGTTATTTTCGATTATTTTCCTTATTTTAATTCACCCTTTCACCCCTAGAGTCAGTTAATGTGGTTCTAACTTTTAAGTCTGAGGATGAAACCCTAGTGTGTGACCATTCAAATGAAAGCTATTGAGCAGTACTTTCATGTGGTACTGTTTATTATGCTGTACAAGGTGGTTCTAACTTTTCAGTCTGTGGATGAAACCCTGGTGTGTGACCATTCAAATGAAAGCTATTGAGCAGTACTTTCGTGTGGTACTGTTTATTATGCTGTACAAGGTGGTTCTAACTTTTCAGACTGTAGATGAAACCCCAGTGTGTGACCATTCAAATGAAAGCTATTGAGCAGTACTTTCGTGTGGTACTGTTTATTATGCTATACAAGGTGGTTCTAACTTTTCAGTCTGTAGATGAAACCCCAGTGTGTGACCATTCAAATGAAAGCTATTGAGCAGTACTTTCATGTGGTACGTAATCGAGGTCGTGCGATTCCCCATACTAATTTATTTGTGTACCTGTTTAACAGCCGTAAAAGGAGAAGAGCTTGATGTCTTCAGTTGTGAACCAGTGGTATTTGTTTCAGAGGATTTTTCCGAGGCTCTTCACAACTGTCATCTTTCACAGGAAGAGCGAACGACACTCGTCGGACCTGGAAGGAAAATAACAACAATTGGTCGAGTGGCTAAACTGGTTTAACATAACCCCGTAGCCTGTTTATTATGCTGTACAAGGTGGTTCTAACTTTAAAGTCTGTGGATGAAACCCTAGTGTGTGACCATTCAAATGAAAGCTATTGAACAGTACTTTCATGTGGTACTGTTTGGTTTTTACAATTTTACAAAACGAAATTCATATTTTTTCTCAGTTTTGAACTTAGCACTATTGGGAGTGAAAGGGTTAATAAAGATTTCAAGGTAAAAGATTTCCAATCTCGTTCATACAAAATCAAATACAATTCAAAACAGAAATTTTAAAAATAATAAAATAAGAAATGGATACTGCAACACTTCGTGAAAGAGAACTTGATGGTAAGCTTTCTATTTTCCTAATCAACAATAAAAATGTTACCTTTCCAGGAGGGGAGGGTGAGTCAACGGCCTGCTTGTTTCCAGGCCACCTTTTTAAAATTCCAGTTGTGGGAGAAACGCCTGGTGAATTTCTCCCGCGCAACGTGACGCGGCAAGGACTCCCCCCGGCTGAAAACGGCCTGAGAAACTTATTCTTGGCGCTGAGGACTGGTGACGATGTTGCATCTCTGGCTACGCCTGCGAGCGTTAGTTCAGCGGGTTTCTCCATGGTGGTTGGAGCGTTTGACTCCTTCTCAGTCTTTTCCGAGTTTTTCTCTTTGTGCAGCAGTCTGCTGACCTCTTGTTCTGCAGGCTCATCCTCGGGTTCCTCGCGGGAAGGAGTGTTGTCGACGGTGGTTTTCGTTTGCAGTTTTCTCCTCGTTCGACCAGCAACTGGCGAAACCTTTGTTTTAGTTGTTGGCGGTTCGTCTTGTTTCTCCGGGGAAGATTCGTCAGCTTCGTTTGTCTCCATAACATCACTGGGCTCCGCTCGTTGCGTTTCAACTTCTTTACTCTGCATCTTAGTATCCGTTTTTTCAAGCTGCCTTCTTCTTCCCTTGTTTCTCCTTGTTTCCAGTGACCTGGGTAAAATGGACTCGAGCGGAATCATCACTCGTCTAAGGGACTGGAACGGAGACTCAAAACTCGGCGTCTGAGACGAGGGGATGACGTCAGGTGACGTCACTTCGCTTTCATCATCACCGGACTGCATCTCATCCTGGACATCCATTACATCCGTTTCTGCCGTTTTAACGCTCGCTGAAGTATCATCTTCATTTTCACCACAATCCAATATTTCGACAACGTCACATTCCATAATTTCGACAACTTCCATATCACTGTTCACAGTTTTAACCCCTTCAACTGTCTCCTCGATTTTTTCGACGATTTCTTTCTCAATTTCGTCGCTGTCTTTAACTTCATTCTTCTCCAGACCTGACAAAACTGAATCAGCGTTGACCTCTTTCGTCTTTTCCAATGTAACCTCGTCCTCTTTGTTGTTACACACCAGGTTAAGGTCTTTTTCTTCTTCTACAATAAGGACGAAACAACACAAAACGAATTACTTCCTTTTCTCTAATGAACACGGTCACAATATTAACAATGCGCTTCCCATATTATTTCACTCCTGGTTGCCGCGTCTTCCATAGTGGCATCCACCTAGAGCTTTCTGCTTTTTCCATTATGAAACATTATGCACTGTTGAGAAATCATCCAAGTTCCCGCCCCTTGGGAATCCCGCTTTTCCCGCTCTCTCTTTTCCCGCCACCGTAGACTTCCCGCCCCCTTTACTCCGGGTCATACCCCCCTCCCCCCCCACCCTCGCTGCACCCCACTCCCCCCCCCCCTCGCTGCACCCCACTCCCCGAAATATGACTTGCCCATGACCTGCTCAAAAACAAACTTACCCGGCGTACTGGTTGGAGTCGTGTCCGGGCTACAAAAAAGGAAAGAAAACAAGAACAATTTCAGTTAGTAGTGACACGCGACACTGGACGGATCAGTGCAGCTTATTTAAAGAGAAAGGTGGAAACTCACGTGATATTTGCCTGTGACGTCAGAGTGAACTGTGAAAACTGGGTGCAGTCTTGTGATTGGTCAAGCGCATTGTACAGCGCGGGAACGTCACTGTAATAGGAAACAAAGAAGTGAAAATTGAGGCATGATCTTCACAGTGGTCAAACGCACTGCGCACGCATTTCCCGCCCAAAAAATGTCCCGCCAAAAAAAATTCCCGCCTAAACTGCCGCTGCCCTCCACTGTTCAAGCCAAAACTTACAACACTTTCTACAGCTTTACCAGTGCATTTTTGAAGCATTTTCTTACAAACGTCTCGAACATTATGCTTCAAACTCTCACCAAATTCATGGTGGCAAAAATCGAAAGTATTAAACATTGAATTTTTGAGTGTGACCGCTATGTGGATACGATAAAAATTTGGAACAATTCTGGATGAAACTCTCAAGCATGCTAACGACATTCATGATTTGAAATCTACCAAACTCAGTCAGTTTCTGTTTGATAACAGCGTATAACAATGTTAAAGCTACTGAGCATCACCACCACACTGACTTCACTTGTTACTGTACAAATAACCCCAAGTTCAATTATCACATGGTAAACTCATAAATTAGATGTTTTAGGGTTAGGTACATGTACCTTTACAGTTTACTTTCATGTTTTAGTTTAGCCCTTAGAAAAGTTAGTCATCTCTTTCCTTTTTACCAAAGCCAAATGAACAAACAAAGCAAACAAAACAAAGTAAATGCGAGGATGATCTAAGAGTTCTAGGATTCCCCGTGCCCCATGATAATTTTTTTGAAATCTGCTTATAGTTTTGCGCCATGCTGTAAAGTTATTTTATTTCCTTCTGATCGAGGCTCCGATATCACGTTACTCGAACTGACCAATCAGGTAGCGCTCTTAAAATAGCTCAGCTATGGACTGAAGTTAAAAATAGATTTCAAAAAATTATCATTGGAAGAGACCCATGTATGGGGGAATGCTTCTCTTAGATCATTCTATCTTGGTAAATGTTGTGTTCCTCACCTTCTACTGCGCATGATCTCTTTTTGATGCTCGGTCAGCACTCTCTTCTTTTTCGGAGAAGGAGCGATCATGACGTATTCCTGTGAACAAGAAATACAAAAAAAAGTTAACACCTCATCAAACTCCTGCTAAACACTTCAGCGATGCAGTAGGTAAAGCCGTTAGGAGCCAAACTGGCCCACACTGCCGTAGCTTATCCCCGAGGGGGTACTCCCATATGACGGGAGTACCCCCCACCCCCGGAGCTTATCCCGGTTTCTGTAGCATGAAGCCGACTAGGAGTATTGCTACTCCCCCCGATTGGGATGCTAGTCCATCCCACCAGCATTTTGTCGCCGGTACCCATTTATACTCCTGGGTGGAGAGAGGCACTGTGAGAGAAAAGTGTCTTGCCAAGAACACAACACAATGACCCAGGTCAGGGCTCGAATCTGGATCGCTCGATCCGGAGTCCAACGCGCTAACCATTAGGCCACTGCATCTCTCTCAGCGATGCAGTGCAAATGCTTTTTTATTACCAAATATTATCAAACCAACCTGGTCATCGTCCTCATACTTGGACAGCGGTAATTTTCTTCTGACATGCATACTGGCAGGGGAATTCCTGGGACGTCCAAGTTTTGGTGATCGTGAAATCTGAAAAAGATTATATGAGGAATAAAACAAATTTGCCATTGTCCTGTGAACACTGCAGCTATACGACTTCTTTGACAAGGACAATGAAGAACTGTTAGTACTCATTTGAACCTACAGTACTGTGCAAAAGTAATGCAAACGAATTTCGACGAATTTCGGCGAAAATGAATGAAATTTTGCTTCAAAAAAATTTTGGCGAAAGTCTACTGTTTTAACTGCTGCGAAATTCGCTTTCCTTCGCTTTCCTGTTTTAACTGCTGCGAATTTCGCTTTCCTTCGTGAAACTTTTGAGTGAAAGATCGCAGGCCCTAGCGAAATTTTGTGCGAAATTTCGCTTCGCTATGGCTCTACCAATGAGCTACAGGAGACTCGTGGGAGCTTAGAGAGATCAGGATTTCGGAGAAACTTATGTCACTGACTGATAACCTATTTCTCATATTTCTACCAAGCTATAATTCACCATCATTTCGGACGTGATTGTTGCAGAGGATTGTTATAAAGTGTAGCTTCTTACCCTTTTGGGCGAGGCATTTTCCACAGCCTTCTCAGCACTCACTGCTTTGTGTAAGAAGCTGCCTTTCAACTGTGGGGAGCCCCCTGAAATTGCCATTTGTTTACGCCTCTGAGGAGAGCCCAGAATACCATATGGCAGCGGTTTTACCAGGTTAGTATTCTGAGTAAGTTCCTCGGACTGAAAAAAAACAACAAAGAAAATTGATGAAAATGGTTTAGTCAGAGAAGACTACAAGAGCAAGAAGAGGTTCAAAACGCAGCAGAATATTGAGGTCAAGCAAACATGATCACTAAACAGACACACAGAAGTGATTTGAAGATTAACATCTTAAACGAAATACATTTGTAACTTACTTCAAGATCTAACTGTGTTTCTTTAACCGAGATCTGCAAAACAATGACATAAGAAATTATCGAGAATGAACAAAGCGCGATGATGATAACACAAACTGAGGCGGTGATGATGAATACATGAAATAATTCATATTATTATGTGAACTGCGGTGAAAGATAATGAGATCTTGATAATAATGAGGCTGATAATCTGTGTGCGCATAGGCTTGTTTTATTCCGGTCTTCATTAGGCAAGCTCGTTTTCCCAAACAGCAGCTGATGATCAAGCCTATGTGAGCAATCATACCTCAATGTTCTCCCATCCTGGCAGAGTTAGTGACATTTTATCTTTGGCAACCTGAAGAGCTGGTCTGCAAAACAAAGCGATCCTCAGATTGAAATCTGAATTCTCCCTACCTGTTGCCACACATTTCTTATAACATGTATTAAGTCATGTAAGTTGTGGGAACTTGGTCATAGATCAACAAAATATCCCCTAGTTGATGATTTTCTTTATTCTCATCACCTGTCTGCGTGACAATGTATGGATATTGTAAGGAGAAATTCTATGTAGGAGCTACGTCACGGTTGGCGCATCTTGAAAAATTGCCAATTTTTTTAAGTTCGCCATTCGCAATCCGTCTCAATCTTCTCCATCCTCGACCATCCTTGCTCCTGTTTGGTTTCTTATCACTTCTTGGGTTTTTCTACCTTAGAAAACTATTATTTGAGGCTTTCTTCGGTTTGAAGGTGATTTTGCACTTAAATATCGTGACATACCTCCTTTAAGGCTGGGTTAACTCACAGTAGCCTTTGAAAGGACTGTAAGTAAACTTGACAGAATAATTTTATGTTCATTATCACCCACAATGTGGGAGACGCTGTGGTCTAATGGTTAGCGCGTTGGACTCCAGATCGAGCGGTCCGGGTTCGAGACCTGGGCTGGATCACTGTGTTGTGTTCTTGAGTAAGACACTTAACTCTCACAGTGCCCTCTCTCCCCCAGGAGTATAAATGGGTACAGGCAAATTGTCTGGGTAAACCTGACAAAAATGCTGGGGGTTATCTGCGATGGACTAGCATCCCATCCAGGGGAGTAGGAGAGCGATACTCCTATAGTAGTCGCTTCATGCTATGGAAACCGGAGTTGAGCACTGGGCTGATAAGCCACTTAGGCGTAACCTAACTCGCAGTGGCCTTGACAGAGTGATTGTATTTTCACCATCAGCCACAACAACCAAGCAAGTGAAGTAGCAGAGCTGAGCTCCAGTTGCAGTAGTAACTACTTACACACATACCTGAGGTTTTCTGGGTACTTTAACGTTTGCGAGCGAGCAAACGTGGCATTCCAGAACATGACGGCATGATTCTTGATACTTCTCTTGGGATGGCCTAGCGTCACTTCCTGTAAATGAAATTGCATCAAGATGCAGACTCTATTATAGAACTCAAAACTACATGACATTGTACACTTCTGTATTATGCTACGTCCATCCACTGCAGGATATGAAGACCTCTTCCGGATCCTGCATCCACCAATATGTTTTGTAATGCACATTTTGCCTCAGGATTATTCCAACTATTCCCTCAAAATCAATATCACCAATTTCATCTCTCTGTTAGACTATGGGCAGTACCACTTTCACTTACACTGTAGTCCATTGAGCGAGAAGCAAAATAAATTGAGACAGAGGAAAAATGGCCACACAAAATATTACCCCTCTCACTTTATTTTGCTTCTGCTCGATGAACTAAGGAATGAGGGACTGCTTGTATAGTCTATCTCTATGGCGTCTTATAGCTTAGAGGGAAGCCATTATTGCTTTAACCATTCTTGGACACCAAAGTTGTCACTCTCGCAGTAAAATAAAAATACCGTCCACCATTTCTATAAAGTGCTAAAAAAAATCAGGTTGGCACTAAAGAGATGCTAAGTCTTAACTAAAAGTTGCTAAAAGTGAGATAAAAATATGTGGTATGCCATACCAAAAGAGGAGACATAACAGCTAAGAGATCAGAGTTGTATGGTCCACAGTGTCGACTCTGTACACACGTCAGCATGTCGGTCCACAGCTTCTCAATCTGAAATGAAAGAAGTTTGAGAGCACGTGAAATTGTAAATTAATGATAGTTTTGAATGCTATGAGGAATCAAATGTACTGCAGTTATAATGCAGTTTTATTAATAACTTACTATTTATCACTAACAATCAGCTTTACGATCTAGCAATACTTGACAAAATGCACCCCATCAAATCCAGGCTTGAAGGCAGGCTGAAATAATCCATGAAATTTGAGGACAGAGACTGTTTTGGAAACCTCTACCAATTAAGTAGGTCAGTAGCCCCAGGGAACCAGCTAACTAAAAGCTGGCTGGCTTAGGGGGTGGGGAAAGACATGGCAAATGTTCGAGTGTGACTTACCTTTTGAATTAGTCTTGCTGTAAAGAGCCTCTTGTCCAAAGTGGTTTCAGTGATCTTTATACTGTTTAAAAAAGCACACATGAAGAATGAACAGTGTTAGTAATCATTAATCCTTGAATCAATCAATCAATCACTCGCTCGTTCAATCACTCGTTCATTCGCTCGCTCGTTCGCTTGCTCGCTCGCTCACTCGCTCACTCATTCATTCATTCATTTGTTAATCTGTGCATGCATGCGTGCATTCGTTCATTCATTTGTGCATTTGTTTGTTCGTTCATTCAGTCAATCAATTAAACCTTCTAACCATTTATTATTAATTTTATTCATTACCAAGCCTTTGGGATGCTGATTTTGAATTAAAACAGATGAACTTGCTAGCAGTTACCTTGTATGTGCGTTTTCTATGAAACGCACAAGAGCAGGGCCAGTGTCTTTAGAACAGCAGTTATGGTAACAGCTCCATTGACATGTACAAACAGGTATGACAGCTTGTCAATCAAGTTTGTGAGGACAGCTGTCAGGATGCCGAGGGTCTGTGTCGAGTCCTGTTAAAATAATGCAATCAAATGTATCCAGAAAACTAACTTAATTCTTCCACAAGCAACTCAGGCTCAATCATGCTTGTCAGGAACTGAATATAATGATGCAGGGGTGCTAGGGAGGGAGAGGAAGACAACTCTGTCCCCACCCCCCTTAGGTAAAGCATTATGGGCCAAACAGGCCCACACTGCTGGAGCTTATCCCGGTTTCTGTAACATGAAGCCGACTAGGAGTATTGCCACTCCCCCTGGGTGGGATGCTAGTCCAATGTTAGGTTACCCCCAAGCATTTTGTTACATTTTGTAGGTTGCCCTTCGTCAGTACCCATACTTCTGGGTGGAGGGAGGCACTGTGAGAGTTAAGTCTTGGGCTTGAACCTGGACCGCTCAATCCGGAGTCCAACGCATTACCAATAGCCCTTTTCACGGTTAACTTGCGATATTTGCATATACAATACACTTGAACATAAAAGCGAGGCAATTTCGGGCACAAGCTGCAAAACATCATGTTTTTCTTGAACTCCTTCAACTCCTTTAGTATAAAACAGTTTAAAAAATAATGTAGAATAACTACAATTCTTTTAGTTTATGTTGTTTTCAGAAAAAATGTAAAACAAATTTTCTCTATTAATAAAGAGTAGACTCGCATTAGCAACAGGGAGATCGGATTACGATCTTTACGACAAACTTTAACTAAAATAGTTGCATATTTAGTTATTCTCCGTTTTAAAACTATTTTAAGAAATCACGATGTTTTGCAGCTTGTGCCTGAAATTGCCTCGCTTCTATGTTTAGCTGTATTGTTATGCAAATATTTCAGGTTAACCGCGAAAAGGGTTATTATGCCCCATGTCTTCCCACAGTATCCTGGGGGAAGGTGTTTGAAATAAAGGAGGAAAAATAAATTAAAAAATAACAAAATGACATGTTAACAATATTTTTACCTTACAATCGCTTGTTCTCTCACAGGCAGACAGCAACTTGGCTACCATGGTAACCATACTGGTGAAATTACCCATGGGTCTTTGGAGTCGTTTATTCCACTTAGTAGGGGTGGTGTTGGGTGATTTTCCCGCTGCTGTGGTTGCCATGGCAAATAAACCGGAAGTCGAGAAATCTAGGCATTCAATGACTACTCCGACGAAACTGACCAGAGTGTCCACAAAAGCAACATCCTGAAAAAAAGAATATTTAAAAATTGTTATGTATGTAGTAGACTCCTGCTAGCCTGTATGAGTGGATAAACACAAGTTACATGTACAGTAACTCCTATCACAAACAACTCTCTCAAATTTAACGAGGATTCTCTTAACCCCTTGATAGGGTTTAGTTGGATGCCAGATCAAGCGGTCCAGGTTCATGCCCTGGCCGGGGGGTCATTGTGTTGTGTTCTTGGTATACATACAGTAGTTACAAATACATAAATTTATTTCCACTCAAATTTGAGGGTAGCTACAAAGCTAATGTATTTGAGCACAAACAAGAACCCTAACGGGTGTTACAAGCAGCCGATTTCACCTTGACGGAGAAACAACAATCCATCCATCCTCCCCAGGAAGAAATTCTACAGAAAGCCTGTGGAAGAAAATTCTCTAGTGGCTAATTTTAGACAATGCAATTGCATCATGTCAACCGTGTGGAGGTCTGGGGTAAGTCACTACCAAAAAAAAACTTTTCCATTCCTTGAAGCGGCAGGCGTCACCTGCTTAAAAAAGCAAGCCACTTAACTCTCGCAGTGTCTCTCTCCATCCAGCAGTAAATGAAAATGATTGGGTACCAGCTTTCAAGGATTTTCCTGCACCAAATTCACTTTTCAAAGCCTTAATTTTTTTTTTTTTACTTAATGTCTATCACATTTCCCCTACCTTAGCTTTCCAATCATCATCAACAGAGAGAATCTTGGTACACAATTCCTCGCAGCAAACGTTAGCTTCTGCTGTTGACACAAGAGCAGCTGCTCGAGAAAATGACCGGTACAGCTCTGCAAGAGTCTTGCTCACCTCTTTGCCTACACCCTGTGCATGAGAGAAAAACAATATTTAACACATACAGTAGAAGCTCCAGTAAGCGGACACACTCGGGAAGCAGAAAAGGTGTCTGGAGCTGGCCACTTACGGGACTGGAGAGTTTGTATGAGTTCAAACAGGGTTTTGTCAAGGCGGCTGTAAGTAGAGCTCTCTGCTTACGAGAGTGTCCGCTCAGAGAGCTTCAACTGTACATTTAAAGGGAAGAACACTCAAGTTTCATACAGTGTTTTTTTTTGTTTCATACACAGTGTTTTTGTTTTGTTTAAAAACAATTCCAGTGCTGCAAATAGTTAAGTGTGTCTAGTTATGCATCTCAGTACAAGATCCTGGTTATGTGTGACTTTAAAGGAGCTATGTCACAGATAACGCATCTTGAAAAAATTGGCCATTTCTTTTCAAGTTCGCCGTTTGCAATCCATATTAAATAATCTTCTCCATCCTCAACCATCATTGTTCCTGTTTGGTTTCTTAGTGTTTTTCTACCTTTAGTTAGTATACTATTATTTTGAGGCTTGCTTCAATTTGAAGGTGATTTTACACTTCGCAAAAATGACTTGATTACTGTGACAATAATTTTATAGCTCCTAATAGTGCCGTAATGATGTCTGACCACATATTTGTTTTGTCCAACCAAAATGGTGACTTAATCAGACATACATCCTTTCAAGAAGAAAAAATTGCAGTCCTGAACTTCATATAAAATTGTTCCAAGAATGTGACTGAAAAATGTACTGGGTAAACATACCTGAGGTAAACTGGTATCAAGAACATGTTTAACTGGAAATGTTAGTGCCAAGTAGAGAGTACTGAAGTCATGTTCTAGTGCATCTCCTTGATTGACATCATTGGTCTGAAATAAAAGTGACAATAAATTGTTATGGACATTTATAACTACGTAACAATGACAATAATAATTATTAAACATTGATCAATAACTAAACAACATTGGCCAATATTGACCAATGGCTAAACAACTGTGGCTAATACTGACCAATGATTGAATGACATTGGTCAATATCAACCATGGTGACTAAACAACATTGGTCAATATTGATCAATGACTAAACAACAACACTAGCCAATATTGCTTAATGACTAATAATTATTATAAACAACATTCATTTGATAATTGAGACCAGAAGAGTGAGGCAATCAATATAAGGAGACAAGAAAGGTCAAAACTACGGTCATCCATGATCCAAGTTCTGGATCCAGTTTCAGCTTTCTTGCCAGACATGACTCACCCACCTTACCTACCCCTTTGTCAGGCTGCAGTTCACACGCATGGCCTTTACGGTGATAATACACCTTAATTTGTTTTTCAGTTGTTAAATAAATTGTACTTTGAATTTAAGTGCTGTTTATCTTGTGTTATCTCACCTTTTGGATGTGCGCATTCAGGTGATCCACAACACAATTCCACAGCCTCCACAAACCATCTTTACTGGTGACAACACTAAAAAAACAAAGTCATAAATCACTTTAAATGTACTGCATATAATAGCCTGGACAAACAGTCCAAACATTTCAATCCAACATCTTCCAACGTAACATTGTCAGCCTTAAATTTACTGCGACAATCACGTTAAAGACGAAGAGGGAGGTTACCTAAGGGAGGTCTACAGGCTTCATTTGTCAATCATCAGCGAACGAGACAATAGCTCCAAATTAGCAGCGAATCAAATGTTCAGTTATTCTTCCAACATTATTCCAAACATGCAGTAAAAGAGTAAAAAATATTTATTAATTTCACCATGATTGAAATAGTTTGTTTTCCAATAAATAGCAACCACAAGAAGATGGAGTTTTTAGGTAAAATTATTACTAGAAGTAACATGCGCATTTACGCAACTCTGAACCCACGAAAATTCAGCCACATTTTAATGCTAATTTTACTCCATATTTTGCTCATAATGGTGCTAATTCAAATGTTCGTATGGTCAATCGAGCAAGCTTTGAGAAATTGGATTTAGCGAAGCTAACATTTCTAAACAAATGCAAGGGTGTAGCAGAAGTTCCACGTGCAAAACTAAAATGCAAATAATTAGATGGAAAGTAGGAGGAGCTAAGCCCTATATAGTGCGTCTTCGTGTTTAAGTTGTGGCCAAACACAACAAAGTCATTATTATGGCAACATGTTGCAACCACAGACACAGTTATGTGTTTGGTCATTGGCAACTTTTTGATCGTATTGGACAAAAGTTTTGACTTGAATACAACTTTTGTCCAAAACGTTCCACAGAGTGGTCGAAGGATTCCAACATTTTCACCCTACAACATTGGATGATGTTTAGATCACAATTTGGGACTGTTTGATCAGGGTTTAAACAGGTATCGAGCTTTCTTCCATGAATCATTAACTAAAAGTGATGTAAGTGTACTACTGTAACCTTGATGCTTTTACTAGGAGATTTAAAACAGTCTGTAAGAAGAACAACTGTCCAGAAGCCGCTGTCATTCCGTAATCAACCAGATGCTCGAAAGCCAAATGAAACCTGCAGGATTCAGAGCATGAAATAAGTTAGTCTCAGAAAAAAAATTGGCTAGCCTAATATTTACTACAAGTGAAAGCAGCTCTATACATGTACATGTATAACTAAAAGAACACTATTTAGGCCAAGTATAAAATTCAGGATTGTAATGATTTAAAGCCTTTATTCTGGATACCGTTTTCTTGCATTTATTGTCACAACAAGCCCCTTCCATCTGGACCCCAATCTGGATGCCAACCTGGACCCCAATCTGAATTCCACTCTAGATCCCATTCTGAATCCAGGCCCCAATTTGGACCTAATTTTGAACCCCATTCTAGACCTCAATGTGCAATGTGCAATTCTGCAACCAATCTGAATTGCACTCTGAATCCCATTCTAGACCTCAATCTGGTCCCCACTCTGCAAGTCCTCTCACCCAGGGTACAAGCTTCTGCCAGCATCTCTGGGGATCATCAAGGCACACATTCAGCTTCACCACCATGTTAAGGTGACAAGCCGAGGTGAACCTATTTGTAACTGATTTTAGGTAAAGCTGTTCGGGTCAAACTGGTCCACCCTGCCGGAGCTTATCCCAGTTTCTGCAGCATGAAGCCGACTAGGAGTGGGATGCTAGTCAAATGCCAGGTTAACCACCAGCATTATTTTTATAAGGTTTCCCTAACAGTTCGCCGGTACCCATTTATACTCCTGGTGGAGAGAGCACTGTGAGAGTTATTAGTGTCTTGCCCAAGAACACAACACAGTGACCCCGGCCAGGGCTCAAACCCAGACCACTCGACCCAGAGTCCAACGCGCTAACTATTAGGCCACCGCGCCTCCCACAACTGATTCTACACAGAGATAAAATGTACGTAAGGAATACTTTTCAAACCTTTCATTTTGCCAAATATTTGCCAGCAGGTGCGGTGTGAATAACAGTTGAACAAGAAGAAGAGCAGGTGAACCTTGCGGATTGTCTTTAGAATGCAGTGATGCCATGTGATGACTCAATACCTCAGCAGGCAGGCTGGACAATTCTCCCAACATTTTCTGTTGCAAACAAAATTTGAAGGTCAACTTGCAGTCTATAATAACTTTTAGTACGAGAAAGATGTTAAATAGTCAGTGGCAAAAGCTACTCGGAAAAATAATTCTGAGTTACTGAAAACTCACCAGCACTAAAGTTGGTGCCAGAAGATTGCTGTCCACGAAATCCTGCATGACGGCGAGCAGAGGTAGTAACATCTCTCCATAGTCTGACGAGGGGCCTTAGATAGAAAAGTGAATTGTTATGGTCAGTAAAAAGTTTGTGTTCAAATGGAGATGGTATAATAATTAATTCACCGGAGGAATAACAATATGGAATTTATATTCACCTTTTTCCAGCAGTTTACTGATTCTCGTAACAAGCAGGCTCCAGACTTTGACACCCAACGGTTCTGCAGTTGCAAACAATCAAAAGAAATTTAGGGTGAATTATAGACGCAGTGGTGAGAGCACTCGCCTCCAACCAATGTGGCCCAGGTTCAAATCCCAGACCTGGCCTCATATGTGGGTTGAATTTGTTGTTGGTTTTCATCCTTGTTCTGACGGTTTTTCGCCGGGTACGACCGGTTTTTCCTCCCTCCACAAAAACCAACATTTCTAAATTCTACATGTAATTCAATCTGGAAACAGTGGAAGAGAAAAGCCACTCTGAAATTCCAATTTATTTATTATTATAATTACATAAAACTAGTGGCAATGACATCATGCAATGATGTTAGTTACCCTGTTACAACACATTTGTATTGTGTTGGTTAAGCTGTGACTCATACGTGGTTGGTTACCCTGTGACGGTACACTTACCAACAAGGTCAATGCCGAGAGCTTTAAATCCTTCTCTTGTAGCACTTGTCAATAAGGAAGCATATTTCTTAAAATCTTCTGGTCTCTTGAAAATCACTGTATGTAGTCTCTCAGCTAAAAGGGACAAAAGTATGGTTACAATGTAAAGTAAAAGGCATGTGTAGAGTCTGCACTTAGAGCTTATCCCAGTTTACATAGCACAAGTATTGCTACTCTCCTTGGATGGGTTTATGTTAGTCCATTGCAGGTCAACCCCACCCCCACCCTCAGCACTTGTCAGGTTGTCCTAACAGTACCCATTTATGCTTGGCCATTTTGTACAAAGTTTTGCAGTGCAGTGGAATGAGCAATCTACAGTAGAATTCAGTACAGTCGAAGCTCTCGCAAGCGACCACCTTGAGAATTCGAAAAAGTGGTCATAACTAGAGCTGGTCGCTTACGAGAGCTTTTAATTACAGAGTTTGAGTGACAATTCAGTCAAACAGGATTTCACAATGGTGGTCGTAACTAGAGCTTGGTCGCTTACGAGAGCGGTCGCAACGACAGCTTTGACTGTATAAAGTAATACATAATATTTATCTTGAATGGCTGTCATTATTTTAAGCCCAACAATATATACATAGGAGGAGGCATACAGGAGGCGGCATGGCCGAGTGGTTTAGGGTGCTGTCTTGTAATACAGAAATCCCGGGTTCTAGCCTCCACCCTGCCACTAGCTAGATTTTTTCTCGGTGGTCCCGAGTTCAACTCAACGGTCACGCTTGTAAAATAGCCAACGAATCTGCCTCCTGTCAGTTGGGATTCTTAACCAATAATAATAATTGGTTAAGACATGTACAATTATCGTTACGTTTATTTTTACATTGGCCCTGAAAAGCCCCATTGGGGAGTGGTCAACTAATTTTGTATTTATTTTTTTATTTTATTTTTTTATATAAGAGCAACCTCTTACCAAGCGAAACAATTAAACCAGAGTTTCCATCAATCTCCTGGTCATCTATCTTTAATATTTCCAGCAATATCTCGCACCCTTGTGCAAGGAGTTTTTGTTTAGCTGTTTTGGCAAAGCTTGCATTTAACACGGTCGGCGTTCTTGGGGTGCCCATATCTTTGAGCGATCTGCGGATGTTTGATTTGGGCGTTTCAGCCATCATGTCTGACATGAGTTTGCTGTTGGTTGGAGTCGGAGGACATTTGAGGTCGCTGAGGCCTTCTTTGGTCTTCAGTGAGCTGATCTGATCAATGGCTGTCCCAAATATGAACTGAAGTAATGGAGTGCAAACCTGGAATAATAAAAAAATAAAAATAATATAAAATAATTGAAATAATTTTTTTTGTTTTCAGCAACAGTTTTCCAAAATGTTCCAGGACTTTTTCAGCAAAAAATAAGGCAAATTTGAAAAAAAATTATAATAATAATGTGCTAACAGTTAACATGGGTCGGTTATGCCCTCGGCCTTTCAATTATGAGGAGGGTCTACCGGAGGGTGTAAACTGCAGGTTGCAGATTGAACAAAAAATTAAAAATTAAAAAATAATAAAAATTAATAAAAAATAAAAATAATAATAATACAAATTAAAATTATTTAATTTTTATTATTATTATTTTTTATTTTTTATTCATTTATTTTTAATTTCATTATTGATTTTTTAATTTTAATTTTAATTTTTTTAATTTTTTTTTTTTTCAACCTGCAACCTGCAGTTTACACCCTCCGAGGGTCTACAATAATGATCATAATGATGATGACCACAACGATGATGATGATGACGATGACAAGGATGGTGATGATGAGGCGAAGGTGATCCACTACAATGACAATGATGACGACAACGATGATGACAATTATGGATATACAGTGTACCTGATCAAATAGCTCTTGAACTCTGGAGCCCAATAAACAGACAAAGTGCCACCAAGTAGAAAGCCTTACTCCTTCAACTGCCTCGTTCCTCTCTTTGACGGCAAGGTTCTGAAATAATACACAATTAATGAAATGAATATTTAATGATCATCGCAGTTAGGAATGCAATTAATTTTAAGCAATTTAATTAGCAATTAAGGAGCTATGTCACAATATTTTAAGTCAATTTTTGCGAAGTGCAAAATCACCTTCAAATTGAAGAAAGCCTCAAAATAATAGTTTACTAAGGTAGAAAAACACCAAAGAGGTGATAATGAACCAAACAGGAACAAGGATGGTTGAGGATGGAGAAGATTAAGACGGATTGCGAATGGCGAACTTGAAAATGGCCAATTTTTTCAAGATGCGCCATCCGTGACGTAGCTCCTTTAAATTTGTCTTCAGATTTGAACAATAGACTGCAATAATATTAATTTTTATTAAACGTTGAAAATTATTATAAGACATACCCTCAGAGGTGTCATGATGAGTTTGACCCGCCTTGGACTGCAAAGGACATCTAAAAATTAAAATAAGACAATCATCACATTATGGCTTCATCCAACAGTGTTCCAGATAAGAGAGGGGTCTCAAGTTAAAAACCCAACAAGGTCAGCTACCTGACTCGACAAATTAATAGAAAACTTCTGAGGATTTGGTGACGTCCATATCTATTGACCTGTTGCAATTTCTCATTGACACCTTACCTTCAAAACTTATCTGCTACAGAAACCAGAGTCACTTATGTAGGCTCTGACTGTATGTGTTTTACCGTAATAAATTGTATAGTAACGTAACCTTAGGACTGCTCTCAGAGAAATTGAAGATGAAATATAAAGTGGTATTTACCTGATGAGAGGGCAAAGTTATCAATCAAGATATTCCAAGCAGAGAACGACATCACCTGAACTTCTGTTGATGGATCTCGGAATCCCTGAACACAAGAATACAATGTAAACTAAAACAACAATACTTTAAAGGGAGAGTTTTTCGCGGTTCGGCGCATGTGCTGGATTATCAACTTCGGGCCGAAGGATTTATTCTCGACTGGTAATTTATTCTGGTATTCAATGTCGGCATTCTCTGTGTTATCAGTTGAAATTGTTGTGTGAATTTTGGTCATCCGTCATTTTGCTTGGACTAATAATATTATAGTCTGTATGTGATTACTGACAGAAGTATCAAGAATCATCAATCATTACTTCTCTAGCGTCATAGGTCTGCAATGCGTGCAAAGAAACCAGATTAAAACCAAGCATCATAGGTCCACATTGCGTAAAGAAACAACATAGATTTTACCTGTTCAACAAGCTTTAACAAGTCGTTAATCAAACTTCCTCCTCTGTGTAAAGTCTGCAGTAGAAAACAAGAGGTCAAAATGTGAACATGGTTATACTTTACTGATATTTTTTATTTCAATTGTCAAAGATTTTTACTCTGGACGAAGATCTTGGGGATGGTAATAGAGTGGTAAAGTGTGACATCACAAATTTTCAAATTATTTTTATCAAGCCTCAAAATCCCATAATTAGATAAAGACTGCTGCTGTATGATCAGCCACAAAATGTTGTTAGCATGAATAGAACAGAAGATATAGATCAAGGTCCCATATGAATCTCTCTAATTTTGTGCCTGTTCTAAACTGAAGGAACAGACGCAAAATTAGAAGGGTTTATATGGAGAGCTAATTGTTGGCAAGTGGACGTTTTTTGGCATGCTTTCTCCAAATACATGTGGCTGATCAAATCTCATAATTTCACAAATTTAATTTTTGTGACGTCATAACGTTTACTACTCTATTGTGTGCGATAAAGGAAAGACAAAAAAATAAATCGGACAGGGGCAAACTGGGGCAGGATGACGGAGGCTATTACTTAACATTTTACCTCTCCTAAAACTGGAACAATGCAACACCAGCACTTGAGCACAAACAACTCTTTCCTTTCAGAGCACATTTTGGGAAATTCTTTCAACAAGCACTGAAAATTAACATGAAACATTGTCAGTGTTCTCCCCAGGATTTTGGGAAGGCCAGGGGGCAGGATTTTCCCACGACACTGTTGTGGTATGAGCGCCGTAGGCGATAGCTCCCCCGGAAATTTTTTTTGACTTCACCCTCTAAAACGCTATTTCCTGCATTTGTACATGCAAACCTTTCAATCAGTACAACATTTAACAATAATTATTACTGACAGTAAATTACATGTATTTTTTAAACTAACAATCATTCAAACAATAGACAAGAATAAAGGAAATCATCAACTCGCGAAATTTGATGAAGGATCAAATTCTCAGAATTACATACACTAGCTTGCAATGTAACATTAAAAGAAATGTATCGAATCAGTAACAAGAATAATATTTTGATCTTAGATTGAGAAAGGGTTACACATAAAACTATTTGTCGATCAAACTTACTCCTTTCAGAAGTGGAACAAGAATCTTTACAACTTTTTCTTGGGCAGACATCATATGTTCCAGTCCAGCAGACAGTACAGCTAAAGCCCTCTCTCGTACCTACAAATGAAAGGCCAGTTTTAAAACAATGTAGAATACACAACTTTACATGTGTGGTTCTAAGAAATATCATTCCCCCCCCCCCCCCCCCCCCCCATGGAAGGTTTTTTGCCTTGCATGTCCCTTGGTTCTCTTTCTTTGATTTGTTGAAATACTTGATGTGTTTTTAAGTGAATCTCCATGTTTCAACAGAGACTCCCCGGTTTTAATTTGTTTCAAATGCTCGACTACATGTATTTTATGCATGTACATGTACACTGTAAGTTGAAAAGTCTACATCAAAAATTTCAAATTAAAAGATGAGTCCAGTTCATTATTTTTTTCTTGACTGATTTGTCTGTCTGTCTGTCTGTTTATCTGTCTGTTTGTTTGTTTGTTTGTTTGTTTGTTTATGTGTTTGTTTGCTTGTTTGTTTCTGAATGAACATAAAATGTTATGGAAAGAAATGATGGTATATTTTTTTTATATTTTAAGCTTGGCAGAAATATGAGAAAGATATTATTCTGTCAGTGACACAAGCTACATGTACTCGGAAAAAAATTCCGAGTTCTCCCAACAGGAGTCGAACCTACTGTACATGTATGACCTTCCGCACAACGGTCGGACGCTCTACCACTGAGCTACAGAAAATGTTATCATGATAATTATCACAAACAGGCTTCTTGTAATTACCTTGATGGCCGAGCTAACAAGCAGAGGAAACACTAGCTTTGCCCAATATTCAACAGACTTGATCATTTCAGACTTAGGAAGCTGCTGTAGTAACCTAAGTAATTAACAAAAAGAACAAATTATAAGCAACACTTTCACATCACTGCAAAGCTTCCTTCCTTAGTCGTTAGGTGCGTCTGTTCGAGATATTTTGAAAGGCCCTTTTAAACACCTAAATGACAGTTTTCCCTACCCTTTTCTATACTTCAACTTGTGAAAATCCCTGCCCTTTCATATACCTCGAGCGGAAAAAAGAACCCCTTTCAGGCAGAGCCTCCCCGTATAGTCAATTATAGGGAGTAGCCCCGGGCACCACGCAGTACAGCTGTACTGTCATGTAAAATAAAGATTGCTTATGAAGTGATTTATAAAATGGAACCATGCATACCTTTCAATCACGCTGAGAGCTTCATGATCAACAGTTACAGACTGAAGATCCTTGGTAATAACTGATTCCAATGTGATAAGAATGGATTCCAGCTAAAAATAGAATCAAACAAGCAACTGATGTCATCTCTCAAATATTCAACATCACACTGATTTGTCCAACTTTTAGGATTGCAGGTACAATGCACGCATTTGAGTGGTTTGAAGCTTGCTTTGTCTTGTTTGCTTAAAGGAGCTACAGTATGTGACGATAAATTATTTAAAGCCATTTTTGCGAAGTATAAAATCACCTTCAAATTGAAGAAAGCCTCAAAATAATACTTCCGTAGCAGGGGTATGGATATTTTCTGGAACAACACATTGTGTGGTTCCAGAAAGTATCCATACCCCACCCATGGAAGGTTTTTGGGTTTGAGCCCCCCTCCCCCCAGAAATCTCCAGTTTAGCTTCATACTTCAAATTTTGGCTTTTGAGATCCCCCTCCCCCACGGAATAATCCATTGACCTTCCTTGGGTGGGTATGGATATTTTCTGGAGCCGCACATTATAAAAATACTTCACAATGACACTTCATGTACCTTGGTATTTATTATCCCACTGTCTAAATTCTGTTTTGCAAGACACCATAATGCCCGAGTGCAAACTCCTTTATCTTCAGACTCCTGAATTCTCGACAAAAGACCTGCAAGAGATAATTATAATATTTAACATTAAATTCAATCATTAGGTTTAAGGATGTCCGTTTCAATCCAAAGGACTAAAGGGTTGATGGCTCATCAATGCCGGTACTTGACTCGGGTTTAGCATGAAGCAACGAAGAGTATTTGCTACTCCCCCTGGGTGCGATGCTAGTCCATCACCAAGTCATCAGTAACTGACTCGGGTTTAGCATGAAGCAACTAGCTAGGAGTATTGCTACTCCCTTGGATAGGATGTTAGTCTATCAAAGACTACCCTCCCTCCCCCCCCCCCCCCCCACAGTATTTGTGCCTGATTGCCTTGCCAATTCGCTGGTACCCATTTATACTCCTGGGTGAGGACCAGAGTGGCACTGTGAGAGTAAAATGTCTTGCACAAGAACACAAGAAAGTCAGACCAGAGGCGGATCCAGGATTTTTTGATAGGGGTGGGTTCCCAGGATTTTCCCGAAAATGTGAAGTAGATTGAAGGAACATTTTTGGAAGTAGACGGCAGTAGTAAAGGTGCGAAGAGGGGGGGGGGGGGTGTTTGGGCGCCTCCCACAGAAAAAAATTGAGAGTTTAGGCTCTGAAAAGTGCATTTTGGTGGATTCTGGAGATGGTTTTGCTATGGATAATGGAGAAAGCAAAAAAAACCCTAAGGTCTGATAGGGGGGTCTGGACCCCCCGACCGACCATCCCCCTGTATCCGCCACTGCAGACCCTGGCTTGTGCTCGATCCCAGACCACTCAATCCAAAGTAAAACGCACTAACCATTAGGCCACTCACCACTGCATCTTCCAAGAATTTAATCAAAACTCAAAAATATAGTTCAGAAAAAAGTTTATCCACATTTAAAATTTTTTAACGTTCTCAGGCATTCCGAGACTCTAGACCAAGTACTCTAGTGTGTGACCAAGCTTTATATATATTCAGCAGTACTTTCCTGAACATTTTTATTACAATTTTTACTTTTTATTATTATTATTATTTTTTATTTTATATTAATTTTTTACATTTTGAACTTGAGAGCGAAAGAATTAACAAGTTACATCCTACGTACCTTGAACAAGATCCTGGCCATCCGGGGGACAAATAGAGCTGTGAAAATACAGTTACAAGAATTAACATTATTTCAATTTTCTATGAAGTTAAAAGTAACAACCCAAATTATTTTGACCTATTTTGGATTTAGAAATACCTACGAGGGCTAGCTCCACGCTTAACTTTCCGAAAAATGGCGCAACACAAGAGAGATTTTCTTTGTGGTTGTTTAAAATTTGAGACAATGCAAAAGCCTCTGTTTTTGCCATTTTTGGTTAGACTGCTACAGATAACCACAATCAGGGCTGCAAATAATTTTTTTTTCTTGAAAGGACATGTGTCCGACTAAGAAAAATTTTGGTTGGACAAAACAAAAATGAGGTCGGACATCATATTACAGTATTGCTTGATAAGCGAACCTGCTAATTTAACGCGTTGTCATCGCAGAGTAAACTACATGTAGTTTGCATTTAGAATAAAACTCGTTGGCATTTACGTTGGAAGGCAAAATTGAAAAATTGTCCGGACATCATGTCCAACCACAGTTTGGATTTCATCGGACATAAGCAAATTTTGGTCGGCCATTGTCCGATGACTACATGTACTGACAATAGATCACTAGATGCCCACCTTGCTATCTGCTCTTGATAGAGGCAATGTCCAAGAGCCTGCAATGATGCTTGGCAAAGATCTGACTTATCAGATTCGATATCCCTCTGAAGAAAAATGGAACACATGATCAGTAATGTCACAAAATTTATTACTGAAACACATACATGTATACAGAAGAGTGTTTACTGCATCTTTCAATAACACGCACTATGAAGTTAACCCAACTAACGATTTGCATTTTTCACTGCCATCAGTCAATTACAACGACAACCAGCAGCCCCTGAAAAAGAAATGGATCGAAATCCACGAAGGTGACCTTTTGAACCCGTTGAAGTGAACTTCTGTTTACTAAGACATCCGCTACGATTATTGAAAAAACTCAACCATTGATCAGCAGAGTTCACATGCTATAGTTCTTAGTCGGGGGGGGGGGGGGTGGTAGTCCATTAATAAAATTTACTATTACTCACCTTGAAGACAACGACAACTCTGGTAAGGAAATTAAGGAGTTCCTTCACAAATACATCTTCTTCCTCCCTTAAGCGGCTGGAAGAAAATTAAGATGTATGTATATAAGCCTCCCCTCTCTCTAAGGCTATGTTCACACTCGGTGCACAAGTACGATTCTCACTGGGCAGCAGGCTTTTAGCCAGGCGGCCGTCTGGCCGTCCAACGGACGGCCACTTTTCAGAAAGAGGAGATTTTCGACGGCCAGTTTTGGGAGGAAATTTACGAATTTCTGCGCTTACTGTAACAAAACGTGTGTACGTAATTAAAAAAACTTACATTCCTTTCTGCTGTCAAGAGTTGTTTTAGTCTTCTTAGCATGATTTCCTTCTCTATTTATGTAATTTTAGTGAGTTTTCTCACCGTTTTCTTCGCACAAACGAGCAAAGCAATTTCACAAGCAAAGCCGCTGTTCAAAAACATTGACTCACCAATTCGCCCCAGGGCCCAGGCTACTTTGCCGGGAGCTAAAAATTTATCTGCACGTGGGCGAGCAGAATGAGTCAAAGATCACTTCTGATCGCCAACGGCGACGAATATAAATACAAAGTCAGAGTTGTAAATGAACGTAAATAATAACTACACAACAACACATGTATAAATTAAAGTTCTTTATTTCTAAAAATATTCAAATATGTTGCGTTTCTGAGAAGACTAGCACTAGTGTACCACAATACAGTTCGACGCTTTACCGATTACCGTCCTTTCGTGTATTTAAAGTTTGTCAGTTTTTTAACTTCAAATTTCAATCACTGTTTATACCAAATGGAGTTTCTGCACAATTCAACAAGGGTAATGTCAGGTAAGGATATTTTTGTCGAATTATAAAGGAAAAACAGCGTTTCAACAGCTTCATTGAAAGACATTTACAGCTGCTCACAATCGCGGAAATCGCGTCTACGAGGCTTCAATTTTTCAAAATTTCCTGGGGGGGCATGTCCCCAGACCCCCTAGAAAAATGGGCCTTCGGCCCCATTCGAAAGGGGCCTTCGGCCCCAACAGGAATTTTGGACGCCCACTTTATAAATCCTGGCTAAAAGCCTGCTGGGCACTAATTTGGGCACAGGCTACAAGGTCTCGACCGTGTACTCGGGCACGGCCAACATGACGATATAAATTATTGGGTACCCAGTGTCTGAACACGGCACCATTTTTGTGCCGGTGCCCAGGCACTAGTGTCGGGCACCAAGTGTGAACATAGCCTAAGGGCCCATTCAGACTACACTGTGCTAGGGCACTGTGCCCGGGCACTAAAATGGACGTTGTGCAGACTGACCTAGTCTGAACGGGGCCTAAGTTAACCTGTTTGATCGATTGCTATTGCATTCTGTAAATATCGAAATTGTAAAAAATTAAACTGTGTAAAAGAGGCGAGAACGTAGAAGAATTCTCCACACAATATTCGAACGTTTATGGAAGTTCCATCAATACAACTTGTATCGATAGGTAGACTGTACCAAGGTAAGCTTACATAAGCTTTATGGTTCAGATTTTATCATGAACGTAAAGTAAATCGGTACTTGGAACGAAAATATGAGTAGCTGAAAAGATAGTCTATCTCTTATTTCGATCTTGAACTCTCTGCATATATTCAAAGCAGTTTTCTCTGCAACTTACTCGGTCAATCTCAGATATGCGTCAACTTGGTCATCGCCCGCCGCCATGTTGTCTTCGAGAACGCGAAGAAGAGGTTCGAAAAGTCCCTCGCACTCCGGTATAGTTACCATCTTGTTTAATATTTCTCCGGATGGTCTTGAGAAGATCAGATCTTGAAATGCTGTGAAAAATACGTGGGGATAGCCATAAATGTGATGTTTATGGTCGCATACACTGAAAATATGGATTGCAGCGTGCTCGCATCAGCTGCAAACTGAACTAACTAGAACTGAATTTTGATCGCACACAAACATAAACACAAACAAGAATTTCAAGTGTAAATGATCAGCTTACCTTGTCACTGTGTTTGCTGCATAAGATTCTGGCAGGAAGGAAAATTGTCACACACTTTTTAACTCGAAATCTACTTTCTATAAATTTCAGATTCAGTTCTGCCGCGAAGGTCCCTCTGCAAATCGCGCCAAATTTATGAATCGGTCTTCTGATTGGCTGCTTATTTTCCTCCCCAGGTTCTCTCGATAATATTGGGAAGGCTACAATCCCAGACCCCTCGTAAACCACAGGTCACCCATCAAGGGTTTTTTTTTTTTCTACCTAATTTATACAAAATACAAGTAGCGTTCAAATATAGATTATCTACATGCTTTCACTTTCTTGGCCAAGGCACTTGACTCTAATAGTGCCTCTCTCCAGATCCATCTATTTTTCTCCTTCCCCGCCCCCTACCCCCACGCTCGCGCGTTCCAGTTTGCTCGCGGCTACAACGATCTGAGAAAATAGATAGGCTGTGAACAGTCTAATCCAACAGTACCGGTGAACGACCGGTGAACTGTTAGAATCACGGCTCAGCTATAGACTGAAAATTAAGAATATATTTCAAAAAAATATCTTTGGAAGAGACTGACATGGTGCTAGTCATTGGAGGACTAGTCACGGTGTCGCAGTGATATGTGTTTCCCCGTTATATGTGATATGTACATCCCCGAATACATATCACTATTAGTGTATTCCCCGTGAGCCGGGATATGCACAAAGCGCTGAAGCTATGAACAACGGAACAAGTGAATAGCGGCTTGAGTGGGACAAAAGGACTGAAAGCAGTCAGTTGTAAGATTGCCGTTCAAGAGCACCACATTAAATTTATTTCGCTGTGGTTGGTCTGGTTTATAAGAGAGCCGATGCCGTAGACTGCGAGCAGACCCAGTCGCTATTTATATGTTTTTGGGATGAGAGAAGATTGGATACGAGAGTGCCGATTGAGGCGCGCGGGGCGCGCGGGGATAACCCCGCGCACCTCAATCCACTCTCGTATCCAATCTTCTCTCATCCCAAAAATATATAAATAGCGAGTGGGTACGAGTCTGGAGCTGTCCCTCTTTCGGATAGTAGTGATAGTAGTGCGAGCGCACGAAGCGTGAGTGATCCGAATGCAATAGCTCGGATAAACGATAACAAAGGCCATCCCCATAAAATGTTTTGTTTCCCATTGTTTCCCTTTTCAAAAAGTAAAAATATATATATATATTAATTCATTGCCTGCGACCTTCTGACATCTAAATCAGCCCAGTAATGACGTCTTCGAACACCTTTCAGAGTGATATCGGCTCGTTTCAAAATGGTGGTCACGGGGAAGATATAATCAAGGCTCGCTTGGAATTATTTATGTATTAATTAGTCAATGTTTCGTTTATCGGCTTTTCTTCTTCTTTTTTTTTTTTACCGACCGACCGACCTACTTTCACGAGAGAGAGGGCGATGGGAACAAAACATTTTATGGGGATGGCCAAACAGAAATATGGTTAAAACCAATATGGCTTATTTTCTCTGTCAATTATTTCCCTAGAAACCGTGGCTTTAAAGAAGAACGGGACGGGGGGGACTCCCATATAAAAGTGACGGGGGTGATCGCAGTACCTTTTAGGGGTTAAAATTCGTGGTTTGGTACCGCTTAGGGTGCTAAAATCGAAAATGACTGCCATTAGAGTTTATTCCGGTACCTTTTAGGGTATTAAGCTGGCAAAAATATATAACAGGGATCAGTTTTGTCTTAGAATTGGTTCCTCTTAGGGGTAAAAATGAATTCAAGCCAGACCCACAAAACGAGATTTTGGTACCCTTTAGCGGTTCTTTTCGAAATTTCCGGCGATCACCCCCGTCACTTTTATATGGGAGCACCCCCCCCCCCCCCCCCCGGAATACTCTGCTGTTTTCTGGCAGAGTATTGCTCGCCAAGGAACGTATTGGGAGGCTTTTCCATCAAAGACAAACGGCTAATGCTTGTTCGCTAGACAACATAAAACGTGATTTCTTCACCGTGAAAGTGGTATGATAGAACAAATTATCGGTACGTGTCTGAAGGAAAAAACATGCGGGAACCGCACGTCGACATGACAGAAACTTCCTGTTCAGGCTTCCCACTCAGTCAACAAACGTTTTAAACCGCGACATGCTAATATTTTCTAACTTTGAGAAATTAAAACTAACCCTCATAAAAAAATTCAAAATAAAAAAGAAATTCTACAACAAAAAACATAAAATAACTCGTAACTTGTTCTAGCAAGAAAAAAAAATGTTTGTCTTGGTTCTAGCCTGCTAGAGTCAACTGCATTCTGAGATCGTGCAGACGGCAGACTCGTGCTGTTTTCTCGAGTATCCAAGTCAATCTTCCCGGAAAGAGAATTCTACAATATAAACCGATAGCTCATGACTTGTAAGGTCGAATGTTTTTTAGAATCAGATTCTGACTTGGGTTGATAAAACTATGGTGGTTTGTTTTGAAATAATGTTTGCACCTGTGGCTTATGAATACTGCTGAGTCAAACATGGAGAACAGTGTCGAAAAAAGAGAGAAAGTGCGTGAATGGGGGAGGGGAGAAGAGAGGAAGTTATAAAAGAAAAAAAGCTAAATACTGAATGGCGGTGGTACATTGTATTAGATTTTTTATTCATTTTATTGCTTCTTAACCAGTAAGAAAATTACAAATGGATTTTAGTGAATAACTACAAAATGCATTGCAAAGCTGAAGTCCAAGGAGCAGTTAAAAACCGCTTTACAAAGTTCCCGTTAAATGCATATTTGCACGGAAGTAAATTAAACAACTAAACAGTTTTGAACTAAATATTATTTACAAGTTTCAGGTCGACTGTACAGAAGTATATCACTTGTTAAAAGCTTTATTTCACAGATAAAAGGCGTGTCCTTCCATTTTTAAAAACAACTGATACAGTAATGAATATTTACAGAACAGATAAACTAGCTAGCTAAACTACTATATAGGTTTAGTATGCGTTCGTTCGTTGATTGTTTTTTTACGAATCGCTCGTCTCTCCTAACGTTTATAAGGAATACTACAGTATTACTTCATTACAAGACTGGTCTGCACTGCTCAAAAGCAGTGGAGGAGATTCTTAATACCTTGACGATAATTTCCACTGAAAATAAAACAGATGCAAGGGTTTATGGCACAATTTGCGCTAGCCATAAAATAGGATACAGCGTAGAAGTATTCGAAGCCACAAGACCATGTCATGTTGTCAGGTGGAGAGAAGAGCAGAATCCAGCCGATACTGAGAGGAAGCCAGCATACTGCAAAACGCCACGACAATGGCAATGGACATCTTCAGCACATTTCGTTCCCTTTTCGCGCGTTGTTGTCCAGCGTTGACGGACGGTTCGCCTGGAGTCTTCTCTGACTTGAGCTTTATAACAATGATGGTATACAGTATGGCTATCAACACCAATGGGGTATAAATGATATAACAAATATTGCTACCATGTAATTTACAAAGGACGAGTACTCTCCAAGACTTCATTCCACTGCTGCGCACACACCAGTCCTCCTGGATATTCAACAAGTTTGAATGCGAAGAGTTCTGGAGAGTGGATAGCCAGCGCGATGATCCAAGTGGCGAGAATGAAGAAGGGCGCACAGCTTTGAACTGATGAGTGGGGAACGGAGGGGAAATACCACAGCACCAAATCGATCCACTGCTATCAGAACCAGGCTCTGAATAGACACAGCATTGGAGACAAAGGGTAAGAAGATAGACAGCTTACATAAGGCATCGCCAAAAGGACCATTGATCAGCCACTGGTAGTCGACGTACAACTCTGTTAGAAGCCGCGGGTACAGGAAAATTGGTAACAGCAGATCGGACATGGCCATGTTGACGATTAAAAAGTTAATCGGTTTTCTCATGGTTTTCGTCTTGTAGACAATTATTCCAATGATGGAATTTCCAGCCAACGAAACTACAAACAGCAGGCAGTAAGCAATGGTTTTTCCGATTTTTTTGTGCTGTAGGATTGAAGCAGCCGGATGGCTGTGTTCCATTCATCGTTGTGTTCAGTTTCCGACATTCTCGTGGTTTCTTCTTCAGCTATTTTTCTCACAAATTATTTTTCATCTGGTTTGTTAACAAGGAAGCACCACGCTATTTATGTTCTACAGAAGGCGGGATAATCTTTTATCTTGAGGTCATTTATGGGCAGTAATTAATAATTTAAAGTTATGACAGCGTTTTTAAACGCAGCTTAATTTGCCGATGTCAACTCAGTGAAACGTGCGAGGAAAATGAACAGCCATTGCATTATGATCAGAACATTTTCCAAGAATTTCAAAGGACGATATTTTGCGAACCGTAAATTTTAATAGTTCCACGATTTGCAAGAATTTTCTTATTTATTCATTCACAATGGCTTTAAAGGGACACTGCCTCGTTTTAGCATGATTTTGGGAAGCTCAGATACATATCTAGATCATAGGAAGTTGAACAATAATGGTTTTAATTCTGTAGAATAGCACTCGACAAATGACAGGAACCATCAGGAAGTGAGAATGACAAAAGACAGCGAGGATGGAAATGGATTGCAATATGGATTTTTGAAAAAACGTCAGGATTTCAGTTTTTCAAAGTTTCAAGTTTGGCTCGGAAATCTTTGAAATTTTGCAAACATTTTGTTGCAGTAAGGAATTTCTTGAAGAAATTGCTTTTTATCATTTAGTTAGAGATTATTACGTTCTTATTTCATAGATTTTGGGGACCATTTCGTGCATTTATAACTGTTTTGAGCAAATACGCCGGGACAGTGTCCCTTTAAACAGACTTTTTTATTTACGCTATTAAGGCTGTTCAATTATTAAGGAGTTCAGGAAAATTAAGATTTGCAGATTGCGCCCGAAAATTACCCAATTTGGTCGACATGATATAAACTAAAAGGTTTTTAATTAGTGTTCATATTAAAACTGTTGCAGCTTGTGCTCGAAATTGCCTTGTTCCTACGTTCGAGTTTAATGTCTATGCAAATAATAAAGTTCATTAGCGTAAAGGGAGACTTCAGACGCCTAGGTCTCTATAATGTATTTATTAAACTGGGTCAGTGCTCTTAGCTAATGGACATATTCACTGCCACATCTGACCCTTGTTTTCTTTTTCCAAGAAAAGCTAGGAAACTGCCGGCATACCGCATTTTCTCTTATTTAGCCCACTCCCTCTATTACCAAGCTCCCCTTTCTGAGATGAAAAAAATTAATAAGCCCCCTTCCTTCCTCTAATTGCGAAAACTCATCATTCACATTGAAACGGGCCTGGGATGGCACTTAATTTCCTTTTACTTAGTCAAAATTAAGAAAAGTTGAACATTTTTCGCCCATCGACCATGATGGATGAAATTTGGGGCATGTTTAACGCGCTCTTGTGGACATACCAAACCATGTCTGAACATACATATACCCTTTACACATAATATTAAATATCTCTTAAACGTTATTGTGCACTAAAATGTCTTTTTCAATCGACAGTCTAAATGAAAGAGCAGATGTTTAGAAACTTTGAATTTGTAAAATGCGGTCTGGTATATTATTTTTAAACTAAAAGGGCAAAAACGATTCTATATAAAGATTTAAAATAGTTCTTGGTTTTCGTCTGATAGACAATTACATGGATTCCCAGCCCAGTCAGCGAAACAACAACGATCTCATATCAGGCAGTAAGCAAATGTTTTTCCGATTTTTTCGCTGTAGGATTGATTGTAGGCTCTATTACCTGAAGACCTGACTCGAGAGAGCGGCGGAAATCTCGCCTGTAGAATTGTATCAGGTCGATGCCGACTGCTTTCCATCGGCGATTCAGCGTTGTGTTAAAGTTTGTCGACATTCTGATAGTATGGGAAAGCCATTGACACTACCGCAAACTCGGAACGTTCAATTATAGAATTCCAAATTTTGACGGAATAAATATTCAGAACAGGCTACTCGAAGATATAGCTCTGTTGTTGTTGTAAATGGCGTTAAACAAATATTGCCTAGCAAGCCGGTTTCCATACGTTTTTCTGCGCGTAGGAATAATTTTTCCCTTTTTGAAAACGCTTGTTACTCGAGCTACCCGATGACAGGGTATGGAAGAAATCGTTTGTGCCGCACAAACTTGTGTAAAAATTGCGAAATTTACTGAACTATTTCTTCCCCTAGAGAAACTGTAAAGTTTAGGAATTCTTCTCATTTTTCGTTTTTTTTTTCGGTCGAAGCAGGTAGAAATTTAGAAAAACTTTGAGTTGGTGACGCGCTCACTTACTTCGATTCCCTTCAGTTTAACTGAACCCTGCATGCGCTTGACATGTTCGTCTAAAGCTTCCTGTTCAGGCTTCCCACGCAGTCAACGAACGGTTTAAATCGCGACATGGTAATCAGAGACAACGAGGATAGTAAACCTTAGGGCGAGGAGGCGGCTAACACTTCATAAACCCTTACAAAAACTCCAAATAAAAGTAGCAATTCTATAACAAAACATAAAATAACTTGTTCTAGCCAAATAAAATATTTTTCACTTTAATTGGTTCTAGTCCTGCTAGTAAAACAGAAACTGGAGTATATAAATCAGTCTTCCAAGAAACAGACTTTTAGAATATAAACCGATAGCTTGTAAGGCCGAATGTTTTGAGAATCAGATTCTGACTTGGGTTGATAAAACTATGATGGTTCGTTTTGAAATAATGTTTGCACCTGTGGCTTATGAATACTGCAAACATGGAGAACAGTGTCAAAAAAAAAAGAGAGAAAGTGCGTGGTGGGGGAGTGGAGAAGACAGGAAGTTATAAAAAGTTACAGATTACGTGTCTGAGGGAAAAAAACATGCGCCGAGGCTGATCCCACGTGATACCATCATGAAAATGATTGACAGACGCTTACTTATACTATTTCAAAGTCGTTCGCTTCTAGTTTTCCAGTCTGGGAGTAGTTATAGGCCCCGCGCGGCTCGCTCCCTCCCCCGCTCCCTCGCTCACTCACTCTCCGCGCTCGCGCGCGGGTCGCTAAATCGCGCTCGCTTACTTCCCCTCGGTTTAAAACTCTGAGCTCGACTTGTGGGCAAGTCTAAAGCTTCCTGTTCAGGCTTCCCACGCAGTCAACAAACGCTTTAGATCGCGGACATGGTAATCGGAGACAACGAGGATAGTAAACCCTTACAGGAACTCCAAATAAAAATAGCAATTCTATAACAAAAACATAAAGAGCTCGTGACCTGTTCTATCAAGAGTAATTATGTTTCTCTTGGTTAAAGCCCTGCTGGTAAAACAGAAACAGTTACCGGCAGAAGTGTTTAATAAACGGTTCGCCACAAAATTTCTGAGTTCGTACAGACGGCAGACTCGTGCAGTTTTCTCGAGTATCCAAGTATCCAAATACACTTCTAGAATATAAACCGATAGCTCATGACTTGTAAGGTCGAATGTTTTGAGAATCAGATTCTGACTTGGGTTGATAAAACTAGTGGCTTGTGAATACTGCTGAGTCAAACATGGAGAACAGTGTCGAAAAAAAGAGAGAGAAAGTGCGTTGTGGGGGAGGGGAGAAGAGAGGAAGTTATAAAAAGAAAAAAGGCTAATGGCGGTGGTACTATGATGCATTTTATTGCTTCCTAACCAGAAAGACAATTACAAATAGATTTTAGTAAATAACTACAAAATGTGCTGCAAAGCTGAAGTCCAAGGAGCAGTTAAAAAACCGCTTTACAAAGTTCTTTAAATGCATATTTACACGGAAGTAAATTAAACAACTAAACAGTTTTGAACTAAATATTATTTACAAGTTTCGGCGTCCACAGTACAGAAGTATATCACTTGTCAAAAGTTTTATTTTACAGATAAAAGGCGTGTCCTTCCATTTTTAAAAACAATTGATACCGTAATAAATATTTACAAAACAGATGAACTAGCTAGTTAAACTGCTATATAGGTTTTAGTATGCGTTCGTTCGTTGATTGTTTTTTACGAACCGCTCGTCTCTTGTTACGTTTATAAGGAATACTACAGTAATTACTTTCATTATAAGACTAGTCTGCACTGCTCAAAAGCAGCGGAGGAGATTCTTAATACCTTGACGATAATTTCTACTGAAAATAAAACAGATTGCAAGGGTTTAATGGCACAATATGCGTGAGCCATAAAATGGAAACAGTGATGAAGTATGTGAAGCCACAAGACCATGTCATGTTGTTAGATGTAGAGAAGAACAGAATCCAGCAAGATACTGAGGGGAAGCCAACATACTGCAAACGTCACGACGATAGCAATGGACATCTTCAGCACATTTCGTTCCCTTTTCGCGCGTTGTTGTCCAGCGTTGACCGATGGCTCGCCTGGAGTCTTCTGTGACTTGAGAGTTACAAAAAATGATGGTGTAGAGCACGGCTATCAACACCAACGGGTATACCAGAATATTACATTTAATGTTATAACGTAAATCTCGAAGGACGAGGACTTCATTCCATTGCCACACACACGCCAGCCGGCCTCCTTGATATTCAACAAGTTTGAATGCGAAGAGTACTGGGGACTTGATAGCCATTGCGACGATCCAAGTGGCGAGAATGAAGAAGGCGCACAGCTTTGAACTGATGATGGGGAACGGAGGGGAAATACCACAGCACCAAATCGATCAACTGCTATCAGAACCAGGCTCTGAATAGACACAGCAGTGGAGACATCGGGTAAGAAGACAGACACCTTACATAAGGCCTCGCCAAGAGGACCACTGACCAGCCAGGAGTTGGCGTACAACCATGTTAGACGCCGCGGGAACAGGAAAATTGGTAACAACAGATCGGACATGGCCATGTTCACGATTAAAAAGTTTATCGGTTTTCTCATAGTTTTCGTCTTGTAGACAATTATTCCGATGATGGAATTTCCAGCCAACGAAACTACAAACAGCAGGGAGTAAGCAATGGTTTCTCCGATTTTTTCTGCTGTAGGATTGAAGCAGCTGGATGGCTGTGTTCCATTCATCGTTTGTGTTCAGGTTTGCCGACATTCTCGTGGTTTCTTATTCAGCTATTTCTCTAACAAATTATTTTTCATCTGGTTTGTTAACAAGGAAGCATCACGCTATTTATGTTCTACTGAAGGCGGAATATAAATCTTTTGGCTTGAGGTCATTTATGCGCAAGTAATTAATAATTTAAAACATGACAGCTTTTTAAAAACAGTTTAATTTCCCGATGTCATTGAAACATTAAGACGATTTCCGCTGGACGTTCGAGCAAAAAAGTGCAAAAAATTAAGATACCAAAAAAATACTCATAGCACGGTAACATTTTGAATACAGTTAAGAAGAAATTATCGATAAATTAGCTCCCAAGCTGACCCCGCGAGAGAAGTCATTACATATGTTAATTAAAAAGACGCTTCAAATCAGTTCAAAACAAAATGGCGTGCGTTTTTATCATTTTTTACGAGGTTCAACATTAATTTTCTCGAGAATGCTTGAGAATTTAATTGCGGGGTCACTTGGAGAAGTGAATTAAAGTGATATGTTTTCAAATAGTATTCAAAATGTTTACCGTGCTATGAGTAGTTTTTTAGTAATTAATTGTTGCACTTATTGCTCGAACGTTGAGCGAAATCCGTCTTAATATTAATGTTTTGAGGAAAATTTAGAGCCGTCACCTTCAGTTGACCATGTAATGCGATATAGGAAACTTTTCACGATTTTCAACATGCGAAATTTTGCAATAATTTACTTTACACCATTGCGACTTCAAAGGGTGATTCTATTGAAATATATCTACTATGTTTAAATACTCACGTTTCGTATCCTATATAGATTATTCACTGCCAAGTCTGATCTACTCATGTTTCTGCGTTTTAAATGGAAGGAAAATGGCGGCAGAATACATCAAATTTTACCACGCTGCAAACAGCTCATTTATTAAATTAAGAGAAAGCGCGGGAAGTTATTTCAGTAAAGCACACTCTCCAGAGAATTGTAAAAGGCATCATACATTTTATTTGCATTTTACGCATTTTGGCCGCGTGAAACACTGCACTCGCGATACTGAACCGTCTGTGTTCGCAGCTGGGTTAATTGTTTGTTTCTAAGGCCCTGGCCAAACGAAAACGTTGCGACTTCGTTTTGGCAGGACTTTGCGCGCACTTGCGTTGACTTGCAAGTACTCGCGTTCACTTTGATAGAGATCAAGTCAACGTTATAGGTTTTTTGGTTCTTCGAGTACTGAATTACAGCGCGCGCAGGAGCATAGAAATGGCTTTTTGCGACTTGCGTCATACTTTGTATGCGCTTGTGCAGTCTGGCCACCTAACGTAAGTTTGTACGCAAGTTCATATTTCAAACTTGCGTCCATTGCGTTTGCTTGCGTCTACGTGCGTCTACTTGCGTCTCCGTTTTGGCAGGGCTTATTGGAGCTACATATGTCAACTCGGCTGCTGTCATTTTCCCAATAACCCATGTCAAACAATGACAGGGGAAAACCCACCGCCGTTAATTAGGCTCTGAGTAGCAGTTTAACTTCAACACGTTTTACAATTTCCGCAATATATTAATTTATTTTACGATACTTAATTTTCGCGATTTGCGTGAATTTTCTTAACACGAGTTTCTTTATACCAGGCTGAATTTGTTCCATGTCACTATATATATTTTTATTGCGTCGATTAACTAAATGATTGATTTTATGTTCTAAGGTTTCTATAATTGCAAAAAACACCAAAATTACATGGAACAATTTAAATAGAACAGAAAATAATCAGGCTGGAAACTGAATGTGGCAGCTATATTGTGCTCGGTTGTGCTTCTGCAAAAAATATGTATTCCTTTACTTTAGCGTCACGAACTTTGCAAATTTTCGCAAAACATTGTCAAGTGACATCTGGTACAGGTGGAATACAACTTTGGGAAAAGTTGCAAGCTCTAGATAAACATTGTGCGCACACGTACGCCAATATTTGAGATAATAAACAGGAAACTACGAGCGACGAACGAGAGGCATTCGACAACAATTTTCGCGCGCGGATAATTTTTCCCGCTCTCTCTATTTTTCGCTGGTAGTCTGGTGATCAAATCGACTTGACCCCTCGCATTTCCTGACTCTGAAAAGGCTCTATACATATCACGTGATGGTCTTAGTTTGTAAAACTTGGATAAACGATAACAAAATAGAAATATGGTTAAAACCAATATGGCTTAATATTTTCTCTGTCAATTGATCCTAGAAAACGTGGCTTTATTTCCAATAATCGTTTTATTCGCAACATAAAGTTACTATAAAACGGAGGAGGGAAAATAGTCCAGACAATATTCCGCTGTCTTCTGACAGAAGCTAATTATATATAAGCGCGTAATGCGTGTTCGCTATATAAAAAGGTGATTTTCGGTGAAAGTGGTATGATAGAACAAATCACGTGTCTGAAGGGAAAACATGTTGGAAGCGCACGTGATAACATCATGCAAATAATTGACAGAAGCTTCCTTTTCAGGCTTCCCACTCAGTCAACAAACGCTTTTGATCGCGACATTTTTCAAACTTTGAGAAATTAAAACTAAGATAGTAAACCCTCATAAGAACTCCAAATAAAATAGAAATTCTATCAGGCAAAAAGATGAATAACTCGTAACTTGTTCTAACAGGAAAAACATTTTCTCTTGGTACTAGCCCTGCTAAAGCAGAAACAGTGACTGTATAATACTGAAACGGCTGGCACACAAATGTATTCTGAGTTCGTTCAGACGGCAGATTCGTGCAGTTTTCTCGAGTATCCAAGTCAGTCTTCCAGAAAAGAGCGGACTTCTAGAATATAAACCGATAGCCCATGACTTGTAAGGTCGAATGTTTTGAGAATCAGATTCTGACTTGGGTTGATAAAACTATGCAGGGACCGCGCAAGGGGAGGGGCTGGAAGTCGGTGATAAAATTTTCTTTTTGATCTGCAGTAGTTCGGAATGGACAAAAGTTGCAATGACCATTAGCAAAGTAGACGCGATTACAACTGAACAAATATAATTGAGTTGACTGACTTTATGCTATTGAGCAGTTGTATCTTGCGTTTTTTTTATGGAGAAACGTTTTTGTGACAAATTGCCATGGATACTTTAAACTGAGAATTATACACAGCTCTGGACATCGCAGGACACGGGAGTCCTGCGTGATAACCAACAGTGCAGCGCACAGGCTTCTGGCTGTTGGAAAGAAAATATCTCAGTACAAAAATCTTTGATTGCTTTTCGAAAAATGGGCAACTCTCTCTGAATGTAAAGACCGGATAATAAATGTTGATCCTTGTATTAAAAACAGTCGCTTTTAAGTGCTGAAAGTTGGTAATTTGCAATTTTAGATGCATTTCCAGCCATTTCAGAGGACTTAAATTCACAATTTTCCCGGGAGGGCGTGCCCCCGGATCCCCTAGATGCCGCTCACGCTGACGCGTTCGCATTAGCCCCCTCACTCAAAAACGTGCTGCCCTGCTATGGTGGTTTGTTTTGAAATAATGTTTGCACCTGTGGCTTATGAATACTGCTGAGTCAAACATGAAGAACAGTGTCGAAAAAAGAGAGAAAGTGCGTGGTGTGGGAGGGGAGAAGAGAGGAAGTTATAAAAAGAAAAATGCTAAATACTGAATGGCGGTGGTACATTGTATTAGATTTTTTATTCATTTTATTGCTTCTTAACCAGTAAGACAATTACAAATGGATTTTAGTAAATAACTACAAAATGTGTTGCAAAGCTGAAGTCCAAGGAGCAGTTAAAAACCGCTTTACAAAGTAATTAAACAACTAAACAGTTTTGAACTAAATATTATTTACAAGTTTCAGGTCGACTGTACAAAAGTATATCACTTGTTAAAAGCGTTATTTTACAGATAAAAGGCGTGTCCTTCCATTTTTAAAAACAACGCCGTAATGCATATTTACAGAACAGATGAACTAGCTAGCTAAACTACTATATAGGTTTAGTATGCGTTCGTTCGTTGATTGTTTTTACGAATCGCTCGTCTCTGCTTACTGTACGTTTATATGGAATACTACAGTATTTAATACTTCATTACAAGACTGTTATGCACTGCTTAAAAGCAGGGGAGGAGATTCTTAATACCTTGACGATAATTTCCACTGAAAAGAAAACAGATGCAAGGGTTTAAGGCACAATTTGCGCAAGCCATCAACAAGGAAACAGTGATGAAGTATTTGAAGCCACAAGACGATGTCATGTTGTCAGGTGAAAGGATAGGACCAGAATCCAGACGATACTGCCGGGAAGCCAGCATACTGCAAACGCCACGACGATAGCAATGGACATCTTCAGCACATTTCGTTCCCTTTTCGCGCGTTGTTGTCCAGCGTTGACCGATGGCTCGCCTGGAGTCTTCTGTGACTTGAGCTTCATAACGATGATGGTATACAGTATGGCTATCAACACCAAAGGGTATAAATTATATAACAAGTATTGCTACCGTGTAATTTGCAAAGGACGAGGACTCTCCAAAGACTTCATTCCACTGCCGCGCACACCAGTCCTCCTGGATATTCAAAAATTTGAATGCGAAGAGGTCTGGAGAGCTGAAAGCCATCGCGATGATCCAAGTGGCGAGAATGAAGTGGGGGCACCGCTTTGAACTGATGAGTGGGGAACGGAGGGGAAAAACCACAGCACCAAATCGATCCACTGCTATCAGAACCAGGCTCTGAATAGACACAGCACTGGTGACCCTGGGTAAGAAAAGACAGCTTACATGAGGCATCGCCAAGAGGACCACTGATCAGCCAGGAGTTGGCGTACAACGCTGTTAGAATCAGCGGGTAAAGGAAAATTGAAACAGCAGATCGGACATGGCCATGTTGGCAATTAAATAGTTGATCGGTTTTCTCATGGTTTTCGTCTTGTAGACAATTATTCCGATGAAGGAATTTCCAGCCAACGAAACTACAAACAGCAGGCAGTAAGCAACGGTTTGTCCGATTTTCTCTGCTGTAGGATTGAAGCAGCTGGATGGCTGTGTTCCATTCATTGTTGTGTTAAAGTTTGCCGACATTCTCTCTTATGCAGCTATTTCTCTCACAAATTATTTTTCATCTGGTTTGTTAACAAGAAAGTACCGCGCTATTTATGTTCTACTGAAGTCAGGATAATCTTTTGTCTTGAGGTCATTTATGCGCAGGCAATTAATAATTTAAAACATGATAGCGTTTTTAAAAGCATTTCAATTAATTGCCTATGTAATCTGAAAACCGGCGTGCGAGGAAAATGAACAGCCATTACCTTATGATCATGAAGTGATGTAGAAAATTTCCATGATTCGGATTCGATTCGATTTTTCGAGATACTTAAGTTCCACGATTTGCTGGAATTTAATTTCCTTACTTTGTTTAATGATTTAAACTGTTTTCTTTTTTGCAAAGACCGTTTTAAGGAGCTTGCGCTCGAAAATTGCTTTTTATTGTTATGCTAATGAAAATAAGAAAGCGGTTATTTTTAGAAAGGGTGATTCTAGAAGCTAAGTAAGCCTCTATAAAATATCACGGTAATATTTGTTGAGGTTCTTTTAACCTATAGACATTGTTTACTGCCAAGTTCGATCTACTGACCCTTTCTGTGTTAATTTAAAAAGAAAGGAAACTGTTAGCATACTGATCGATGCAGCGAATTCTTACCTCTAAACGGAAGTCTCTCAAGATAACAGAGGTTATTTGACTTGCATCAAAATTTTGACAGTTCTGCAAGTATATGAGAGTGCTTAACAAATGTCAACTCTGCTGTACTTTTCTCGCTATATATTTAATGATCAGTGGCCTTACTCCAGATTATCCCAATAATTACAATTTTGAGAAATTAATCACTTTGGTTCTTCAGATAAACATCAGTGCATTTTCAGCGATGTTAAAACGGACATGAAAAACTACCCCGCGCTTGTTTCAACGGCCTGTTACCATATTGTACCATTTTGGAAATTTCCGCGACATGTTGGTCAGATTTCACGACAGTCTGTGCTAGAAATTGGCTCGGCTTCTACGCTCCGCCTGCATTGTAATGCAAAAATATAAGAAATATATTTGCGAAAAGGGTACTTTTCTAGAAGCTCTATAAATATCTCAGTGTTTTATAAACGCCTAGTTAGACATCCCATTTCTGTTTCGAATGGAACGAAAATGTCGGCATAATTCAGTTAATTCTGGCCTCTAAACTTTTGTTAGTTTACAGCTGATTAAGGTGGCTTCATGCGCCGGAAGTTAACGAAACAGAACTTTTTTGAAGAACGTACGAGATTACTTGACTACTTTTCCTTGAAGTCGTTTGAATGAGCCTCTGCAGAACTATTACATTCCTTTACAAATGTCAATTCCGAAAAACATTCTCATTTGGCCATAAAACAAATATTAATTAAAATTTTGCAAATACTGCTTTTAGGCATAATTGCATTCTTCAAACAAGCAACGTGCTATTCATGCATCAGAAATAAAAAGAGGTTTATATTGAGCAGAAAGTTGTATACGGCTGGGTATTTTTACGAGTCAGTTTTTATTTTTTCGAGGCTTTGTTCATTATAACACATAATCTAGCCTTTTAATAGTGCAACCTCGTTCCCAGGGTCTCTTTTCTTCCGCCAAACGCGTTTGAGAAGAAGAGAGACCCTGGGAACGAGGTTGTGTTTTCCTTAGCATACGCGGTCGGTATCATGTTTTCACTCGATTTTAGTGCGTATTCACACTCTAAAATGCTATGTCGTATAATAAACAGCTGTATTCAGCCATGCTTACAGAGGAAACTATCGTGACGTCTACAATAATACCCCTGTTACCATATTGTACTTCAGAAAATTCATGATCAATTTGTCTCATGTATAATAATATACTTTTCGCCTCAATTAATATATCGCGAATTTTTTCCAATGGCGTAACGGAAAATTAGGTGCAAAGTACGAAAGACTAAAACGGCTGTCAAAGGGGGCTAAAATTTGTTATCATTTTAATGCGTTGTGCTCGCTTTTATTTTAGCCCTGCAAAAATATGTATTCTTTTAATTTACAGTCGTGAACTCTGCTTATTTCCCAAAACACTGTTGTATTATAGCCTCTCCTACACGTTAATTAAAATTTCATCACAAAAAACGTTGGCAGAAATTGCGTGATCTCGATAAACATTTATGTAAGTGAAATCAACAGCTGAGTTTTTCTGGTTTACACACGTACGCCAATTGAGATATTTTTTGTCCTTTTAAGTTGATATTTCCAGGAAACGAGGTCGTGAATATATTTCGATTCACCGTCAAGAAAGATTCTGTGTATTTCTTACTGCTTTGAAATATTTACCGTCCAAATACAAAAATTCTCTGTCAATGTTTTATAGAGCGTTTTCACGTGACGTCATCAAAATTCTAAATTCAAAACTATTGATCCTACAAAGCTGTTCTTTTAGTATATTCTATATATCAGTGTCGCTAATTTTTGGAAAAAATTGTGCGCCAGCAGAGTGCTTCATTTTGGAGATAAAGCGTTTTGAAATTTGAGACGGCCTGGCTCAATGTGACCTGAAATGTTACAGAAACCAATATTTTCGCACTTTTTAAATAATTTTCCGATATGCTAATAACTTAAAAATGATAACTAAAGCATTCCGAACTAAAACTCATAACTTTGGAAGCAAAATCTTTTTTCATCTCGCTGACATTTTTGGCCGCCATATTGTGTTCCAAACTGGTGCACCAATATGGCGGACCCATACTAAGCTCTGTAATTTTCCGAATATTGTTTTCCCGATAACTTCGTTGCAATGAACACTACCAAGTTAAAATTTGGGGAATATATTTATTTCCACCTACTCTACAATCTCTGAGTTTGTTGATGTTTTTGATGCACGCAAAACGATCTTGTTATTTTGGTGAAAACGCTCTATTCTTTACCAATAGCCCTTTTCACAGTTAACCTGAAATATTTGCATAACAATACAGTTAAACATAGAAGCGAGGCAATTCGGGCACAAGCTGCAAAACATCGTGATTTTCTTGAGTTCCTTGGACTATGTTAGTATAAAAATAGTTTTAAAACGGAGAAGAACTAAATATACAACTCTTTTGGTTGAAGTTTGCCGTAAAGTTCATAAAACGATCTCGCTGTTGCTTATGCGAATCTACTCTAAATAGAGAAGATTCGTTTTACAATTTTTTCTAAAAACAACGTAAACTTAAAGAATTGTAGTTCTTCTATATTTTAAAACTGTTTTTATATTAAAGGGTTTAAGAAGCTCAAGGAAAACACGATGTTTTGCAGCTTGTGCCCGAAATTGCCTCGCTTCCATGTTCAAGTGTATTGTTATGCAAATATAACAAGTTAACCGTGAAAAGGGCTATTGTTGTTCCGTTTGCTGTTGTGCTCATCCTCGGAGATAGTCGGGACGAGACGAAGTAAATCGGGCAAACTCGGGCGTGACGAACAAGAACGAGCGCCGCGCCGATTTACTTCGTCTTGACCCGACTAATATTGCCCCTGGGTCTCCGAGGATGCTGGGCTTACCGAGTAAGCTCCTATTTACGTATAGCGCGCCATGAAGTGGTCCTGATAGGCACTTAAATTTCCCCGAATAAAACGATTTATAGTTTCTAAAGACACAGTTGTGTTGCGTGGAAGGGTAGCTGTAGCCTGCGATCAGGCGACTCGGCTCGCTTCGCTCGCAGATTTTCTTCGTTCTCGCTCCAGGCAGCGACTCGGCTCGCTTCGCTCGCAGATTTTCTTTAGGAGCCTGATCTCAGGCGAGAGTAGCTGAAACTTTACCATGGCAGACTCTTCAAAAAGCGCAACCTCGTTCCCAGGGCTTTTCTCTTCAAGGGGCACGGGCGGGAAAAGGCCCTGGCATCGGCTGGTCACGTGGTGATCTTAAATATTCATTACAACAAACATTACATTATTTAGCATTGTGATTCCCGGGAACGTCGCGTAAATTGCCCGTTCCGAAGTTCAAATGGAGACTGGGGACGAGTTTTTAAATTTAAATTTAATTAAAAATTGGAGCCCGTCACAAGAAAGATCACATTAAAATTAGTCAGTTTACCAAGTTTGAGGTTGTTTCGTTAGATTGCAACCATGTAGAAGGCTTTTAAAAATCAGAAAAATTAGAGACTTTGTATGGATTTGGGGGACGCCATCTCTGAATTAGAGACGTTTGTATGAAATTTCGGCGACCTTTGACAGCTCACAGCCTGGTTACTATGTAATGTAACATAACCAAACTCGGTGAACTTACTCATTTTCATGTGATCTTTCTGGTGATTGGATTATTTTTTTAATATGACGTAATTTGAACAATAGGTAAACTAGTGCCCAGTTTCTTTTTGAACTTCGGAACGGGCAATTAGTAAATCTGGACACGAGGTTGCAAAAAGCGCTTGATGCAAGTGAGAGCAACGCGTGGACTGATGGGAAGGATATTAGAGAGCTGTGACCATCCAGCGATAAGTAACTTTTTATTTATATTTCTGTTTTTCAAAGTTAGTATAAATGTACAAGTTATCATTTATTTCCCTGGTGTTTAGTATTATTCAGTCTCAATGAAATACCGTCAAATTCCAATAATAATCCCTGGGCTTATATTTGTCCATAGTTAATAGAGGGAAATGGTTATGAAGCCCGGCAAACTTCAAAGGAGCAAACAAAGAGGCCAAGATTTATGTTGGAAGGTCCATGACCGTGCACTTTTTTGTTTTGCGTTCATACACTATGCATGAATTACGTAATCACGTTTCTATTGGTTAGTTGCTTGAACACACGTAACCACCTATTGTATTTTGTCAGGTTTTGTGCACGGTCAACCCCCAAAATAGCGAACAAAAACATATAACAAAGAACTTTGCCGGCTTCATAACCATTTCCCTCTATTAACTATGATTTGTCCAAATGGCGTTTTTGGTGGGCTTATCTTCAGGGTGCGGCTCTCGAATTTTGCGTTTTAGAAATGTTTGAGCTTTTATTTGGAAGAGATTTTGCGAAAAACAGTCATCAAATGAATATCACAAGTCTCTGAACATACTGTAACGACATAAAATACAAAACAAGCTCTACGGCTTACAATCGGAAGAAGTTATATCATTCTAAATCTAAATATTTATTTTTTCTGCTTTTAAGACTTGGAGGGGGGTATTTTTCGGCGGGGGGAGGGGGGATTTTCGTTGGGGGGGGGGATAATATCAGGGGAATTATTATCGTAATTTTACGGTACACTTTGAAATCCAGCTTCAATTTCCCTTGAAAGAGTTTTGCTCTTTCTTGATATGATCAAATCCTATATTATCATCACCTGCCTACTGGAATTTGTCATAAAATGTAAAGAGAAGATAGGATATGATCACAGAGCTAAGTGTAGCAGCTAAGGGGAGGACCGTTTAACTTCTGAGGGGGGTTGGGTGATTTTGAAAAAAAATATCCTGCAAGCACACTTGTACAAGAAAAGAATTCGTGCACACGACCACTGCCGAAAAAAATTCCCTGCCAGACACTACCTGATGGGCTGACACATGCAACTTCAGAAAATATCACGCACACACATGCCCCGAGAAAAAAAAATTATTTTGCATGAAAGGGTTTGAAAAAAAGAAATTCGCGCCTATACCAAATCACATCAGATTGAGACGGATTGCAACGACGAACTTAAGGCATCGGTAACGTAGCTCCTTTAACAATGCCAATCTAGGAATATATGTGACCGTAACGGACTGTTTTGATCACTTAAACTAAGAGCTTTTTTAAGCGGTTAAGAAACAAAACCATTAAACGCATCTTTTAAATGATTTCAGTCTTGAAATGATATTTAGCTTGACGAAATAGCTGAGGAATCCATTGTCTGTTGATGGCGGCGCGTTACAAACTTCTGGAGAGTTGTTTTCCTTGGATGACCTGCTGGATTTCGTGTAAATCAAGCGTCTCGTACTTCAGCAAAGCTTCCGCTAAGCGGCCGTGTTCCTTGGAGTGCATCTGGAGTATACTTCTGGCTCTTTCGTACGACTCCTACGACAGAACAACCGTTAATTACAAACAACAAATGACTTTTGAACAGGGGTTTCATTAATTTTGAAGTAAGCGGCTTACCATGGTGGAATTGGCGGCTGTGACCAATAAAGGGGCCGTAATGCCCCTTTATACTAGGGGTATTTTGTAAATGTAGAAGCTCGGAAATGCAATTTCCAGCATTCTGGGAGTCAAATCTAGTGCTATATATGACAATTTTTATCGATCACAGTATTTTAAACGATCTTGCGATTGTTCTATATGAAGTTTGGAGTTTGAAGACTTACACTGTTACAGTCGTTGTTTTTTTCTTTCATAAATCTTATAAGTAAACTCTCAGAAGGCCAGAAGGCTTGATTAGTAAGCGGCGGCAAGAGGCAACGTAGGCGGCGGTAGACCGCCGGTAGCCGGCTTCTAATGAAACCCCTGCTTTTGAAGCTAATCAAGTACAGTCGAGCCCCTATTAAGCGGCCACCCCTGTTAAGCGACCAGTTATCAAAGTCCCGAAACTATTTTTTCAGTACAATACTGTAAATAAAACCCCTATTAAGCGGCCACCCCTGTTAAGCGACCAGTTATCAAAGTCCCGAAACTATTTTTCAGTACAATACTGTAAATAAAACCCCTATCAAGCGGCCACCCCTATTAAGCGGCAGCGGCCACCTTTTGGGCTGTCCCGATGGGGGTTCTTCTATTGTTTTTACCTCTATTAAGCGACCACCAAGAATCAGTAGTTTGGCCTTGTTTTGTAAGACCTGATGACAGATAAGAGTCCGAAATAGAAGGTAACGACTGATAAAAATATTCAACACACGTTTATTATCATCTTGACATGATTCCGTTGTCACTTATCTTTTGACTTTCTACTAAGCCTTATGCTAATTTATGACGAACCACTATTAAGCGGCCAACCTCTATTAAGCGGCCATTTGCCATTTCCCAGAAGGTGGCCGCTTAATAGGAGTTCAACTGTATTCGAACCAGGCCACATTGGTGGGAGGCGAGCGCGCTCACCACTGTACCATCCCTGCTCGTCAGGTTTCGGTTTTTGTTTAACCCTTTCACTCCCAGAGTCAACCTTGATTCAATAACTGTGGTTGTACCTTTCGCGTATGTGGATGAAAGCCTAGTGTGTGACCATTCAAATGAAAGCTATTGAGCAGTACTTTCATATGGTACTGTTTGTTTTTGACAATTTTGCAAAATGAAATTCAATATTTTTTCGTCAATTTTTAACCTTAGCCGACTCTTAGGAGTGAAAGGGTTAAGCCGATTTTCTGCCACTGGGTCTCTAAGGATACATTCATTACCAAAAAAATGCGTTACCCACCTTAAGAAGCTGCTTGATTTCACTTTCAATCAATGCCTGTAACTCAGGACTCGAACTTCTCGACATCCTTCACCTGAACCATACCAACCTAGAGCACACAGACCAGGTTAAAGTCTGTTCTAATCCAATTTTAAGTCAATTTTTTTGTGAAGTATAAAATTACCTACACATTGAAAGAAACCTAAAATAATTATTTAATATTAAACCAAACTGGAACAAGGACGGTTCAGCATGGAGAAGATTAAGAGGGATACATTTCTTGTCCAATAACACAACACATTTAATGTGTGAATTTAAGACGGTTTTCCGTCTAAGACGAATTTTCCGTCTGATTTTCCCGTCGGGAAACTCGTCTTTAGACGGGAAACTCGTCTTTAGACGGAAAACTCGTCTGATATGAATCCGGTGAAGGAAGGACGAGTTTCCCGTCTTAAATTTATCCGTCCATTTTCCGTCTAAAACGACGGGAGAATCAGACGGAAAACTCGTCTTAAATTCACATTAGACGAGAAAATCAGGACGAGTTTCCTGTTTGCTAGACACTGGAACTGGAAATTCAGCAATTGCTTCTGGGATAGAAATGTAACCTGGCCTCATACTCGTCATATTCTCCGACGGCTCTAAGTCATTTACCCGTCTAATTTTACCGTCCTTAAATTCATATTACACGGAATTTCGTCCGTCTTTTTTCCCGTCTTCTAATATGAATTCGCTAATGACTCCGACCAGCGATCGAACCCGGACCACTCGATCCGGAGTCCAACACGCTTACCATTAGACCAACGCGTCTCCTACATAGACCAAGGTCAACTTGAAGCATTAATCAAGCTAACTGAAGAGATTTAGAACCTCTAATATAAAGCCCCTTCCACACGAGCAAGTTTTCCTTGACAAGTTTTCACTTGACAATTTTTCCTTGCTCGTGTGGAAAGGGAAATTTGGCAATTTTTTCCTTGGCAAGTGTCCTTGTTCCCTTTCCACACGAGCAAGGAAAAATTTTAAATGAAAACTTGTCAAGGAAAACTTGCTCGTGTGGAAGGGGCTTAACGCTGTGGGAGGTGCAGTTTCCTAATGGTTATTTGTCCGTTAGACTCCGAATCAAGCAGTCCGGGTTCGAGCCCTGGCCGGGGTCATTGTGTTGTGTTCTTGCGCAAGACAATTTACTCTGATCATAGTTTTTTTTTTTTTTTTTTGACTCTGACCATAGTTAAGGACGGTGCCTCCTAATACCAAAGTATTTTTGCGCGGTTTATGACTATGCGGGAAAAGCAGATCTTAGCAAGGGCTATTGGATTCCAAAAAGAAAATTGGGGGTAACCACGCATTTTTCAGAGATAATCAAGCTTCAATCTGGAAAAAATGCTGAAATAGCATTTTCTCGGAAAAAAAGAAAAAACATATTTTTTCGCAGATTCCCTTTGAATTTGCCTTGACATACACGAAAGCAACAATAAATATAAAAAAGCTTTAAAATACTTAACAAATGGTAATATAACAACTACTGTTTATGTGTTTTTTAATTAAAAATCATCGCAACGTAGCCATTATCAACCCTGACAGCTCTCCTCTGGTATACCAAAAATACAGTCTAAATAACTTTTGCACACAACAAAAAATTAATCATATGTTTAATAGGCTTACCGCTTCCATTTTATAACATAAAAAGTAGGGGTCACCACGCGTTTTTGTAAGTTATATGAAGAAAACGACCATATATTTCCCTGCCGAACTTAGCCTTAAAGAGATTTTGCAATGTTCTGTATGTGCGCGCGCTTATGACGCGAGAAATTATGCGCAGAACGTATGCGCAGTAACAATAGGAGGCACCGTCCTTAATAGAGGGAAATGGTTATGAAGCCCGGCAAACTTCAAAGGAGCAAACAAAGAGTCCACGACCGTGCACATCTTTTGTTTTGAGCTCATACACTATGCATGAATTACGTAATCGCAACGTTTTCTATTGGTTAGTTGCTTGAACACACGTAGCCACCTATTGTATTTTGTCAGTTTTGTGCACGGTCAACCCCCAAAATAGCGAACAAAAACATATAACAAAGAACTTTGCCGGGCTTCATAACCATTTCCCATAACTATGCTCTGACAGAGTCGCTCTCCACCCAGGACGTTACAATTTGAAAACATCGCAAAGTTGCACACTAGGTAACCGGGTGATTTGTAGTACCTTGTCGCTCATGCCGTATATTGACACCATGGCATGTGCAATCTTGTTTGAGGATTCCATGTCACTTGCAGCTCCTGTCAGACAAAAACCAAAATCATACATAAGAGCGGTTTTCAATTGAGTGTCGAATGTAATACGGAATTGCTTTGGTTTTGCTTTACTGTGCTCTGTGATTGGTTTAAAAAACTCGCGCCACCTTCTCAACCAATCAGATGCAAAACCAAAACCAACCGCGACTTGGTCACACGCGTTTTTCCCGCGCTTGGCGCAGGTTACGTGTATTTGTTCCGAGCTCGCATTGGTTCGTTGTATTGTTTTCGTTTGTTGTGATTGGCCATTGTAATGGCTTTGGTTTTGGTTTCACGACACTCAATTGAAAACCGCTCGAACGCTACGTTTTATTCACAAGCTTTAGCACTATTCTTCCATCTCTTCGAGGTTTCAAGCTCCAGTGGTGTGTGGCCCGAGTACAGACTGTACCTTTCTACCAACACGTACCCATTGTTATGTTCTCTTTGCCAAAAATAAGCTCCTCTGCCACTCGTCCACCCATTGCCACGTCAAGTCTCGCTAAAAGCTGGGCTTTGGACCAGTTTAACTCGTCCTTCTCCGGTAACTGGGAAACCTTTAAGAAAAAAAATATTGACGTTTTTTAGAACGTTTTTTTCAATTGAGCGTTGAAAGTAATCCGGTTTTGGTTTTGCTTGACTACGCTCTGCGATTGGTTTTAAAAACTCGCGCCACCTACTCAACCAATCAGATGTAAAACCAAAAACCAATCGTGACTTGGTCGCACGCGTTTTCCCGCGCTTGGCGCAGGTTACGTGTATTTGCTTCGAGCTCTCATTGGTTCATTGTGTTGTTTACGTTTGTTGTGATTGGCCATTATAATTCCTTTGGTTATGGTTTTACAACACTCAATTGAAAACCGTTCTAACCCACCTAACATTAACCCTGCTCTGTTCTCGGAAGCAGTATTGGAGACTAGAGCAGGAAGGTCGACTTCAGAACGGCTCTTTTAAAAGTTAAACGACTCGTGCACGAGCCTCTGTTGAGCCAAAGCAATTCCCGTCTGCGTATCGACTACATTTCGGTCAGCAAACTTTGTCTTTGCCTGATTACGACACTTTTACAGTCCTGAGAGACGCGAACTGTGTTCGATCGCGATCCGGGGTCACTGTGTTGTGTTCTTGGGCAAGACACTTTACTCTAAGAGTGTCTCTCTCCACCCAGGAGTGTAAATGAGTACCGGCAAAATATCAAGGCAACCTGACAAAAATACTGAGGGGGGAGGGTGTGCCTACCCTGGGTGCTAGACTGCTAGTCCATTGCAGGCAACCCCCAGCATTTTGTCAGGTTGCCCAGACTATTTACCGGTACCCATTTATACTCGGATACTGGGTACAGAGAGGTGCTGCGAGAGTAAAGTGTCTCGAACCCGGATGATCTCTCGATCAACCAACCAACTTAACCCTTTCACTCCCAAGAGTGCTAAGTTCAAAACTAAGAAGAAAACTTGAATTTCATTTTGCAAAATTGTCAAAAACAAACAGTACCACTTGAAAGTACTGCTCAGTAGCTTTCATTTGAATGGTCACACACTAGGGTTTCATCCACAGACTTAAAGTTAGAACCACCTTGTACAGCATAATAAACAGTACCACATGAAAGTACTGCCTCAATGGCTTTCATTTGAATGGTCACACACTAGGGTTTCATCCACAGACGCGAAAGGTACAACCACAGTTATTGACTTGAGGTTTGACTCTGGGAGTGAAACGGTTAAACTAACTACTATTAGTCGACGGCCTGTCTCGTTTATTTATTTGGCAATAAAGAATCCACTGTACGTACCATTCCCAAAGCATCACCTCGCGGTACAATGGTTGCTTTGTGTATGGGCAAAGCCTCTGGAGTGTACAGGGCCACTAATGCATGTCCACCCTCATGATATGCCACCAGTTTCCTGTTCTTGGCTTCAATGACTGCACTCTTTCGTTCGGGACCTTTAACATAGCAAAGTCATATTTCAGTAAAAATAAAAAATAAATATTGCAATACGACGTTTCGATGTTTCTACCCTGGGTTACCAGAGGCATCTCTTGCACGGTTTTCCGGTTCCGGTGTTCTCGCGCGAGAGAGAGAAACAAACCTCTGGTACCCAGGGTATGATGCTTCTAACATCATTATCAAGTTAGAGTGACAGTAAGAAGGTGACAGATGATATAAATTAATGAAAATTAGCCAATTTTCTCAAGTTTGCCATTCGCAATCCGTCTTAATCTTCTCCATCCTCAACCATCCTTGTTCCTGTTTGGTTTCTTATCACATCTTTGGTGTTTTTCTACCTTAGTAAACTATTATTTTGAGGCTTTCTTCAATTTGAAGGTCATTTTTGCACTTGGCAAAAAATGACTTAAAATATCGTGACATAGCTCCTTAAGTTATGTAAACATTGAGTTTGATTGCACGCTCGTAAACGAGGCAATCGAATTGATTTCAGCACTTTTCAAGTACCGAAAAGTTGCCATTCAAATGCGGTTTTGACTTTCCGTGATCCTCGTGCATGTGTTTTCCAAAAGGTGAATTGGAAAATTGATGATGAAAATGAAACGTGAGCTGTGTTCAGCAACGTGTCGGTCGTATTGCAATAATTTTTGTATTTTTACTGAAGTTTTAGTAAACTTTTAGTCAAAGTAATATTTAGCACAAGTAAGTAAATCAATTCCACAACGACCACCCTGGTGAGAATTACCTGGCCGTTGTAGAGAGGTGGCCGTTGTAGGGAGGTTTCAATAAGAGTAAAGTGTATGGATCGGCGCACGGTCAGGACGAAAAATCCTGGCTGTTGTAGAGAGGTGGCCGTTAGTGGAGGTTCGAGTGTAGTTACTAGTTTAAGGCGGGGGCGTGGCCGAGGGTTTCGGGCGCTGGATTTGAAATCTAGAGGTCCCTGGTTCAAATCCTCCACCCTGCCACTAGCTGGATTTGCTCTCGGTAGTCCCGAGTTCAACTCCTCGGCCACGCTATATAAACAGTGTAAATAGCCAACTGGTTAGCCTCTCACCAGTTGGGATTCTTAACAAGTTTATGTTCAATTTGTTGATTTACAGTGTCCACAATTAGCACAGCAGTCCTAGTTAATCAAAACGTCGCTTAGTTTATGATCAACTTACAGCAACTGTTGATCGAGCAAACAAGTGCCGGCTTTGGCAAATCTTCGTGCAAACACTAGAAGAGTTTCCGAATCTTTTTATCCAATCAGAAATTAGCGCGAGCACTCACGAGTACTCCGAAAGCAATCGCGCCAGGAAATACGTCATGTTGCTTAGCAACTTCGAAAACGAACACCGCGGGCTCAGTCCCATCACGGAGGCGGGATTTCGCCATAAACTCGTACTTGTTCTCCCGACAATGGCCGATCCTCCACTGTGCAGTACGCACAGGAGAGATTGTGTGACAAGCAAACAAGGCTTCTATGTAGAAGAGCAAATCAAACACTTACCCATGAGAATTTTGTCTCTTGCAAATTCAAGATGCTTGGTCGTAACACTGGAGTCTCCTTCGCTTGCAGCGTAAATCGCAGCCACATTTGCCATGTTAGCTAGGTCAGCACCTTAGAAATGAAGCAAGAATTACATCAATCATTCATACAATTCATACAAGTTAGTTTTTAAGAACGTTGTACTTAACGTTCTATACAATAGTCAGTGTCAAACACATTTCAGATTTTGATGTCTATTCCTGACTGCAATTTCAGTATTTTTCGTATCCATACAATTGTCCCGGGGTGTTTAATCGAACAAAATAAAAAAAAAGCAATCGAACACCAATCAAACAATTGGTGTTCGATTGCGTTCGGTAATCGAACATAATCGAACATCTAATTTTGTGTGAGTTCGATTATCGAACAAATCGAACAAAATCGAACTCATTCGAACAAAATCGAACGCAATCGAACCGAATCCGGTTCGATTTTGTTTGGACTGCATCTCTTGACGATTCGATAATCGAACGTTCGATTGTGTTCGATTGCCGAACGCTCAATTAGACACCCCAGGAATTGTCATTGAAGGGCCGGGAGCCGCATAACCGACCTATGTTCACTTTTCGGACACTTTTTTTGTGGCCTTCAATTCATTCGAAAAACAATGCCCTGTATTTTTTGTCCAGGTTTGGCCCGTAATTTTGTAGAAAATTCCACAGGTTTTTTCATTAACATTGATTTATTGAACTAATTAGTAATCACTGGCTGGAAACAAAGTTGTTAAGAAAAAAACAACAAGGGAACTTTTGCGTGAAAATACGGAACAAATCGCAAAAATAAGAACCCACAAACATTTAGAGTCGCATGGTATTCGTACCTGAGAAGCCAACAGTTCCCCTGGCAAGTACTTCGATATCGACATCTGAAAGATAAGACAACAAGGTCAGTAATAATTCATAAAGAGCCAAGACTTTGGATGATTTTTGGAAATCTTCGGTAAAATTCAAGTCATCTTCGGAAATCTTCCAAAGTCTTCAGGGAAACTTTGCACTCTTCGGAAGTCCTCGGACGATCTTTGGAAATCTTCTAGTAATTTTGCCCCGGGCAAACCAAAATTAACGAAAAATGCCCTCTGTCTTAACCAATCAGAATTCAGTAATTTTGCCCTCTATGTTATTACAATAATAATAACACGTGAACTCTACTCAATCAACTGTTGTGTTTTTCGCAGTGTTAAGGCAAACTGACAGACTTCTGTCCCTGGTTGTTCAAAGGACGGATAATGCTATCCATCGGATAAATCACTATTCACAGAAACATTTCTTTCACGATTTAACCAGTAGAAACCTTATCTCTCTTTTGAACAAAGGGGGCCAGAACTTCATATTGTCATTACACGATACTAGCCTGCGTCGCAGACGCACTCAAGTCCATCTGCGACGCAGGCTACCAAATACATGCAGTTAATAAACATACGTACTATCAGCAACTTCTATATTCTTTAGATGAAGCTTCAGGATGTCATGTCGACCTTTAACATCGGGCATGGGTACTTTTATCTTAGTGTCGAATCTACCAGGTCTGACAAGTGCCCTGTGTGAAAGACAAAACAATAATTAGAATTCATACAAGCCCAATTTGTCTAGTAATTAATCAGACTGTGAGCACGAGGTTTCTATCGACGGACAGTTGGTGAGGGGCAAAGCCCCGAGTCAACTATCAAAGCCGATAGAAACTGAGAGCAACTAGTCTACTACAGTCGAAGCTCTCTGAGCGGACACTCTCGTAAGCGGACAGCTCTACTTACGGCCACCTTGACACACTGTTTAAACTTAAGCTCATACAAACTCTGTATTTACACATACCCATAAGCAGCCAGCTCCAACCAATCAATCAATCAATCAATCAAACGATCAAGCAAGCAAGCAATCAATCAATCAATCAATATTATTAATAAACTTTATTTACATGTCAAAATCTTCTAGCTGTCCGCACAAGTGGACTACTACCTGTAATTGGGGACACTCACAGTATTTAAGAATATTTACAATGAAATTACAATAACATAACACTTTTTCTACTTCCCAAGGGTGTCCACTTACGGGAGTTTCGACTGTGCTTATTTTAGCATAACCCAGTAGCTGAGCGACTTATTGACGTTTTTTTATTTGAACAATATTTTAACCTCGACATTTGCTCTAAGAGCAGTATTGTTTAATACCTTCCGGCCATAATGTATGAAAAATTGTGTGTGTGCACCAAGGCTGTCTGTGTAGCCAATCAGATTGCAAGAATAATCAACAAGGCTAGGCTAGAAGCCTAATAGTAACTGAGCTTACTTGTCCAGCACTTCAGGGAAGTTTGTTGCTCCAATCACGACGATTCCTTCTGATTTTTCGAACCTGTCAAAAGAAAATAAATATTATCTATTAAACTTTACTGAGCCTTTCAGAAATACGGGAACTTGGACTGAAGTTTAAAACCCAACTAACGACTGCGTTTTTCGCTTGTGCTTGTGTTTATTTCACCTAATAATTTTTTATTGGTACACACTTGAGTTCTCTTGTGCTTATGCTTGTGCTTTAATAGTTAATTAGAACCAGGATGCATCGGCTCACAAGAATTTGTTTTATAGAAATGATCACAAATGGGACAATGCTTTTGATATATAGTTTGCCTGACAAGCTGACATGCACACACCATTAACAGTCAACTTACCCGTCCAATTCAACAAGCAACTGATTCAGGGTCATTCTTGAGTAGGGCTGGTGATCGTGAACAATTCTGGTGCCTCCTATAGCATCCAACTCATCAATGAACACTATGCAGGGAGCATGTTCTCTAGCAGCAGCTGAAATCGAACAAACATGCATGCACTCGTAAAATTGAAACAGAGCTATAGTCTGTATATTCAATTTACAACTACAATTTAGCATCCTACAGTAAATTAATACTCTTTTCAAAATTATGAAAAAACTTCATGGGGAGGGACGGGGGGGGGGGAGGGCTTGTACATCCAAGGGGCGAAAGGGTCAATCTGGTATTGTTAGCCATTTGACATGCAAACGAGGCAAAAGGGTCAATCTGGCATTGTATTGGCTCATTAGCCTCATTTCAGATTTGTAGGCTTGATTACCAGCCACTGTTCGGGAAAATGAGCCAGAACGAAGACCGGACTCGAGAGGGCGGCGGAAATCAAGCCTAACTCATTTGCATACTTTTTAAAAACAAAAGAAAATTTGACTGTGGGCTCAACAATAATAACAGTAGTGCAGTTCTAACTTTTTTGTCTGTCGACAAAATCCTATGGTGTGACCATTCATATCAAGCCTCTTCAGCAGTACTTTTACAAGGTACTATTAAATACCAAATTTCATTTTTGTAAAATAATGAAAAACAAATTTTGTTTTTCATTATTTTACAAATAAAATGAAATTTGGTATTTTTCTTGAATTTTGATGTTTGACACTCTTGGGAGTTAAAGGGTTAAAGTTCAAAAGTTAACCCGACATCTGGATTAGCACTAAATAATTTATACATAATTGTTTCTTGCACACTTACAAAAGAGATTTCTGACTCGTGCAGCCCCAACACCAACAAACATTTCGTCAAACTCTGAACCGGAACAGAAGAAGAATGGAACTCCAGCCTCGCCTGCGACAGCCTTGGCGAGAAGAGTCTTCCCAGTCCCTGGCGATCCAATCAGAAGCACCCCTAGAAACAACAAACAATGACATCACCAAGTTAGTAAAACAACAAAAGTACAAATTGAAAATGTGCGAGGTGCAGTGGCCTAATGGTTAGCGCGATGGACTAAGGATCGAGCGGTCTGGGTTCAAGCGCTCGCCAGGGTCATTGTGTTGTTGTGTTCTTGGGCAAGACACTTTACTCTCACATGGGTACCAGCGACAAAATGCTGGGGGGTAACCTGCATTGGACGAGTATCCTACCCAGGGGGAGTAGCAATACACCAAGTCGGCTTCATGCTACGGAAATCTGGAAAAGTTTCAGCCGTGTGGGCCAGTTTGGCCCCGAACTACAAACTGACAATGATTGAACAACTGAAGAAATTTGTACGTACCGGTCGGCATTTTTCCTCCGAGCCTTTTGAATCTGTCTGGGTTTCTCAGAAACTCAACCACGTCCTTTAACTCTTGTTTTGCCTCTTCCACCTAAGAGACAATTTAATACATTAATGAAAATTAATGCATTTTTGCATGTGGCCTTCAATTCATTCAAAAAACAATGTCCTGTATTTTTTTCCAGGTTTGCCCCGTAATTTTGGAGAAAATTGGAAGGATATGGACACAGGCTTTTTCCTTTTAACAATTATTGATCTACAGTCAAACCTCCCGTAAGCCGACACCCTCGGGACCAGAAAAAGTGTCCGGTGTCCGCTTATGGGAGGTTAAAAAGGTGCATGTAGTGTTTGTATGTAGCTGGGAACATGACCAAGTGTCTGCTTACGAGTCCGCCTACGAGAGGTGTCCGTCCGTGGAGGTTCAACTGTAATATTAGAAGTCGCACTTGACTGGAAACAAAGGAGAGATGCTAGAGTGTTGTTAAGGAAAAAACCCCGTGTCCATATCTATAGAATGTTCTCCAAAATTACTGGTCAAAATAACGAGGCAAATAATTTTCTTTAATATTGTAAATTGAAAGCCACATGCAAAAAATCAACCAAATCTGTGCAAAACAACAACAACAAAATGACCTAAAAGTCAATATACCCGTAGATCAGGTATGCCCTGACCCTTCAATTTGTTTGTACAACTTACCCCTTGAACATCAGCAAATCTGCAGTTTCTGTCCACATTGTCGGGGTGGATATCTTTCTGATTGGAGCTCACTGACAAAACAAACGGTTCAGTTACATTAATTTTGCGATAACACAGTTCAAGTTGGGAAACAAAATGTAAGTAATTAAAGTTCCAACGCGCTAACCATTACGCCACAGCATGTCCCACAACATTGTGGGACATGCTGTGGCCTAATAGCTACAACGCGTCGTCCAGACTTCGGACCGACAAGACGAGCGGTCCAGTTTCAAGCCCTGGCCGTGGTCACCTGCAGTATTGTTTACATTGTATACATGTAATTATATAAGTTCAACAAATTCAAATTTAACATTAAACAAGCACTGCAACTGACTCGAAACTTGTCTTTGAAACGTTATGTTTATTCTTAACACTTTTAAGTACAGTGTACTACTCATAAATTTTACCAACTTCAAGTAAATATTCAAGTAAAGATTCCTACTCACACTTCATTTGGAGTTGTGCCTCAATCACCGAGAGAATCAGAAACAAAGCCACCAGAAACCTGAACGTGTTCCAAAGTTGTTCCTTGAAAAATGCACCTATCCACAGAAAAGAAGGTATATTTAGTTAGTTTCAATATTCCAATAGCATTTAAGGGTGAAATTTTATCAATGGAGGGCTGATTGTTTGAAAAATGTAGAGGATTTATAGTACAGTGTATAGAAAAGTCACTGGAGAGCAAGCAAGCTTAAGGTCTTGGTATCCAGCAATGTTTCCCACACAAGTCTTCTAAATTTTCAGTGACATCTCAGTAACTTTTCATGACATCACTAAATTTAAAAGTACATTCAACTCTCGCCTTGTGGACACCCTGTTATTACGGACACCTGCTACTACGGACAAAATCCAGCCCTCACCCCAGCGAAAACTTGTAGGTTTGAATGAAAATATTACTCCCGACGCTTAATTGCGGACTCTCGTTATTACGGACTCCAAGACAACGTCCCGAGGGTGGCCACTATAATGAGAGTTGACTGTAAACGCAAGACGCAAGACGCAGCTCCTTTTCTGGCTGATACATGTAAGTCAGAAATGACTAAAATGTGCTAAATATGACTTAATTACTTTCACCAACATGTACAGGTCTAAACAATAACTTTAACATTGCGCACACTCACCTTTCTGGTTTTGGGTGATAACATACATAGGACTCTCTTCAGTTCCTGTTTGAATGCCGGTGGGAGAGGCCACTGTCCCATATGGAGATGGGCTACTGTGTTCACTGGATGACAATAACATCTGTAGACAAAGAAGTTTTTTGTCAGGTTGCCTTAAGTTTACATTGTAGTTAACAGTTCGCCGGTACACATTTATACCCTGAGTAGAAAGAGGCACTGTTAGAATTATCAAAGTCAGGCATGGATCCAGACCGGTTTCCAACGTTTTATGGAAATCGGTCAGATTTCTTTTTTCCAGGGAATGAAATGGTAAACTCCCGAGTTGGTATATAGAGGTTATTCAGCGGAAAGTTGTGTAATACGGCTGGGTATTTTTACAAGTCAGTTTTATTTTTTCGAGCCTTTAGGCGAGAAAAAATAAAAACTGACGAGTAAAAATGCCCAGCCGTATTACACAACTTTCCACTGAATAAATTGTTTATTATACGACATAATATATTTCCTAAAATATAGGCTTTCAACAGTGTTTTCCGTAGCGCGCGGTCAGGGGGACTGAGACCCGTTGAATACAGTCTCATATTTGCTCTCCTCTTTGTGCGTATTCGCACTCCAAAACGTCATGTCGTATAATAAAGTAGGATATTACCCATGCGACAGTCGGAAAGTTACAGTATGTGACAAACGTTTTCTAGCGAGCAAACCAATTGTTAGCGTCAAGAACTTAGGAATAATATTGATGTTTTGTAGAATCAAATCTGAAATGTTTTCCAGGGAACCATGCACATGGACTCTGATCTTCTAGTGCACAGTTGGGAAACGGTCATATTTTGTCCTGGATCCACGCCTGAAAGTGTCTTGCCCAAGAACACAACACAATGAGCTGATTGGCAATTGAACCCGCAGTGATTTCTAGTGGGGATGAAATGTTTTTGTTCTTCTTGTGCTTGTGCTTATGTCATGGTTAATTATTATTGTAGTGAGGACAACACAATAACTGTTTATTAATAATAATAATAATTATTATTATTATAAGAACGAGTGTGTCCATTCAGACTTCTTTATAGCTCACAAGTGGTTGTGCTTATGGTTTAACTCAACAAAACATTCTTATTATTATTGTACCTTTCAATGCTCAATTAAGTATAAAAATTATTTAGTACCTTCTTTATGTCGCCATGGTTTATTTTGTCAGTCAACACCAGTGCCTACAACATCACGGAAACAATAATCATAAGTGACTGCAAAATATTCAATAAGAACCAGGGTTGGAAACTTACATGTAATATTGAGAGCCTTTTCCATCTCCAGGGGTGAAATACATACACTTTGTACGCACCTTCCCAGATTAGTTTTCACTCACCACCCAAACCAAAATAGCCCCCCCCCCCCCCCCCCTGCTCCAGCCAAACCTTGGATGTAAATCGCGATGTTTCGACTGCTTACTGCTCGTCTTCATCAACCATCCATTTGTACTGTACATGTATTGCCACTGACACTACTATATATGGAAAATGTTTACTATTTCCTAATTAAAGAGACACACTGATAGTTTGTAATGTAAATCCAAGATGGAATACCTTCAAGTACTCGTTTGTGACAGACTCGTCTATGGCATATTTTCTACTTTCATATCTCTTCACAACATAGTTTGGGTCCTCATGAACCAATGCCTGCAATGTACACACAAAACAATGGTAACATGGATAAGCGTCAAACTCTCCTTACTGGTCGATCTCTGTGAACTCACTAGGTAGTAGGTAAGCCACACTTGGACTGGCTCACACTGCCAGAACTTACATGTATCCCGGTTTCTGTAGCATGAAGCTGACTAGGAGTATTGTGACTCCCCCTGAATGGGATACTAGTCCATTACACACAATGCAAAACTCATAGCTCACATTGAAACCGGGATTGGGTTGGGTTGGGGGACTTAATAGAGGGGGGGTGGGCTTATTAATAATGAATCTTCCCTGAAAGGGGGGCTTAATAGCTCCAGGGAGGGGAGGGAGCTAAATACAGGACATTTACCGTAAACACCGGCGTATAAGCCGCACCTTTTTCCCCAGAAATTTCATTCCAAATCGAGGGTGCGGCTTATCTGCGAGAACATTTATCAAAGGTTCTGTAAATTTTCCCCAATTAACACTTTCATGTAGTCATACCCTTCACTAAATGATAGAGTTGAAATTACATGTAAAAAAAACCTATTAAAACACGATTGACACAAACGATTGATACAAACATCGAACACTCGAAACAACTGACAAAGTAAGTTTTTTTTAAGTAATGATCCGTGTAAAAACTAGGCAGGCCAAATGCAAAATCGATTAAAAGGTGTAAAGTCTTAATTATTAATTTCAATTAAATGGACGAATTTGATTGGTCAAGATCGAAAAATTGCGAAAAAAACGACGAAAAAAGAGAAAAAAAACACCTTTTTTGGCATTATCTACCCCATGCCCCTATTCTTTAGCTCTCGGCCAAGTTTGGGCATTGTTCTATGCGCCAATCAAAAGTTAGAGACGAAAGTGTGTTGACCTCGCGAAATTTACGCGACGCGCCATATTGGAGTTGTGAAGGAAAGTGTCTTCCATTTGGTAATCGGACGTGTAAATCTGCCTCCTATCCTCGTTTTTCTATTGTGTAAGATGCATTTATGAATTCCACCTTATTTTATGTCTGCTACAAGTCTCTTAAATTTCTTTCAAGAACGTTTGTTGCTGCCCGTAACATGACCACATGTTGACGACGGGACGCGAAGGTACCGGCGATGAGAGTGACACAGTATTTATTGCAATTTGTGTACCCTGGTTATGTGGAAAGGACGTTGTATGGCAAAGGAAGTACACATTTTTTATATGGACGCAAAGGCAACGATAAAAGTTTGCCTGCTTTGACGGAACAGTCTTCAGAGAATGTTATAAACGGGACTGAATAAAATTGATGTCACATGCCGTACATGTCAGGATATCAGTGTCCTTTGCCGTGTATTTCTTGTTGTGCTTTATATGGTTGGTTTAAAATCTATTTTGCTTCAAATGTGCCTTTAAGGATACCTACAGTGGGATCTAATAGAATTGATTGAAGCTATTTCTCTCCATCCCAAGGTGAAATTATCAATGTTGTTTTATATATCACAGCGCTTCCCATTTCCGGCCGCAGTGAATTTGTTGAGGTAGGAGTTATCTGGTTTGCGGATAATTTAGTCTTTTTCCATGCACATATATGCGGGAAAGCACATAGGATTTTACCTGATAGTTCTTTTGTATACCGGAGACAAAATTCTGTAGTAGAATTCCGGAAATAAATCGATTCAATTCAGATGGCGCGAGGTTCTGCACGTGAAAATAGAAATACCTATTGAAATTTATAAAGACACCGAATCAAGCTGTATACAGTAGACTCAGTGTGTAGCTTCCAAATACATGTATAAAAGTGCCATGACTCTAAAAGCGAAAAGGAATGCGCCGGGAAGTTTGACATCAACACGAGTCGGGTTTGCAATATTTCTGCATTCAATCAGTTTCGTGACAGCTCTGGCGAAACCCGAGCGCTTGTTTTGAACATTTTAGTTCGCTGATTGATATATTACTTGCGCTTTTAGCGATAATTTGAATTTGTTGCCAATTAGCGCATAGAAACTTCACAAGCTTCACATATATAGTTTTTGAGTTGACTATGAATACATATGCGAAAAGAAAAGTTTTTGGAGTGAATTGCAAGTGGAGTAACTTTGCGATCGAAATTCAAAATTCGCGCTTAAACGCTCCTGAGCCAATGAGAGCCGCTAGAATTAATTTGATTAAAGCAATTAGCACGAAAAATATAACTGCCGCTATTGCAGCGGCCTATTGTTCTTTTGCCTAGTTCTTAGCCGGACCATTACTTAAGACTCGACTGTGAACTTTTTAGTTTTATTTTTTCCCCTAAATTTGAGCTTCTAAACTCGGGGTGCGGCTTATCTGCGAGTGCGGCTTATACCGCGCCGGTGTTTACGGTATACTGTGGTAAACATAAATAATAACAAGCGACATGACCTGACCTGTAAATACTCAGCCTGAACTTTGGGATTATGTTCCTCTGCATTTGCTCTGTCCTCCAACTGTTGTATTCGTCGAACAGAAACTGAATGTAATCCTCTTCTTTGCATATGAACTAAAATTAATCGGCAAACCAGAATTCACATAGATCTGCATGGTTCCAAATATCGGGGGTAAAATTACAGTGAAACAAATCCAAGGGAAACAACTTATGGGATGAGAAAGATATTATTCTGTCAGTGACACAAGCTACTCGGAAAAAAATCCAAGTTCCCCCAACATGAGTCGAACCTATGACCTTCCGCACACCGGTCGGACGCTCTACCACGGAGCTACAGGAGAAGACGCTCTACCACTGAGCTTCGTGGGAGCTATGGCCTTAGCTCCCACGAGTCTCCTGTTGCTCAGTGGTAGAGCGTCCGACCGGTGTGCAGAAGGTCATAGGTTTCGACTCCTGTTGGGGGAACTAGGAATTTTTTTCCGAGAAGCTTGTGTCACTGACAGAATAATATCTTTCTCATATTTCTACCACGCTTAAAATAAAAATTATACCATCATTTCTTTGCAACTTTTGGGATATTTGGGAAATTGAGGGTTCGAGAAATCGGGATTCCACTGTACAGGTCTCAGAGTTTTGGCATAGAGTACAGTCGAACCCGAGGGCCACCTCTCTACAACGGCCAGGATTTTATGTCCCAACCGTGTGCCGATCCAAACACTTTACTCTTACTGAAACGTCCCTACAACGGTCAATTAACTCTGCCCCATCTCACCCAGCTGGGTGTGGTTGTTGTAGACAGGTTCCGCTGTACTTCTGTTTGTATGACTTCCTATTAATGGTAGGTTTACATTCCGTCCATGCTACATGTTGTTCAATGTGGTTTTCATACATGCATGTATGTTGAGAAAGTCCTAAATTGGCATTTTTATTTTATAAAATAAAAATATTTCCAGTACTTACATGATGTGTGTAACCATGGTAATTTTGTAAAAGACGACATGAAGATGGACGACTTGAGTCTTGAATGATTAGGGCTGGACAAATTTAAACTTGAAAAGCCTGTCAAAGCAAGTTAACATCAGTAAACAGTATTCAAAGGGTCAGATTGGGCCATGTAATTTTGGGTGATCAACATTATACTTTTCTACGTTATTTTTATCTTTATACACTGCAAACTTGAAAACAACAGTGAAATATTCAATAGTTATACAATTTTTTATTTTTTTAAATACAATTTTTACAACTGAAATGTTCATGTACATTGTAATCAATCATATTTACAATGTAATACAAAACATTTTTCATGTATATAGATACATACATGTACATGTAGCTATTATAATAATTATATTGGATAAATTGAAGTCTTCATCTGCTATTAAAGTGCTCAATGGATATTAAAACCAGAGCTGTAAATAGATAAATAGACTTGTGGAGTCGGACTAATTCAAACGCATTTATTTGCTACTCGGAGTTTCATGCTTCTCACGAAGCAATCAACTGCATGGTAAAACTACATGTATCTACATGTACATGTACATGTAGAGTACGTTTACATGTTATAAAACACAAAACAAGTTCTGCAGCCATCAATTAAACATCACAAGTCTGAACATACCATAACAACATAACATACAAATTAAACATTAAGGCAAGTTCTCAGGGTTTTCCTTTTGTGCAGGCGACAGGCGATTTTTGCCGCCTGTGCGCAAGTCCTTCGCCTGCAACTTTAATTAATTTCCACTACAAAACAATCCTTGGGTTTCTCAAGCATTGTTTGTTGATTTCTCTGCCTGTTTCATTATTGTTTCTACACCAACTCTATTAATTTGAAAAGGAAAACCCTGACTACAATATGGGCTTATTGGAAGAAGATATACATGTACAGTGGAACCCTGTTAATCCGACCACCAACAAGACACCAAAATCTGGTCGTATTAACGGGGTGGTCGTATTAACGGGGTTCTTAAATAAGAAAATGACTGACAGAACTTTAGGTCGGGACAAAAGAAAGTGGGTGGTCGCATTATCGAGGAGGTCGTAATTATTATAAGGCGGGGTTCCACTGTACATTGCATCTTTCTTTAGGAGCTAAATCTAAAGTTCTATAAACCCATGGGATTACATGTATATTCGGGGCGGCATATTATCGGAAGGATTTTGGCGTCTGAGATTTGGGGGGGGGGGGGGGTTATTTTCAGGATGGCTTTTTGGGGGGGAGGGGTTTATTGTCAGAATTTTACGGTATAGATTTACACCTTACCATGTTTGTTCTTGAAAAAGGAATCTGACGACGCATGAGATACTGCCCATGGGTTGCCACTGCCGTGTGTATTACAGCGGCATACAGATAGAGGTGTTGTGAGCTGTGTTAATAGATCGACAGGAACTGACGACAAGCCAAATTCACCAAGAAATGTTGCATATGGATCCTACAAATGCAATCATTTGCATAATTGAGTACTTATGATTTAAAATAATAATATTATTATACATGCATTGCATATAATTCTTGACAAGGTAAACGTGTTATTAAACTCCAGATATAACCCTAGGGGTACTTACCGGTAAGTATATTAGTGACTGGGGGGTACCTTAAACTAAATATCGAGCTTAGAAAGTACATGTACCAACCTCGTCCCCAGAGTCTTCTCGGCGTTCAGAATGGCAGCTCGAAGAAGACCCTGGCAAACAGCAGATCACGTGACCACAAAATTAGCCATCACGATCCCGCCGCCATTTTGAAACAATCAAAATCTCCAATATTTTTGGAGACATGTGACCTGCTATTCGCCAGGGTCTTCTTCGCGCCCACCGCCATCTTGAAAGCAGAGACGAGGTTGAGAAAGTGCAACATGATTGCTGTCGACCTGTAGTCAATTTAAAATCAAAAATCACTCTAATTTGAGACACTCACTTTGTTGTTGCATGTCTCTAGGTCTGACGCCGTCACCAGACTTTGCTCTGTTTTTGATTTTGCTTTTTTAGTTTTAGTCTGTGCATATGACATGTATCTTCCAATAGATGAGTTCTTAAAACTATTTAACACCGTTGTCACTTGCGGAAGAAGTCCCCCAGCCTGCAAAACAAAGTAAAATAATTAATATAATATTATATTGATTAAAAAACACAGATCTCAGAATTGCAACCATGGCAACATAGAGATTACTCCATTGAAAGCACATGTGTATGATGATTTCTATTCATGAGTCATAACATGAACTTTAAAATAAAATCCAGGAACCATTCTTCAAGAAAGTAAGTTTTATGATATGTCACAATGGTTAAAATAGTCTGCACTTGGGACGAAGTCAGTCCCATACTGCCGGAGCTTATTCTGGTTTCTGTAGCAATATGAAGGGAGTATTGCTATTCCTCCTGGATGGGATATATTATTAGTCTATCACATGTAACCCCCCCCCCCTCCCCCCCCTTTGCATTAAATCAAAAGGTCATGTTCGTGGGTTGTGATTGGTAGATTCCAATCCATTTTGTTTGTTTCTTTGTTCAGCATCCATTGATTGTCATCATAATTATCAACCTCGTTCCCAGGATCTCTCTTCTTCCCATCCTCTCTCTGTCTCTCTCGCTCTCGGGAGCGGGAAGAAGAGAGACCCTGGGAACAAGGTTGATAATTATGAATGTTGGCAGTAAACAAACGCAATCATTAGTTGGGTTTTGAGCTTCATAGTTTACGTGTTATTGAAAGCCGCAATGAAAAACCTGTTATACTTATCAAAACCACTTGAGTGGTAAAACCACCGTTAGAGATTTGAATTCGAAGGGGCTCGATTCTTAACACGTGATGTGAAAAAATTGTCACATGATCTGAAAAATATTGTCACGTGGTTCACATTGCAAGTGTCTTGTCAGCGAAAAACACCTAACGGCTTTGTTTCGCTGACAAGACACTCACAACACAAACCACCTGACAATTTTTTTCACATCACATGTAAAAGGAGCTATGTCATGGATGGCGTATCTTGAAAAAAATGGCCAATTTTTCAAGTTCGCCGTTCGCAATCCGTCTTAATCTTCTCCATCCCCAACCATCCTTGTTCCTGTTTGGTTTATTATTACCTCTTTTGTGTTTTTCTACCTTTGTATATTATTATTTTGATGCTTTCTTCAATTTGAAGGTGATTTCGCACTTCGCAAATATGACTTAAATTATCGTGACATAGCTCCTTTAAGAATCGAGCCACTTCGAATATGAATTTCTAATGGTGGCTCTAGTGGTTTTGACAGTATTGGAGAATAAAACATAGAAAAGCCATGTTTTGTTTTACGTGCGTTAAATCTATATCATAAAGCATATATAGCGAAGCCAAACCCAGTATCATACTGCCAAAAAACACTCTGGTTATTTGAGAACACTTGAGAAATGTAGAAATTATAAATTTCTTTCGTGTTCTCAAATTCCCGTCGTGTTTTATGGCAGCATAACACATGGCTTTGACTTCTTTATTCGTCAACTACATGTACGTAACTTCAGAATTACTCATCATCAGTTAGCACTAGATTTATCAGCACGATGCTATTCTCAAATAAACAGAGAATTCATACGTCCCAAAAGCGAAAAAGAGGAAATATTGCTGGTACGTTATTTTTTATCGAAATAACAACGATTGTGGAAGTACAGCATGACATTCATACGTAGGACAAGCACGCGAAACGGAAGCAAGCAAAAACAGAAGTTCCTTTAGTCTTACAGGCGTAAAAAATATCACAGATACCTGAGGGCTGATTCCTGTGGATGAGAACATCGTTCGATCGTTTAAACTCGAGACGAATCACAACATTTAGCCACAGATTCCACAGATATAGTTACACAACTTTTCCCTTTTTCGACTTTCTCTTTTTTTGCAAAGTTGCATCATGGGTTTAGACAGTTCACCGCTGACTACTAATCAACGCGGGAAATGGAAAATGATGCGCTTCGCTGATTGGCTGGATGGTTGAGTGTCGATTTGAAATTTCATGGTGGTGGGGGGGAGGGTGGGGTGGGGTGACGTCAGTTGGGCCTTTCGGACTTTTTGGGTGCCTAATTTTAGCCTCCTTAACCTCCTTCGAGGATCTAAATATTTGACCTCATTCGCACCTCCCCGTCTCTACACCTCAGTTACCCCCCCCCCCCCCCCCCAACCTCCCCACCCATGTCAGAGAAGACGGCTGACGGGAAGGGCAAAGAGCTCTGCACTAATATGGAATCGTGGCCAGGGTAGACGTTTGACCCGTGGTCGACATCGTGGGCCAAACCATAGGAAAGAAAACTCTCCACGACTATCAAGAAAAATTTGAGCAGGTTCAAATTCGATGAGATCACATGAGAATCAACTAGAGCGCATGAGAGTTTGGGCAAACTACGAGAGTTTGAACTCATCCTCGTCCCGCGCAGGCTTCAAGGTCCGCTCCAGATTTGTGCGAATAAATTATTTTTTTAAATCCACACCGGGCCAATGAAACAGCATCCTGTTCCACAGTTCCTCTGTTCCACTGTTCCACTGTTCCACTGTTCCACTGTTCCACTGTTCCTCGCTTTGCAATTTTTGGAAGCCCGGACGCATGACTTCTTTCCGCGCGCGGCCGGTTGAGAGGGCATAAACGTTTGTTGTGCTTTTAATTTAACCGATCAAGATGTCTGACGAGGCGGAGAAGAAGCCTACTGCACCCAGCGAAGACGGAGAAGCTAAACAACAAAATGCTACAAGTAATAAAGACGCTGAAAATGGACCGGGAAATGGAGACGCAACGAAAGAGCCCAAAAAATTTTCGGTCCTCAAAGTCAAATTCGGACCAGAATTAACCGATCCTATTGGAGACACTGATGACTCGAATGAACCTTCTTCATCCCCTGGAAGTACAACGGATAGACGGCCAACAAGCCCTCTGACTCCCGAGCACTTCACCTTTGGTTATGCCACGAACGAAGCTATCCCAATGACCATCTTTTATCGAAGCCAGCATTCGCAAGGTCACGGCGGCAGACAACGGCCAACTCTGCAGGAACTTCGTAAAGGATTAGAAAATGACAAGGTACTTGAAAGTTATATTTTAGAAGCTGAAGATTGATTTTTCGTATCTATAATATAAATAATAATAATTAATAACTTTATTTTCGTGTCAAAGGGATTTAGCATTTCTACGCTCAAAACGTTATTAATTTAAGCTAATTTATTTTACTGAATTTTGTTTGCATTTTAAAATTCATCTTTTGAACTTATTTTATGCACGGTGCGTGCAATTTTAATAATCAAAATCACTTAGGTTCGTGGAAAAAGCCATCCAGGGGTAAATAAGAACAATATCGAATCGAAGTGATATTAAAGTTGATTGATTAAATTACCGTGGGCCCTCAAATTATCTTATGTGTGTTTGTTTTGCCGGAAACGCTGAGAGCAGATCGAGACTTGAACGCTGTAAAAGTTGTTGTGTTCACCTACATGTTAAAAATTGTATTCGCAACAAAGCATGTAGATGACATGATTGCGGTAATTTGACTGTCAATTTATTGTGTTATGTGCTTAGATTTTAATTTATGCAACTATGAATCAGGTGTAGTAATCATGTTACCTGATGCCTGCAGGCCACCCTTTCAGGGAAAAGCGCCCTGGGGACGAGGTTGCAGGGCAGGGAGTACGTTGCCTTGGTGGCCACTCAGTGCTTGAGTACACAGGTGTTGTCAGGGGGGATTCAGGGGGAGGGTGGCTAGCCACCCCCCAAAATCCACCTCCCCCCCCCCCCCCAATAAAATTAAAAAAATTAAAAGCCATTTACATAGAAAATTAAAACAGAAGTGCACTTGGCAGGTGTAAAAATCGTTGCTGTTTTTAGCTAAATAAATTGACACAAATATTTGCTAACAGCCACTCCCCGTTCAAACATTCCGGATCCACCCCTGTGTTGTTTTGCTCTCCATTTCTGGTCACTGAAAAAGTTGTTTAATCAGCTGTACTTGGACAAACTTTCTTGGTCTAGCATTCAATATAAGGGTCTCAACATCACAGCAAGTCTGAGATTTTACCATTCTTTGCTTGAAATTTACACAGGATCAAGAGGGGGACATTGGGGTTTGCGATATTGCGGTTCTGAGCCATTTTTTCTTAGAGTTTTAAGGTATTTTCGATCAAATCTGTGGTATTGCGGTTTCATCCAGTATAACGATACACGGTTTTTCTAGCATTTTGAGCAGCGGTGTTCAGAAAAAATTCTAGTTTTGTACTGTATTTCGGCAAGGGAAGCTTCTTTGCAACATTAATAAGAGAAGGAATTTTTGTCGAGTTTCAGTGCAGTTTTGGTATTTGAGGCTGAACTCACGGTTTACAGTTTTGGAGACCTCCCAATGTCCCCCTCTAAGGGTTATGCGCATTGGACTCCGGATCGAGTGGTCCAGGTTTGAGCGCTGGCCAGGGTCACTGTATTATGTTCTTGGACAAGACACTTAACTCTCACAGTGCCTCTCTCCACCCAGGAGTAGGAGTAGAAATGGGTACCAGTGACAAAATACTGCGGGGTAATTACCTGTAATGGCTAGCATCCCATCCAGGGGAGTAGCAATACCTCTAGTCAGCTTCATGCTATGGAAACCGGGATAAGCTCTGGCAGTAGTGCGGCTTTACCTACATGTACCTTACCTGTGTTTTTCTGGCACTAAAATCTTAAAGCTGTGGGATACTTTTTAGGAAAGGGGGTTCTAGCTGAAATAAATATTGTATCTGCATTTTTAACAGCACCAATTTATTTTTGCAGGCTGAATTTGCAGAGCAGCCGGCTCCTGTGGATGATAGTAAAGCAGAAGAGGGTGTGGATCCCGTGGAAGTAAGAAATAAAAGTGCGCCCAAGTTTGGCTGGATCAAAGGCGTTCTGTTTGGATGTCTCCTCAACATATGGGGTGTTATGCTGTACTTGCGGCTGTCGTGGGTAGTGGGTCATGCTGGCATAGGCTTGGCTTCTGTTATTGTACTTTTGTCCGCTGTGGTAACTACCTTGACGACGTTATCCATGTCTGCTGTTTGTACCAATGGTGAAGTCAAGGGAGGTGGGTTATGTGAATCCATTAGGGCTGGCTTACGCTAGTGATAGAAGCGGAGTCGGAAGCGGAAACAAAGTTGGAAGTGAAAGCGGACTCGGAAACGGAATAGGAAGCGAAGTCAGAAGCAGCGTTGGAATCAAAAGAAAGTTATGATCTAGTAAAAATCAACACGACGGAAGCAGAAGCCTCGCTTTTCATTCGTTTCTTAATGAGTTTTTCAATTGGCTCATTCCTTGATTCCATTCACCATGTTTTCACTGGATCATACCTGTTAGTGATGGAAGTGGAATTAGAAGAAAAAGAAAATCTTCTGAATATTCCAATTCTGTTGAGCCAGTCTAACTCCAGCTTCCAACACCGTTTTTTATTTTCACTGGGTCATAATGCTCCTTGTGCTTCCAATTCTGACTCCATTTCGATTCCGTCACTAGCGTAAACCAAGCATTAAAAAGTGACATTGTAAACATAATGTAAGACAAAAGGCCGTACAACTTGTCACAGCATTGGTCTTTATCATAAGTAATTTATTGAATGTTAATTTTAATAATAATTATTAAAATTGTTATCATCGGCCAGGGTGGGGCAAAGAGTTGGTGCAGTGGCCCGATGGTTATTGCGTTGGACTCCAGGTTTGAGCCCTGGTCAGGGTCTTAATGTGTTGTGTTCTTGGCAAGACACTTTTCTCTGAGTCCTAGTGCCCTCTCGATCTACCCAGGAGCATGGTATCAATAAAAAAAGGTTAAAGTGAGTGTCTACAAGCCAAGTGGCTAATACTATCAGTGTCGACACCTGACTCCAGTTTCCATAACATGAAGTGACTAGGAGTATTACTACGTTCCAGCTGGATTGGATGCTAGTAGCCCCTAGGTAACCCTCCAGCAATTTTGTCATGTTGCCCGGACAATTCAGTGCCGGCATTTACTCCTGGGTGGAGAGGGGCACTATGAAAGTTAAGTGTCTTTCCCAAGAACACAACAAAATGACCCCAGCGAGTGCTCAAATCCAGACTGCTTGATCCAGAGTACAGTCCAGCATGCTAACCATTGCCGCCACCGCATCTCCCACAATGAGTATAAATCCATGTGTACTGGCAAATTGCCAGGGCAACGCAACAAAAATTCTGGGGGTTAACTTGCAATGGAATATCATCCCATCCAGGGGGGTGCATGTAGCAATAACTTCAAGTTGCGCTCAATCATGCTACAGAAACTGGAGTTGAGTGCGGCACCAGTGAGCCATCTCGCTTCTTCTAACTCTGGGCTTAGAACTGACTTTACCTTTATATTGGATAGAGCGCTTTGTTTCTAAATCAAATAATTATCAATGCAGTCGACCTCCTATTAAGCGGCCAATTAGCAAAGTGCTGAAACTAAATTGTTAGTATAATACCTCTATTAAGCGGGTGCGGCCACCTTTTTGGCCGTTCCGATGAGAGTTCTCCTGTGTTTTAACCCATATTAAGCGGCCACTAAGAATTTAATACACGTAGTTTAATTAGCCTTGTTTTGAAAAACCTGATGACAGATAAGTGTCCTAAATAGAAGGTGACGACTGATAAAAATATTCAACACAAGTTTATTATCGTCTTGACATGATTCCGTTGTCACTAATCTTTTAATTTTCTACTACGCCTTATGCTAATTTATGACAAACCCTTTAAGCGGCCAACCCCTATTATTTGCCATTTTAGAGGGTGGCCGCAAGGTGGCTGCATAGAGTATGAGCGCGCGCGCGCTGGCTACGCAAGCTTTTTCCAATAAGCGCGCGCGAGCTGACGCGAGCTTACGCAAAAAATGTGAACAAGTGAACTGCATGGCTCGAATTTTTGCAGCTATGTCAAGCATTTCAAAGTAAACATTCATTTATAACTTATGTTTAAGCCCGGATATTGCTGTTTGAACTTCCGAATATGACGAATTTGTAAATTTCGTCCAAGGAATTGCATAAAACGCCCGGTAAACAAACCTCATCGATCGAAAGTTCACGCATGCTCAAATAGCGATCTTGACGAGTTCCTATTTTATGACGTATTTGTAGGGCAAAATGAGAAACTTTCGTCTTTGTTTTCTCGAGTTTCCTTCGGTGAAAGTTCGTAAAATTTAGCGGAAAGGTTATGCTTAGTTTGCTTTACTTGGTGCCCGTTTTTGAGGAAAATTTATAAGACCAGTTTTTACGCAAAGGCAAAAAACACAATTTTGTAAAAAGCGAAGGAGCTGCCTTGACAACCCCAATTTTTTTCCTCATTAAAATTCTTATCTGGGCAGACTTTATATATTGTGAAAATTGTAGAAACTTTCACCGAAGGAAATTGAAGAAATTTACAATTAAAGCTTCGTAAGCATTGACAAACTCCTTTGTTTGGACAGTTTTTAATTCAAAACCTAAAGTCAATATGTTATCAGGGATGGTTGTCGAACATTATTTCATCATTACTTATTACATTCTGGAAGGTTTGGGTGAACTGGTAGTAAAAAAGAACGTGAAAACCAACTTTCAAAATATAACTCACGCGCGCGCCTCACCAGATATGAAAACCCTATGGAGCCACCTTAATAGGTGTTCGGCTGTAGTACAAAGTGATGATATCTGCTTTTTTCTAGGTGGGGCCTATTTTCTGATATCCCGCAGTCTTGGTCCAGAGTTTGGAGGCTCCATTGGTGTTATCTTCTCAATAGCCAGTGCCGTTGCCACGGCAATGTACGTGGTTGGTTTTTCAGAAACTGTACGGGATATCCTCAGGGAAAATGGCTCCCTCATGGTAGACGAGTCTAGTGACATACGTATTATAGGCCTTATCACTGTCATCATTCTGCTCGGCATTACTATGATTGGCTTACAGTGGGTGGTGCGAGCGCAAATGATGCTTCTTGTCGTGTTAGTTATTTCCATTGTTAGTGTCGTGATAGGAACTTTCATTGGACCGCAGTCAGAGGAAAGTGAAGCAAAAGGGTTTGTCGGCTACCAAAAGGATGTCTTCGAGACCAATTTTAGCCCTGGTTATAAGGATGAAAGTTTTTTCTCAGTCTTTGCTGTGTTCTTTCCTGCTGCGACAGGAATTCTAGCCGGGGTCAACATATCCGGTGATCTCAAAAGTGTGACCAAGGCTGTCCCGAAAGGAACATTGCTGGCCATTCTTATCAGCACACTTGTGTACATAATGCTTGCTTGGTTTGTGGGTTCATGTGTTGAGAGGGAAGCACTAGGGTTTGTGCAAGAGGTGTTGCAAAATGGAACCAATCAAACTCTGGCTTCTTGTGCAGAACAGACCTGTAAATATGGACTCCTAAATGACTTCCAGGTAAGATTCATGTTATACTTGACCTTATGCATAAATGGCCACCCTGCAATTTTTTTCTTCTCCATACTTGTTGCTTATAAGAAACCAAACAGGAACAAGGATGGAGAAGATAGACCCATCCACCGTCGTTTTTTTCAACTTTTGATATTGGCCAGTTAGCAAACATCTATCGACACTGCTGGAAAGAGCACCTTGAAATTAGTAAATTGGCCAAATTTTAGATTCATGTCTTGTAAAATTGCAAATATATAGTTCCGCAAAGTCGCGAAATTTTACAGACGTCTGTATGCTGGGACACAAACTTGCCCCCAGCATATATAATACCGGAAACGTCTGTAAAATTTCGCGACTTTGTAGGACGTTGTTTTCGCTATTTTACAAGATATCACTCTCAAACTTGGCCATTTTACTAATTTCAAGGTGCTTTTTCCAGCAGTGTTTATAGATTTTTGCTAACTGGACAATTGCAATATCAAAAGTTGAAAAAACCTTGGAAGGGTCCATTTAGACGGATTGCAAACGACAAACTTGAAAAATTTAGGCTAAATTTTTCAAGATGCGCCATCCGTGACGTGTTTCCTTTAACCTTTACTTTGTAGGTAATGGAGGCAGTGTCAGGGTGGGGTCCAATCGTAACAGCAGGAATTTTTGCATCCACCTTATCATCTGCCCTCGCAAGTCTTGTTGGAGCACCCAAAGCGTTCCAGGCAGTCTGCAAGGACCACCTCTTCCCATATATCTCGTTTTTCGGTGTTGGTTATGGACCTGGCAATGAACCCCGCAGGGGATATGTCTTGGCTTTCTTCGTGGCTGCGGCTTTCATCGCTATTGGAGATCTGAATGTCATCGCTCCCATCATTTCTAACTTCTTTCTCATTGTATACGCTCTCATCAACTATGCAGTGTTCGCGGCTTCTCTGTCACGTTCTCCTGGATGGCGTCCCTCGTTTAAGTACTATAATATGTGGGTGTCGCTGTTGGGGGCTGTGCTGTGCATAGCCATGATGTTCCTTATCAACTGGTGGGCGGCCCTGTTGACCATATTCATTGTGATGATATTGTACAAGTATGTGGACTTTACTAAGCCTCAGGTAAGCCATGAATACAAAACAAAGCTTGTGTTGGGTTGACGTTAAAGCAACTATGTCTCGCAATTTTCGGCAATTCTGTTACACACAAACTAGTCTTAAAATAGATTGAAACCACTAAATAATGGTTCAAACCATAGAAAAATATAATCCATCACGTTCGCGCCGAAAATCGATGATCTGCTCTTGTTGTCATGACAACCCGCAAATGCGCAGACGTTATTCAGCCATGCAACCGGTGCAAAGCGCAGGAAAACGCGCGTTCGCCAAATCACCGTACTCGTGATTGGTCGAGACGACCCAAAATAACGGCTTTGAAGGAGACTAGCATTTTTCAGGCTTCTTCTCAATGATTTCTTATTTCTTTTCTTTTTTATGCCCAATTTAGGTGAACTGGGGATCTTCTGCTCAGGCGTACACCTTCGTCCAAGCACTGCGGTACACTCGCCGGCTGGGTGGAATAAGTGATCACGTGAAAAATTTCCGCCCGCACTGCCTGGTGCTGACCGGTCGTCCCCAGGACCGCCCCAACCTGATGTACCTCGTGTCACAGATCACCAAAAATGTCAGCCTGATGGTTTACGCCAATGTTATCAGAAAACCATTTGGTACACTGCCCGCAGATGATGCGGACGCTAACTGGATCAGGGAACAGAAGATCAAAGCTTTCCGTGCCGTGACTACAGGTGAGAGATAATCTGTGTTCTTCTTTTGTCCCCCCCCCCCCCGGGGGTGGGGGGGGGGGGCACTCCTAGGATTTTTTTGGTGGGGATGTGCGGCCTGGTTCTCCAAATCCTGACCCATTTTCCAAAATAGGTCAAAAACCATACCCGTTTCCAGACCTCTGGTAAGTCGCGCTTTATCATATCGAATGATTTCTCTTTCTCTTTTCGTCTAAAGATGAAAAGCCCGATGAAAAGAGACGCTCTCGTGGTTATCTTTAAAAACCATACCCAATTTCAGAGCAAAATGGTAAAAACTATGACCCGGCTCAGAAAGGTTACAAAAACCGTACTCTTCAGCGCTGCAGTTACTTATTTTGCTTATATAGTGGAGTATGTTATTTTATCTCTTATCAGCCCCCAGTCTTCGCGAGGGTGTGCAGTCCATGTTTCATCTAGCTGGTCTGGGGAAGATGCGGCCAAACACAGTGGTCATGGGCTTCAAAAACAACTGGACAGATAAGAGGTGCTTAAATGAAGTGGTAGACTACCTCGGCGTCATCAATGACGTGTTCGAGCTTAACTACGGATTGATCATTCTTCGCATGAACGAGGAACAGAAGAAAGAATTCATCGTAGAGAAAGTTGAGGAAGAAAGTGATGGCGAAACGTCTTCTGGTTCCGACTCTATAATGGATGAAGATGAATATTCTAAGCCCAAACGTACCGCGGCGTCAAAAGGGGCGACAAAAGAGGAGAAAGAAAGCCTGACAAGCCCTGATCACGTGTCTGCGCCGGCCTCTGAAGATGGGGTGAAACCGCAGCTCCAACGATCGCACTGAAAGAGAAGCAGAGTGGGACCATAGACGTGTGGTGGCTTTATGACGACGGCGGCCTGACAGTGTTGATCCCGTATCTCTTAACCCTTCATCGTGCCTGGAAGAACTGCAAACTCAGGCTCTTCTCGGCCGACATTCGCTCGAAGCACGAGGTCAATCCGAGGGCATTGCAGATGGCAAACCTGTTGAAGAAGTTCCGCATCGACGCCAGCTGCGTCGAGCAAACAGAGGGCGTCAACAAGAAACCTTCGAAGGAGAGTATCGACGCTTTTAGGCGCCTGCCAGTCAATGAGGAGCTCGGAGACGCAAAGATTGAAGACCAGAAGGTGCTAAGAACGATCCGCATAGGAGAGCTGGTGCGACAGAACTGTTCTGAAGACACGAGGCTAGTGGTGATCTCGATCCCAGTCCCCGTGACTGACGTCACCACCCCGCTGATGTACATGAGTTGGCTTGAGGTGTTGTCCGCTGACCTCCCGGCGCCCGTACTGCTCGTGCGAGGCAATCAGACAAATGTATTGACGTTTTACTCATAGTGGAGTCTGTTAAAAACTCTGTATTAAAACATTTAAGGGGTCTGTAACACTATAACGCGCATGCGTACCATTCAAAACAGTCGGGGGAACAAGTACCAGTTGATAGCAGACGAGACGGGACTGAGCCCGCGATTTTCGTCGCGAAGTTGCTAAGCAACATGACATAACCTCATTGCGCTTATCTGGCGTGATAATTTTTGGCGTACTCGTGAGTGCTCGCGCTGTTTCTTGATTGAATAATATATTAACATTTTCTTCTAGATTTATATATTTTCAACAGTTTGGAGCGTGAAAATATTACGGACTAATGTCAAGAACTTTCAACCTCTCAGGGTTCTCATCAGAACATGATAATCTATTAACAATGGGAAACTATTGGAGTGCTTCAACGAAGATTTGCCAAAAAAACGTCGCTTGTTCCTTAAACTGCAAAGTTATAGTAATGTGCAAAATTTAAACAGTAGAAATCGAGTTCGAGCCTGCGAATACAGCCGTCATTCCCGGTCGCTTGGGACGAGAAACGGTTGTATTTACAAGCTTAGCTCGAGATGGCAAAAAAAGAAAACATTAAACTCGATTATGTCTTGGCTTACCGGGTTCAAATCTCACCAAAGCCAGTTCTAGCTTCCAACGAAACCAGGATTAAATTGTTCGTTTATAATCCATTTTACGTGAATCTCTTCCCCAATCTTAACCATACTTACTTAAAGGAACACTGTCCGGCGTATTTGCTCAAAACTGTTATAAATGCACGAAATGGTCTCTAAATCTATGAAATAAGAACTTAATAAACTCTAACTAAATGATAAAAAGTAATTTCTTCAAGAAATTCCATACTGCAACAAAATTTGTGCAAAATTTCAACGATTTCCGAGCCAAATTTGAAACTTTGAAAAACTGACATCCTGCGGTTTTTCAAAAATCCATATTGCAATCCATTTCCATCCTCGCTGTCGTTAGTCATCCTCACTTCCTAATGGGTTCCTGTCATTTGTCGAGTGTTATTCTACAGAATCAAACCATTATTGATCAACTTCCTATGATCTAGATATGTTGCTGAGCTTCCAAAATCATGCTAAAATCAGGACAGTGTCCCTTTAAATTGTAATGTAATAATAATAATGTATTTTTTTAGACGCAGGGCCCTATGGATACCAGCCTAGAGCTGAATGGGCCACCCTGCTTTAAATCTTTATTTAAAAATAAAGATTTACTACTTACTACTGCTCTGTTGTGTGTAATCGGTAGTTTTCTATGTTCCTAAACTGTTATTTGAGCTCATCTTCGGTGTAAAGATATCTTAAATGTCGCAAATTATATGCGGAAGAGAGACCCTGGGAACGAGGTTGTGTAGTAGGCGCTTGAGTAATATAGAGCGCGAGGCCAGAAAAGGTGAAAAACTTGCGCTCCACTCCAGCGCCTGCAAAATGCAGGCTTTACAGGAGCCATAATCGAGGATTAACGTGTTAAAGTTTTCTACTAAAGTTTTGACGTCAAAAAATTAAATTTGCGAAATTATGAAATTTGATCAGCAATTCAAAGGAAGCATGCTAAAAAACCTCCACTTTCCAGAAATTAGCTCTCCATTGCAATTTGCGGCTGAGATGTGGGCACTTCAGGTTTTAATTCCTCCTTTCAAACCCTTCTAATTTTGCGTCTTTTCCTTCAGTTTAGAACAGGCGCAAAATTAGAGAGGTTTGTATGGGACGGTACCAAACTTTGAACCTCAATATCTTTTGTTCTATTTGTACTAACAAGTTGAAATTTTGTGGCTGATCATACAGCAGCAATCTTTATCTAATGATTTAGAGGATTTGAGGCTTGATAAAAATAATTTGAAAATTTGTGACGTCACACTTTACCAATCTATAGTCAACCAGGCATACCCGAGAAAACAAGAGCGTATACATACATGTATAGCTTTACAGCATTTTATAATTGCAGTTATTTAGCTTCCTACATTGTAGAAACGTCATGTTTGTAAGCATTTCTGCTAAACAACAAAAACAACTCTGTGTGCACGCAGTGCGTGCCTATATTTTCAAAAGGTTTGATAATGAAAATCCTCAGAGACCAGGGGCAGTTAGTCGAGACGGGACGAAGTAAACCGCGTAAAAAAAAAGGCGCGACGATTGGCCGAGGATGGATAATAATGTGAAACAAAACCATAATAAACAGTACTATATACATTTGTTGTGCTGTGAGTGATGTTTATGGGGCGGGTAAGTCACGCTGTTTTAGGTGGTTATGCGACATACACATCAGTAAAAGTTTAAAACATATACATTACCGAAAAGAACTAGGAATCTGTAGAAGTTCGAAACGGATTACAGAAAAGTCAGGTGCAAGGGTGAGTATAGGGCTGAAAATGAACACAGGTGTGCGGTCTAGCTTCTTCTCAGCTCAACGACATTCAGGAACAAGGGTTGTCATCAACTTCCAAAGAGCAACCAAAACGAGACGAAACGTTCTCCTGTATTCTGTGTTCCAGCCAGCGTAAATGAAAACATTTACTCCCGAATTGGCATAAATCATGCAAACTGCGATATTAACCACAACAGGCGGCGCGAACGGCTCCTTCCACATCTCTACCACGTCAATCACGATGATTGGCAGCACGAGAATTATGAACACGCCCACCAAGACAGCGATCATCCGGGCACCTTTTCCACGCCGGCTGGTGTTCATTGCGCGCGTGCGGTTCACGCGTGCGCGAGAAAGATGTCCGCGTTCCCCGTTTGTGCTAAATTCTTCGTGTGTAATCGAGTTTTCATTAGCTGGTGAATTATTCAGTGTCCTCAAACTGAATTCCTGGGCCGCGATGGCGCGTGAATGACGAAATGACGCCTTTAGAATGAAGAGGTAGAGGACTATAATGGTCACTAAGGGAAACCCGTGAATGAGGACATAGCCAATAGCGACATATTCTCTATCCAAGGTCGTGGTAAAACGACATGTTGGAGATGATGAAACGTTGTCGGACCTTCCCCACCCCACTAGGGGTAAAATCGCGTACAAAAACAACGATAGCCAGCTTATAACAAGCGACGTGACAAACAGCTTCATTGTAACCCAGCTGTTGTATTTAAATGGCCATTTTATGGCTACAAATCTATCCACGCTCACCAGTAAAATATTCACGTTCGAAGCGCCACCAAAAAGTATCGCAAAAAACACAACCACGTGACACGGAATCGAAGGTTCTTGTCCAGATACGAGAAGATTTGCCACCCGAAGAGGAATCGCCAGAGCCGCTTGGCACAAGTCCGCCACGGCCAAATTAGCCACAAAGAGGTCTGAAATCGAGCGAAGATTTCGGTTGATGGTAATAGCGGCAAGCACAAGTAAATTCCCGCCAAAAGCGAAGACTGATATGACGATCAAACAAACGGCTGTAATGACAGAGCTGGTGTGATATTTGTCATATTTACCATCAGAGACATTATCCGTGTTATTAAATGTCATATCCATCATGTGATGTACAGATGTACAATTTCAATTCAATTCTGTAGCTTAATTTTATGGACTATTTTTAAGTTTCCTTTGAATGAAGTTGCAGCAGCATTAAGCAGATGACATAAACTCACAGTTGCAGTGTATCAAAGCCACATTTTACTTTGCGATAAATCCTGTTTTGTGACTCCAAAGGGCCAGTCTTGCTATGAGAAGTAGCTGTCTTTTTAGGTTCAAGTATATTGGTGGTCTTTATATATACCTCAAGTCCATAACAGTCTTTAAAAATCAGTGTATTGCTTCAGTAGTGGCGTAGAAACACTGAAACTCTTGATTCCTCTTGGTCAAAGCAACCACAGTCAAGTTATATAAACCGTCGTCCATTTTTTCCATAAAATGACGCTGCTTTTCTCCACTCCGGTTCCGGTGCAATATTTACACTACGAGACAAAATGACTGAAATATATATAATAATTACATGCAGTTTAAAACACATAGAAACAGAGAGAGAGAGAGAGAGAGAGAAAAAGAGTTTTCTGTACTTTTAAATTGAGGTGAATCGTCATTTACCCTCATGAATAGCCAAAGGCCATTTGGTAAAACCGTGCGATCAACTGACTTGAAGCGTGCACGTAGCTTGTGTTTCACCGGAGTTTCGTCACTAAACGAACGCCCACTTGTAAATTGACTTCACCTCGTACAACAAAAGCGTCATTTATGGCATTGACAGTTTGGTATTATCTCTTGACATCAATATTTGAATGTCAAAGAAACAACCTGCTGTACGCTAATAAGGGAATTTTTTGTTTGACTTTCTAATGTATAAATTGGCTATTCGCTGTCCAATATATTGAAATGACCTATCACAAGCGCTCGATTTTATTTCCCTGTTTGAGGAAGGACAACAGTAATTAAAGTCTTAATGACAGGCCCGTGTTAGATAAGAACTGAATATAATTTTGAATTATAATTTTTCCAACAGTGATTGTAGAAAATGGAGCTGTTTGCAAGACATACCGTGCCGAATCTGGGACATAAACATGTTTTTAAAACAGAAACTGGCCACAATATTCAAAACCGTTGTCAAAAAAAAAAAACATTTTTCTTGAAATTTTCGAAATCTTCACGGTTACGGTTTTGACAAAGGCCATTATTAGATTGTCATCCAATATTTCCTACCAAGACGGAAATAGGCCATTTTCGAATTGCTTTTTGCCTCTGTTTCAAAACGAGTCCCGGTTAGGCCTGTTCCGATTGTGCTCGTAAAATGATGAAAAGTTGCTCACTGGAATGCCAAAAAGTTGCTAAAAAGATGCCAAAAATCCAAAAAGTTGCTACCTAAATTTTGAAAGTTGCTACCTACATTTCTTGATATTTTTATACAAACGTTAATTAAAAGCTTTATTTTTCGATTTAAAAATTTTTTTTTTTTTTTTTTCAAAATTGTACGTTGATAAACATTCACTAAATTCGCATAAATTGAAATTTTCTATCAAATTGTTCACTTTTTCGTGCTTGATATGTGCTGTAAACCTATATTTTGCTCAAAAGTTGCTCAGAAAGGCAAAACTTGCTCGAGGTTGCTATTGCAAAAAGTTGCTCCAAACGCCAAAAGTTGCTCAAAAGTTGCCGAGCACAATCGGGACAGGCCTAGTCCCGGTTCGAAACCATGCATTCAAATGAACATGTATTTGATTTTCATTTGAACATAGTTAATAGAGGGAAATGGTTATGAAGCCCGGCAAACTTCAAAGGAGCAAACAAAGAGGTCAAGATTTATGTTGGAAGGTCCATGACCGTGCACATCTTTTGTTTTGCGCTCATACACTATGCATGATCGATTACGTAATCGCAACGTTTCTATTGGTTAGTTGCTTGGACACACGTAACCACCTATTGTATTTTGTCAGGTTTTGTGCACGGTCAACCCCCAAAATAGCATATAAAAACATATAACAAAGAACTTTGCCAGGCTTCATAACCATTTCCCTCTATTAACTATGATTCGAATTAATTTTCATATGAAAGGCTATGCACCGGACTCGCTAGCTTTGAAATATTACGTAAAAGGAAAATGGCCTACAATATGACATTATTTTTTCTTTGTTCCATAAACAAACAGATGCGTGGGCATTTTATCCACAGATTGAAATTTTCTTCCAAATATTATTTTTGTAGTGTCCGTTTAGAAATGGCTCCTTCTCGGATGTTTTGGAAAATTAAAATTATTAAAACGTACTCGATCAAGTTAGCTTTATTGACGTGCGTGGCAAAGGATGTAACTACATGAATTGCATTTACCGAACTAAACCTATCCTCCCCCCCCCCCCCCCCTACGTGTTACCCTCAATAAATAAAGATACTTCTACCCCCCCCCCCCCCCCCCCCACTCCCTCCTAGGCTCGATTTTCGTTTCTCTCTCGAGTCCAGTCTTCGCGGGAGGAGCGTGGACTATGACTTTCCCGAACAGCGGCTGGTAATCGAGCCTACCCACTGCCCGTTTTGTACCTCTCTTATAAGCTCCCCTCTTCCCACATACAAGCTGTGTGGCCAGGTGGTTTAGGGCGCTGGTGTTGTAATCCGGAGGTCCCGGGTTCAAGCCCTCCATCCTGCCACTAGCTGGATTGTTCTCGGTAGTCCCGAGTTCAAGCCCTCCACCCTGCCACTAGCTGGATTTGTTCTCGGTAGTCCCGAGTTCAACCGCATCGGCCACGCTTTGTAAATAGCCAACTGGTTAGCCTTTTGTTGCCAGTTGGGATTTTATTTGAAATATTTGTTTCGTCTGTTAACCCTTTCACTCCCAAGAGTGCTAAGTTTAAAACGGAGTAAAAAATCTTGAATATCTTTTTGCGGAAAAATTGTCAAAAGAAACAGTACCACATGAAAGTACTTCTCAAAAGCTTTCATTTGAATGGTCACACACTAGGGTTTCATCCACAGACTCAAAAGTTACAACCACCTGTACAGCATAATAAACAGTACCACATGCAAGTACTGCTCAATAGCTTTCATTTGAATGGTCCACACACTAGGGTTTCATCCACAGACTCAAAAGTTACAACCACATTTATTGACTCAGGGTTTGACTCTGGGAGTGAAAGGTTAATGTTTGAGTGGCATGCTTGTAAATTAGCCTTAAGCTTGAGCTAAGTACATTTACCACTATTATAATACAGTCGAACCTCCCGTAAACGGACCCCTCGGGACCAGAAAAAGTGTCCGCTTATGAGAGGTGTCCGCTTATGGGAGGTTAAAAATATAGTGTTTGTATGAAGCCGAGAACATAACTAAGTGTCCGCTTATGAGAGGTGCCCGTTAGCGGAGATTACCCCAAAATATGTTTCTTGACAGTGGGTATACAAAATGGACCGATAAAGGCATTTGTGGTGCATGAATTTCTATTGTCTAGCTTTCGTTCGTTTAACACGCATCTTTTGTTTTCGCATCTAGTCTTATTTTCCCGAAGGCTTTCAGCAGCCTAGTCCATAGCTAGCACAGAGCTGTCAAACGCAAAAAGTTAACGCCACTTCCGTTTTTCGTTGCCTGGACTTTTCCAAGAGTTTGAAGCGTAATCGGGGCAAGAGGTTTGTAAGGAAACTTAAGCCCCCGACAGGGACCGAATCGTCAGAAAAATCGCCAAGTGTGGCGCAGCACGCAGCGACGAAAATTCGCTGGCGATCAAATTCGCTGCGATGAGCGTATAAAATCGCCAGCGAATTTCGTCGCTGCGTGGAGATTTCGGAATTCCTTGGCAACAGCCTTGTGGTTCCTTGTAGTTTAGGTTCTCCCCCCTTAATAGACAATTAGCCTTCGAGCTGTTTGCTCTATTTTTTTTACGGCTACACCGTGCTGACGAGACCCAACCAGCCTAGCCACACCGCGTAGTCACCGCGTAGCCACAATAGTTACAGGTAGTTACAATAGTTGTAAAGAGTAAAGAAAAGGAGACTATTTTTATAGATTTCATTATTTAGTTCGGACCTACTTTTTAAATTATCATTGGCGTTTCAATATAGTCGTTTCCTTTCAACTTGTTGAACCTGAATTGACAGTCATTAATAAGCCCCATCAGGCTCAAGCATATTAAGGCTTGGATTTTTCTCCTTAAAGGACCCCCAGCAGAGATTTTAGCGATCTTCAGTCTCCGTTGAAATACTTACGTTAACCTGACCATACTATTGGAACTACTTAATGTCCGACTTGCTTAACTAGAAAAAGTATTATTTAGTATCACGTGACATTTTTTAACTGATGACGTCACAAAATGAGTTTGTTAAAATGGGGAACGGTTACGCAAGGAAATTTTAAAATCTGGTGGTATGGAATTGCTTAAGAGAACACTTGCAGTGTATTTCCGCCTTTTAAGGTGGTATCTGTCATTTATATTGAAAGATATATGAGCATTTATTAAGTCACGTGACCTATTTCACTTAATTGACAGTTTCCTTTAGAACATGGACATGATTAAAAGGCGGATTATTCAAGCCCTTAGTATGAGTCATAGAACAGTGAACACAAAAGTTTCATTTTAACTCTCTTTCCGTTCCCCATTTTCGTCTGAATTTTTCAATAATTATTTGCCGTTAACAAGTCACGTGATCAAAACTTGTGACATACAAGTTCCTAATATTGTTAACAATAGTACAAATAGATAGCCTACCGAGTTTTATAAAGGTTGGACAAAAGTTACCCATTGAATTAAAAATATGTCAATTTAACAGGCGAGTCAAGCCTTAATATGCTTGAGGGCCAAAAAGGCCTAGGTGGATTACAAATGCCTGATGTAGAGTCGATGATATCTGCCCAACGAATACTTTCCCCTGACGCCGCAGCTGGCTGGACATTGTTTTAAAATTTCGATTATAAAAAACTTTCCATAACTCTTTCCAGATTTTTACAAAGAATGCATTTTGGCGTGGACCTCTTTAAATAAAGATAACCCCACCTCATTATCTCAAATAGCAAATCAAATCTTATGCAACAATGAGGTTTATTTGTATAGCATCTAAGTCAGTGTACACTGACAAAAAGCTACTGGACTCTGGTTTTCTAACACTTCTAACACTTTCTAACTCTCAGTGGGTGAATTCAGGTTCAACAAGGACTATAAAATAGGCTCCTCTTTACAACTATTGTAACTACCTTTTTTGGCTTTCCTTAGCTTAAAACACTGATTTCTTTCCAGCTGGTGGCTACGCGGTGGCTACGCTACACCATTTTTTACCACTCCAAAAAATAGCTCTTGCACGCATTGCGTACCTATCTTTCTTGTTCTTGTCGTCGACTTCTCCCCAGTCCCAAACCGCTGTCTGAGCCTGCGGTACAATTGCACGACTCCCATAGCAACTGATTCAAAATGGCGGTCAAAAGATACGAGAAAGGCTCATATAAATAATGTTTGGGTCTCGCTGCATAGCCTGAAGAAGATAATTGTCGTCGTAATGGCACACGCAAAGGATGTAGAAGTAGAACCTCCTATGCATCTGCAGCGTCCATCGTCAGGTCGCTCACAAGATGTATCGCATTTGCTCGCAAGCGTGTTTAGGGAGGTTTTCACTCGTGATGTTATAGGAGAGGACACTGTTAAAAACCTCGCTATTTCAAAGAGTGGCGACGCTGGCTACCACGATAAATATGTGGAGCAACTAAGGAAGGTATGGGAGAATATAAAGATGTGAATGTTAAAGCTTACTGTGTGTTCGAGAGAGACACAAAGTAAGTCTACTTACAGTGAAATCTCCATTAATTAAGGAGACACCCCTCGGGACAAGGAGAAGTGCCCCCTTAATGGAGGTTTCACTGTATAAAGATTAAGCTTATATGCAGGGCTGCAAATAATTTTTTTTCTTGAAAGGACATATGTCCGACTAAGTCACCATTTTGGTCGGACAAACAAAAATGAGGTCGGACATCATACAGTACTGCTTGATAAGCGAACCTGCTAATCTAACGCGTTGTCAATGCAGTGTAAACTAGTTTGCGTTTTAGAACAACACGCGTTAAAATGCATTAATTAGCGTTGGAAGGCAAAAAAATTGTCTGGACATTTTGTCCAACCACAGTTGGGATTTCATTGGACATTGGCAAATTTTGGTTGGCCATTGTCTGATGACCGACTGTTATTTGCAGCCCTGATATGAGCGTTGATTCACATGAGTCTAATTTCTATTTCCATTATCAACATCAGTCAAGCAGACAAGTACATGTATTGAGAATAAAGAGCATCATCAACTGGGTCTGGGAGATTTTTTGTCTTGAAGTTCCACCAACTTCCCAGCATTTCGTTATGTGGTCCTCCAACAGTTCTCCCTGACCACCCACTACAGAAAAAAAACTTGAGGAGAAAAACTTTCACAAGGCAAGATTGTAGGAAAAAATAATGCTGCGTCAGGGTTCCAGATAAGTTTTAAAGGCAAAGTATCAATGAGGAATTGCAACAGGTCAATAGTTATGGCTCACCAAAATTGTCTGATGTTTTCTATTAATTTGTTGGGTCACGTACATGTAGCCGACGTTGTTGGGTTTTTGGAAACCTGTTGTCTTGGAACCTGTTGCATCAGAAATCACTTTTAAAAGGCAAGATTTTAGGAAAAAATAATGGCGCATATATATTATTATAATAATTAAAACAAAGTTGTATAATATGGCTGGGTGCTTGAAAAAAATATAAATTGACTCATAAAAATACCCACCTTTCGACTGACTAACCTTTTTGTAAATCTACATACATTTTCCTTTTAGATACAAGAGGAACGTGATCGTCGACACAGAGAGGCAGACATGTTGGAAGCTCATATAATGCAGGCTCAAGCTGCCGCTATGGCTGCTGATGAGAGGGAACTTCACAGAATTTCCGAAGGATATGAAAATTACCATGCACTGGGATTACCACCAGGTACATGTTTGCTTGTAATTTATTAACCAAGTGCGAGGGCCGTACTGGGAGTATAATATCGATCGTCTCTATATACGTACATGTACAATGTAGCTCTTGACAGTACAGATCAAGGCAGCGAGGTCTGTACAGAAAAGACTGAGGGCCGATATGCTCCCATTACGGTCCCGAGCAAGCTTGATGTAAGAAACTTTACCCGGTCCAATACTGTTAGAAAATATTGCCGCCATCTTGGATTTTATGACGTTTCATAGTTGCCCCTTAATTGCAAAGAGCTATTGTTCTCTGACAATAGTGGCAAACACAATATATCAATTATATACAGCTGTTTCAAGAAAGGTTGTCGAAAAAAGCGCACGCGACAATCCCGAAAGGTCTGGGTTTCTGATGTAATACAAAATGGCGGCACACAGGAAATTTAACCTCCAAAACGGCTGATATTTTGTATCCAATTTTTTCTTACACTTGAATGTTTTTCCAATATTTAACAAATTTTCAGTTGACACAATATTTTCAACAATTTAACAGGAATTTTTTCCAACAGTGGAGGTTTCCTGTACGAGTGAAATTTTATCATGATGGTGGTTTGAATATTGTGAAAATTTAGAGTATTTGTAAGGAAAAAGTTATAAAAAGGCTCTGACTTGATATTGCGCGTGCAGAGTATTCACTCTGTACTAGTAATAAATAATTTGTGAGTCAGAATATTATTTACTTGCTTGATATTTGTTGGAAGTTGTTTAGTTTGTTACTACATGACTATTGTGTATTATACTACATGTATATGATAACTGCTTGACTTATTTTTTCAGCAAAGTCAAGCCTAAGAAACTGTCTAGACACACAGTTACTGCGACGTCACAACCTTATTGTACCAGAAGATTTCTCGTCAGAAGACGTGTCCCCATCTAAAGCCCCGCAAGGTCAGTTACCATGGTGATATTGTCAAGATCCTGAGTCATAATTACAGTCAAAACTCTCTCGTGAGTGGACACTTGTAAGCAGTAAGCGGACAGCTCTATTTACGGCTGCATTGAGAAAACCCTGTTTGAATTCTAGCTCATACAAGCTCTGTATTTACACAACCAGCTCTAGTTACGGACACTTTTTCTGCTTCCTGGTGTCCACTTACAGGAGCTCCAACTGTATAATTTATCTTATTTATTGACATATTACCCATTGTTTAATACATAGCTGACGAAGTACCAAGTTATGCGAGACCCACCACATCATCTCAACAGCGATACAGGAAGACTCCTCCATTAACAGATTACCTGGATGACACTGCCCTGTCGACATCAACATGGCCGTGGGCGTCACTTCCACCTACCCAGGCAAAACAGAAGAGAGATGTGGATATGTCACCACCCCCGAGTGTAAGTTGTTTCAGCTGAATTAAAAATAATTAGTTTCAATCACTGACACTAAATGTGCGGTTCCAGAAAATATCCATACCCACCCCAAGAAAGGTCATTTAGAAATTCCGAGGGGGAGGGGTCTCAAAAGCCAAAATTTTTAAACTGGGATAAGCCCCGGCAGTGTGGGCCCTAGCGTAGCTTTACCTTTTACCAAACTAGAAGTTCCAGTGGGTGGGGATTCAAACCAAAAAACCTTCCGTGGGGGTGTGGGGCAGGGGGGGTGGGGCAAGGGGGTGGGGCAGGGGGGTGGGGGGTGGGGAGGTGGATATTTTCTGGAACCACACAATTTATTTTCTGAACCTAGTCTTTAAACATAGTCTTGGAAATTGATACGCTCAAATTTAATTTTTTTAGGCTACATTGTTTACATGTAAAGTTAACTTTTGAGCTGCATGCAGATCTTATAATAAAGTACTTACAACAATTTTTTTCTTCTCATAACAAAGGCTAAAAGCAGGCTTTCAAAATCTTCAGTATGGAGAGAATCCATGAAGCCTGACCAGCGACAAGTGGAGCGAGAAGATCTTCAAGGTTACAGAGCAAAGCAGAGTACAAAAGGAACCCACGATTTGTGCCACCCCTCAAGGGAGGCCTCACTAAGCCGCACAAGGAGAAAAAGAAAAAGAAAATGGAGATTGAAAAAGAAAACATTGAGTAAGTTAGTGTCAGCTCTCTGACTAACTTAATAGTCACTTGTCTTCCTTTCGTCATCAAGGAGGATGAATTGCAAAATTACCCAGTACATGTACCCAATGCATGCACCTTGTACAGCATGATAATAAACAGTACCACATGAAAGTACTGCTCAATAGCTTTCATTTGAATAATGAATGGTCATGCACTAGGATTTCTTCCACAGACTTAAAGTTTGGACCACCTTGTGCAGCATCTTTTACAGAATGATAATAATATACATGTATTTATATTTGAGATGAATTCTAAGACAATTCTAGGGTTACTTTTGATTAAATAAATGTACATGTACATTTTTCAGAACTGCCGATCCTGTTGAAGTATTTATTGCCTCACCATCTCCAGTTGTGTTTACAGTCTATGAAGTTGGACAAGTTTACGAGGTAACATGTATTTTCTTGAAAGTACATTATTTTATAATGTTAAAATTATCAGTTATTGATCATTAAAACATAGACTGGAAAATGCACGCGCTCTGATTGGTTAAAACCATGTTTTATCAGAGTATAAATCATAGAAAAGCCGTGTTTATCGTTTCGCGCGCGTTAAATCTATATTTTAAAGCACATAAAGAAGCCAAAACCATGTATTATACTGTCATAAAACACTCCGGGAATTTGAGAACACTTGAGAAATTTAGAAAACACTCGCCTGTGGCTCGTGTTTTCTAAATTTCTCTCGTGTTCTCAAATTCCCGTCGTGTTTTATGACAGTATAATACATGGTTTTGGCTTCTTATTTGTTAAATAAAATATATTGTACAATGGTCAACACTTTAATTTCAATTTTTAAACTTTAATTTGTACATGTATATAACCACTGAAGTATGGGCATTTACAGATTGAATCTCAGAGGGCCGCTCTGACAGGATTTAACTCCATAGATGGGCACGGCTCTCCTGCCTGGTGTGGACATAAGATAATACACCAAGGGGGGGAGTACTCTGTGAAGTTTTGGGTGTACTGTTCATGTTATGCTTTTTTTTCAGTTACTTTTGGGAACTTAAGAATGTTTCGTCATCAAGTCGACAACTGAGGATCACTCCACCCACTACAAAATACTTCTCTGTCGGGCTAGGTAGGTACATTAATGCTTTGTGGCATATCAGTGCCTTACATTTGTAGGTGGTACACAGTGCTTTACTGTGATATTTGTCCATGTTAAGTTTATACATTGGTGACACTCCTTTCTTCTCTGAATTGGTACACTGTATATAGTTAGACAAATTGCACTCCTCCTAACTGTTTTCAAAATGTTTATACATCGCTATTTAAGCAGTTTACTTTCGGAATTGACATTCGGGGGGCATGTAACCTAATGATTATTATTTGGTTTTCCCTGGATGGGGTCATGGTTCCAAGGTGGGTCGTTACTTTCGGAACTTTATTATAGGCATTTAACAATCTATAATTATTGCAGTGTCAAACTAGCATTTGTGGTGTTTGTTTTTAGGGCGATTTCCTGGGGAGCATGGCGTGGTAGCACCTGGGTTAAGTTGTCAATATCCCATCAAATTTGCTCCTGATTCACTTGCAGACTATGATGATTTCATCAAAGGTATTAAACAATAGTTCTGTTATTATTATAGTAACATTACATGCTTTCAATTATTTTATTAGGCATCAGATATTTAATTTAGCTAACGTGTGTGATACGCAGATCAAGACAGACAGCTTTTTCCATCTCCATGCAGCTCACGTCGCAGATTAACATAGTTTACAGACGTGTGAATTTTAATTTTAGTATTAAAAAATAAATAAATAAAATTTTGTGGGGGCTATGGATATTTTCTGGAACCACGGTGTAGTCATATATGTATGTCATGACATCAAACTAAATATCCTCCAGGGGCCGGTTGTTCACAGGGTGGATAATGCTATCCACTGGATAAATCCCTATCCAGTGGATTAAGCGTAGTTGGTTTTGTCAACACTTATCCACTGGATAGTGATTTATCTGGTGGATAGCGTTGTCCACCCTTTGAACAACCGGCCCCAGGAGATCCTACTCAATTTAAAGCATGACCTGTTTGATGAGTTTCACTTCGACTCTATGAGACCAATTTTACAGGGATCTTTTTCCAGCTACACCGGCCTTATTTTGATACTGTTGCTAGAAATGGCATTGTCTAACTCTTGTGCATGCACTGCATGCCAGACCGGTTTCAAACAATTGCCGTTATTGCATTGGTTTACATGCACGCGAAGCCAAAAACAACACACGCGCCTTAGAAACAATTACCGTTTTTTATAAAATTTTGGTCATATAACGCGTGCTCTGATTGGTCAATTTGAGTTCATTATAACTCAATAAAGCATGCACGCGCTCAATGTCACACATATATGCTTTATCGAGTTATAATGCACTCTGCCTACGTTTGAGTGCGCGCAATTTCATGAACATTTTATAAAGGAAATAGTAAACTCGCCCTCGTGCATTGTTGAATTATATATTAAGCACCAAGGGAATTTTTAAGGACACTCGAGAAGTGCGAGAAGCACTTGGCTATGCCTCTTGCTTCTCTCGTGTTCTTAAAAATTCGCGCATGCTTATATAACTCAACAATGCACTCGGGCATGTTTACTATTCCTTAGGAAATGAACCCTACTGAGATAACAGTGGGGAAATTGGTGTTGGTGGCTCACATTTCTGAATGATCTGGTTATGATTTTAGGTAAAAACCCAGGTGGATCCTCCTATGGCTATTACACTTCAGGGCAGAAGGCCTCCTCCTGTGCTCTCCTGTGAGTAGAAAACAACAACAGTTTAATATGTGTAAATGTTTTCGTACTTGAGTAAACAGTACAGAGCTGCAAATAACAGTCGGTCATCGACATTGGCCAACCAAAATTTGTCAATGTCTGATGAAATACCAACTTTGGTCGGACACCAATGTCCGGACAATTTTTTTTGCCTTCCAACGCAAATGCTAACAAGTTTTATTCTAAACGCAAACTACATGTAGTTTACTCTGCGATGACAGTGCGTTAAATTAGCAGGTTTGCTTATCAAGCAGTACTGTAATACATGTATGATGTCCGACCTCATTTTTGTTTTTGTCCGACCAAATGGTGACTTATAGTTGGACACAGGTCTTTTCAAGAAAAAAAATTATTTGCAGCCCTGCAGTAGATATAACTGCCATTTTTGACTGTAATGTTTATTCAGTGTCCCCAGTACTTGATTTGTGGTCATTACTCTGGTCGGAGGCAAGAAACTTGTTCAACTGGTTTGTGAAAACAAAGGAGGGGATGGCAAGTTTTGCATCATGAGGAAGTCGTGTTGGCCCTCAACCACTTTTGAGGTATGATACAGTGATCAAAATCGAATCTCTCCTTAGTTTATACAAAATATAAAGCAGACAGGTGATGAGAATAAAGAAAATCATCAACCTTTGATGGGATACAATATAATATCGTATAATATATAATTAATTTTGTTAGAACTGCATTCGTGATGTTAAAAGGAAGTGTGTATAGGATAAAGTTAAGAACAATAATTCAAGCTTCGCTTGGGTCGATAAAAGCAGTAATTAAGTATTGACTAATGGTTAGTCTGTTCCAGGCCGCTCTCTCCAATCCCCTCGCCTATTATTGACTTACCACTCTACGCGTCTTTTCGCGTCGCTACCCCCACTATCCAAACACCTGGAACAGGCTAACAATGGTTTGTGCACTGTACTCCGGATCAAGCACAAGAGTCACTGTACTGTTACAATGTAATGTTTCTTTTTCAAGGCACTTTCCATGCTCTCACAGTGACTCTATCCACCCAGGAGTATAAATGGGTACCGGCCAATAAATTGTAACCTGACAAAAATGCTGTGGGTTAACCTGCAATGGATTTGCATCCTATCCAGGGGAGTAACAATACAGTAACTATACTGTAACCCAGCACGAGTCTTCATTCTGGCTCTTCTGATCTCTAAGTATGAAACAGACTTTTCCTTGTTTCAAGGCAATAATTATTACATGTATTGGAACTACGGTGTAACATGTTAGTAAGAGCGGTTTTCAATTGAGTGTTGTAAAATCAAAGCAATTACAGTGATCAATCACAACAAATGAAAACAATACATTCAATGAACCAATGAGAACTCGAAACAAATACACGTAACAGCGCCAAGCGCGGGAAAGCGCGTGCGACCAAGTCACAATTAGTTTTAGTTTTGCATCTGATTGGTTGAAAAGGTGGCGCAAGTTTTTTTAAACCAATCATAGAGCATAGTAAAGCAAAACCAAAGCAAGCACAGATTATACTTTCGGCACTCAATAAAACAGCTCTACTCAATAAATTTATGAATTATTGTTCTCAACTGTCTTGGTGTTGCAGTGGAACCTTGAGGATCCTGGATCAATCTCTGCTGAACCATTTGAACTAAAACCAGCCATGTTCAAGCTGGATGCTGGAGAACTGACTACATTGGAGGTACAGTAACAATCTTGTGCAAATTCTCTATGAACATCGTCACCAAAAATTTGCTGAATTTAAGAACTGTTCTCTCACGTTATGGATTGTTTTTCTGTTCAAATGTCGAGCCAAACTTAAATTTAATTATAAGCTTAATCCATTTCCATCCTCACCATCGTTAGTCATCCTCACTTCCTAATGAGCTCCCGTCATTTGTCGAGTACTGTACTACAAAATCAAACCATTGTTGCTGCGTTTCGTGTCATCTACAAGGCATGTTTTTTGATCTTCTTGACAATTAATACAAAACTGCAGACACTCACAATGTTCAGTGTCAGCTTCGTCATGGATGCATGGCTCATCGTGAATTTTTTTCAAATTCATTCAAGTTTGTCGTTCGTAATCCGTCTCAATCTTCCCCAATCTCAACCATCCTTGTTCCTGTTTGGTTTCTTATCACCTCTTGGGTGTTTTCTACCTTAGTAAACTATTATTTTGAGGTTACCTTCGATTTGAAGGGAATTTTGTAGATCCAAAATATGCCTTCATAATTGTCTTGAAACTGCTGGCATTTACATGTGCTCAGAGTCTAAACTCTCTTTGTAGCTTTCCTTATTTCCGTATACCAATTAGATTAGATGATAACGGCATTCATTTGTTTTGCATTATTATTGTGTAGATCACGTTTTGTCCGACATCAGCCAAGTACTTTAAAGAGGAGGTGGTGTTTGTTTGTGACAACTGCCATGTAAAGGAATTTTCACTTGAAGGTAAACAGCACTTTACTATTGAGCTCACATGTATTTCCTTTTCATTTACCAGCTCTTTTGTAATATGGCCACTTGTACAAACATTATAATATTATTAACTTTTAATGTATCAGTTATTGCACTTGTGCATGAATGTCCCTGTGCATTCACAGCAAGGAGCCCAAAAGTGTGACCACTTAAAAATTCCCATTCTTTCGTGCGTGCAGACTGTCCAATCAGAGACCGAGGATAGCTATCCTTGCCCTCTGATTGGATAGTTTGGTTTGCTATCCTCGGCCTCTGATTGGATAGTCTGCACGCACGAAAGAATGTGAATTAATTCAAAGTGGTCACACTTTTGGGCTCCTTGCTGCAACTAGTGTTTTTAGGGATACATGAAGATTGTAAGCCAAATAACCATGTACAGGTTTGATTGTTACACTGTATGTTTGTTGTCTTGTGTTATTATAGGCACAGGTCAAATGGCAGGAGTCGAGCTTGATTCTGTATCAGGAGGACTTAGTGAATCAGAGATCGGAGAAATGAGGGACATATCAGCACAGCATTTTATAAGATTCGATGAACAGAACCCAGAAACAACTACAGATAAGACTCTGGTTATCAAAAACACTACGTGGGTATCTAGATTCCTGTAGAAACTTGTAGGGATTCTCATTAGAGACGTTCACCCTTTCACTCCCAGAGTAAAACCTTGAGTCAACAAATGTGGTTGTAACTTTAGAGTCTGTGGATGAAACCCTAGTGTGTGACCATTCAAATGAAAGCTTAGAATTGAGCAGTACTTTCATGTGGTACTGTTTATTATGCTGTACAAGGTGGTTGTAACTTTTAAGTCTGTTGATGAAACCCTAGTGTGTGACCATTCAAATGAAAGCTATTGAGCAGTACTTTTCATGTGGTACTGTTATTATGCTGTACAAGGTGTTCTAACTTTTAAAGTCTGTTGATGAACCCTAGTGTGTGACTATTCAAATGAAAGCTATTGAGCAGTACTTTCATGTGGTGCTGTTTGTTTTTGACAGTTATGCAAAAATTATGAAATTCCACATTTTCCCCTCAGTTTTGAACTTAGCACTCTTGGAAGTGAAAGGGTTAAAGGAGAAGTGAACACTATCAAGTGCGGATTATCAACATAAGCTTATGCTAATGCGAATTGCCCGGTTTTCTCTTGAGTGTCGTTAAAAACCAAAACCAAAGCAATCACAATGGCCAATCACTTCTAACGAAGTCAACAAAATGAACTCAAAGCAAATACACGTAACCGGCGCCAAGCGCGGGAAAACGCGTGTGACCAAGTCGCGATTGGTTTTGGTTTTGCATCTGATTGGTTGAGTAGGTGGCGCGAGTTTTTCAAGCCAATCACAGAGCGGAGTGTTTGGCATTCAGAGAAATTACTGTTAGACTGTTCACAGCCTCTCTATCTTCTCGATGAAAGCGAGCGTGGAGCGCAGGATGGGCGGGGAATGAGCGAACGCCCCCACCCTCTCGCACTTGCTCGCGCTCAGTTCCAGTTCGCTCGTGACGATCTGAGAAAATAGACAGGCTGTAAACAGTCTAAATTACTGTATGTTCGTGTGGACTCGTTGTTTATCGATTTTCACACAACAAAGATTGCTGTTTTCAGTTGTCAAATACGGGGTTTTTTTAGATTCTTTTTTTTCATTTTCAAATTTTCAAATTTTCCTTGTTGCAGTGTTACTCGGATATTTTGAGAAAAAATTTAAAACACGAATGAAAATAATGCTTCAGTGATATAAACCGCTACTTTTTCTCAACACGAGTCTTCCTGATTTGTAGATCACTCTTAGGAAATAATTGAAGTTAATGATTTTAATTTATATTTATGTGTCCAGGAATGTTGCCTTACCTTTCCGTTGGAAACTCTACAAACCATTCTTTAAGTGCCCTGTTGCTCCTGGTGTTCCTGTGCGGCCTCCAATGACGTCATCGCACGTGCCACGGACCCTGGATGACCACGGAGTGTTTATGATCACCCCAAATATGGGCACATTACCGCCGCATCAATCTGTGGACTTCATGTTGGAATTTGCCCCAAGAGAGGTACAAAAATGCGCTGCAATTTGTTTCAAGAGGGGGTTGGGGATGGGGGGGGGGAGGGTTGGGGTGTCAAGGATGTCTGATTTTCCGGCTTCCTCTTTGTGCTTTTTCTATTCCGAAATATTACACAATGTTACAAAAAAATTCTTATTTCTTCCGGTTCCCGCCACCTCGGTTCCCGGTCTGAGATAAGATTACCAATGCCCCAATCCCGCTATCCACCCTCTCTTTTCTCACCTCCCGTAGACTTCCCGACCCCATCTCTCCCGCCCACTTCCAAGAACACAGCCTTCCTTATTGATTTTCGTGAGTTGTCAGTTGTTATAAGCAGGAATTGGCTAGGGCCAGGATTATTAATCGTACAGTTAGGTGAAAAATTTCCTTATATACATATAGGCCAAGTGCTTGTGCAGTACATAGTTAATAGAGGGAAATGGTTATGAAGCCCGGCAAACTTCAAAGGAGCAAACAAAGAGGCCAATATTTATGTTGGAAGGTCCATGACCGTGCACATCTTTTGTTTTGAGCTCATACACTAAGCATGAATTATGTAATCGCGACGTTTATATTGATTAGTTGCTTGAACACACGTAACCACCTATTGTATTTTGTCAGGTTTTGTGCACGGTCAACCCCCAAAATAGCGAACAAAAACATATAACAAAGAACTTTGCCGGGTTTCATAACCATTTCCCTCCATTAACTATGTGCAGTAGTACTGCTATGTATCTCCAAAATGTCCAAAATGGTACAGCAAGTCTATCCCATGAAACGGGAGTCGCGTCCATCGACACGGGGTGTTTTATAAATCAATAAGCACATTACAAGAGCTGTTTTTTTCATGCTTGTGTACACAGGTTGGCAGTTCTCATGCTGTGGGTCACTTGATTCTGGAGCAAATCCCGATTCACGATGACAGCAATTCCACCACTCATGATGTCAGAGACGTGACTGCGGTGCAGATAGAGATGAAAGCTGTTAGCAAGGTTAAACATGAACTCTGAGTATCTCTATTCTGTCGCATAACGAAGGGTCTTAAATGAGCAACGTTGTGGATGTAGGCTCGATTTCCGCCGCTCTCTCTCTCTCATGCTCCCTCCCGTCTTAAGCGGAGCCGGAAGTGCGGGCTCATTTCTCGAACAGCGGCTGGTAATCGAGTCTATTATCAATGTATGGATGGCGTATCTTGAAAACTTTGGCCTGAATGTTTCAAGTTCGTCTTTCAAATCCAACGAGTTGGGAAGATCTCTTTTTAGCATTTACAACTTGACATTACGGACGAAAAGTCGATAATACGCGCCAAAGAAGAGAACATGCGACTTCCGGTTGCCGTACGTGGCTCAAAAACGTCTGTGCTTAACCTTTGGATCACGACTTGTTTTGAAAAATTGTAAAATTGCATCCCTATCTTGGTCTAATGTTAGTTTGATATCAATATTGTGCTAAAGTCTAACTGCCTGCATGTTTTTTCAGCCGTTTGATGTGAGTGTCTCGCCTCCACTGGTTGTATGTCCTGGGACACTAACAATAGGTGTCCAGTACAGATTTCCTCTAAAGGTCAGCATTGAGAACTGTTAAGCCTGGTTTTCACTAGCGACGCAAGCACAAGCGAAAGCACAAGAATTCTGCGCAAGTGAAAATGAACGCAAGCGCAAGAACGATATATATTCACTATAGCAAATATTTCATCATTGTTAAAACCAGGTTTTGATGCATTTGACTGACAGAAAACATGAATCTATTTGTTTATATCAAAATCAGTGATTTTTTCCTTGTGCTTGTGTTATCTTCCGTTTTCATGCGCCACGCAAGCATAAACGCAAGCACAAGGATCAAAGTATTTTGATCCTTGTACTTGTGCTTAGCTTGCGTCAAGCCCGTTTTCACGGCGAAATAAGAGCTCTTGTGCTTATACTTGCGCTTGTGCTTGCGTCGCTAGTGAAAACCAGGCTTTAGAGATTAAACCCTGCAGCTTTCAACATACAAACTGTTACTATTATTAGAGATTAAAGAAGCTACTTCACGGATGGCACAATCTGAAAAATTCCCTATATAAGCTATATATAGGAATGTGCCGCCCCAAAGAGTATTGTTTTTTTGGCCGTTTTTGTCTGTTAACGGGTATAGATTTGGATTATTTTGGTCTCAAATTTGGTAAGTTTTGCCTGCTTGTCTGAGATAGGATATAGATTTTTCCATTTTGGCTTGGAAAGACTCGGAGGGAAATGTTTTTAGGGTCAGGTCTGAAATTGGGTTGCGAAAATCACATATTTTGTTCTGCAAACCGGTAAGGGTTTAAAGAAGCTGGCGGCAGACCCCCGCCAAAAATTCCGAGGAGTACCCCTGCGTTGTAATACCTGAACCTTTATCTGATTTAGATGTCTAACAACAGCGTCTCCGAAGCTAGTGTTGCGTGGCGTAGCATGGAAGGAACTTCATGGAGAGTATCGGTTGAACCACAGTCATCTGTTATAGGTACAGTTAAATGTTATTATACGGTCAAACCTTGTTAATATACGAACAGACCCGAGTTTCTGTATTATAGAAGTAAAAGTAAAGCCGTTCGGGGCAAACTGGCCCACACTGCCGGAGCTTATCCCGGTTTCTGTAGCATGAAGCTGACTGGGAGTATTGCTACTCCCCCTGGATGGGATGCTAGTCCATTGCAAGTTACCCCCAGCATTTTGCCGCCGGTACCCATTTATACTGCTGGGTGGAGAGAGGCACTGTGAGAGTAAAGTATCTTGTCCAAGAACACAATACAGTGACCCCGGCCAGAGCTTGAACCCGGACCGCTTGATCCGAAGTCCAACGCGCTAACCATTAGACCACCGCGTCTTCCACCTCCGTAACCAAGAAAACTCGGACTAGTGGCCATCTTGGATTTCAAGCTGAGGATATCGTCATTAATCTGATGTCTGTTTACTTATTAGGTGCAGGTCACGAAGTTGATTTAGAGTTAGTTATGGTGGCACACGAACCAGTTCAGATCGAGGAGACTATCTTTTGTGACTTGAAACATTCATCGGCTCCAGTGTATGTCTATGTCAAGGCCAGCTTTGAAGTGAGTACATGCACAGGACCTTGTATAGCTTTTAATAAATAACATGCGAGTAAAACTCAGTTTCATATGAAAGGTTTTATCACCTGCACTCGTCCTCATTTACACCTTACCTTAAAACAGTCGGGGGTATGCCGGTTTTGGCAAATCTTCGTGGAAGCACTCGAAGAGTTTCCGAATCTGTTTATCCAATCAAAAACTAGCGCGAGCACTCACGAGTACTCCGAAAGCAATCGCGCCAGCAAATACGTCATGTTGCTTAGCAACTTCGGGGACGAACACCACGGGCTCAGATTTCGTCATCAACTGGTACTTACAGTGATTAAGTGAAGCAATCAGTGGGGACTTTTACAACTGACCGGTAAATAGAGGATGACCGCTTAAAACAGGGCCGCTAATACAGATTTGACTGTAGCTTGTGTCACTGACTGAATAATATCTTTCTCACTGTGTTTCTACCAAGCTTAATACTCACCATCATTTCTTTGTTTGTTTCGTCAGGGCCCAGAGGTTTATATTCACTTGTCCCGACCTGGATTTCAATCTTGTTCGCTTCAGAGAACTGCACGGCTACCAACACATTACTATCAAAAACATATCCAGTATTCCAGCACAGTGGAGCATAAATGAGTCTCCCGAGTGTCTTGAGGTACTGCCCGAGAAATATTGATTATCGGTGTAACTTTCTCCCCGGAGAGACTCCCATATAAAAGTAACGCCGGGGGGGTGGGTGGGGTGTATCTCCAAATTTTAAGATGTATAAGTGGAAGCAAGAGAGGATAATAATAATAATAATAATAATATTTAGTATTTATATGGCGCAAATTAACATATGAATATGATCAAATGCGCCTTACAATAAAAGATATGCTATGATTATGAGTAATTTTAAACTAAAATAAAATTATTTACAATTATGTATAGGACTATAAAGTTAAAAAGCTAAAAATCGGGCCTGGTAAAAATGTGTATAAAATATCAAGAGTTATTCATACGCCTTTCTAAATAAAAATGTCTTCAATTTGGACTTAAAACGGTTAAAATTGTCCTCCTCTCTTATTGTACTCGGCAATTTGTTCCAAAGTGATGGTGCAGCAGCAGTAATAGCCCTGTCACCAAGTGTCTTCTTCGTTAGGATGATCTAAGAGAAGGATTCCCCGTGCCCCATGATAATTTTTTTTGAAATCTATTAATAGTTTCGCGCCATGCTGTGAAAGTTATTTTTATTCCCTTCTGATCGAGGCTCCGACATCACGTTACTCGAACTGACCAATCAAGTTGCGCTCTTAAAATAGCTCAGCTATGGACCATAAATTAAAAATAGATTTCAAAAAATTATCAATGGAAGAGACCCGTGTATGGGGGAATGCTTCTCTTAGATCATCATCTCTTGGTTTGGATTTGTACCACTCAAGCCGGACTCAAGCCGGTCGAACTGTACATTTTTCGGACAACCCTTCAGCCAACCTCGTTCCCAGGGTCTCTCGACTTCCCGCCCCCTGGAGCGAGATGAGAGACCCTGGGAACGAGGTTGCCCTTCAGCTGCAAGAATTATCCTCCTATATCCAGTCGCCTACAAATTATCGCAAGAACTTCATTACATCGCTTAGAATGTGTATTTTTTTTATCCACGAGCAGGCAGAAAGCGAGGCGGCTGTTTCCGAGTTTTCGTTCACTCCTGCCGGCGGGGTCCTGGGTCCAGAAGAGAGCGAGAGAGTCGCAGTTTTGTTTAAACCAACCGACACACGCCGAGTGAGGACTGTGTTACAGTGTGACGTCAAGAATGGAAAAACAAGGTACGTAGCTATAGAGCTCTTAATAATCGTAGTTTGTTGATTAAGAGCCTCGGGGAGCTTATTTTAAATTTCATTTTACAGTGGAACCACCCCCGGTCTACTTGTAAACACAAACTATATTCCGGTTATAAGACGACCCCCCCCCCCCCCCCTTCTTGTCGGATATAAGCCCGCCTCTACTTTTCCTTGTTTCCTTGACATAAACACTTACACAGAACACTGTACAACTTCAAATAGAAAGTTAGGAAAGATTGCGGAACAATAAAAATGGACAAATCATTTGTGCTAAGGCGTCAAGGACGTGACCAATGATGTTATCTTTTTCCTTTTCTTGCTCGCTTTCTTGCAATTCCGCGTATTTGATACTGCTGTATCGTCTCAACTTATTCCTTATCAGCTCATCTCGAAACGTTTTTTTACTCCGCTTATAACCTCCCCCGGATATAAGTATAAGCCCCCCCCCCCCCCACCCGTTTATAAGCTCATCTAAAACCCCTGACTAAGTTATATAAGCCCAAGGTTTATAAGCGGCAGTTTACGGTATGCAAAGACGTGTTCATGAGGTTAACACTTGTTTTCGTATCTTTTTTCTTTTAGCTATTTATCAGTATTTTGTGAAGTGCAAAGACCTCGAGTTTGTCTGCTGTCGTGTGACATGTACATCGAGAAGGTTTATTTAGGCGTTCCAGTCAGCAGGGAAGTTGTACTTCATAATCAATCATTGCTGAGAGCACAGTTTACGTGGAATGAGGTGAGTACACTACACTGCGAGTAGTAGTCGGAAATTGAATAATTATGCAAATCACAGGTAAAAACGATTCAATTCTACCCCGCTCGAGAGACGTCTGAGATTAGACTCGAAAAATTCCATACTGATGACGTAGCTCTACAGAGATACGTGCAGTGTCGCTGATTGGTTGTTAATCGCGCGCGGGAGATCATAACCAGGCAACAACCAATCAGCGACACTGCACGGATCTCTGTAGAGCTACGTCATCAGTATGGAATTTTCCTGGTCGAATCTTAGTAGTCTCTGGAGCGGGGAAGAATTAAGTGTGCCAAGAAAAATGCCTTCTAATCCTGAATATATCTCGATAATAGGTCGCTGAAAAAAATGATCAAAATGATCCTTTTGAGAACATTTTTTGAGTGCAATTCAATGAACCCGTTCGAAATTGTAACTCTTATATGACTCAATCGTTTTAGATTCTTCAAGGAGACTACACCATAACGTTTGAACCTAACCGAGGATACCTGGAGCCTAGAGAGGAGCGGTCGATCAAACTGACGTTTACAGGACACAAAAAGGTAGCATACTTGACGTGATACATGTATCTTTACTGCGTTGCGTCATGGTCCTTTAAAATCGTTTACTACTTCGTGTATCTTTATTGAATTGTCCCACAGGGCCCTGTGAGGGACCTGGTCACGTGCTGTGAGGTGACGCGGATGCCAGAGCCCGTGTGGCTGTCACTCGCAGCTGATGTACAGGGGTTGAGTGTCACGCTTGAGACTCCGAAGTTCTTTGATCTTGACAGGTATAAAGTTTGTGTTCCATCGTAGCCTTGATTTTGTCTATAGACAGTGGAGCTCTAACAGAGAACAATTATTTTCTCTTTAGACCTGAAGAGATAAAGGAAACTTCACTCGACGACCGGGAGTTGCTGCTAGATTTTGAAACAGTACCGCTGGCTAGTTGTCCTCGCACTACCCTGGTTCTGACCAACACGTCAGCCATTAGAGCACGTTTTAGCTTAGAGATGGATCACTTCAAAGCAGCGAAACCTCCTACTCCACCTGATGGTACGTACATAACCATTCAGATGACGTAAATCTTGGCGCGAAAATTGGGGGCGCGGTAGGCCGGACAACGCGCGTTGCCCCCGATTTTCGCGCCCTTTTTGCCGCGAAGTAAGTATGTAGATACCCACATTAAATCAAAACTTTTTATAACACTTCTTAATTGTTGCATTTTTTTTTATTTGTTTCTCCTCTTTAGGTGCTCCTCAGGGCAGAAGGTTCGTTGCTTCTTTATTTTTAAACAATTTGCTGAAAACCTTATTAGTATATTGTCAATACATCAGAAGCTTATAAAGCTTCTAATAATTATGTCGACGGGAAACTCGGGAAAAGACGGAAAATTCGTCTGGTATGAATCCGGTGATTGTAAACTACTTATAAATATTAGACTCTGGGTAAAATAAAGGTTGTTGTTGTTGTTGTCTGTGAAGGACGAGTTTCCCGTCTAAAATTTATCCGTCCACTGTCCCGTCTAAAACGACGGGAAAATCAGACGGAAAACTCGTCTTTTTGACGGAAAACCGTCTTAAATTCACAATATTATACGAGAAAATCAGGACGGGTTTCCTGTTTTCTTTTAGCTGATTAAGGGTCATTAAGCTTTCCTGTCTCCGCAAAGCTTTCCAAAGACCCATCTGCATGTGATTTGACCTCCCCGGAACATACCGATAAGTTTCTTACGTTGCTACGAGCTGTAGCTTAGTTTGAAAGAAACCGTTTTTGTTTTGTTTGTCTTCAGGGCACGATTGCTGGGAAGGACTCCGAATATTGCTGATCCAATCAGCAAGACAGCTATAAAATCTCATGCAGGTCAGAATACAAACACCATTCCTTCCCTCTTTCCTCTTTCCTCCTCATTCCTTCTATCCCTCCCATTCTTTCCCTTCCTTCTTTCCTTCCTTTTTCATTGATTCATTTTTAGAATGAAACACAACTTTGCTTTATTTTCAGATTATTGCCAGGCCATCTTGCGTGACAGAAGAGGAGCAGCTTTTGTGCCGAGTCCATCGTCGGGTGAATTGTTACCATTCGGTTACCAAGTGATTGAAATCACTGGTCACAGTGACATGTGGGGCGAGTACAGAGACTTGCTGGTCTGTAAGGTATGTGTCACGCTACATCAATCACATAACTTGTAACGCAGTAACACGGCACTGTAAGGTTTATGTAACGCAACACTGAATGGCATGACGCTGTAACGCAAACTCGCGTAATGTATTTTGCACAGTGACGTGAATATGCGTCACGCTACATCAATCACCTAACTTGTAACGCAGTAACACGTAAGGTTTATGTAACGCAAGACTGAATGGTATGACGCTGTAACGCAAACACGCGTCATTCAAACGCATTTTTGAACATTGACATGTGGGGCGAGTACAAAGACTTGCTGCTGCTGGTCTCTAAGGTATGCGTCACGCTACATCGATCACAACTTATGTCACAGCATTGAATACCGTGACGCTGTAACGCAGTCTCGCGTGACACCCTTTTGCACCTTCTGTTTCAGATTGAAGGTATGGACCCTGTGTACATTCCTGTCAAAATGGATATCATAGGGTGTCCGCTGAATTTCCAGATGATGAAAGATCAGGCGCCAATTCTTCGGTAAGTTATTAGAAACTCAGCCCGTGTGCAGACATCTCTTATTATCTTCCTAGTGACTTCTGCACGCAGGCTATAAGAAACGAAACTTGATCAGTTTTTTCCTTGAACACATAGTAAATAGATTTTGTTTCTGTAGGTTTGGCACGCATGTATCTGGTGCTCCGTTCGTACAAAGATCTCTCAGAATCAACAACACGAGTCCATATGGTGAGTTTGACACACATGCTGTTTTTTAGAACAGGCAGTTTCGTGAAACTCACGCGCGGTGGATCATGTGGCGCGTACAACACGCGCGTGAGTCACGCGTGATACTTACTTGGTGTTGCGGAAACCATTGTTGGTTAGCAATTGTCATTGGTGATCCCAACACCAAGAAATTATTCGTTACGCGCGATGGGAGAGCTCGTCACGTCATCTAGCAGATTAGCCAAAACTACAAGAATCTTGCCTTTTTCCCCAATTAAACTGTTATAGTTTATTCTCCCTTACCACTTCCCTACAATGTACTTTGACACTTATCACAAGGTCGTTCTATTATAGAAGTCTTAAAAGCGGCTATGTCACGCTATTTTGGAGTTATGTCACGCAATATTGTCAGATACCAATACAAATATGCGGCACACCCCACCAAATATTGGGAGAAGTACCCTCCGGGTTTACAATGCTCAATAGTCCTTTATTCACAGTATAACTGGGATGTTTTAATGAATATTTCATATTTTGGAGTTAACACTAGAGACGGGAAACTCGTCTTGACGGAAAACTCATCTGACGGGTTTCTCGTCCTAGTGTGAATTCGAGACGAGTCTAACTACTTGTCAATTTCACTTTGAAGCTGAGGCGCGGTTACTTTACCTTATTTCTAAGACGAGTTATCCGTCACAGACGGAAAATTCGTCTTAGAAATCCGTCTAAAGCGACGGAAAAGTAGACGGGTAAAATCAGACGAGTTACCCGTCTAAAATTATAACCGTCCCGTTTTCATGTTAGGACGGGAAACTCGTCTGAGACGGATAACCCGTCTCAGACGAGTTTCCCGTCTCTAGTGTGAAAACGGCCAATAACAACAAAACATTGCATGAAGAATTATTTTAAAACAATTCTTCCCCACAGACATTCGCTTGGACTGGGAGACATACAACATCGTACCACAGGACAACCAACTCCTGGACATGCTGGTGTTCATAGGACAGCCTCTACCAGTGATAAAGGATGGCCAGGAAGTGGTACCAGCTGTCCAGGAACAGGACTGTTATCGGTGCGAGGAGAAACCATTTATACAAGTTAAACTGAGGGAACACCAAGGAGCACGTGCAAACAGGCCCTTTGACGTCATACCCAGTCAACAGGTTTGACGGAAATTTCTCTATTTAGTCATTTTTAACGATGTACAAAATCACCTTCAAAGCGAAGGAAATCGTAAAATAATAGTTTACTAAGGTAGAAAAACACCAAAGAAGAAATAATAAACCAAACAGGAACAAGGATGGTTAAGATTGGGAAAGATTGAGACGGATTTCAAACGGCGAACTTAAGGTTATTTCGTGTTACGTCCTCATTGCTAACGTTTGGTCGACAGAATCATTACAAGTGTTTTGAAGTCGGAGTTAGAGCTGTCTGCAAGAACTATTTAATTAAGTTATCTTCCTTGTCTGCATGTTCGCAAGCATCGGCATTCGTTATTAAAAGGACGCGTACGATTTCGCCAAGCTCAAACACATGTAGGCTCGATTACCAGCCGCTGCTCGGGAAAATGAGCCACGCTTATCCCCGAAGACCGGACTCGAGAGAACGGCGGAAATCGAGCGTAAAACACATGCCGTTATGTTATCTCGTTACTTTCTGATTCAGTACTTGTGCATGGAAAAATTGACTTAATGTATCGTGACATAGTCTGACTCCTTGGGTCGTCACGAAACGATTCCCCAAGAAGAAGAGAGAAGCGTTGCGTGACGACCCGAAGCTGCGAAGGAGAGTAATCGTGACATCGCTCCGTTGAAATCCCGTTAAGATAAGACAAGATAAGATAAGATGTTTATGAATCGCTTTGGTTGTTTTCAGGTGATTCCTGCAAAGGGCCATTCTTCTGTCAAAATATCCTTCCATCCTTACACAGAGGACCCGTCTGGAGAACTGTGTACGGCATATGCCTCGGCCTACATGAGTTTAAATCAACAGGTAAGTGATCTGTCTTTTAACTCTTGATATTGAGCAAGAGAGGATGACTTAAGAGAAGCACTCCCCCATACATGGGTCTCTTCCAATGGTCATTTTTTTGAAATGTACTGTATTTTTAAACATGAATTTCGCTATAAAAGGGATGGCACCTCCCACATTTGATTTCACGCCTTTCGGGAACCGTAAAAACCAGATGCTCTCGCAGGCTAAAATGATCTCGGCGTATTGAATTTTCCATTAGTTAGCGATATAAGTGGTCTGTAGTCAGTGGGTTGAGCTTAACTCGATCTGTGATACTTTTTTCTGCATGTTACAGATCCTTGAAATACCTGGACGCGTGACACGTTTACATGGAGTGGAGTTACATCCCTTTCGCCTGGACATGACGGCTAACATCGACCCTGCCTTGTAAGTTTTAAAGCAAAAGATCGTTAATACACCCTATTCCATCCAAAATGGCTGTCAATTTAACATTATTTTGTATGTATTTAAATTTGCCTCACTAACCTCGTTTTTGAGTTGATAATTCAAAATATACTCTAGAACGAGGTTAGTGAGGCAAATTTAAATACATACAAAATAATTTTAAATTGACAGCCATTTTGGAATAGGGTCTATCACCCTCGGGGAATGGCATACTGACCGCTTAATTCAGGTTTGGCGAAACATTTATTTAAAACAATGCAAACATAATACAAACTCTGTACTTCCAATTGATAAAAGAAAGCAACACAATTGACAGACCACATTGATTTCAATGGCCTTTGGCAAGAAAATCCAAACATAATCTCGTGTATTTGTCAAGGTGGCCATTTAATACTGGTTAAAAACAATAAAAACAGCTCACTGGGACTTGCAAAAGGGTGACCGCGTCCGCTTAATAGAGGTGACCGCTTAACAGAGGTCAAGTTCACAGTGATTAAGTGAAGCAATTTTCGAGACTCTTGCTTTAGTTGTGTGTTTGCTGGGCTATGAAAGTTTAGTTCAAGAAATCTGCAAAAACAGTGTAACCAAGCAAAACAAAGTCTTTGTTAGCACAGCTAATCTGGGTACCGCGCTTTACATAGAGTACATCGATTACATGGCTGTTTTTACTTCAACTTTTTGATTGGTTTATTGTACATTTTGCTACCGTAATGATTGCTGTGTGATTACACTGATTTTAGTTTAATTACTACAGTTAGAGTGGTTTTCAATTGAGTGTCGAAAGTAATCCGGAATTGCTTTGGTTTTGCTTTATTACGCGTATGCTCTGTGATTGGTTTATAAAAAAACTCGCGCCACTTACTCAACCAATCAGATGCAACACCAAAACCGGTCGTGACTTGGTCATACGCGTTTTCCCGCGCTTGGCGCCGGTTACGTGTATTTGCTTTGAGTTCTCATTGGTTCGTTTTTTGGTTTTGTTGTTTACGTTTGCTTTGATTTGTCATTTCAAGTGCTATGGTTTTGGTTTACGACACTTAACTGAAAGCCGCTCTATATTGAAGAACTGTTTGACCGTTAGCCAGCGTGGCAGGCGTAGAAAGGGGAGGGAGGGGAGTTCGGCGAGCGCGAAGCGCGATCGTGGGAGGGAGTACGCCGCTTCGCGCTCTCTCCTCGCGCTTCGCGCTTGAACTCCCCTCCTCCCTCCCCTTTATACGCCTGCCACGCAGGCTATTTGACCGTTAGCAAATCTACCGCCCGCGTAACGCTTGTCTTTCAATTGTTTTCTTTGTTTTCTCCATCGCAGGCTTTCTGTGGAAACTGAGGAAGACAAGGGCACTGACTTCATTACTGCCGCGTCTGACTTGGTTAGTATTATTGACACGTTTCGTAACTTTTTTTTTTTTTTTTTTTGCGGAAAAAACGTACAAGTTGCCCTACTTACCAATTTCAATCCCAATATTGAAATACGAAGTTCCCTTACTAATTGCCAAGCGTTTTTTATGTTAGTGTTAAAACTAATTTTGTTGTTTGAGTTGTACAGCTCCGCAAATGATCCCGGGACCGCAAATGATCCCCAAATTGCTGTCCACTCTGGGGATCATTTGCGGTCCAATTTGGGGATCATTTGCGGTCCCGGGGTCATTTGCGGAGCTGTACAGAGTTCACGCGTGAACTTTACTTATCGTTCAAACATTAAACTTTGGTCGCTTCCCGACACGCGGAGTTTTGAGAACGTTAGGATAATGTAAGCCTTTTGAGCGGCTTTGTCGTCGCATACGAAAGTTTTTGAGAGGAGATTTTTTTTCCCCTCGCCGTTATATTAGGTTTTCTCTGCTTTTATTTTACAGTCGAATCTCTATTAAGCGGCCACCCTCGGGGAAATGGCAAGTGGCCGCTTAATAGGTGGCCGCTTAATAGGGGTTCGATTGTATATAGTTTTTTAAAGGACCGGAAACATATTTTCCCGGGAAAAGGAAATCTAAAAATAAACCGGTCTGTAAAAAGCTGTGACATGGCGTAGTATGGGAGTTCCTTAAAACAGTTCATTCTAACAATTCCTGCTAACTATCCTTATCGTCACCAGCTGCATAGGGAGACACCGCTGGTCCATCGGTTCGTGCTTGGTAACACCACAGAAACACCGCTGACCATGAGATTTGAAGCGAAGGCTCCGTTTAAGATTATCTCCACCGAGCCGCCTCCATCGGCCAAGACATCGAGGTCCCAGACTCCCGGTAGCATCACGGTCAAACCGGCCAAAACATTAGAGGCAAGTGAAATATTTTACGATGTACAAAATCATCTTCAAATCGAAGGAAACCATAAAATGATAGTTTACTAAGGTAGAAAAACACCAAAGAGGTGATAATAAACCAAACAGGAACAAGGATGGTTACGATTGGGGAAGATTGAGACGAATTACAAACGGCGAACTTGAAAAATTTGGGCGGAAATTTCCAAGATACATTCAACAAAATGGCTTCAGCGCAAAATGTTTGACGTGTAATTATTGTTTTCCGCTTCCATTTCAGCTTAAGGTTGGGTTCTTCTTGTCTGACGAACTTGTTCGTAAAGTGAACGAATTCTCCACAGCCCAGGAGCAAGCCGACAGCATGCAGCTCATCACCTCAGATGAAGGCGACAGAAAACTTGTCTTCAAACAAGACTTAAATGTTGAATTTTCCAATAATACTACACAGGTATTGAGAAATGTCATTCTGAGAATTTTTCGAATTTTCTATGGGCGATACTGTTTAGTCTCTTCAAGAAAGGATGATCTAAGAGAAGGATTCCCCGTGCCCCATGATAATTTTTTGAATTATATTAATAGTTTCGCGCCATGCTGTGAAAATTATTTTTATTTCCTTCGGATCGAGGCTCCGACATCACGTTACTCGAACTGACCAATCAGGTAGCGCACTTAAAATAGCTCAGCTATGGACTGGAAATTAAAAATAGATTTCAAAAAATTATCATTGGAAGAGATCCATGTACATACGGGGGAATGCTTCCCTTAGATCATCCTCTCTTCGTCTCATGTCTTGTCTCTCGGCATTTTTTTTTGTATAAAACTGAAGCTTGTTTGTTTTGTTTGTTATACAGTTGATTCCACTCATGGCGTCAATAGCGGTACCCACCCTCCGTCTGTCGCAAGATCTTGTAGACTTTGGCACGTGCCTGGTTGGCCAATCAGTTGAGATGCACGTGACTCTGTACAATCCTTCCCAGTCCGCCTCCGCTTGGGTCGCCAAAAAAGGTATGTCAAAAATATATATTTTTTAAATTACATTTAGCTTCGTTAAACAAAACAAATGGTTTTTATTATCATGCCTGACTACAATTACGATATTTTTTAAAACAAGTGGTGTTCTTTAGTATAGAGGAACAATCATTTCAGGCGTTACTATACATCTTAGTCCAAATATTAATTCATTCATTTTCTTTTTGACAGATCCACGCTATCCTTCGGTCAGTCAAGACGTTTTCGTCGTGAATCCGACCAAAGGATATCTGGAGGCCAACACGAGCTTCACTGCACAGACAAAGACCTTACTTAAAATAACCTTCACAGCCAAGTAAGACACATCCCGCTAGCCTAACGAGTGGGAGAAGAATAGGGGGTCTGAACTTCCGGTTCCTGTACATTTAACTCCCGGTTTTCCCTCCCCCCCCCCCTCCCCCACCTCCTCCCCCTTCCTTAGTAGTTCCCACCTCTGTTTTTTCTATTGCCGCGAAATATTACGGAATGTCGCGAATTTTTTTCCTCTTTCTCCCGGTTCCCGCCCCCCTGGGATTCCCCCTCCCCGATTCCCCCTCCCCATCCTAACTACTTGACGCACTGTTCCATGAAGACTTATGAACGTTCTGAGGCTGAAAGAAAATGGCATATGAACTAGGGTTGTTAGAATTGGTACTTCTTAGGGGTGAAAATGAATTCGAGCCACACCCGCAAAGCAAGATTCTGGTACGGATCTTTATTTCAACTTCCTCAGATTATTTTTCTGAGCTGGTTATCAACGGAATGAATTTTTAAGATTACATTAATCATTGAACATTTTGTCATCTTTGCAGGCACAATGTCGAATACGAGTGCGTCGTGATGGTCAGCGGTCAACTGCAGGAAGAGGAGCAGAGACTGGTACTGAGAGGGCGGGGATCGTATGATCAAAGACACGAGCGGCTGGTGAATGTTACCACAGACACGTGACTGTAATATGGAAACACGTGACTGTAATATGTGCGAGATAAGACACGTGACTGCAATACGTAGACACGTGACTGTAATATGCACGAGAAGTATGGAGCTTGTAACATCCACGTGGCTGTACTCATCCAGAGCACTGTTTGTATTTTAGGGCCGCCACAGTTGTGTGTTGTGGTGCTTGGTGTACATTAAGTTTGCTGTAAATTTTACTGACAATATTTAGTGCTTCGAATTTTAATTTATGTGGGCCATCATACATCTTTTCGAACTTACGCAAACGTCATTGGTTTTGTATATTATTGTGTTATATATTTAGAAAAGCAAATGAAAAATAAATAAAATAAAAATGCTTTTTCATTTGCAAGCACAAATTATTAAATAAATTCTTACTTATCGTGTCATAACTGTTTGGGCAACCTGACAAAATGCTGGGGGGTAACCTGCGATAGACTAGCATCCCACCCAGGGGAAGTAGCAATACTCCTAGTCACTTCATGCTACAGAAACCGGGATGGACTAGCATCCTATCCAGGGAAGTAGCAATACTCCTGGTCACTTCATGTTACAGAAACCAGGATGGACAAGCATCCCACCCAGGGGAAGTAGCAATACTCCTAGTCACTTCATGCTACAGAAACCGGATGAACTAGCATCCCATCCAGGGGGAGTAGCTATTAATACTTCTAGTCACCGCCTTCATGCTACAGAAACGGTTTTCAGTTGTTTTTTTTATAACACACTGTTTACAAAAAATAAATTCGGTAAAAATACAGGAACAATTCATTTATATGCGATAAAATAACACATAATCATAACATATTTTCCTTTGAGAATAAAACAAAGTAGCATTTTATAGCCGCTGGTTTGGTGATTCAATTATTAAAAGGAGCTATGTCACGCAATTTTGGACAATTCTGTTACCCACAAACTAAAATAGATTGAAACCACTAAATAATGGTTTCAAACCATAGAAAAAATAAACAGATAATGAAGGGCTGATGGTCAAAATTGGACATTGAAACAAGTGGTAAATAATGCTTAGAAATCATCTGTGTTTGTTATGTAACTGAATTAATATTTCATTCACCTGTTTGAGTTTCAGAGCTCGTAAAAAAAATAATACAGGGAAGAATAGCAAAACATAGCGTGACAATCGGAATTTATTACCATTTATGGTGTTTTTAAAAAGCGCAACCTACAATATTTCGGTACAGCTGCTGGGTAGCATTAAAAAAATATTCGAAGCGAACTTCAATCAAAACGAGAAGTAGCCTGCGTGGCAGGCGCGCGCGCGAGGCGAGAAAAAGAGTCGCGCGCGCGTCTCTTCCCTCGCACGCACCCAAATGGGAATGCGATAGTACTGAATGAAAATGGATCTATAATTCCCAACTGAAGCTACAAATTAACATAATGTTGAATTAGAAATTAAAAACTTTTGGTATTAAAGCGATGCAGCACTACGGCGTCCAGTTTGTATTAACACAAAAAAAGATGAAAAATGGTGAAAAACATACGTATACTAAAAGTCACTCAAGTAGACTGTTCACAGCCTCTCTATTTTCTCACGCTCCCCACCCCCACCCCTCGCGCTCGCTGTTAGCGTCGAGAAAATAGAGAGGCTGTGAACAGTCTACTCAAGTCACTCCCGGTATAGGTAGAGAGAAGTCGCGTTCACCACCGAAGTCTCGTGAACGTTGCTTCAAAGTCCGATTTTACTGGAGTTTTATGGCTATGGCTAGTTCCCTCTGAGCTGGAGTCACTGTTAGCTTTTGACTTTTCTGATAAATCTTCCTCGAATGCTGCCCTTCGCGGAAAATGTTCGTAAATGTCTGCGGGTGAGTTTAAAATTACTGGTACCCGTAGACCACCTGCTGTTACAGCACCTGCTGTTGTTTCTATCCTTTTCTTTTTTCTGTGTTAGTTTTATTTTTCCTTGAGGTTATTTCTGGGTCATTCAGTAATATCTTCTTCTTCCAAACCGATTCTCGAGTTATCAGAGTTATCACGGGAGCAACTCGGTCTCTGGAATTAACTGGAACCCCGGGACTGGAACTCTGTGTCTGGAGCTCTCTGGGGCTCCTTCTGACGTAACTTGTTTTTCTCAGGTCTAGGCCGGATGAGGACGGACTCGGTCTGATGTCAACAGCGTCTAAATTGGTACTGTTTACTCTGTTTACTGGTTTATCCTCGACTTCTTTTCGGTGGGAATCGGTTACGCCAACACTGTTGATGGACGGCGGTTCAGGATAGCCTCTTCGCAATTCTGGGGCTATCGCACTCGTCAAAAGGTAGATAAATGATTCTACACAAGCATCAACCATACGCTTCGGGTAGTTCTGTTCGTACAAATGCTTATGGCTTCTCAAGTAGTAGGGAACCTCTTCATATATCACACAAACTTCACAATTGTTTTTCACTTACTTGGGCGTCTTTCTCGCTCCAAGGGTTCATATTCTCCGTTCTGCTACGTTCGTCATGATTTTCAAACAGCCGCCATCTTGGATCCGCCATTTTGGATTTCTTGATTTTTCAAATATATGATACGTCAGCAGACCACCAAAAATGACTCAAAACAAGAGAATATAAAGTAATCAAAACCAATAAAAGAATGTAAAAATATCTAAAAGGTAAAAGTTATTGCAATAAAGTTATTTTCTTCCTTAAAAAACAAAACAGGAAAATTCAAAATTTGGAAAAACATGCCTGTCAACATATGGTTGTCATGGTAACAGCAAGTTACGTGATCAATGACATGTCTTATCAAATTATTCCCAGATAAATTTTAGGTAAAGTGGAAAAGTTTGGCAGCTTTTTCTTCAATATTAAAAAAGTTACAAACGGCTAAATTCCAGGCGGCCAGATTCCGTCTCAGTCCCCTTCCTCAAGTCTGAATAGGGCTTTTAAAAGTAAGCTAAAAGTTTGATCGGAAACTGCGTTCATTTGTCGAATGCTGCGGACAATTTTTGAAACACGAACCGGTATTAATTCCAAGAAGGTAGTAAAAAATCATTATTCTATATTTACAAACTCTGTATTTACACATTCCCGTAAGCGGCCAGCTCCAGTTACGGACAATTTTTCTGCTTCCCGATGGTGTCCACTTACGGGAGCTTCGACTGTAGTAAAAAATAAATCATTATTCTGACATGCTGTCTTGACAAAGATTGTTTTTAATTATTAATTTAGGCCAGACGATCTTGGCAATCTAGCCAGAACCCGGAGCCTAAAGAAGAAGGATCCATCCTCCTGTCCGATTGAAGACTGATTCAGTGAAAGAAAATCTGAAGTCAAAACAAGAATTCAAGATGTCTCAGTATTTCTACATAGTGAGTCATCTCAATGGCAACGTTATTGATATTTCTGCCAGTAAGAAAGGTGGTGACGTCATTAACTGTCCACAGCATGAAGGAGCCAATCAACTCTGGAAATGGGATGAGAGAAGCAGACTTGTCAGCAAACTGGGCCTGGTGTTGGACATCAAGGGTGCGGACACCAAAGCGGGAACCCACTGCATCGGCTGGGATGCAAGCAATGGTCTCAATCAAAAGTGGCGGGTCGAAGAAGGAGTGATACAGAGCAATTTGAATAACCTTGTAATCGACGTGGCAGGAGCCAGTGTTAAACCTGGAGCTTTTATTCACATGTGGGAAGTCAACGGAACATCAGCTCAGAAGTGGTCGCTTGTGCCGGAAGACGCATGGGATGACTTTAAACTCGTAGAAGCCAATCCGAATCCCCTAACCATAGCGCAGTTTTGGAAACATCTGGCTGATAACTACCTTCATGTGATCGTAGGCTACAGTATTGACGACTATGAGGTTAAAGTCCACAAAGCTATTGGAACCATTGATGATTGTGCCGGGAAGTTGGACGGGGTCGTGAAAGACGCGGGTATTGCAGAAACAGTCGGCGGTAGTACATCGGTCGCTGGTGGTGGGATGGCTATAGCTGGACTTCTGCTGGCTCCATTTACAGCTGGTCTCAGCTTGGGCCTCACTATAGCAGGAACCGCCACTGGTGTTGCGGGGTCTGCAACGACATTAACCGAGAATCTGATAAACAAACACTGGGAAAAGAGAGAAGCTAAGAAAGTTAAAGAGGCCACAGAACCTGTCATACGCGCCACCTTGAGCCTGCAAGGATTCCTCAGTGAGTATATTGGAAAGTTGAAAGAAGCGGCAGAATTTCTTAAAACACCCGAGGGAGAGGCGATAGCAAGAGATGTTACGGAGTTGAACAAGGAAGCCGGGAAAATTGCTCGGAATACCTACAAAATCGGCAACGCCGTAGTTACAGGAGTAAAATACATGAAACAGGCCAAGCAGATAAACGCGCTTGTCGACTTTATCCAGGCCGACTATTATGCGCTTGACGGCGCCAGGATCGGCCTTGCTACAAATGCCGCAGCACCAGGATTCGCTGTTCCAATTCTGGACAAAACCCTCGTGGCTGCTGGAACAACGAGTGCGGAAGTTCTATCCAGTTCGATGGCAATTATTGGAGTAGCGTTCGGCATCTGGGACATCGTTGGAGGCGCAAAGAAGATAAAAAATGGCAGCGAATTAGCCGGCGAGTTCCGCAAATCATCCAAAGAATTGAAAGAGGAGGCTGCTAAACTGATTAAACTTTGCAAAGAACTCCAGTAGAATCGGACTGAGAAGCAAAGTTCACGAGACTTCGGCGAACGCCAACTTGTCCTATACCTAGAGTCACAGTGCGATGAGTGACTTTTGATATCTTTTTCATGATCATCACTGTATGTTATCCATTGTAGTCTCGGCCCGGGGGGGGGGGGGGGGGTACTCCCTTATGTGGCCTATACGGGGACGTGCCGCTGGACAGGGTATGGTTTTTGGTCTCTCTGCCGTGAACAGGGTATACAATTTCATGCGAGTCTGTCCTAAACAGGGTCTGAACCTGTCCTAAACAGGGCATGGTTGCACGATTGTCGTCGTAAAAATATGGTTTATACAGTATTTAGAGATCGGAGACGTTTGCCGTGTATCAGTCAAACGTGATTCGCTAAATTGCAACCTAAACAGGGTCCAAAAATAGAGGATGTTGTTCTACAAAGGGTAGGTATTTTAGGGTTTTTTATTTTGTTGTTGTCCTATTTAAACAGGGTCAGGTTTTCAAACCTTCAGCGGCACCCCTATACCCAAACATGGGTCAAGTACCCCCCCACCCCACCTCCTCCGGGAGTCTCGGTAACATCCATGGATAGTAAAAACCGTTAACCCGCATATAAGAACCTGCATTTTTACAAGTCAGCCTAAAAATTCTTATTTCTAATTTATATTCACGACTACTCGACAACAATATGGGTGTGCAGCTCGAAATGTGAGCCTACATGAGTGTTTATTGCATGCCGACCGAGTAAAGTCACATGGCAGTTGAACACACTAATTACAGATTACAGAACAAAAAACTGAAACTGATGCCACGCAGGCTATTAGAGCCCGGTGCGCCGCCTGATACGAAAACCCAAACTCGTTCCCAGGGTCTCTCTTCTTCCCGCCAAAAGCGATTCAATCGCATTTGGCGGGAAGAAGAGAGGAACGAGGTTGACGAAAACCCCAAAACCCAATGATGCAAAATGGGAACGTACCGTTCACAACCAAATGCAGGTGCACACACCTATGTACAATCATAAAAATCTAGCGAATAAAAAACTATAAAAGTTGAGAAAAGTTCGCAGCTGAGATGAATGCATTACAACCATCTACTAAAAGAGTCAATTAACGAGGCTCACGTGCGTTACATAGCAATAGTAAAACATTTTCACTGCAAACAAAGCCACTCACTGCCCAGGCAAGGCTAAGTTATGGGTGGCAAGATTTAGCCTAGACAAAGGTTTGCACGACAGAGATATGAGGTAGACGTCGCCGAAGGGGAGGTGGGTGGGTAAAAACTGGATATAACTTACGACCGCGTAACTTGGCGAAAGACGCAGAAAACCTGGGGACTTGAGGGTCGTTAGGCTCTATTCACTGGGGTGCTGGGAGCACGTTTAGCATTGCGCGCGGGCTAGTTTCGTGAATATTTAGCAGTGAAAATATTTTCCTATATAAAGTCTATAAAGAGTGAAGAGGCAAGAGGCTTTCAGTGTTCATGGCTTCATGCCCAGCGGTTTCACCACTCAATTATGTATCCCAAAAGTCTGTTGTAGTTAGTTACCAAGAACCTTTTTTTAGACCTTTTTTGAGATTTTTAGAACTTTTTTAAGATTATCCAGATATATTTTTAGGCGATTTTTCGGGATTTTTGTAGCTAAGCCTAGTTTAGAATGAATTGACATTCTTTGATAAAATTATCCCAGCAAATCAAATACAAATACATTGGCCATTAGAAAATAACTCTGATTTTCTACACGGTTCGGACTCGAAACAACATAAGCTTACAAATATAGGTAGTTATAAAAAATATATTGCATTTTAATAAGAGTAAGTGGTCGTATCATCGATCATTCAAACGTCCGCTCCTTGTCTCTTTCAGAATCCAGCAACGAACGGCATACTTATAAAAAAAAAAGACAGCTTATTTACGTTGGAACAGTTGACCAGGTGGAAGCATATATTGTACTGATACTGAATCGTTCTAGCTTTCGCTCTTTTTTATATCGGACGTGTAAAAGAAATTGCAAATGCATCCCTGAACCCGCTTCCTCGAGGGTCTGTTTGGAAGGAAAATATATGAAAGATGTTGATCAATAAGATCCCGATGTATCAGTAGTGTTTCATTTTGACCGTTTGTTGCCTTGAAGCTGCATGAGCCAAGATTTGTCAGTAACACGTTTGGTTAATCTGTCTGTTGCCAGTTACAAATGTTTGGCAGTTTGTAAATTAATTATCAGACACAGGATCTGTCAGAAGATTCCGGTGGAATGGTATGTTAGCAGTTTAACGTTTGGCCATTTGTCAGTGTACACACAAACTTCTACTGAAGCGAGACAAAGCAATAAAACATCGTATTGATGACAATCTGTAACGGTTATTATAAATGGAAAAGAAATTACAGTGTGGCAAATGGTCCGTGGGGTTTTGGTCCATTTGATTTTCATCCACTATTGAAAATTGAAAATTGAAATAAATTTCAATTTTTAATTTTTAATTTTCAATAGTGGATCACAGGTCACCAAAGCGTATTATGAGAGTTTGTATGGAGCTGAAATTCGATCGAAAATAATTTTCACTTTTCCTTCGAAAAGTTGTAAATAATGTGAAATAAAGTTTAAAAACCTCACCTGTTGTCTTTTCCGGTGTTTTTATCGATTCTGGAAGCTGCTATGGGCGAATTTCGACCTTCGGTCGAATCTGCCACTGTAGTGTACTAATAGAAGGGAAAGGTCGGAAAGCAATTTGAACATTTCCCCAACCGTTTTTCGAGGTTCGGTTAGAAATGCTCGCTAAAAATATATTTCTTCCCCAGCCGGCGCTTTCAAATCACACTAAATCTCAAGAAGGATGATGTACGTACCTTTCTGTGTGATTCAATCGCCAATAGACCGATCTCTCGAAGCACAGTTTTACGTTGAAAACAGCTAAATTTTTCAACGGCAAGCCATTGCATGGGACGAGGCTATGTTCCAGCAAGTGGGTCAAAAACCAACGGCCGGAGCGCCAAAGTATACTCCACAAGGGGTGATACGCGTAACCTCTGTGTCGCCCAATACCAAACGCACTCCCTCCCGGGTAAGTACACGTACACTTTGGCACTTGAATTTCCCGCCAAAGTTTGAACGCGCCGGCCGCCAGCTTGCCGACTTACCTTATGATCATGAAACATATACGTTCTTATTATTAAATCTGACCAGCATTACATTGTAAATATTACAGACAACATGAAAGCCCCAGTTTATTTGATGACAACTGAGATAACAAAATTAATACCCCATCCTAAAGTTGCTTAGAAATCAAAGATGTGTCTTCGTTTGCTCAAAATTTTTGTCATTTTAGTTGCATGAAAGTTGAAAGAATTTTAAAATTATTATCGGAGCAAGGAAGCGTTGCGTGACGGGGCCAGACTGTCAGATGTTTATATTTTGTAATGTCTCATTCCAAAAAATTAAGATTTACCTTAGTTTTCATAGCTATTTTGATAATTTAACTGTATATAATTTTAGTCCAAGAATTGCAACTTCATAAATAACTGAAGTCTTTTTCTTTCCAGAGTTTCGTGTATGACAGAACTGAAGACGAATGAATGTTTACATATAAAACAAGCGTGTGTGGTGATGAAGGAATAATAATAACAACACTGAATGAACCCTGAAAATGAATCTCTGCTAAACTATTTTTGGCTTTGGCTTGTAACGGCGAAGTATTCTGTTCGTTTCTTTGATCTTAAGTCTTAAGAACGTGTCAATCGACGAAAGAACACACTGGATCGGAATTGAGAAGGGAACAAGCAGTTCCTTGATCACCTGTTTGCTTACAATTCAATTTACAAAGATAAATAAGGTGACTAAAAGCCCTTCAATGAAGAAATATTAACCTTTTAAAATACTCACCTGTACAATTACAAGCATCGGCCCTCATGATCGTGCATATTACTTTACTCCCAAATATGGGGTATTACTTACACCCAATATGGGGTATTACTTACACCCAAATATGGAAAACAAAACTCACGGTCTATCGAGATATTTTCACCCATATACAAATTTATGAATGGCCCCTCGGCAGCTGAGCCTCTTGGCTCAGCTGCCTCGTTGGCAATAATGTATTTTTCAATATAAAGTTCGGCTGAATTAAGCTCGGCGTCTGAATCAATTCAGTCGATCTAAATCATGTAATTTGGGTCGGCCTAAATACGAATTCGATTCGGCTCATGTGAAGTACGGCGTCTGAACTGGGCCTAACAAACAGCGCAATTTGTGCCGGTTCAACTCGGTTACTTTTCTCTAAATATGTTAAACACCTGTAAGTCTTTCCCACACTTAGTCAAATATCCACAGGAGGGGTGAGTGAAACAAAACAACCATGAAAAAGTTAGCGAGATATATTATCGGACGCAATAAGTTCGTAATATCCTTGAATTAAAACACCTGTGTTGTAGAAAGATTAATGAACCCTTTCTTCGGCTTAACGCCGTGCACAGGTGCAGTTTACAAGAATGTTCTGAATGTGTTCCGTTCAGTTAACACTACTTATCAACTTCATGTGACGTAGCAGAAAACACTTTTAAAATCAAAACAGGAAGACGTACGGTAGTAATCCATTTCTTATTAACGGTAGAAAGACAACTTGATGCAACTGAACAAAGTCAATTGTCAATAGAAAGGAAACAAACGAATAAAGTAACCATATTAGGAACAATGAAATCGTTTCAGTTCTCGTACAAACAATGTTCATTTACTGGACCCAACCTGTGAGAAAGACTCATTAGCGACTGTTCCACGATATGTTTAAAACTAAAATAATTCATTGATCAAACTGCATATGATCTAAGCATAATCTCATTTTAATAGTAACATTAAATGGCTCTTAATTGTGCCTTATTGTTAGAAATTTCCTTTTTGGTCTGATTGCATTTCACCCCTCCTCCTCCTTCCTGTAAAAACAAGTTTTATTATCACGTGATAATACCTGCTTGTCAGGTTCTTGTCATTTGTGGCCAAGTGCAGCTTCGAGTCAAGACGTGTTTTGCTTTTCGAGGTAAGCTCAAGTTTATTCCTGCAAACAAAATATATTAGTTGTATATTCGCTGCCTTATTCTAATTAACTTTGGAATTAACTTGTTACTTTGATGAAAAGTTCATCAAAGTTTTGCGAAGTTTGTCGAATGTGTTTTTTCCGGTTACCAGAATGGCCTCTGAAATCTGCCAGTTGGAAGCATCGCCGAGTAACGCTAAATTGGCTCCCACAAGCTATAATCTGTGAAATTGAACTATTATTATGGCTTCGTTTTATGTATTGAGAAGGACCATTTGTCTCGACTCATTTTGTTCAAAAAAAAACAAACTTATAAAATGAACAGTGAGGCCATGCACGTATAAAATAACATGTTTGGAATGAATTGAGAAATGACATTTATTTGATAAATTTATCTCAGCAAATTAAATAATAAGAATTATACAATACAAAGCGTTACACATTGGCAGAAAATAACTCGTAATTTTCTCCCAATTAACTTGATAAGAACTACTGTTTCACGTGATCGCACACAGCATTAGCTTTCCATCGGAAATTATATCAGCAAAATAAAAATTAGCTGTTTCGCTGTTTCGCTTTTTCGGTGTTTCGGTATTTCGGTGTTTCGCTGTTTCGTGGTTTAGCACAGTCCTCTTAATTGTGCCTTACTGTTAGAAATTTCCTTTTTTGGTCTAATTGCATTTCATCTCCTTCTTAACGTAGTAAACAAGTTTTATTATCGCGTGATAATACCTGCATGCTTGTCAGGTTCTTGTCATTTGTGCCAAGTGCAGCTTCGAGTCAAGACTTGTTTTTGCTTTTCGAGGTAAGCTCAAGTTTATTCCAGCAAACATAATATATTAGTTGTATATTCGCTGCCTTATTCTAATTAACTTTGGAATTAAACTTGTTACTTTGATTGTCGAATGTGTTTTTTCCGGTTACCAGAATGGCCTCTGAAATCTGCCAGTTGGAAGCATCACCGAGTAACGCTAAATTGGCTCCCACAAGCTATAATCTGTGAAATTGAACTATTATTATGGCTTCGTTTTATGTATTGAGAAGGGCCATTTGTCTCGACTCATTTTGTTCAAAAAAAGAAACTTCTAAAATGAACAGTGAGGCCATGCACGTATAAAATAACATGTTTGGAATGAATTGAGAAATGACATTTGTTTGATAAATTTATCTCAGCAAATTAAATAATAAGAATTATACAATACAAAGCGTTACACATTGGCAGAAAATAACTCGTAATTTTCTACACGGTTCTGACTCGAAACAACATAAACTAAAAAGCAGTTAATTAGAAAGAATCTTGCATTTTAATAAGAGTAAGTGTTGTATGAAATCAAGGCCACGGCTGAGGAAACCCACTGACTGGTCGTATCATCGGTACAAGCGCACCCTCCTCAGTATATAATTCCTCTTTCTGAATCTATCTTTGCTAGGCGGAAGTATATACTATTACTGCTGTAGCTTTCACCGCTTTTATACCGGACCTGTAAAAGAAATTGCAAATGCATACCTGAACCCACTTCCTCAAGGGTCTGTTTGGAAGGAAAACATATGAAAGATGTTGATCAATAAGATCCCGATGTATTAGTGTTTCGTTTTGACCGTTTTTTGCCTTGAATCTGCATGAGACAAGATTTGTCAGTAACACGTTTGGTTAATCTGTCTGTTGCCTGTAACAAATGTTTGGCCGTTTGTAAATTAATTATCAGACACAAGATCTGTTAGAAGATTCCGGTGGAATGGTAAAAGAAATTGCAAATGGCTATTCCACGAGGTCTGTTTGGAAGGAAGCTGATATGAATCAGATGTCGATCAGTAAAATCTTGGGGTATTTGTTCATCTCAGTTTAACTTTTGACTGTTTGTCTGTCGTCCTGAACCTGTATGAGACAAGATTTGTTAGTAAAAGTACATGTCTGTTGCCAGTTACAAATGTTTGGCCGTTTGTAAATTACCAGAGACAATGTAGAAGATTTGTCAGACTTCGACGGAATGGTCTGTTGGTAGTTTAACGTTTGGCCACTTTTGTCAGTGTACACACTAACTTCTACTGAACCGAGACGAGCAATAAAACATCACATTCATGACAACCTGTAATGTTTATTCAGTATAAATGGAAAAGAAATATGTGTAGAAAATGATGGAAAAGCTTTACGATTATGGTATTAAAGAATTCCAACGGCCCTTTTACAACAGTCGGTCACACTGGGAGACGGATTTCATCTAAAGCTATCTAACAAACAGGATAAATTGTGACGGTAAATTCAAACTGTTACTTTTTCTCTATATACCACACAATAGCACTTACTAGTCAAGTGCTTAAAATCACGAGACAAATACAAAAGAAGGGGCGAGGTGAAAAACAAAACAACCATGAAAACGTTTAGCTAGAGATATTATTGGGGAGAAAAACGTTCTTAATATTCTTAAAACATCTAGAAATATTAATGAAACACTTTCTCCGGCTTAACGGTGCAGTTCACAAGAATGTTCTGAATGTGTTCCGTTCAATTAATCAACTTATCACCCGCTTCCTGTGAGGTAGCAGAAAAACACTTTTAACATCAAAACAGGAAGACGTACGGTAGTAATCCATTTCTTATTAACGGTCACAAGGACAACTAAATGCAAACTGAACAAAGTGAATTGTCAATAGAAAGGAAACAAACGAATAAAAGTAACAATATTAGGAAACAATGAAAGCGTTTCAGTTCTCGTACAAACAATTTTCATCTACAGGACCCAACCTGTGAGGAGGACACATAAGCGACTGTTCCATGCTATGTTTAAAACTAAATAATTCATTGATCAAAGACATATGATCTAAGCATAATCTCATTTTTTAATAGTAACATTAAATGGCTCTTAATTGTGCCTTATTGTTAGAAATGTCCTTTTTTGGTCTGATTGCATTTCACCCCTCCTCCTCATTCCTGTAAAAACAAGTTTTATTATCACGTGATAATACCTGCTTGTCAGGTTCTTGTCATTTGTGCCAAGTGCAGCTTCGAGTCAAGACGTGTTTTTTGCTTTTCGAGGTAAGCTCAAGTTTATTCCTGCAAACATAATATATTAGTTGTATATTCGCTGCCTTATTCTAATTAACTTTGGAATTAACTTGTTACTTTGATGAAAAGTTCATCAAAGTTTTGCGAAGTTTGTCGAATGTGTTTTTTTTTCCGGTTACCAGAATGGCCTCTGAAGTCTGCCAGTTGGGAAGCATCGCCGAGTAACGCTAATTGGCTCCCACAAGCTATAATCTGTGAAATTGAACTATTATTATGGCTTCGTTTTATGTATTGAGAAGGACCATTTGTCTCGACTCATTTTGTTCAAAAAAAACAAACTTATAAAATGAACAGTGAGGCCATGCACGTATAAAATAACATGTTTGGAATGAATTGAGAAATGACATTTATTTGATAAATTTATCTCAGCAAATTAAAATAATAAGAATTATACAATACAAAGCGTTACACATTGGCAGAAAATAACTCGTAATTTTCTCCCAATTAACTTGATAAGAACTACTGTTTCACGTAATCGCACACAGCATTAGCTTTCCATCGGAAATTATATCAGCAAAATAAAAATTAGCTGTTTCGCTGTTTCGCTTTTTCGGTGTTTCGGTATTTCGGTGTTTCGCTGTTTCGTGGTTTAGCACAGTCCTCTTAATTGTGCCTTACTGTTAGAAATTTCCTTTTTTGGTCTAATTGCATTTCATCTCCTCCTTAACGTAGTAAACAAGTTTTATTATCGCGTGATAATACCTGCTTGTCAGGTTCTTGTCATTTGTGCCAAGTGCAGCTTCGAGTCAAGACTTGTTTTTGCTTTTCGAGGTAAGCTCAAGTTTATTCCAGCAAAACATAATATATTAGTTGTATATTCGCTGCCTTATTCTAATTAACTTTGGAATTAACTTGTTACTTTGATTGTCGAATGTGTTTTTTCCGGTTACCAGAATGGCCTCTGAAATCTGCCAGTTGGAAGCATCACCGAGTAACGCTAAATTGGCTCCCACAAGCTATAATCTGTGAAATTGAACTATTATTATGGCTTCGTTTTATGTATTGAGAAGGGCCATTTGTCTCGACTCATTTTGTTCAAAAAAGAAACTTCTAAAATGAACAGTGAGGCCATGCACGTATAAAATAACATGTTTGGAATGAATTGAGAAATGACATTTGTTTGATAAATTTATCTCAGCAAATTAAATAATAAGAATTATACAATACAAAGCGTTACACATTGGCAGAAAATAACTCGTAATTTTCTACACGGTTCTGACTCGAAACAACATAAACTAAAAAGCAGTTAATTAGAAAGAATCTTGCATTTTAATAAGAGTAAGTGTTGTATGAAATCAAGGCCACGGCTGAGGAAACCCACTGACTGGTCGTATCATCGGTACAAGCGCACCCTCCTCAGTATATAATTCCTTTTTCTGAATCTATCTTTGCTAGGCGGAAGTATATACTATTACTGCTGTAGCTTTCACCGCTTTTATACCGGACCTGTAAAAGAAATTGCAAATGCATACCTGAACCCACTTCCTCAAGGGTCTGTTTGGAAGGAAAACATATGAAAGATGTTGATCAATAAGATCCCGATGTATTAGTGTTTCGTTTTGACCGTTTTTTTGCCTTGAATCTGCATGAGACAAGATTTGTCAGTAACACGTTTGGTTAATCTGTCTGTTGCCTGTAACAAATGTTTGGCCGTTTGTAAATTAATTATCAGACACAAGATCTGTTAGAAGATTCCGGTGGAATGGTAAAAGAAATTGCAAATGGCTATTCCACGAGGTCTGTTTGGAAGGAAGCTGATATGAATCAGATGTCGATCAGTAAAATCTTGGGGTATTTGTTCATCTCAGTTTAACTTTTGACTGTTTGTCTGTCGTCCTGAACCTGTATGAGACAAGATTTGTTAGTAAAAGTACATGTCTGTTGCCAGTTACAAATGTTTGGCCGTTTGTAAATTACCAGAGACAATGTAGAAGATTTGTCAGACTTCGACGGAATGGTCTGTTGGTAGTTTAAACGTTTGGCCACTTTTGTCAGTGTACACACTAACTTCTACTGAACCGAGACGAGCAATAAAACATCACATTCATGACACCTGTAATGTTTATTCAGTATAAATGGAAAAGAAATATGTGTAGAAAATGATGGAAAAGCTTTACGATTATGGTATTAAAGAATTCCAACGGCCCTTTTACAACAGTCGGTCACACTGGAGACGGATTTCATCTCTGAAAGCTATCTAACAAACAGGATAAATTGTGACGGTAAATTCAACTGTTACTTTTCTCTATATACCACACAATAGCACTTACTAGTCAAGTGCTTAAAATCACGAGACAAATACAAAAGAAGGGGCGAGTGAAACAAAAACAACCATGAAAAACGTTAGCTAGAGATATTATTGGGGGAGAAAAACGTTCTTAATATTCTTAAAACATCTGGAAATATTAATGAACACTTTCTCCGGCTTAACGGTGCAGTTTCACAAGAATGTTCTGAATGTGTTCCGTTCAATTATCAACTTATCACCCGCTTCCTGTGAGGTAGCAGAAAACACTTTTAACATCAAAACAGGAAGACGTACGGTAGTAATCCATTTCTTATTAACGGTCACAAGGACAACTAAATGCAAACTGAACAAAGCCAACAGAGTCAATTGTCAATAGAATGGAAACAAACGAATAAAGTAACAAGATTAGGAAACAATGAAAGCGTTTCAGTTCTCGTACAAACAATTTTCATTTACTGGACCCAAACCTGTGAGGAAGACACATTAGCGACTGTTCCATGATGATATGTTTAAAACTAAATAATTCATTGATCAAAGACATATGATCTAAGCATAATCTCATTTTAATAGTAACATTAGATGACTTTTAAATTGTGCCTTATTGTTAGACATTTCCTTTTTTGGTCTGATTGCATTTCATCCCTCCTCGCCTCCTCCTTCCCGTATTAAAATCAAGTTTTATTATATTACGTCATAACACCTACTTGTGTCATTTGTGCTAAGTGCAGCTTCGAGTCAAGACAGTCTCTTTTTTTCTTCTTGCCTCGTTCACCCTGCGGGCTCGCGCGTGGATTATCGCTGCGCTCTCGATTCTCGCCTCACGCATCGATACGAGAGAACAAAGAGAGACTGTTTTGTAGTCTGCAAAAACTGTAAAGATTTTGGAAGAAGAAACGTTTCATGAAAACTGCAAATTAAACTGAAGCCCCCCCCCCTTTTCCCCTCCCTTCCTACGGTCTGAATAGGGTTACGGTTACTAACTAAGCTAAACGTTTTGGTCGGAAAAAGTGTTTATTTGTCGAATGTAGCGGACAATTGTTGAAACACGAACCGGTATTAATTCCAACAAAGTAGTAAAAAAAAAAATCATTTTTCTGACTTACAATAGTATGCGTTCACAACAAGTTTTTATTTTCTGTTTAATTTAGGCCAGAGATAGTGACAATCTAGCCATAACCCGGCGCCTAAAGAAGAAGGATCCACCCTCCTGTCTGCTGTCCGATTGAAAAAAAGAATTCAAGATGTCTCAGTATTTCTACATAGTCAGTCGTCTCAATGGATACGTTCTTGACATTTCTGCCAGTAAGAAAGGTAGTGACGTAATTAACTATCCACAGCATGGAGGAGCCAATCAACTTTGGAAATGGGGTGAAGGAAGCAGACTTGTCAACAAACTGGGCCTGGTGTTGGACATCAAGGGTGCGGACACCGAAGCGGGAACCCACTGCATCGGCTGGGATGCAAACAATGGTCTCAATCAAAAGTGGCGGGTTGAAGAAGGCGCGATAAAGAGCAATTTGACTGAGAACCTTGTAATCGACGTGGCAGGATCCAATGTTGAACCTGGAGCTTTTATTCACATGTGGGACGTCAACGGAACATCAGCTCAGAAGTGGTCGCTTGTGCCGGAAGACGCATGGGATGATTTTAAACTCGTACAAGCCAATCCGAATCCCCTAACCAGAGCGCAGTTTTGGAAACATCTGGCTGATAACTACCTTCATGTGATCGTAGGCTACAGTATTGACGACTATGAGGTTAAAGTCCACAAAGCTATTGAAAACATTGATCATTGTGCCTTGAAGTTGGACGGGGTCGCGAAAGACACGGGTATTGCAGAAACAGCCGGCGGTAGTGCATCGGTCGCCGGTGGTGGGATAGCTATAGCTGGACTTCTGCTGGCTCCGTTTACAGCTGGTCTCAGCTTGGGCCTCACTATAGCGGGAACCGTCATTAGTGGTGCAGGGACAGCAACGACATTAACCGGGAATCTGATAAACAAATACTGGGACGAGAGCGAAGTTAAGAAAGTTCGAGAGATCACAGAACTTGTCATTCGTGCCACTTTGAGTCTGCAAGATTTCCTCAGTGAGTATATTGGAAAGTTGAAAGAAGCGGAAGAATTTCTTAAAACACCCGAGGGAGAGGCAGTAGCAAGAAATGCATACAACGTTATGGAGTTGAGCAAGGAAGCTGGGTCAGTTGCTTGGAATGCGCACGATATCGGCAACGCCGTAGTTACTGGAGTACAAAGCGTGGAATGGGCCAAGCAGATAAAAGCCTTTGTCAACTTTATCCAGGCCGATTATTATGCGCTTAACGGCGCCAGGATCGGCCTTGCTGCAAATGCCGTCGCAGCACCAGGAGTCACTATTCCAATTCTGGGCAGAGCCCTCGTGGATGCTGGAACAACGGGTGCGAAAGTTCTTTCCGGTTCGCTGGTAATTGTTGGAATAGCATTCGGCATCTGGGACATCGTTGGAGGCGCAAAGAAGATAAAAATTGGCAGCGAATTAGCCGACGAGTTCCGCAAATCATCCAAAGAATTGAAAGAGGAGGCTGCTAAGCTGATTAAACTTTGCAAAGAACTCCAGTAAAACTGGACGGTGTATAAAAGTTCACAAGACTTGGTGGTGAACGCAAGAACTCTCTACCTATACCTGGAGTGACTTGAGTGGGATGAGTGACTTTGAATATATTTTTCATCACTGTAAACGTATGTTATCCATTGTAGTCTCGGTAACATTCATATACAGTAAAAACCGTTAACTCGCATATATAAAGAACCTACATTTTTCCAAGTCAGCCTAAAAAGTTTATATATCTTCGGCATTGTCTAGTGAAAAATCAGAGGATGTTTTGGTTCTTAAATAATTTCTTCTTAATTTTTAGGCGAAAAACTGCATGTTTCTGGTCAGAAAACCGATTTAATATGGGTGTGGCCCTTTGCTTCTTTTATTTCAAAAACACATAGTTCCTGCTTCAGGTCACTGTGTGATTTTATTATTTGGACCCAACAACAGCTCTATAGCTTTTTTCGTCACTTTACTGACTAACTTTCCAAACAAGAACAACTATTTCAAATATCAGGCTGAAACAGGTTCTAAAGGGCCTATGTCACGCTATTTTTTTCTATTCTTCCCTGTATTATTATTTTTACGAGCTCTAAACTCAAACATGTGAATGAAATGTTAATTCAAAGATGGAATCTCTCTTACATAACAAACACAGATGATTTCTAAGCATTATTTACCTATTGTTTTCATGCAAATGGGCTTTTAAGTTTTTTAAAAACTTGAAAAACGTCGGGCCGTCGTTTTTCAAGTTAACGTTTTCGCCATCCGTTTCAATCTTGTCCAATTTTGACCACCCGCACTTCATTTCGCGCGGCTTCCTAGTATTTTGTATGTTTTTTCTATGGTTTAAAACCATTATTTAGTGTTTTTTCAATCCAGTATTTTAAGACTAGTGTTTAATTTGTGTGCAGAATTGCCGAAAATTGCGTGACATAGCCCCTTATATGCGCGTTTTATTGTAGTAGAAAAATCGAAACGCGAATATAATATGACTGAAAACGCTCATAATAGACATAAAATCGCTATTCATTGATTAATCAGTATTTATTTTTCAGCTCGAACCTCAGACGTCTCTTTCCGGGGATGGTGATTTCTCAGGTTCAAGTAATATATCGTCTAAAGAGATCATTTTGAACCCCCGAGACCGTTATATTAAGGTTGCTCGGTGATATGCCACGGTTCAAGGCACGGAGATACCACGCAAGGTATACATACAATAATGAGAATAATTATAATAATCTACTCAACAAAATTTCTAGATTCTGATTGGCCAATGACGAGTGTATATTGAGGTTGTAGCAAGTTGCTATGGAAACAGCGGTAATGCGCCAATTTTGAAATAGCAAATAAAAATGGCTGTCAGGCACTGGGTTTGCTTGTACCAACCATAATGTTGTTGAACAGCTTAAAAAAGCGAAAAACGAAAGTACCATGAAAGCTACCCAAACATGGGTGAATATCTGGTAGAAAAAGGCAAATAAAAGAAAAGTGAACCCAAATAATGAAGAATACGAACACGTGAAACGTCAATTGACCTCAATTCGCATTCGCATCTGTTCGCAGCAAAATTTTGTTGAGAATATTATAAACAAAAGATCGCATGAACTGCTAGTGCTTTCGATTTATGGTTGACTTGCTCATGATGAAAGGCCGTCGGGCAATTTTGAGAAATTTCAAAACATTACTCGCGCCAGAGGTCTATAACTATTACCTCTGCTCGCGCCCATAAATCGCGAATTGGACTCTCGCATTCATGCGATTTTCTGTACTAATAAAATAATACGAAGAAAGTAAGAAGAGAACGAAAAAATCGTACATGATTTTTCGGCAGGATCCAGCACGGTTTCCCCACAGGTCGCCCAAGCTAAAGATAAGAGAACAGTGTCACGGTATAAGCGGTATTGTGTTACAACGGCTCGATTTATAAGGGTTTGTATGGGAACGCAACGGTTATGTTTTAGAAGATATAAAATCGAATGTTTTGTGAATAAAAACGACTTACCCTGTTGCTGTGTTGTATTCTTTGTAGTTTGCCAGCTTCTCAGGCCGGTTTGAGGCGATTTAGGCGAGTTTTAGTTTTCGATGTTTTCCGTTAATATAAATAGGGAAAACCTCGAAAACTAAAACTCGCCTAAATCGCCTCAAACCGGCCTGAGAAGCTGGCAAACTACAAAGAATACAACACAGCAACAGGGTAAGTCGTTTTTATTCACAAAACATTCGATTTTATATCTTCTAAAACATAACCGTTTGCGTTCCCATACAAACCCTTATAAATCGAGCCGTTGTAACACAATACCGCTTATACCGTGACACTGTTCTCTTATCTTTAGCTTGGGCGACCTGTGGTTTCCCGTGTTGGCAACCGATGGCGGAAAGAAAGTCAAGGGGAGTGTGTGTTATTTTTTTAATTTTTAGCTCTGCATTTAAAAAATTTAATTAGAAAAGCCAACGGCAAAATCATTTAACGAGCTTATTTTAAAGCGACGAACTGCCTGTACAATCCGCGCTATCTCTTTGTAAATTAGTAATATCTGTAATTCTGTACGACTTTTTTTAAGTGATCAATTTTTGAAAAAAGCATGCATTTTCTTCAGCTATTTCAAGTAGCGTCTGCTGTTATTTTTCAAAGGATCGCTATCCCGCGAAGGGGTTGCTTCGAATTACGTCTAGCCAAGAGCGAGGGTTTCGATCGCTTTGAGCACTTACAAATAAATTAAAGTACGTAGATGTAACGCTGTTAAAACTTGATTACGTCTTAGTTCAGAAGAACAATAAAATTGCCTGTTGGACCCAAGTTCTGTCTATTGTTTGTTTGTTTTCTAACAATCGCGTAAAATAGAGGGAGCAGGAACCAATGGCGGATCCAGGCCTGTTTATAGGGTGGGGCCCGAAAAATTTTGGGACCCTTCGGGCCTTAAATTTCCGCAAACAAGGAGGAGCGAAAGAAAAGTTTTCGGACAGTTAAATATCCCATTTCCGTAGTTTTTTCGGCTCTTTCCTTCTTCCCCCCTTTCTCGCCCCTTTACATCGTTTTTTATTTCCCACCAAATTTTGTCACTAGTACCCAGGCCTAAGTGGCTGGCCAAGAATTGAGTTGCGAGTTGCCACGGAAAAATATTAATTTGAAGCAGTTTTTCATAGCTTTCACTGCAATTTTGCTAAACAAAACTAATATCTACAATTTACTACAATTTCGCTATGCATAATGAATATCTAATTAGTCAGTTGTACCGAGCAGAATTCGAACAGAATTTCGAGCAGAATAAGCGATTTTTACGAGCAGAATTTATCCAAGCCTACTTGGCGGCGGTGTCTAGACTACGGTGTCCGGTTTGTATTAGACACAAACGCTGCAAATGCACGTAACCGGCGCCAAGCGCGGGAAAACGCGTGCGACCAAGTCGCGCGCGATTGGTTTTGATGCTGCATCTGATTTTGGTTGAGGAGGTAGGTACTGTTTTGCGATTGCATGCAACCGTGGGCCCTGTGATTAACACGGTAAATGGAAAACAAGCTTATTTTGTAAATACTGTGGGAAAGCTTGCAAATAAAACACCTTTCTGCGGCGAGCTAGATGATTGAATAAAATATATAATGGTGGATATACTCAGTTTATAAAATGAAACGGAATTTTCAAACTAGTCTCCTAAGCTACGCAGCAGTTATTTGGGTCGTCACGACCCAAATAAATCGAATATCGAATCGAATATCGGCCTTCGGTCTTTTCGTATAAACCCTCGCTTACGCTCGTCCGCCATTTCCCGCCAAATTTTGTCACTAGTACCCAGGCCTAAGTTGCCGGTCAAGAATGAGTTGCGAGTTGCCACGGAAAAATGTAAATTTGAAGCAGTTTTTTATGCAAAACATTCTACCCTGAGAAGCTTTCATCAGACAGGTGAATGTACAAATCAATAAGCGATGGATCGTTCCAATTAGCGCCTGTTTGGTTTCGTTGTTAGGGGATATGCGAGTCGTCTTGTTTTCGAATATGGCGGACAACACTACATTTGACTTTGCGACTTTTATAATTCGTTCCTAAACATGGTTTTCTTGAGTTGAACAAAGGGATACAATGCTGGGATATTTGCTGCTCCAAGACATGTTTCCAGACGTTGATTTGTGATATAAAACTGCTATAACAGTACCTACACGTTGTTCAATTACGTTACGTTCACCTTCAAAATGACCTCCACGAGCTCTAGTGTGACAACTGGACGGCGAAGAACTTCGAGTTCCTCCGATGTGATGGCCTCGATGACGGCGTCTAGAGCCGCAGCGACTTATTTCGACAAAATTGAACGCTATGAGCTTCAAGAAACGCTCGCTTACACGTCCAGCGACTGGTTGCTTTCGACCGAAGACACGAGGATCTCTGTAGAGCCTCCGCACGGACTCATTGCAGGGATTCAAATCCCGAGCAATTTCAACAACTGTTTGCTTCTAATTCCCGAGGAAGAAGGAATCGAGCCGTTGGAACTGCGAGAAATGCATCAGATTGTACGTGAATTGGTAATCGGTATTTATATTTTGAATCAAACGCCTTCGATCACTTTGGAAGCAAATTATGATTGTAGCACATCTTGTCAAATCCCTCCAGCATACTACGATACGCGAATCGGTCAGATCCTTTCCGACGTGGATTACATGATGAAGAGCTTATGGCATGGTGCTTACTTCCCGAAGGACAAACGAACTAAATTTGCTGAGCGCTGGAGACAGGCGGTGAATTTGAACACTACCACTGGAGAGCCAGAAACTCGAAGGAGCTTACAACTTGTGTGGACAGAGGCGGGTATTCTAGACCTGGCTAAAGATCCCGAGTTGACTAAAGCATATGACGCAGTCCCGGATGAAAACAAAGACGACCCAGTTGCCACAGAAGAGAAGAGACATTTCATGAAACATGTTGATGAACTGGCGCTGAAACTGACTTTGTTCCAGAACACTGTCAAACAACATCAAAACATGTTTTTGACAGACGCCAATTATCACATTACTAGCATAGTAAGATCTGATAAGATTGATCTTCAAAGTTACGAAAAGCTGCAGCGCAGGCTGGGTGCACATCAGGAGTTCATCCGAACCACCCTGTTGTTGAAGCCGGAAATAAAGCGACTGTTATGCCTGCTTAAATTTATCAGCTTTATGGTACCATTTCTGATTGCAATCAAAAAGCGCTGCAAGGTTCCCGATGTAAACAAACTACTTCCCGCATTCACATTTGAAGAGTGTAAAACTGAACGTGAGTTTCCGCCGCTGATCTTAAGGCCAGAATTCAAATGTAAAAACTTTGATCACTCAGAGAAATATTTTCACTTGCATGGTGGAATTTCCATTGACCGTGAAACTCCCCTGGCCCAGAAAATCTCCCCGGTAATTGTTGCCGAGCGTGAAAATCTGGAATACTTAGCTGCAGATGCGTACAACAAAATCATGAGCTCGGACACTGTGATGCTAGAAAGTTACCCAATGGCTGCGGTCGAAATTGACGAGAAAAAGTATTTTGTCCTCAACATTCATCTGGAGACCTACTATCCTGTGTCGCCAAAACATCCATTGTGGATACATGCGCATTATGATGAAATTGTGAAACTGAAACCCAAGCGGCTTCCAGTGCACGAACTTCAGATTCATGAACAATTCAAGAAGAGATACGGCTATCAAAGAACTGTGAAACTCAAACAGATCCCGGCTGGATTGCAAGCCAGTGCTCAGAGAGGACTGGTTTCAATATTTCACACCATGACGCGAAGATTACCACCGTCGCGTCTGACAACTCAAGACTCGTCTGGTCTGTCTCTCATTCACCATGCAGCCATGTTTAATAGGCCGCAGATTATCACCATGTTGGTAGTCATGGGTTTTGACGTGAATGTACGGCGTTACAACAACATTTCTTCGCAGGGTGTGAGTCCGTTGCATCTCGCCGCAAGGTGTGGCGCTCTGGATAGCCTTGTTTGCTTAGTGACGTACAAAGCCGATGTGATGATGTTTGACAGTCAGGGGTGGGTGTCGGTTCATTACGCCGCTTTTTTCAACCACATAGACTGTCTTCTGCATCTAATTCACCATGAATCCAAACTGCTAGAGCTCAAGTCTACTGATGAATTAGAGTCAACTCCAATTCTTTTAGCAGCATCTAGTGGGGCTCTTGATGCAGTCAAATGCCTGATTGGGCTGGGAGCGCAGTATACGTGTATAGATAAGGACGGTAACGGAGCTGTTCACCTCGCTGCCCTTCATTTCCACACCAACACACTGGAATACTTCATCAGTTGGAATCATGATGAGGTGCCTGTGTGGGACCTGCTTGTCGGCATGCTGAAGTCTGATGACACCAAGAGAAAGCACAGTGCAGTGAAATGCCTTGAAGTTCTGTCCTTAGCCTCAGAAAACAACTGGAAGTCTATCTTGCTCGCAGGAGGGGTCCCTGCCCTTGTCGATCTTCTCCGACTCGAGAATGTAGAGCTGCAGTCTCTTGCAGGGTCTGTACTGTGCAACATTGGAAGTCATGCCGAGGTCAGAGCAGAGGTATCCAAAGCTGATGCTATCCCTGTTGTTGTCAGTCTCCTGGATTCACCCGTGCCCATGATTCACTCTAGAGCTGCCGTCATCCTTGGCGATTTGGGTTGTTTAGATGTTAACCAGGCAAAGATTTCAGAAGAAGGTACAGGAAGCTTAGGCTAGTCTCATACAATTAAATGCAAACCTCATTAAATTTTGTTCAAATGGCTCACTTTCTCTTTGACATTTTTCACTGTTACGTGACCGTTTAAATCAAAACTCGTCTGAGCAGTTTGCAAAATATTTCCATCAATCATACATGTCATACCTTATATGGAAGGCGTTTACTCACAGTAAAATCGAACACTTCCATATAAGGTATGGCATGTATGATTGACAGAAATCTTTTGCAAACCGCTCGGAGGAGTTTTATTATATAATAATAGTAATTATTATTTTGATTTAAATGGTTGCATAACAGTGAAATCGATGGTAAGGGCTGGTTTTCACTTAGCAAACAGAGTCAGAATTGGAGTCTGAGTCAGAGACATATAAAGAGTCCAAACATACACTACAAATCGCAATCAGAAGCACAATGATCAGAGTGTTGTGATCCATGTGCTTCCAATATTGAGACACCGTGGCCTAATGGAATTAGCCCATTGGACTCCGGATCGAGCGGTCAGGGTTTCATCTGAAGGGGGTGGTGGGGTAACCTGCGATGGACTAGCATCCCATCCAGGGGTGTAACAACACTCCTAGTCACTTCATGCTACAGAAACCGAGATAAGCACTGACAGCCCTATGGTTATTTTGGGCAGGCCTGTACCCTCTAGTTTTATAAAATATAAATAATTATTGTAATTATTCCTGTCCTTTCTGGGTACAAATAAATGGTTGTTGTTGTTGTTAGTTGTGGGCCACTAGGCTTGTGAAGACTTTACATTGCACCTACATGTACCTCACAACAGCACCAAGCCGTTGTCCCTCAAACTATCCAAATGCAATGTCCACGCATTTGGTGTTTTAGGAGAAATTTGCTGAATGCTAAGTCCTCATTGCAGGCACACTGCTCGTCTCAGCGAATTCCTCCTAAAACGCCATTGTGAACCTATGCAGAGGAGAGAGATCCAAATGACGCTCTATTATGGCAGTAGAAAATTTTTCCAAGTGTGGTTTCAATAAACATTTTTCAGTAAAATTATCAATTTTATAAAATTAATGATGTATTTCTTTTATTTACTTCCTTTAGGTGGCATAGAAGCACTTGTTGGCTTGTTAGAGTCTAAACTTGAACATGTGTTGGTGAACTGCGTCAATGCACTCAGGGTCTTGTGTGATGGTAACCATGACAACCAGACCGCTGTGGCTAAGAGTGGTGCCATTGATACCCTCACTGAACTTCTAAGTGAGTAATAGTAACATAACACACGCAATGGGTACATACATGTATATTACACAATATGGTAATTAGTTTAGTTACTTTGTCGAGTTATTTAGTTGCTATGGAAACTGTAAGTGACACTTTTAATTCTTTGTTTTTCGACAGTCTAAAATAACCTACCCGTTACCAACCTTTTTCTCACTTATTTTCGGGAGTATTAATTTTTGCAATTTTTGCAATGTAGCAAAAAAACGCAAAAATAAAGACGATATTGTCACAAAATTTTAAAGCCTTTGAGCCCTTTTTTCTCTGAATTCACGAAAATAAAGCCTCACTTAATACAGATCTGTCGATTTCGTGAAATTAAGTAAGCGCGAAAATTAGTGAGAATAAGATAGCTTCTTTGTGCCAAGTGGCACATGAGGCTTCAGTCTAAAATTAAAGTTGGATAACAAGTCTCTAGTTAACACGCTATTTTCTAATACACAATATATTTATAATCTTTTCAGGTGCTAAATCAAAGAACCTTCAAGCCAATACCGCAGCATGCCTGAGCTCTTTGGCGAAAGACCATCGCGAGAACCAAGACCTGGTCATAGCCAAAGGAGCCGTCAAGCCGCTCGTCTCTTTAGCAAAGAGTCCAAAGACTCTATGTCAAGTGAAGGCTGCGAGTGCACTGGAATCACTTGCAACAAGTAACCCAGAGGCACAGAAAGAGATTGACGCAGCTGACGCTCAGCGACCTCTCATAAGACTCTTGAAAATGTGGGCCATTGAAGTCAAGGAGCAAGGTGTGTACATGTTGTACTGTACCTCTTACAGCAAGGAACCCAAAACTGTGACCACTTTTAATTAATTCACTTTTTTTTTGCATGCATACCATCCAATCTGAAGCCGAGGATATAGCTCCTGGGCTTCTGATTGGATACTGTGAGCGCCCGAAAGAATGTGAGTTAATTAAAAGTGGTCACACCTTTAGGTTGCTTGCTGTAACAGGACATGTAGGGTTGTCAGTGTATTTATGAGAATGGTAAAATATTACTGACATGACTCTGCATACATTACACACCTGAATACATTAAGTGCCTCTGCATGTATTACATTACCTATCTGCATAAATTACATACCTCTGCATACATTACACACCTGCATTCATTACGTCCCTCTGCATTTTATTACATGACTCTGCATAAAGTTCATACACCTGTACCTCATCTGCATACATTACATACAAAGTACATGTACTATACCTCTGCATGCATTACACATACAGCACCTGCTTCTCTGCAACAACAACAACAACAACAACAACAACAAGCTTCATTAAGTCTTAGGTTAAAATACATAGATTTTCACCTCCCGCAAATTAGCAGGGCTATTCGAGGCGGGAGGTGAAGAAAAACAAATTATAATAAGGGTAGCTAACATTAGTGTTTTAGTAAGTAAATAACAATAAGAAAATTTCGGTATATAAATGGCGTAGAACAAAGAAATTAAAGTAGTAATTTTGTTTCGGTATAAAGTAGAGAAGAGAAAGGAAAACTAACGAACAAACTAACTAACAAACTAACAAAACAAATAAATTAGATACCTCTGCATACATTCCCTCTGCATGCATTACTTGTTTATGTGCCTCTCTACATGCAATACAAGGCTGTATTTGTCTCTGTTTCAGGCGCCAGTGCTCTGTGGGCGTTAGCAGGTGTCACTCGGCATCAGCAGCAGCGGATTGCCAGCATGATTGGCATTAATATCCTGGTCGACATGTTGATGCTCAAATCAGAAACTTTACAGTTTATTGCTGGCATGGCTATAATTGCTTTAACCACGGAGAACATTGAGAATCAGAACAAGATTGTGACTGGAGGAGGAGTGCAGCCTCTAGTACGACTCCTGAGATCCAACAAGACTTCTGAGAAGGTTTGTAAAAATGTTCTGACGTCGCTCAAAAAATGAATTTAAATTTTACTTCAGAATCTCGCGAATCTCTAGTTCCATTCAGTTTGTCTATCGGTGTCAGAACTATCCTCAGCTGAATATGTAAAGGCAACGTTCAAATCTAAAGAGAAACTAAAGAGATAGTTGACTGTATTTATTTTTAAGTTGCCATTTTTCTTGCCTACAGGTTCTGTTGATGGTGATTCGTGTTCTTGGCATCCTGTGTGTAGGAGTGGCTCATCAGTCAAACAAATCCACCCAGCTGGAGATAACAAACGCTGAAGCACTTGTTACACTTGTGCATCTCCTTCGTACGTCAAAAAAGGCGCTCATTCAGGTTGGTTTCATGGTTTTTCAACAGTAGAGAAATGTGAGAAGGACTGGAGAAGGATTACAACTTTTCCGTATGTTCCCGCCATAGTACGGCGCGCGCCAAAGAGTTCTTCTGTGATTGGCCAGTTAAGAAAGGCCTTGCACGCTGATTGGTTGATATTTAACAGCTGCCGACTTTCAATGGTCACCGGTCAGTGTCAGTGGTCAGTGTAACAGCTTACGAATTTTCGCGCCACTCGGAGGTGCCCGCCATGACGTTTTTCTCTGATTTGACAATTGAGATAATAGTCGCGCGTGGATTGGTCGAGATTTAACAGGTGTCAACTTTCATTGGTCGCCGGTCAGTGTAGGGCGTACGAATTTTCCCGCCACCAGATGGCGCCCACCAATATGGTCTTCTGTGATTGGACAATCAAGAAAGCCGTCGCGTACTGATTGGTTGAGATTTTTCGCAAGTTTTTTTTGTTTTATTAGTTATTTTCAGTCATTTTAACACGTTATGATTTTAAAATTCGTCTTTATACAGTACATACAAAACAAAAACAATCCGTCATTGCTGACATGCTATTCTTCCCACATGTAGCAAAGCTACTTGGGAGTACATTACGTAATTTACGTTCATGCCCTGTTTCGTTCCGCAGGTGGAGGTCGCCATAACGCTGGGAAAGATAGTGCTTAATAACCCACAAACCCAGAAGCTTCTAGCAGAGCAGACAAAGTTCCGTGTAGTCGAACTTCTTCATCACCTCTCTAACAAAGAAGAAACCGTTCGACTTAAGGCTGGCATGGCTCTCGCAACATTCGCCTACAATAACACTTCCCAACAGTACGCCATTAAAAATGCCGGTGGAATCTCGCTGAGCGCATTTGAAGAGTTCCTGGGGTCTGAGAACGAATTGTACCAGGCCCACGCGGCTTTTCAGATCATTGTTTTAGCGCGCGTGATCGACAGTGATCAGGTGACCCTGACAGCACGTGGTGTGGAATTACTGGTGTGCCTGCTCAGTTCTGAGCAGCACAGTACGCAGATTCTTGCCGCCAGTTTGACGGCCAGCCTCGGTCACACACGGGCTGGTGTTCCTGCAGCACTGATCACTGCTGGTAAGTGATTTGACTAAAACATGAAAGCGAGGCTTTTTAGGATAGGTTGTGATTTCCCATACAAATGTATTAATTTGAACGTGCCATAACTTTGCAGCCAACCAAAAACACTCAAACTTCTGAAGATAATATATTTTGCAGTGCTTGTTAATGTGATATTATCAATTTCGTTAAAAAAAAAACTAGACTAACGAAAAATTGGAGGGTGGCCGTTTATGAACTGAATATATCCGTGCCCGTTTAGGTTCTGTGGAAGCTCTCCTCGCCAATCTGTCGTCGCCAAACGAAGAAGTCCGCAGCAGCGCCGCTGTTGCCCTGGGTTACCTGTCGTTCGACCGGACCGCTGCCCGGTTGATGTTGCAGGCTTGTAGAAACACACCGGGGTTGCTTGAATCTCTTGTCGACAACCTTGGCAACGGGAAAATATCCATGGAATTCATGGACGAGTGGAGACAGACCAAGATGGTTGGACTACCCTCCGCCAGGTCTGTCTAATATATTATGGCAAGAGAGGATGATCTATTAATAGTTTTGCGCCGTGCTGCGGCAGTTATTTTTATTTGCTTCTGATCGAGGCTCCCACATCACGTTGCTTGAACTGACCAATCAGGTAGCGCTCTGAAAATAGTTCAGCTATGGACTGAAAATTAAAAATAGATTAAAAATATATATAATTTGAAGAGACTCATGTAAGGGGGAATGCTTCTCTTAGATCATCCTCTCTTGTTTATGAACACCCAGACAAATGAGATCCGTTTTTGAACTGGAATTCTCAACGAGATGAACATGTTACTTTTCTCGCGCTGTATTGGTTCTTTATTGTTCTTTTAGGCTTAAAGAGTGTCAAGTTTATCTCGGCTGCAAATGTTAGGTGATTTTCGCGCGGGCGCTCACGTGTTCTCCAACTCGACTATCCCTGAGAAAAATGAGGGACTGCTCGTAGTCTATTTTGATGAGATACTCCGAGTGACAGTGCTACAATAACATACCCACTTTATAATTAACAAACGTGTAAGTAAAAACAGTCATGCTTTTATTAAAGTTGTTAAGTTTATTTACCCTGATATATATTTTTTTTCAATAGTCTTGAGATTCACGGAGGACCTCCTGTGCCACAAAGATTGCCACCTGAAGAACGTAAGTATGCACGTCACATTTAACGGGATGCAATAAAAGTTATTCAAGGAATTGTTACTTCTGGGCTGGAAAATTCAAACCTTTTAATAACCCTACCAGCATGTACTGTCTTCTACTGTCTTATTATTAAAACAGTAGAAGACATGCAGTACATGCTACTAGTAGGGTTATTTTCGTGCGTGTGCCCAGGGGTGGGGGCAAATGAAAATCTAGCCTGTTCACAGACGTTTATTTTTTTTTTTCGTAAGATATTGGCGCGCGCGCGCGAGCGCGGAGCGACGGAGAATTCAGTTGCTCCAAAGATGTCCACAGACGTTCTATTTTTTTCTTCGCGCTTCGCGCTCGCCTGTCGCGCTCCGCGCTCGCGCGCCAGTATCTTACGAAAAAAAAATAAACGTCTGTGAACAGGCTAATGAAAATCGGCCTTTATTTGTTCAAAAATTGGGGGGGGGGGGAGTGCAGCTCGGCCTTTTCTTGTTTTAAACGTTGGTGGAGGGGATTTTCTTGTTCAAAAAGTGTGGGAGGGGGGGGGGGAGTGAGTGTGGCCCTAGGGAGCCCAAGAAAAAACCCGGCCCTCGTCCACAGCTGTAGACACGGGTATAACACTGATGTTTCGTTGTTCGATAAGTTCTTATTATGTTTTGAACAGACAATCAATTGCCTGTTTTATCCCACAGCGATTCTCAAGTCATTGATTGGTAGAGTTCGTTGGAAGTAATGGCTTCGTTATGTAAGAAATTCCTCCGTTGAGTTTTCACGCGATGAATTTGGCACAAGCACCAATGCATTAGTAACTCGTCACCTACACTATGTGTCTCATTCGTTGTTTTTCATTTTATTATATTTTTTGTCCACAACATCTATACCCTGTGTGCCAGAGGCTTTTCAAAGTTTTCTTGCGCGGTTTCCGGTTCCGATGTAGGCCCAATTGATACATCGCATTTCAGTCGCGTCGAATGTAATTAAAGTCCCAGAAAAACTCGCTGAAATCGCTTTTAATCAGTGCAATGTCCGCAGAAATAGCAAAGTAGAACACGTTGTTATCCATGGTGTATTGCAACGTAGTCGAATCAAGTAATACCAGCGAGATTTCTGCGGCTTGAATATACATTCGACGCGACTGAAATGCGACTTTATGCGATGTATAAATTCGGCCTAAAGTTCATTCCTACAATGCCGGTCCACAGTCCCTTCCAGATTATTTTCATTCGCGCGGCCAAAAAGAGAAAAATTCTTCCTACGTGCAGAAAAACGTACGGCAACGCTTGCTACACGGTTATTTCGTGGCTGCAACAAATACTTGACTGTTTTTTGTACAATAACTGGACACGCTATTTCGTTTTTGTCTCTTTAGGAAAACGCCGACCTCGCACAACTCAAAGCATGCCCTCGTTCCGACACTCCCGCCGCCAAGACATGAAGAGAGTGGCCTCGGCACCAGTGGTTGTCAACAGCTACCGTAACCAAGTGAAGGCGGGAATCGTCCGAGCTATGTTGCCGCGCACCGAGTCCTCAAACTTAAGAAGCGCTTTCGGAGCTGCCGAGACGTGGAGATCCAAATTGCTGACGTCACGACCTACTTTAGAAAAGAGGCTATCCGAGAAAAATTCGTGACCACATACGGGACTGCTGAAACGAGTGTAGGCTCGATTTCCGCCGCTCACTCGAGTCCGGTCTTCATTTTCCCGAACAGCGGCTGGTAATCGAGCCTAAAACGAGTGCCGTGGTCGGCAAACCCTCTAAAATGTCGCGCGAAGAGTTTCCGAGCACTCCCGAACATTTTTACGTCAGCTTGTCACGTTGTTACTAAGCAACACGACTGACGAAAACTCTCGGAAGCTTGTGCCAAAAAATCCTCAGGTAGCATTCACGCAAAATTAATGAAAAGGTTTACACATAGCTTATTCTTAAATTCTCTCAACCACCACCAGGCACCATTCTAGCAAATAATGTAATTTACAAAGAATAGTTGTCAAGTTTGTGTATAAACAACAAAACATGAATAAAATGTCTTAACAACTTCTTCACACAGTTCTAATCTAGGTTATCTCGTGACAGTTTATTTATAAACAAACCAGCTTATTAAGGGCCAAAATACAACGGTAAACCCCTAAAATTCCCAGGGTTATACGGCGATTGAGACGTACAAATCGTTTGGAGCATCATTGCCATCCCTTCGTCCCCTACGAAAAGGCTCGCGAATGAATAAATTAAAATTGTCAATAACAAACAGCACCACTTGAAAGTACTGCTCAATAGCTTTCATTTGAATGGTCACACACTAGAGTTTCATCCACAGACTCAAAAGGTACAGCCACATTTATTGACTCTCTGGGACTGCAAGGGTTAAGCTAACTCCCAATATAGACTTGTCTGACACAAACTAAACTTATATTCAAGCTTGTACATGTTTATTGTTCGTGAAAATATTAATAAGGATTTCGCAACGAGCATACTACTTAATGCTCTTTGTTCGTTCAATGGCAGTTTGAATAGTTAACACTTGTTAACACTTGTTACTAAAAAAAGGTTGTACAGATTTTAATGATTTTTAACAGTTAACCAAAATTGAAATTGAAATTGAACCAGCTACTGTAATAACTCGTTTTTGTGAGCTAAGATTACTCGAAATTGAAACAAGAAACTGAGATGTTTGTTCACTAAAACGTGACAACACTAACATCGCGCCATTTTGTACGCCCGCACATAAAGAACGCTTGAAATTTTTGGGAATATTACTGTTTACAGCTGTTTCGAGAAAGGTTGTCGGAAAAAAGCGCATGCACGCGACAATCCCGAAAGGTAATCTGGGATATGATCAGCAAGGTACGTTCCTGACACTGTAGCTGTCGAACCTACCTTTGTTGCTTTCTTTTAGCACTTGCAAACATACTTCCATGGCGTCTCTTGCCATTTTCTCAGATTTCCCTGAAATGCTGGAGTCAAGGAACCGTGAACTTAAAACTTCCACAATACCTTTCGGGATTGTCGCGTGCGCTTTTTTCCGACAACCTTTCTCGAAACAGCTGTATATTGCTCCTTGTTGGGTTCCCATATCTTGTTTTATTGCCCTTAATAAATGTTATTTAGCTTCTTAAATAAACATAACTATTCGTTTCTGCTTTGTATATGTTCCAGCTTTAACGGTCTACGAAAGCTTTATTAAAAATAATATATTTACTGTTCGTTTCGGCGCTCCATTGTCAGTAACCACTCCTGTGTGTGCGGGAGCATAATTTGTCTTTAGACACCGCTGTACAACTGTAACGCCAACACCAATCCCCACTCCAGAAATTACGAGAAGACTGGACACTAGCTTAATGCGCGAGGATGTCTGGGATCGTTTTGGTAGACGACAAAATGACGTTCGTTGTATTTTAGAGTTTTTCAAAAGAAATTGTCGCCAAGGCAATGAATCTGTTGTGTTCTTGGTTTTACTAAATTAACCTTGAGCAAAAAACGTCCCTCAGCATTTTAAGACAAAGTATTGAGTTACAATGCAACAAAGATGGTTTATTTTCTATTTCAAAAATTACGCCATTTTTAATTTTCTCGCGTTTACCAAAACGATCCCAGAAGTCATCGCGCGACCGAGTTTCTTGGAGAGGTGAACTGCATTTTGGAAGCTTTCTCCGCAACTTTGAAAACCATGTAGTGTTGATCAGCCATCTTTAGCTTTTCGTAATTGTATGATTCTCTCAGCGTTTATTCGCAGGCGAAGAGAAGACGGTTTGGGTATTTTGTGACGTCACATTGCTGACTCACAATGATTTGTGCTCCCTGATTTCGATGGCATAGTCCCGGATGTCTTGTCAAAATTGATGTACAAGTGGTTCTTCGTACATTCGCATGTCGATATATTCCTGTAGACAAGCAAAAATCACCATCAACTCAGAAGTGATTGACAATCATCAATCAATTAACTATGCCCTTGTAGGTTGTCAGTTGAATCGAGGCTGCTACACTGTGAGCGAGGAGCCGTCAAAATTGATGTACATATTGTCTTCGTATATCCCCATGTTTACGTATTCCTAGAAACGAAATGACAAGTACAAACGACCTATAAGTTGGTTTACTGTCAGGCGGACAGCCAGAGAGAAAGAGATGAAAGTAGATGATCAATCCAAATGAATTGATACAGCGCCTTTCAATAACACGCGAACTCTGAAGTTCAAAACCCGACTCACGGAGGGGGCAGCAACAGGCATACAGTTAAATATCCCATTTCCCTATTTTTCACTCATTTTTCTCTCCTCCCTAATTTTTTCGGCCGTTTCACCCTTCTCCCAAAACCGTCCACTCCCCTCGTAACGATTGCGTTTTTCAATGCCGACAATCATAATTACAACGACAACCAACGGACCATGCATGAATAAATAAATAAATAAACAATAAGGATCGAAATCTACCAATCAATCAAAAAAATAAAAAAAAAATAAAAAAATAAAATAAAAAAAATAAAATAAAAATAAAAAATCTACCAATCACAACCCACGGACGTGACCTTTTGAACCCATTGAAGTGAACTTCTGTTTCCTGAGAGGTCCGCTAAGATGATTGACGGAGTTCGCATGTTATTGAAATGCACAGGTAACTAAACTTTAAACCACCAGTATCCAGAATGTCTTACCCGATAAATATTGGATTCATAAAATATTTCATTTTACCAGACAAAACAGTATACCAGTAATAAGACCTAATAATACCTTTCTTTCTTTACGGAAAGCCCATATTTAAAATCTATGGAAACAAATACTTTTCGGCTTTAAATATGTTAACAATTTTGTGGGTTCCAAAATCCCTTTCAATCAGGCTTTATCAATCCTGATCCAATCTTGTTCTTCGATGGTTTCTTAGCATTTCCTAAGTGGAATTTTTTGTACCATTTTATGCAACAATTTTTTTTTTATTTCGGGGAGGGGGGGGTCCGTCTGATTTGAAAACACTTTTGTATCCCGTAACGTCGACCGTCATTCCATTTGAACGAGAACTTAATTCATGTAGATAAACACAAGTATTGTACAAAAATGCAGGGACTGAAAACATAGTTTCGCGATTCGCAACATGGCGTCGAAATTTAATTTGGAAATGGCCTGAGGAGCAAAAATAACTACCCACCTTCTCGTCACTGATCAGTTTACTGAGGTGCTGAGACAGCTCCGGGAATGTGGGTCTCCTCTGTGCGGACACTTGCCAACAGTCCAACATGAGAACGTACCTAGGGTATGTCAATAGTAAGGGCGTGTAAGCATTATCACGGAAAAAGTAGAAGTACAGTAGCAACTCGATAACTCGAATTCCTCTTGCTCACTCGAACTGATAGCAGTTTCACTGTGAACAAAGTGTGTGAGCCGCGTAGCACTTGTATAAAATGGAAATTTATATAAAATATATATAAGAGAGGGCAAATATGCCCTAATAAAGATAAAGATATATAATAAAGAGAAGATACAGTAGAACCCCGCTAACTCGAACTCCCAAGGGAAACAAAAACTAGTTCGAGATAGCGGGGGTTCGAGTTAGCCGATAGTAAATGACTGAAAAACAAGGGCAAGGGGAATGGGTTTGAGTTCGAGATAGCGGGGAGTTCGAGTTAACCGAGTTCGAGTTAGCGGGGTTCTACTGAATATCAAACACTCGAGACAGTGTTTCATTCGATCTCCAAACACCTCGAATTTCATCAAAAATACTCCGCTACGCGTCGATTTTTCAACTACTCTCTTCAAGGGTGCAATTATGGACCATACACAGTGAAAGCGCGTACTACTCAACAAATCGATATCACTTACAGTTCTTCGGAGCAATGCTTTGGTTTGTCCATTCTGTAGCAATCCTGAAGAAAGTTAATCACTTCCTGGGAGTTCATACCCGGGTATGGAGACGCCCCTGTTGGAAAAAAAAACATTCGTTTGTTTGTTTGTTGTTTGTTTTAGACATTTAAAGGAGCTATGCCACGATAATTTAAGTCATTTTTGCGAAGTGCAAAATCACCCTCAAATTGAAGAAAGCATCAAAATAATAATTTACTAACGTAGAAAAACACCAAATAGGTGATAATAAACCAAACAGGAACAAGGATGGTTGAGGATGGAGAAGATTAAGACGGATTGCGAATGGTGAACTTGAAAAAATTGGCTAATGTTTTCAAGATGCGCCATCCGTGCCGTAGCTCCTTTATGTTGCTGAAGATATTTATGTTTTCTGTTTAAGTGTAAGAGCACCGATCGAAGAGTCTTACCTAATGTGACAATTTCCCAGAGAACGACTCCGAAGGACCACCTAAATAAAGACAAAAATGAATGAAGGTCAATGAACAATATTACAACGATTTTCAAGATTGTTGTCACTGAAAAGTCAAAACGTCGATCAGCGGCTGCCTCTTTTTAGCTGCTGTCAATCATAATTACGTGATGACGTCAGTGTGTCATTATATTGGCTTTCTTTCGTATTGTTGATTGACGGAAGTTTTTAGGCCAATCGCCGGACAACGTTTACAGCGAAGAGTGCCCTATCCAATTGTCAGAACGCGAACGTGGAGCTTTGACATCTCCGCCTTGCGCATTTTGATTGGCCAGTTGAAACGGAAGCCATCAGAAAGTTGTCAAAAAGACGTCAAAAAGATGTCAAAAATCGATCAATCAAAACTTTTGAAGAATGACAATGGTAGGGCGCTCTTGACTGTAAAACAACTTCCTTCGCGCGTAAGAAACTCTGTATTTTCGCACAGCTTTAGGGATGGACCATTTTATTTTGAGGGGGAGGGTTGGGCAATTACCAATTACCAATTGCCCAACCCCCCCCCCCCCCCCCTCAAAATAAAATGGTCCATCCCTTAGTTGAAATATGATGAGTAGAATTTTAACATTGCAAAGTGTGCGAGTGAGAGAAAGGGTGCTGACACTTATCACAGGGAGGTTACAACTATTGTTATTTAACGTTGACCGTCATTACTGCAAAATGGTGTGCCTTTTAAAAGTCATTTTTTTAGAGACCATGTTAGCTACTTACACATCACTTTTTGATGTAGAGACTCCATCTAATAATGACTCAATGGCCATCCACTTGATTGGAAAGCGTCCTCCCTGTGAACACAATAACGGATCACGTGAGAAGAAAACTCGTTTAAAACGACTCTAACTTGCAACATTGTAAACTTAAAATTACGTTCAAAATATAAATTGGCTTTTTACAGCGCCTTTTAATAACACGCGAACTCTGAAGTTCAAAATTGCGTTTTTCGCTGCCGTCGATCATAAAAATTACGACGACAACCAACTCGAACCAACGGACCGTGAAAGAAATCTACCAATCACAATCCACGGACGTGAACTTTTGAATGCATTTCTAAATGATTGACGGCAGCGAAAAACGAAACCGTTGATTGAGCAGAGTTCCCGAGAGTTCGCATGTTATTGAAAAGCGCTGTAATGCCAAAAATGTAGTCTAGTTAGGGAGAATTTAATATTTTGACTGAATTAAGGGACTTACTTGTGTTTTTCTTGTATAATGATCCTCTACGTAAATATCTCTGGCGAAGCCGAAGTCGGCAACTTTACAAACTTTGTTTTCATCAATTAAAACATTCCTGGCGGCAAGATCTCTGTGAACCACCTGTTAATGAAGGGAATTAAAACCGGTTAATCCAGTTATTACAATCTCCGGTCAGTCCTGTTATCACTTAGACAATAATCTTGGCACACATTGCCTCATTACCTCCCACTTCTGTATTAAGGTAAGGTAAAGTCTTCACGAGCCTAGTGGCCCACAACTGCCGAAGCATATCCCGATTCCTGTAGCATGAAGCCGACTAGGAGTATTGCTGCTCCCCCTGGATGGGATGCTAGTCCATCGCAGGTCACCCCCAGCATTTTGTCGCCGGTACCCATTTATACTCCTGGGTGGAGAGAGGCACTGTTAGAGTAATGTGTCTTGTCCAAGAAGACAACACAATGACCCCGGCCAGGGCTGGAACCATTAAGCCACCGCGTCTCTCTGTATTTTACTAAAAAGACCCCTTTCATGTGATGTCACCACACTCTATAGTCCAGTTCGAGAAAGCGTAGCGTTGCGTGACAGAGAGAGGACTAGACTGACTGGACTATACGCTCTATCGTACCTTCATGCCGGCCAGATGCGCCATACCCCTTGCTGTCTGTATCGCAAACGACAACAGATCTCTGGAGCCGAGTTTATCAACAGGAACTCTGTACAAGTCTTGGTAATACTTGTCTTCTACGCCACGACAATGACGAAGATAACTCTGAAGATCGCCATATGCACAGAATTCCACTATTACCATCAAGGGCTCTGTTAGGTAAACGTAAAGCAATGTTTTATTAACTCCGCTTTCATCATCAGCCATTTCATCACTATAATCTCTTCATATGTGAGAAATCGCTAAATTGTCGCTAAATCTTCCAAACCAAAATTCGTTAAATTTAGTACTACAGTTACCCCTGTATTAAGCGGCCCAGTTTTTAAGCGGCCACCCTCTATTTTATAGTGGTCAGACAGTGAAAGTGCTTCACTTAATCACCTCGGTCACTTCTATTAAGCGGACGCGATCCCAGTGAGCTGTTTTTAATATTTTGGACCTATATGTCCTATATTAATGGTCGCCTTCCCAAATTCACGAGATTATGTTTGGATTTTCTTGCCAATGTACATTGATAATAATGTAAACTGTCTTTCGGTGAAATTAACGTGGAGCCATTGTGTGTTGTGCTGTCAGAGTTTATATTATGCCGAGGCTGACCGCTGAGCATAGGGCTTGCTTTAGTAAAAAGAAATGAAATGATGTAACCAAGAGGATTGATTCATAATTTCTTCAGCCAACTAACCTGTCCTGGTACAACATCCTAATAAACCAATAACGTTAGGGTGAGGCTCAATCAGCTTCAACAGTTCCAACTCCGCTAGAAGGTCTTTCCTGGCTGTTTCACTGTCGCTTTCTAATAAAGGAATAATTAAGTAAGTAAGTTAGTAACCGTGCAACTAAGACGGCCGCAAATTGTGCAATAAACCAGTCAAAACTGGAGGTAAAATCTTGTAACAGATAGCAAACGCGGGAAAACGCGTAACAGGTGTAAAATGCGCGGGAAAACGTGTAATCGGTTGCAAGCGCGGGAAAACATGTAACAACTAGGTGAAAAAGCGCGGGAAAATTTTTAACCGGTGGAAAGTGCGGGAAAACTTGCCATGTAACGTAACCGATAACAAGCGCGGGAAAACGTGTAACTAGTTGAAAGCACGCTTCATTGGCTCTCATTCAGCAACGAGACAGCAAGAGAGTCAAATTATCTTGTTCATAGATTGTAAAATACTAAAATCGAACCAAGATTTTTATCAACGTGTCTCAAACAACGCATGTGTCACTCTCTATGTAAACTACAACGACCTAAACCGTGCGAGAAACCAAACATTTCCATGACTCAGGTTTACACAGATGAAGAACTTGCCTTTGACAATCTTCACCGCGACATACATTTTCCCCACGCATCCCTTGATGCCCTGCGCGTAAGCTTTCATTACCAGGCCAAACGCGCCAGATCCCAGCACCTGTTGACAGTCAAGTCGGTTGCGCGGAAATTCCCAGGGATTGTTGGATAGCTGACTGGCAGTGGCACCCTGGTCCACGTTTGGTTGATGAGGAAGAGGTATGTTTGGAATGGTATGGGTCAATAACTGAGGAATGGAAAAAAATAACAAGTAAGCTCAATAGAAAAAGGAAATCATAACCGAGACAATGGTTTGGATATCTGATCTTGACCTTTTCACTCCTAGAGTCAAACCCTGAGTCAATAAATGTGGCTGTACCTTTTAAGTCTGTGGATGAAACCCTAGTGTGTGACCATTCAAATGAAAGCTATTCATCAGTACTTTCAAGTGGTGCTGTTTGTTTTTGAAAATTTTGCAAAATGAAAATCAAGATTTTTTCCTCAGTTTTGAGCACTCTTGCGATTTTATTTCTCCGTTTACTCCTTAGTTTTAGTTTCGATTGAGAATATATATCAAACGCCAGAGACAGTGTTTCATCACATTTCCAAATACCTCGAATTTCGTCAAAAAATACTCCATGCCCGTCGTATTTTCAACTCTCTTCTCGGTGTTTGGAAATGCGATGAAACACGGTCTCTCGTGTTTGATATATTACTTCAAAACAACCCACATGGAAGCGCCTTACCGTGGTCATTTCAGCTTGTTCCTGTTGGCTCGTTGGCCGGCTGTTTGACGGCGTATTTCCTGGAGTGTTGTTCTTGTTCATTTTTCGCACAAAACAGAAAATGCCAACGATGGCGATTATAACGGCGAGAAACCCTCCACCGACGCCCGCGATCAGTGCGGTCATGTTACCAGTGAGTGCCGCGAAACCTTTCTTGGTATGAGCGCTAGTGTTGGATTCTGAAAGGGAAATTGAAGTGAAAAAATAAAATACTTAACAATTATAGGCGAATAATTGTTTTATAATATACAAATCACAGGGTAAAATCGAATTTCTCCGTGGAAAATAGAAAAAGACGAAAATGTTCCCCTATTTTGTTTGCCCGAGACAAAAAAATTGAGCTTCGCGGTATTTCCAAATAAGGTAGAGAGGGTATACTGCCTCTGAGACCATGAGTAGGGAACCAATCAAATTGCTTGAAATTGCATTATCCTATGGTTAGTATATCATAATAGAAATTATCCTGCAAAATCTCGCGGAATATCTCCTGACAGTTAAGCGATCGTTGTGATCGTTGCGATCATATGGAAACCAGGCTTTAGCCGACGAGGCTGTAGGGCGAGTTGGCTAAAACCATAGAGGCTATAATAACAAACCAAAAACTGAAATTATCACCTACCTGATTTAGTGGTCTTGGCCAGATAAATTGAACTAGGGGGACTGGTACCCAGGCTGTTGGTTGCTAGGATGCGGAAGTTGTAGTTGGTGTTAGGTTCGAGGTCCATGATGGTGTACTTGGCTTTGTTTGGTGGCTTGATCTGAATCTCTTGCCACTTGTTCTGTGAGCCTTGCTTATACTGGAGTTTTAAAGCGATCAGCTCCAGGCCCCCATCGTCTCCGAATTTCCACGTGACCAAGGCGTCGGTTACGCTGGTCTCCACAGAGAGGATTGTGGGACTTTCTGGACGAGCTAGGAAAGATAAACGGAGAGTTAATCAGCTTAATCTGCTAAAATAAACGCTTGAAATAATTTTCTGTTTCTGTAGAGCTGGAAAATGGCTTTCAACAAGAGCCTATCAGCTGAGCCTGTCACGCAACGCTTCTCTCCGTTGCGCGACGACTTAAATTACAACTACGAAAGGGGCTGAAACTTCAGATCCATTATGCAATACGGGGAATTCAGAATGACACTTACTTTTCCCCGACAGTGAAATAAAAGCGGTGTCCGTGCCAAGTGCATTGACCACTTCGCACGTGTAGTTCGTCCACGATTCTTGCGTGACCTTCGTGATCTCAAGAGTGCTCTGGCTCGTTGCGTTACCACGTATCGTTGTCACGCTGTATCCACTGATTTCCTCGCCTTCACTGATACTGACAGTGTTGTTTTCACTATCCTTCCAGGACCACTTCAATGCCGGGTCAGGATTGCCGCGAGAGACGCATATCAACTTGGCTGCCTCGCCGACATTGGCGTGAAACTTTCTCTTACCAAAGATTCGTGGTGGCTCTACAAAGTTTAAACATTTATACTTAGTATTTCGTAATTGGAGGAAAATACAGACAATAAGATTTATATATTAACCCCGGGCCAAACGAGGATGAGAGTTATTAAGAGTTCAAACTCTCGCTCTCGTTTGGCCTGAAACTCGCGTGCGCTCTTGGCGACTCTCATCGACTCTCGTGCGCTCTCAACAAATTTGAACCTGCTCAAATTTTCTTGAGAGTCATTCGTTTCGACCGAGGTGATGACAGTAGAAGAAAACTATCATGAGAGCAAATTTCAGCGACTCTCGAGTTAGTTGGGACGAGTAGCATCAAAATGGGGTATCAATGGGCAACTTCGCATGTAATCTGTTTGTGCTGATGCATGTCATTACAGTCCAATCTGTATTTTGAGATGCCTCCAGTAAAGGGACAGAGATTACGGTAATTCCGGTAAGAGGACGTTTGGCTGCGTACTGTATTTTAATTTTAAAAAGTAAAAGATTAATGTAACAGAGGGAACGGAAGGGAAGAGAATAAAATACAGTCGAAGCTCCCGTAAGCGGACACCCTCGGGAAGCAGAAAAAGTGTCCGCAACTGGAGCTGGCCACTTACGGGAATGTGTAAATACAGAATTTGTATGAGCTAGAGTTTAAACGGGGTTTTGTCAAAGCGACCGTAAGTAGAGCTGTCCGCTTACGAGAGTGTCCGCTCAGAGAGCTTCGACTGTAGTCCTTGTACCCGTCTCTCCCCCACCCCCCACCCCTACGTGGATAACACCTTAAAATTAAGAGCATCTTAGTTACCAAAGACGGTGACTGTGTAGTTCACTTGGTCCCTTCCAAGTTCGTTGGCGGCTGCGCAGAGATATGTTCCACTGTCCTCTGCAGATGCGTCTCTTATCAGCAGGGTACCATTGGCTTCCTGTTTCGTCCTGCCGATTGGCAGCTGTCCATCAACTTTCTGCCATGTTATGTCGGCCTTTGGAAAAGCACTGACGGTGCAGTCGAGCTTGAAGTCACGTGATTTTTGCGCGGACTGGGTCACATTCTGCACTGATGGGCTTGTAGTGCTTATTATGGGATGGGCTGAAAATTGATCATGAAAACAGGTTTAGCATTTTAAAAACTGAAAACCTAGTCAGATATTATTGTTTAAATCTCTGGTAAATAAAATGTTGTTGTTGTTGTTGCTGCTGCTGCTGCTGCTGTTTGTTTGTTTGTTTGTTTGTTGAAATAAGTTAGTAGTGGCAGCAATCTTGCTGATGTGGATCTGCTAACGGACAACACACTCACATACATAGATACAGAGGCCAGAGTGACGACGACACCGGGAACTTCGTGCCCTACTCTTTTCGAAAAGTGTCGTGGGTTCTTTTACGTCCCCTTCGAATTGCGAGATGTAGCCGGGATGAAGGAGACTACGGTAGGCCAGCGGCTTAACGTCACCGCCCAATGACACTGAACTGAACTGCGACAAGGTGTTGACTGAGTACAGACAACATGATCTTCGCTAGCTATTTTAAGAGCCTGGTTTGTGGCCCGGCCGGGATTCGAACTCGCGAGCTCCCGCTCTGCAGTCTGGCGCTCTACCAACTGAGCTAACCAGGCGGCCGCTGCCTCTACTTCTGCTGCTGTGTTCGCTCGGTCCGTACCAGAAAGACCTCGGGCGATATTCTCCCAGCACGGCCCTCGCGCTCGGTTAATAAGATAAGTATAATAATTATTATTAAAGTACGGTTTAAACTTACCTTTCACAAGAAGCAAGACGTCTTCTTTGTCGAACTTGATTTCTCCGTTACTTAAGTACAATGCTTTACAGGAATAGTTACCGTGATCTGAACGATCAACAGCAGTCAGGCGAATAGATTGCTGACCAACTACAGAAATCCCCTTTTTTCGCTGAGAGTATATCGTATAGTAACCGCCTGGCTGGATAGATATGACCTTCTGCGTGCCTTTAAACCAGCTCGTCTTGTACCAGACACCTCCCTGGACAGTAGCAGTACATGGCAGGGTAGCGTTTTGACCCTCCTTAGTTGTTACTTTTGACGAGTCGCCAAATATACCTGCAAGGGAGATTACAGAGAACCGTGTTTCTTTTTCTAACAATAATATTTGTAAACAGAATCCACATAGGCACTTTGATCATTCGTTGATTTTATTGATTGATTCGTTGGTTGGTTGGTTGGTTCACAGGCGGAGCATCCAATGTTTGAGTTGTCAGTGTTTATATTATTCAGGTCACGAACTACAGACTTGCTGTTTGTTCGTTCGTTTGTTCGTTCGTTCGTTCGTTCATTCGTTCGTTCGTTCGTTCGTTCGTTCGTTCGTTCGTTCGTTCGTTCGTTCGTTCGTTCGTTCGTTCGTCCGTTCATTCGTTCCTTCATTCGTTCGTTCGTTCGTTCTTCCATTCGTATCAATATTAGAGAAATGACCCCTGTCATCAAAAAGGTTTATAAAAGTATACCAATTATTTGTGAATATAGTACCCGTTTTGTAAAAAAAAAAAATGAAAACGTAGATTTTGGGCTTAGATACATTTAATAGTATGGATTTGTGGTGATGTTTCAAAGTTCACACTAAAACTACCTAACAAAACATGAACATGCTATGAAACGTTTAATCCACCAAAAAAGTTAACATGAACAATTTCAGTCAATGTGAACATTTTCATGATGAAGTTAAGTCAGTCTTGATTTGATGGACAAACTATGGTAATGGTATTTATATAGCGCATTTTTCCAAAGTTCAAATGCGGTTTACAATTCAATTCAGGGGTGAGATCGGCCTAGTCTGACTTAGTATTGCGTGACGTTCGAGGGAGTGTTTCTCGTCCCACTCCCTCGCGCTCCGCGCTCGAACGTCACGCAATACTAAGGATCACGATCGCGTTCCGCGCTCGTCGCGCGAATGAGAGCCTCGAATGAGAGCCTGCTCGCAGGCTAAGATCGACCGGACATCAGCTTGTAAAGGCGCCTATGGCAGCCGCTATCAGTCCATTCATGATCTCGCCCCACCCACCCAACGCAATGAATACATGTGAACAGGCCAGACCACAACACCGGGGACTACGTCCCCTACTCTTTTCGAACAGTGATGTGGGTTCTTTAACGTCCCCTACTAATTTGGTATGCCGAAGGTGTAGGAGACAAGGCCAACGGATGAAGGAGACTACGGTAGGCCAACGGCTTAACGTCACCGCCCAATGACGCGATCATCTGAACTGAGACAAGGTATTAGCACAGCCAGCATGATCTTACCAGTTATTTTAAGACACTGGTTTGTGGTCTGGCCGGGAATCGAATCCGCGACTCTGGCGCCCAACCAACCGAGCTAAAGAGAGCCACGCCCCTTTCTAATCAGCTTCGGAAGAGCTCAAAAGGAACTCGACACCAGTCCCTTAATGAAGAGAATTTGAAACACGCATCATGTACGTGCATGGTAGCCAGGTTTGAACATCTGTTTTAATTATTTTTTTTTTTTTTTAATACCATGCCATTGATCATTTCAGTTCATTTATTCTTGCGATTTTCTCAGTGATCTCGGTAACACAATATACATTCCATTGTAGACTGCGAGCAGTCTTTTTCCTTTCCAAAGTTTTTCTATGGCCCGAGAAGAATCGAGAAAAATCGAGCGACGAGCGGTGAAGCGGCGAGCAGCGAGAACCACCAGAATCGTCTTTGTTCTTCCTCTCCCAAATCCCTCCTCGTTTATGCCCTTGATTTGCATAAATACCGCATTTCCGCTCGCACTAAGGATCTGAGGAAAAGCTCGCGCCCCACCCCCGTACCTAGAGTAGTTTTGTCCTCTCCCCAGACTTCGCTCGCCAAATAATCCAAGATGGCGACTCCACAATCGAACATGACGGCGCGACGATTTCAGCGCAAAAAATGGAGTTTACAGTCTACGGTCCTGGCAAACTTTTTCTTACGCCACTTCAAGATGGCGGCGTTAGGACTTCTTACACAAAAATGAGAAAATAATTTACTAGTTGAGTTGATAAACGTATAAACGTAATTCCCTAGCACAACACAATCGAGCTGCCAGCTGCCCGAACCACTAATTTTAAAGGCCATAACGTGTACATCATAATTCCAACCATTTTTTTTTTTAACCCAAACAGTATTAAAACCGTTGGTTGGCGTTCTAAACAGTTGATTAACCTAAAACAATATTTAGCCGCTTTTAAAAAAATCTTTCAAAACGTAAATGCCCGCCATCTTGAAGTGGGCGTAAAAAATAGATTTTCCCAGATTCTGCTCTTCCCATTTGCATTCCATAAACCTCTTAATTAATTATGAGTGTTTCGCGGTCACGACCTTTAATTAAGATTTCCGAGAGCTGCAGTTTAACCCCGATACCGGCTTCAATCAATGTAATACAAATGAGAAAAATGTGTTGTTGAGCTGTTTGAAAGAAGGTTCTTAATTAATGATTCTATGTCAAATAGAATATTTGCTAATAAAAAAACACTAACAAACTTGGCACCAGAATCGTGATGTTATCTCTGTTATGTCAGATTATCATGCAATATTATATTGTATTATCTGGGACAACAGAGGCATTGCATACTTCACATTAAAGGGATTCACCTTTGGACTTAATTCAAATCTATGGACTTAAATTCCCGGAGGAAGGGGGGGGGGGGGGGGGGGGGGGTGCGACAAAAGAAATCATAACCGTGTCGGAGGCTTAGATACCCGGTCATAATTAGCATAGATTTTACGATTTTATTTCTCCGTTTACTCCTTAGTTTTTATTTCGATTGAGAAGATATATCAAACAATCGAGGCAGTGTTTCATCACATTTCCAAACACCTCGAATTCCGTCAAAAATACTCCGATATAAAATCTCAGCTTCACAGTCTAAAAACCATACCCAAGTCAAGAACAAAATGCACAAAACGTACCCTATTTCTGACCAAAACGGCTCAACAAAGATATACCTATATAGCTTATACAAGGGAGCCTCCCCTCCAGACTCGATTCTCGTATCTTCACGCGGGCGGGCCAGCAGTTACGAAAAGAAACGATAAATGGCCCGCCAAAATAGCGGCTTAGCATGCTTTTACTGTCAGCGGCGACGAGAAATGTTCACCTGATTTATTGAAAAATCTTTATGAATCGATTATGAACTTCAAATAAATGTTAAAATAAATTTCTTTAACGAACCATATTGCAACAATATGTTTGTAAAATTTGAAAGGAATTCAGGAATTCGAGCCAAACTTTAAAACAAGAGCCTTATATTGTTTCCATCCCTTCCATGGCTACAACATCCTTACTTTCTCTTCTATTATACATAATCTTATAATACAGGCTGCGAAATTTCTGAACAGTGATTGGTTCGAACGAGCTGTATTTATCTCAAATACTGAAATACTTACATGTAGAAATTACAGTTTCCAAGTGTAACAATTGACTCTAAGAAAAAAAACAAGATGGCGGACATTTCTATTGTTTAGCGTGTGGACTAAAGTGGGCATTTCAACGAGATTATCTGTCAAAGTGTCCAAAAACCTACAAATATTGAAAGCAAAACACTTTTTTGTGGTATGACTAAACTGAACAAAGCATCCATTGCTTAAACGTTTCAAAACGAAGCTCCAATGACATCTGTGAAGCTATGCCGATGGTCGTGTACTCGGGTAAGATATCTGCCTTGAATTATAAACAAATAATAGCATGAGTTGTACGTAGTATTTGGAATAATACCGACTCGTAATATTTCAAAATTGTCCAAAATATCACTCGCCGCTTCGCGGTATTATTTCCAAATACTACTACAACTCATGCTATTACCTATACAAATTGCCGTTATTGATGACCAATTTCCTATATCCAAGGTGTGTCTTTGAGTTTCTTGAAACCACATCGTTTAATAGGCCATTTCCGATTTCGTTTGCCTCTGTTTCAAAACGAGTCCTGGTGCAAAACCTTTCATGTGAAAACGAGTTTTACTCGCAAGTTCATTTTCATACAAATCAAACAGATGTTCATTTGAATGGTTTCGCACGGCCAAGACTCGTTTTGAAACCGAGGCAAAAGGCCACTCAGTCGGAAATGGTCCATTCAGGTTTCATGCCAAAGCACTTTATAAAATCCCCTCTCAATCTAAATTACATGGAATCCAGGCGAGAAAATTATGGCTGTCAAGTTTGATAAACTTTGAGTTAACCGCGTTTTAATTAAATAAAACTAAATGTTTGTGGCCAGAATTTGCCGCTGACACCTCGCTTTTCTCTTCAGGCAATAAACATTTCAGCATACAAAATTTGATACGCAACGAGAAAATTTTGAAAAGCTTTTATATATAAACTGTTTATAACTTTAGGTTTTGATATCCTTTACATTGTAAAACTGTATAAAGGTGTAAATATCAGTATATATTTGAATTATGTAGCACAGTTTTTTTTTACGAGTTTTGGATTCTTTAGCTAAACATCGAAGCCAAACAAAAAATTTGGAGAGCATTTTGCTGGATTTCTCCTGAAACGCTAAATGGCTTTCTTGTGGAGAAAATTTCACTTGATCACAGCCGCATGTATATACTTAAGATTAATTTTTTGTTACGAAAAATCGACTGTTTTTATTATTATTACAGTGACTTCCGAAAATGGGAGGCGACTGATGTTCACCGAAACATATATTTTCATTGGGTTACCCCGACATTTTCACACATGCTTGTACATTCAAAGTAAACAAACGTTAAAAGTTCGTAACCAGATGAATGAAGAAGAGAAACAACATGAAATTATTGAACTCACCTTGAAAATTCACGAAAAACATGAGTAGGACAGTCAGCAAGTATTTAACTTCCATCTTACACGAAGAAAGCGGCATCTTTCTTTCAGAGCACCTGCGAAAGATAATCCATAATGTAAACTTGATCATGTGTTCTTGAAATTGACTGGACCAAATAAAACTGAAATCGCGATATACGTACGTATCTCTTCATAACTTATGTTCCTTAAATCAAAAACACAGTTTAACCTGTATTAATTGGTTTAAACTTTAGTCAACAAAGACGGCCATGATCTGTTTAAGAGAACTGACTGTCGCATCATCAGATCGTTGATGTGATGTTGTTTAAATGAAACAATAAACAATCCTTGCGTTTCTGTCTGGAAATTTTTTGCAGACTACACTTAAAATATTAGGGATTCTAAACCGCAATAAAACATCTTCTCATCTAATTACTTTCATCGGTATTGCAATGGAATGTTCCCTTTGCTTGTATTCGTCTTACGGATCAGTGAAAAGCCCGTTGTTGCGCTATCTTGCTCTGGAAATCGCTGATAAGAGGTTGATATTAGCAGATATTGACGCTAAATTGTTTATCACCCCGCCGCATTAGCCCGGTGTATCGCTGCCAAACCGCTGAGCGCCCGACATAGGATTATGGCGCGAAAAGAAGTGACCGCAATTAGATCGTAGACGCAAATACTTTGCGTGATTTCGTTAATTAATTTGTAGAGCCTTGGCAAATGTTTGTCTGACTGGAATGCTCTTGAGGTGATTTTCCAGGCCAACACAATGAAAAATGTAATAATGAGACAAGTCTTCTATCACTTGTCCATAGTTCACTTGCCGGCCTTTGCCTCCCTTAAAACACAGAGACCGTCGGTTCTTCAAAAGAAGGTAGGTCGCATGGTGTCGCTTTACCGAGGTTGCAAGAAGGATTACATTAGGGTTAATGGATTCCAAACTGCGAAAAGTGAGATCAAATCCCATCATTAGATAAAGATTGTTGCTGTATGATCAGCCACAAAATTTCAACTTGTTAGCACGAATAGAACAGAAGAAATAGAGGTTCAAAGTTTGGGACCGTCCCATACAAACCTACCGAATTTTACGCCTGTTCTAAACTGAAGGAACAGACGCAAAATTATAAGGGTTTTTATGGAGAAATTAAAACCTAAAGTGCCCATATCACGGCCGAAAATTGCAATGGAGAGCTCATTTTTGGCAAGTGAACGTTTTTGGCAAGCTTCCTCCAAATAGCTGATCAAATTTCATAATTTCGCAAATTTAATTTTTGTGACGTCATAACTCTAGTACTCTATGCGCGTAAGAGAACCCATGCAGTTTCTACGGAATCATTCCAAGAATGATCTCTATCTAATTTCTCCTTACAGCAACGATACACTGACAAGCAGACAGGTGATGAGAATAAAGAAATCATCACTGAACTACTGAGGGGGACTTTGGGTTTTCAGTTTTACGGTTTTGGTCATTTTTTAGATCGGTTTTTCGGTTTTTGCACCTGAAAAAACTGAAGAACTGTGAATTTGCAGTTTTGATCATTATTTTCGGCGGTTTTTCGGTTTTGAGCGATTTTTATTGCTCTTTTTCGGTTTAATGGGAATTTTGGGCGGTTTTCCGGTTTCTATAAGAACCGAGTACTAACTAACCGTTTACCTTGTTTGAAATTTTTCCCTCACAACATTGATGTAACTGGATTTTCGGAATGCGACTTGTATCAACCTCGCTCCCAGGGTCTCTCTTCAATCGTTTTTGGCGGGAAGAAGAGAGAGACCCTGGGAACGAGGTTGGACTTGTATTTGTTTGAATAATACCGTTCAATACAGCAAATTAAAAACGTGAAAATTAAAAAGTCCTCATATTCTGCAATCTTTTATCTGAAATGTCTCCTTTTCTATTGAACGTGAATTAACGATACTCGAATTTTGAAGTGTGCAATTAACAAGTTTCAGGCATTACCGATATATCTAAGAAGTAATATATCAAACACGAGAGACACTGTTTCATCATATTTCCAAACACCGAGAATGGAGATGAAAATACGACGCGCAGCGGAGTATTTTTGATGGAATTCCAGGTGTTTGGAAATGTGATGAAACACTATCTTCGGAGTGTTTGATATATCTTCTCAATCGAAACAAAAACTAAGGAGTAAACGGAGAAATAATATCGCCAAAAAACTATGCTAATTAAGACCGGGTATTTCCTTTGTTTTAACTTGATGAATTATTAATGAGTTTGAGAAGTAAAACAAAAATAGCTAGCACCAAAATGGTGCCCTTTTCTTTTTCATTGCACGTGAATTAGCGCATACTTCAATTTTTAAGCGTTTTATTTGATAAGTGTTATTGGATGGTCTATCTAAGTATGGGCGGGAATGCAGGGTGAATGGTCGATCATATGCAGCCATAAATTTTACATTGTTGTATCTGAATTAACGCACACTCAAATATTTAAGCGCTTTATAAGTGTCATAATTAATTGTTGCCTTTTTGAACGGAAATTCTCAAAGTCATTAATAATTCATCAAGTTAAAACAATTAAGGAAATCATAACAGTGTCGGAGGTTTGGATACCCCGTCTTAATTAGCATATATTTTTACGAGTTTATTTCTCCGTTTACTCCTACGTTTTTGTTTCGATTGAGAAGATATATCAAACACTCGAGACAGTGTTTCATCCGATTTCCAAACACCTCGAATTTCGTCAAAAAATTTCCGCCTCGCATCGTATTTTCAACTCTTTTCTCGATGAAACACTGAGCTTTTTTCTTTACTGTCTCTCGTGTTTGATATATTACATCTAAATATGGGCGAACACACTCTGCTTTGAGGAAGACATAGCCTTTTCCAGGCTCACAGATTTTTGGGGAAACGAGAAAATGGGGAAAAAGAGAGAGAGGTCTTTCCTTCCGTCAATTCTGTCATTTTTCCCTTTTTCGCTAGGGGACGGCAACAGAAGACATGTCAATAAAATTAAAACGGATTTTTTTTACAATGTCAAACGCATGTATACGAGGCATTGTACCTTATTACAAGAAATTTTCGCGACACGTAATAAGGTATGATAATTTCTCTAGAATGGTTTAATTATAGGAAGTGCGTGTTTATTCAACTGCCATAATATGTGAGACATCAAATAGTTTAAAGGGGGCCCGCTTTCTCCGGCTTGCAGCTGTTCACGGATTTCCTATCGATGACATGTGTTTAATAAAAATAAATAATGAAGGATTTCATAATCACACACTTGGGTGTGATCTGCACGCGTGCGTCAATTCATGTGTCCAAAAATCATTTAATTACTGTCACGACCAATTGACAAATTGTATAAAGGAACTCCTTGTTAAATTAAAGAAGCCCTTAAGGGTTCGTGGATTTCTTACACTGCCGCAAAATTTTAACAGATTATGCCAAAATTTCCAAAAAGTTCTACCGTCGTAGGCGGCCATTTTGTTGGATTGTCAGCTTAGCCGCGCGCGGGGTACGAGTATTATTAGACTTCCGGTGTTTCTTTTAACTGTTTTATCGTTTGTTAGTTTAAATTCCACTAAATAACCTGCTTCTACAGTTAAAAACCAATAAAAATTGAATTATCCAAATATTTTTCCTGAACGTGTTTTAAGATTGATTAATTAACTGGTGAAATTTTCCCCGACATTCCGATGCATGGAAAGCTGGTAACTTATAGCAGGGGGATTTTTGGTCATTTTTTTTTATCGGCTTTTCGGTTTTTGTACTTAAAATTTCCTGTATCCATTGCGGTTTTCGGTTTTTCCCTTTTTTAACATTCGTATTTCGGTTTTAAGGAAAAAGAAAAGCGGGTTTTCGGTTTTGGTTATTCGCTTCGGTTTCTGGTTTTGTTGTATTTTGGTTTTGGCAGAGTTAGCGGCGGCCTTGTAGGCCTTGTACTTAGTTTTCGGGGCATTAAGCGTCACTCGTCTTCTTCTTGTACAGCGGGCCTGGGTACAAGCCTGGGTGTCATGATCCAATATGGCTGCCGCAACAGTGTGGAACAAAGCGATGAGACGGCCGGTGGTTGTTGACTGTGTTGCTTATTATTACGAAGATGCGGGAATAGTATACGCAACATTTAGCTATGTTTCGCTGTTGGGGGATTAATAAGGTTTGATGATATTATTTTCGGCGGTTTTTCGGTTTTGATGGTTTTCCGGTTTATAAAGTCCAAAGTCCCCCGCTTATAGTTTTTCAGTTTCTCAGTAGCTACCCTTCCCTACCCCCCCCCCCCCCCCCTCCCTCCCCTACCTCTACCCCTTCCCAGACCACCAATAGCTTTCACACTGCTCACGCTATCAAAATATATTTTCCCACCAGCCCAAGTCGGTTAATCGTTCTATTGCATGGACAATGTATTACAATGTCTATGCACATTACCAAGCAAACACGTGACTATAGAAAACCAACAATTAACTTGAATTGATTAAAAAAAAAAACATCAAAATAAGAACATGACAATTATAAAGAGAGTTAATATTTCCATCTGTTGGACTGCTAGGGTCAAGTAACGGCTATCGCTGTTTAACCCTTTCACTCCCAGAGTGCTAAGCTCAAAACTGACTAAAAAAATCTAGAATTTCATTTTGCAAAATTGTCGAAAACAAACAGTACCACTTGAAAGTACTGCTCAATAGCTTTCATTTGAATGGTCACACACTAGGGTTTCATCCACAGACTCAAAAGTTAGAAACACTGTTTTATATTGACTCAAGGTTTGACTCTGTATGTGAAAGGGATAATCACTGTAGATATTGTCCATTGATACCTCAATTATGTCAATTTTCGACGCCATTCTCTCCTCGTCAAGATATAACGCTTAGATTGAGGAGGAAAAAAACGACGTGATGAAAATAGCGGAGTTTAATTATCATGATACAGGAGAAGTTCTTATCTCAAATAGTAACTGTGTTCTTTTCGTTAAAGCAAGATTATTAATGGCGCGGCTCAATCTGAGAGAAATCGTTTATTCAGCTTTGTTGATTAATAGTCTAAAACGTTTTGTCCTTTAGTCATCAGTGTGTCTAGAAGCTTAATTATTCCTACCTCAATACTTGGCACCAGACAATGGGAAGATCGCTTCGTTGTCGATCGATATGGTGGTATTAATGTTTTCCAATTCGGAATCACTGCTTTTTAAACGCCGCAAAACAAGGTCCCCATCAAACGCACAATTCTCAGTGTGTTGAGCTGCGAAACGTGACCTTGCATTTGCGTGGTCTTGAGTATAGTATAAAAGCATCAGCGGTATAAATCCGAGAAAAAATGGTTTATCTCTTTAATGTGGCCACTAAGTCCCAAATCCCACTTAAAACTCGAGACTTGTACCAGAAACAAAGAAAAACCGCGAATGTGTTTTTACCGTTCTTGGTCTAAACTCTGAGCACGCAATATCGACCTACACGAAACCAGACGGATGACAATTCTACCCCTATCCCCTTGGATGGCTTTTATGTCTCATTTTTTTACCCCTACCCCTCCCCACTCCAGTATTCGGTTGTGTTTATTGGATGTGCACGCACGCAAGCTATAAGTAGCCTCCTAATTAGACTACGAGCAGTCCTCGTTTTTCTCAGGAATAGTCGAGTGGGAGAGTACGCGAGCGACACGAAAATCTACCTCCTTGTACACAAACGTACTTTGAACTACTTGGAGGGTAGCCTCCTACGTAGACGCTCTTTGGGCTCGTAGTGCGTGACGAGCCCAAAGAATGTCTGCGTAGGAGGCTACTTGGAGAGTTGATTTTTTTGGATCGATACTATTTCTTATTACCACAATTCCCGCAAAAATTACTCGACAAATATTCGCCTTATAGCTCGTGTAGAGAGATACAATTTCCTCTTTTTCCAAGAAATATAAAAGGATCGAATCTCAGGATATGATTAAGTTCCTTGGCGAGGCAATAGCGTGGTGCTGTTTTTCCTTTTCTTATAACGGAAATAACCACTTAGCCACGAAATTTCAGGAAAAACGTTACTCCCGTTTGGTTATTTTTGGCTTTTATTCCGGTCCTATCGACAATAAACAGCTTGTTTTTGTCTTTCATCCAAAAAGTACTGTTCATTGTTAAGGATTTTCTATCTCTTAGCAGTTTATAACTGCGTTTAAAAATTTTCTTAATATCCATTGGAATTGTCCACACTTCATGTAAGACGATATGATATGTCCAAGGTGTGTCGGCAAGGCTTTATTTAGACTGATCGCGAGAACAATACTTTAAATGCGGATTTTGTCAGATCCAGGCGCCATCAGGTCGCGATTAAGCACAGAAACGTTTTCACGTACATAAATTGTAATACGTTAAATAAGGTATAGGTCATAACGTGCGTGTATTCGAAAGGAACTGTAAGCTACAACATAGATCACATAAGGTGAAGTTTGGCAGAGTCTTCTCGTCTCGCTGAAACGCCAACAAAACATTGAAGTTCATGAACGATTATTTTACAGGAAGCCATTACCTTGATTCTGGGAATTACTTCTAATCCAGAGGATCCGATCAAGTCTCAATCCACTCCCAAACAAAATTCCGTACTAACAAAAGTGGCTGAAAAAGTGACAGCGTTAAATTGAGCCATCTATGGCGCAATAAACCGATTGACAAAGTTATTCGGCGCTACGATCTTGAGTCGATCTTCATCCAGTGTAAACGGCCAACAGATTTTCTCTCTTTGGAATGTTCGCTATGTGACGACTTTGAAGCATGTTTATGTTACTTTGCTTGAATGGCTTTCCCATAACAGCATGCCCGTTTTGACTGTTGTTCCAATTACTAGAAATGTTTTTTCTTGGATGTTATTCTTTTATTCGTGTCGTAACAAGCTCTTTTCGTTGTTCGTAACGGCCATGTTTATGTCGTTTAGACAATTAAACGGTTTTGATAGTGTCTTTAAAAACAGTTGTTTTCAATTTTAGCCCGCTCTAAATGGTGCAAATTTCGGCCCGCCATTTTATGCTTGGTGTATTTATTTCCAAGATATAAGCGGTGCGGTGCAACATGGGTGTTTATTTTAAACTGTTCAGTTCAAAAATAAACCCATATCGAGCACAATCGAAGCGAAAAGCGTACTAATCTTCCCGGTGAATATGAAGTTTCTTGTGGTACAGATAAGCATTGCCTTTGATCAGTTTTGATCCCTCATTAGTATTTTTCAAGGTTTCCGACTTTTTAAGGCTTTGTAACGTTATATATATGCCTTATACTCACAAAATATGTAACTGTAGCTCAAGTTGAGCTGCTGGACAGCACCCAGGTCACTGAGTATTTTTTCAATCAAAGAACTTAGAAAAATAAATATAAACTATATTTTTCCGGTGCTAGAATAGGATTAATAACTTAAGCTTCGCTCTGGAAACATATTCAGTCCTATATCTCTTGTGACTGTTGCAACCGTGGACTCGCGAAACGCGGAAGAGAGAAATTCAAGTTTACGCGGGAAAAAACATGGCGGACTGTAAAGCAAGTTACAGGTGTTTCTCGCCCATGTTTAGCAGAAATCTTTTCAGAATTGTACATGTACCATTCATTGATTCACAAGGCTAAGTAAATTGAACCATTATTTATTATTTTATAAATTGCGGCGTATCAGTTCTATGCAACAGCATGCGAAACGTGACCTTCACACGAATTTGGCTTCCGATATAAATTTCCCTCAAACTGTGAACCCGCTATGAGTTTCACAGTAAATTCACGTCATCGACTTGCCACATACGGGCAAAACAGCCGCCTGAGAGCAGAATGCATTCCCTCAGTTCAGAGAAATCAGACATTTAAAACAGTAAACTACTCCGTAGACTGACCTTTTAACATGCGTTTTAACAGGCGGCAAAGTTATTCAAAAGTTGTTAAAATATATAAAATCGCAGCGAGGTTTTATCACACTTCTTGCGTTTCCCGGGTTGTGTTTCAAGTTTTCGGCGCAACATCACCGAGTTTAGCCGATCGATCGCTTCAAAAATTTCAACCAAAAGCATTTCAGCAACGTTCATATTTACTGGAAACTGCAAAAGAGGTTATTTTGACTGGATAACAGCCGGCCGCGCTGATGACCCAGATCTATGAGTGACCCAGGATATCAATGTGTTATCGAAAAGATAGCGCGAGGGAGCCATATATTGTCGAAGTGACGAATGACGAAGTTGCAAAACCGGTGTCAAATACCGCCCAGGCCACAAAGCTGACCCGGTGATCCTATTGAAAGGAAATACGAAGGAAAATAGCAAGATTCTGCACCTCTCTTCCGATCTTATCGCTCCTTATCTCGAAAATGTCTCTAGCTTGATTTAATTTTTGTCTCTTCGAGTGTTGCTTTTACAAAAGCGTGGACACTAATTAAAAGTCCCGCTCGAGAAGTCCGTGCTGTAAACATTCGACGCCGGTTGAAGCGCCAGGCGATAAGGGAAATATCTACCAACACTTGAAACTTAAAAATACCTTGTCTTAACCGCAAGCTCACATGGAGGACGCATAATTCTATTTAATAGCTTCTTTAATGTGCTGTACTGTTCGCTTCTGTGTGACTGTATAATTTTTATTTATTTTATTTTCTCACGCATAGGAATTTAGCAATTAGTCAATAAACAGACTGTCACCCTTTTGTTTGGCAGCAGAAGACTAGCAAATATTTCAGCAATGAAGCACTGACTGTCACGTATCAAAAACCAAGACAAGAAACACATTTCGCTGGAGAGAAATCGTTACCTGAAATAAACCATCGAAAAGCGCTTTCAAATGGTTTTGTTTGCGCGCAAGCAGAACGCTGACAACCGCGTAAAGAGCTGTCCGCTTCTGACTGAAGAAGCACCATTGTCCTGATTTCTTTGTCAAAAAGCTAAACCCACAGGAAGTTGTTATGACTACTTAAATGAATAGAAAGTAAAACAAACTCGACAGTGGAACAATACAGGAAGATATGAGCAAATTTGAACAATCGCGCAAGAAAGAATTGCTGCTTGTTTAGCTCATTTGACTTGTTTAATCGTTGCATTGGATCGTATCTTGATCCTTGTATTACAGCGAAGCACAGTTGTATGCGGGCGATCGACTCTACAACAGCCCACTTACATTCCTCTACTAAGACAGATCAATACGAAACGACCTTCTAATAATTATTCACCAGTCGGTGAACTGTGAAAATGCCTGAAGTTGCTTCTAGATCCCAATTCCTCACGCGAATCTCCAGTACGTGAGGTCCACAAAATCACCCATGTTAACGAGTTTAATTAGAACTGAATTATTTTCCCCGCTGTATAAAGCAATAAATGGTTTTTTCTACATACCTTTATGCTTTCATAGCCTACACCTTGGCCTTATAGGTACTTGTTCAAGTCAGATTTACGTTTTAGCCCTCTTGTGTTCCACACAACCATGAACTTTAACTCTTTCTGTTACACAACGGTTGATATAAAGTCCAAGGCTCACTGCCAATTCGCTGCGATACGATCTCGTTGAATGCAAAATCCCTGCTGGGCTTTTATTCTCAAAGGAAAATCTCCTTTAAAAACCGTATAAATCCCTCAGAAGAGATTTCCACACAACCAATTGTTCTCAAGATATGGGATCGAAGAATGCCAGCCGCCTTTAGCACTGACGATGAAACGCTACTGTGGATTCTAGCGGCGTACGAGAGGACTCAAAAATGCTTGTCACTCTTTGACGATTAGATCTTTGTTCTCTCACTTTTAGCCGTAATTGACATTAATTGACTGACGGGATGGCTAATTTAACAGATCATCAGCTTCTTTCAATCACTATTGTGCGACACCCAATCAACGTTGATTACGTTGTTTAGAAAGAAAACTGAGCCGCGAATACTAAAAATACTCAGAAGAGACGTGACACAGTTGTGTGGGAAAACAATCTGCGCCCTTCCTCCAGATGTTTCTAAAAAGAAAATTACTCTCTGCTAATGTCTGTTTGCTCGGCGCAATAAGCTTGCACGCTGACTAGCAAACATTTGCTGAATACAAACAGATTTCACACGCAACTATTAAATTCGCGCGGATAACAAACAGCGCGCGCTAAATTTTCTCACGTTGAAAACTCGCATCAACCAGCTCTTCATTTCCCAGCGGCCACAAAACATGACAAAATACCTTCTGATAACGATCTAAATCATTTCTTATTATGTCTGATAATAGACATGTTTTATAGCATTGTAACACGAATACAAGACACTCTACACTGTAAGATTTTGTGTGCAGGCATAGTCATCACCCACAAAGCTTGTGACGTTACAAATTTAGTCGCACATTTTTGCGCAACCCAACAGAGCTGTCTTAGAAAGAATATTCGTGACTTGAAGAACTTGATTGTGAATACGACGTGACACTTCCGTGGGAAACGCAACGAAATGATGATAGACTTAATTGCGCTGTACTTGGTAGCCCGGGGGGGGGGGGGGGGGGGGGGGGCTCCCATATAAAAGTGACGGAGATGCCCGTACCCCTAACAGGTATCAGAATCTCGCTTTGTGGTTGTGGCTCAAATTTATTTTCACTAAGACTGGTACCAATTCGTAAACAAAACTACAGTTCCCATCTTATTTGAATGAAAGGTACCAGGCCTCTATAAACAGTAGCCGGGTACCAAAACACGAATTTTAACCCCTAAAATGAGGTACGACGATCACCCCCCTGACACTTTTATATGGGAGTCCCCCCCCCCCCCCGGGGGATATATGAACTATATATATTTCCCTGGCAGACAATAAGAACCCTTGCGGTTTTTTGCAACTAGACTACAGTACAAAGGCCATGCAATAATTATTCGTATTCTGCAATTAGCACAAGCGGCCTGTAAAAATATTTTCTTCCAGAGTGGAGCAAATACAAACATTGCGTAGTGTGAGATTTGCACTAAATATATAACCCATCGAGTTAATTATAACGCCTTGTTAATTCAAACGTTTAGTTTATTTTGTTGAATCTTACACCCTAAAACAATAGCAGATGTAATTTGTAATACGATAACGCAGAAATGTTCTGGAAACTGAACTTTCGCATCTTTTGCTACCGCAAAGAAAATCCACACAAACGAATGTCACTGAATGTATGCGCACAAGGTCATGCACTGATCTAGTATGAAATCGACGCTATATCAAATTTTCGGCCCGGCAGCTTTGGTTGTATATATAAAATCCTTGAAGTTATTTCTATTAGCATGATACGATAAATAGATGCGGTAGGTTGTTCGCTCTATGGTGGTATTGTTCTGTATTCGCGATGACATGACCATCAGACAATGCACAATGATACCAGTCAGTCTCGACTGATAAAACTAGTAATCCTTCATTTAACCAGTCACTCAAGGATTGTCTTGTAGATAACCAGGCTATTTTTAAAAATTCACGCGCTTTCGAGATCAACAACAACAAACTTTATTTGTACTGAAGTAAAACAGTTTACCGTGGACCGGAACGACAGGGCGAAGCCTTATCACCTCTTGTCCATGAAACCTGGACGAAATTAAGCGCGCCGACGTACCAACAAAAGTCTAGATAGAGTAAGGAACATAAAACATGCGAGGGTCACAAACTGGACAAGAAAAGGAGGAGTATATATATTCTGACATGAGTATCAACAAATTGCCGTGAGCCGGGCGGGCAACCTGACAAAATGTTTGGGGAAGGTCCGAAGGGGGTGGACTAGCATCCCATCACGGGCCTGACGCCGGCCTTGTAGCCACCCAGGCTTGAACATTCATCCTTTAAGACGAAATCCATTAGAAAATCGAGTAATATTTATGGCCAGTGGACAAAAATCTTGTACTACGACGCCATACGCTTTCACGCTAAAAACTAGACATTCATGAGCCATACCGTATTTACCAAATAATATAACTCCACAATCCTTAAATTGCTTTCTGCCTTGAGTTTCCTCCCGTGAATGGGTTGAGTCATAAATTTTTTTCCGTGGGAAACATGGCTGCCACCTCTTATGACTCAACCCATTCACAGGAGGAAACTCAAGTCGGAAAGCAATTTAAGGATTGTGGAGTTATATTATTTGGTAAATACCGTTAAGGTATGGCTCATGATCTGAATGTCTAGTTTAAGCGTGAAAGCGTATGGCGTCGTAGTACAAGATTTTTGTCCACTGGCCATAAATATTACTCGATTTTCTAATGGATTTCGTCTTAATTCTTGGTTTGCAGCTGACGTCATCAAAATTCTAAAAGCTAAACTGTTTATTGTATAATGCTATTCTTTTCATATATTCTAGTCGTACAAGATATTTTAAAACCTCCATGCAAAAGTTTGGTATCGATTCAGTGCTTCGCGAAGATAAAGCATTTTGAAACTGTCACAAAAAAGTACCAAAAACGGGTATTTTTATCAGTCATTTTTAAATTTTCATACGTGATAATAATTTAGAAGTGATATCTAAAGAGTTTTGAAGTGAAAGCTAATGATATTGATGGTAGAATCTACTCTACTTCTTGCACACTGAATTTTTTTGGCTGCCATATTGGTGTCCCAAACTACCCAAAGAAGAGCACCAACATCTGCATACTAAATACAGTAATTTTCTGAAAATTATTTTCGTAATACAACTCGGTTATGAAAAACGCTGCGATGCTAAAATTTGGAACAAGAGTTTCTCAGTCTGCCTGCTCTATAACCTGTTAATTTTCTGATGTTGTTGATGCAAGCAAACAGGTTTTGTGTACGGCAAACCACCAATAAAAAAACACGCTTTTACGCGCGGAGATGGCATAAAATGAGAATGCACTGGATAACGTGAATTATCAGCTCAAAAATGTGAAGGTTCAGTTTTCTCTTCAGCGGGCTAGTGACCAGTCTCATTAACCTGATCGTGTATATCCGCTCTGTAAAGTCCACCTCTTCAAATGAGTCCCTTTTGGTGAGATTATGGTGGGATCACCAGCGACCCTAACGAGCCCGGTCTTGGCTCAATATTCTATCCTTTGACGGTGCCTTAGAGTTTCAGTCTCTCACTAAAACCACAACGCACGTATTAATAAATTGAATGGATCAAGGACACTTCTTGCGATTCGACATGCATATTTAAGTCAGAGTTCTCCAAACCCATTTGCGTACTGTTTATAACATTTTAAAAAAATCAGTATTTCTAATCTTCCATGTTTCAGTTTTTTCGTACGTGTCAGCTTCCGGAATCGGCGTTTTTATTCCACATGAACCACGCGGTTTTTGTTCTAACAGGCTTATCCTTCGCGTAAATCCTAAATAACAGATCTTTAAATTATCGCCGGAACAGCAACACCGGTCTGTCACTTCTTTAATTAATGCAGATCTCTGATCCTAGTATTATTCGCGTTTTAAATAAAACTAGGCTAATAAATTAAGCTGAAAATCCTGCTTGCCCTAAGAACTCTGTCGGTAGATGGTTATCGGGAAACGGTATTCGATCATGACAGTCATGAGTCGAGTCGAGCGGAATGTCGATTATAAAGGAGTCATGAACTTCTATTTTGAGTCAGGCACACGGAGCCAGGAGGCTGGGGGGAGGGGGGCTTTTAAAAGACTGATAAAACAGTACTCTCTCGGTCCCCTTTCCGACGTCAAGCTTTTCAGCCGCATCACGCCCCTCCCACTTGGAATTACGCTCCGCCGTTCGGCTGCTTTGACTGAGTTGTTTTAAAATTGGTTTTTCCTCTTGAATGACAAAAGCGACCAGTGTTTTTCATTACGTTATGACTGCCTATATGCGAATCTATCGAGTCTCCAATTTTCACAGAAATTTCTCAGTTCTGACTGGCACAAGTCAACTACAGTCAGCTCCCGTAAGCGGACACCCTCGGGAAGCAGAAAAAGTGTCCGAAACTGGAGCTGGCCGCTTACGGGAATGTGTAAATACAGAGTTTGTATGAGCTAGAGTTCAAACGGGGTTTTGTCGAGGCGGCCGCTGAGTGGAGCTATCCGCTTACGAGAGTGTCCGCTCAGAGAGCTTCGATTGTACGTACATTTTTTTTTAATGTTGAGTTTGTATGTGACTGGAACTGCATGAATACTGGTTATAATTAAGCGTCCACTGACTTTTAGGATCGAGGTGTCCGCCTACAAGAGGTCAGTGTTCGTTAGCGGAGGCTCGACTGTAATCTGTCCCCCACCCAAATGCTACTTAGGTTTTGCGAATTAGAGTAAAGCTTTTATTAAAGTTGCACAATGACTATGTATTATGACGACGGAGAGAAGATGATTGAAATGGAAACTCCGCAAATTAGCTCTGACTTTATTTCAATCCGGCCGCAGAATTCGTAAATAAGTTTATCCGTGTAAATTGTTTAGTGAAAACTGGATTAGAATCATGCTCACAAATTAACTTAGCCGTATTGAAATTAAGCCCAAATTTCAAGCCTTGCACTTCACTAAATTATGTTTTGATTTTCCTTTGATGCTTTTAGCTGCAAACCTACGGAAGAAACACGTCCTCTGGCCTCAGTCGTCCTCCGATCTAGTTATCGATATAACAACGCGTTGTAAGTATGTCAAGGAGTGTACGGCGGTTTTTCTTCACATCATCAGTTTCACAGGGTCTCGCAGCACAAAAAAGGCCGTCCGCTATAGCAAATGATAAAGGTTCACTGATGACTGCGGACATGATAGCCTGCGAGCTATCCTGCATGTTGCTGGCGTTGAGGCTGACGTTTCGTGGGGCGTCACACCCGAGCCGGCGGCGATGCACCAACATAAAAAGGACTGTATGTAACTGACTTGGGTGGCCCGCCTTGTTTCTTCGACTACAAGAGACAGACTTATTCTCAGGTTTATTCTGAAAAAAAGAATTGTTGACAAAAGTTTCCTTCTGCAATGCCATAATGAGGTGACAAAGAAAATTGGGTTAAGTCTCAATTAGTTTCCTAGAAAGTGATTACGTTTCCGGCTTTTCGTAAATTTCCCAGCCTTGCCTTAAAACAGAAAGGACATTGTTTCACTTAACTAGACAGTACATAACATCTGGCGAATGCAAAATTAGATTTAAAAAATCATTTTATATATTTAAAATTCAGAATGAGCGATCGATATTGTATTCTTACAAGATCAAACAGGGTTAACTATAGACTGTAGTGGAAAATTTTGAACTCATTTTATGGCTCGATGCCATTTTCTATTTTCTCATTTTCATGATCTTGAAGCAAAAATAAAGATTGTTGATTGTTGTTGAGCTCAATCTACAAATTGGATTTTGTCAATAACTCGACTGTCTACTTGGAGATATCCGGAAGCGATATACTGGGTTCCTTTGTATGCCTGGGAAACAGCAATAAGCGGAAACAAAAGCCCTCAGTTTGATGAACGAGGTGTAACCTCTTGACATCCGCCGTTTTGACTCAAGAAAAATCGGGAAGAGACGTCTGTATCGTCTCGAATCGTGTTTCAGGTCACGTGGACTTCTCTGGATTGGCTGCCAGTTTTCCATCGAGTGTCGTAAACCAAAAGCAAAACGAAAGCAATCACAATGGCCAATCACAACAAACGTAAACAACACAATATAAACCAATGAGAACTCGAAGAAAATACACGTGACCGGTGCCAAGCGCGGGAAAAACGCGTGCGACCAAGTCGCGATTGGTTTTGGGTTTGCATCTGATTGGTTGTCTGAGTTGGTGGCGCAAGTTTTTTTTTAACCAATCATGGGTTATCAGAAAGTAGTAAAGTAAAACCAAAGCAATTCCGGATTATGTTTAAACTCCATTGAAAATCACTGCACGACACAACCCGTGTGATATCGCTGTTATATAACGGCTTTTCCAGTCTTCTGGTTGGACGGTATCGTCCATGGAAACGCCTAAGCCGTGGTCTATTGCGAATCCATGCACTGTAATTGGCTGTGCCGTCGTTATCAACGAACAATATTCAGCCATTAAAAAAGCTGTAACCCTTTTTGTTTTACTGCTAGAAAACTTACTAAACAAGACGAACTCGATGCCGGAGATAAGCTTATTAAAAGCTTAAAGTCAGAAATAACATTGAACTTTGTTTCGTTTTTGTCTATGCAAGAAAACTTTCATACTATAGGAATGTTTCTACTAAAAATCAAATAAACTACTCTCTCGTTTTCTGCGAGCGTGCAACGAGAGCCACGCCGCTTCACGAGGAGCTATGTCACTTTCACCTTCAAACTGAAGAAACCAAATAGGTGATAATAAACCAAACAGGAACAAGGATGGTCGAGGATAAGACGGATTACGAACGACGAACTTGAAAAAATTGGTCAATTTTCATAACTCGAGCTCGTAACTGGTGTATCAGAAGTGTTAAAAAGATAAATATTTCTCGAGTAAACAGGACGAAAAGTTAAAATTCTATCCCTGCGAAACAGACGTGTAAGTATTATTCTGTCTAGTCACTCAGGCATGAAGACATATTCTGAACATATTGACATAAGCTGATCAGTTTGGGGCGGACAAAACAAAGTTCAATGTTATTTCCGACTTTAAGCTTATAATAAGCTTATCTCATCGAGATTGAAGACTACAAGTCTTGTTTACTACTTCAGTTACGAATCAGAAAAGCGTTTGTATTACGTTAACTTTTTCGTTCTTCTAGCCGGCGACTTAACCGCCAAATTCTAAATGGCTGATCACATTTACACATCAGTTAGGTCTATGCCTAGTAAGTCTAGTAACCTTGCGCGTGTCTGACGTCATGTGGGCAACAACCTACCTATGTCGATTCTCATAAACCTTGCAGGCTCGGCCTTCGGCCATGCTTCGGGAGAATTAGTATTCTTTGGGCATTTTTCTATACGCTCCTAATTTTAAAAATATTGTATTGTCAGTAATTCTGCTTTGATCTAAAGATAACTTGAGACGTTACGAAATGGCATACGTATCATTATGTTACAGAATCTTGTTAACTGCATACATAAATCAACAAAGAGGATTACACTGACCCAAAACGTGATTTTTGTCGGCTTGTATGTATTTCAACAAAACGCAGTGGTTTCGTTTAATTAAGTTAACCCAGGGGACTCCCATATAAAAAGTGACGTATTATTTAATTCACTCGCCGCTCTTCGTGCTTAATCCGCGCGTCTTTTCGCGTCACTGTGGTCATTGTAGATTTTAACACCCTAAGCGGTACAAACCACGAATTTTCGCCCTTAAACGGGTACGACGATCACCCCAGCCTCGCTCGTTCCCAGGGTTTCTCTTCTTCCTGCCCCCTAGAGAGCGAGAGGGGGCGGGAAGAAGAGAGACCCTGGGAACGAGGTTGGACCACCCCCATCACTTTGATATAGGAGTCCCCCCCCCCCCCCCGGGTAAATTTTTTTTTATGTTTGGAGCTAATATTGAGAAAATCGATGCATCCTATAAATACGTTGAGTTGTTATTGAAGTAATAAGCCATTTCCTGCATGATTACGAAGTTACCTTTTGACTCCGTTTCAAAATGAGGTGCAAAACTTTTCATATGAGAATCAGTTCTACTCACTCTCGTGCGAACCAAGCCTCGTCTTAGCACCAGGCCTCGTTTTGAAAGAGAGGCAACAAAGAACTCGGAAATAGCCCATTGAGATGAAAGTCTGATGGCAGAATCCTCATTCAAGTTAAGTGTACAGGGTAAAATATTTTCCTCTTCAAAAATTTAAAGACTGTTTTGAAAGAAAATAACTTTGAGCGGGGTTAAAGGTTACAGGAAGGATTATGAGATTATGGTTTGGGTTTTTGTTTTCGGATATAATTGTTTAGATGTTTTTATAACGTATTAGCAGCTTAAGGTGTAAAATAATATGTACACTACGTGCACTGCAAATTACCGGAATTTATTTAAATAACTCGAAAAGGAGATTTGTAAAGCAAAAATAGCCTTGAAATGGTTTTACTCAAAGCCGGAGAAGTTACCACAGTGTTAAAGCGGACATTGCTTAAAGCCTGGTTTCCATATGATCGCGACGATCGCCACGATCTGCACGATCGCAGTCACAACGATCGCAACCGGATCGCAAGAGTTCTATATGATCGCAACGATCGCAAGAGTGGTTTCAATATGATCGCAACGATCGCTGCGATCGTTGTAACTGCGATCGTTGCGATGATATGGAAACCAGGCTTAAGATAGAAATCAGTAAAACACAGTTATTTCAGTATATATGATATATAAATACTTACAAACTGTTACTGCAAAAGCTACGGTGTCCTCCTGGTTCACACTTACCGACATAACGACATATATAACAACATTATGTCTTTATGTCTCCAGTGTGAACTTAAAACTGACACCGACTGTTCGAACGGAAAATAAACTTTAGATTATAATGCCGTGAAGCTAAAAAAATTGAAATGCAATGCTTTTAATCTACGAAAAATAAAAAGGGATCATTTATGGCCACGACCTGAGATCCGCGTTAGAATTAAAAAAACAGGGCCTCAGTTTTTACTACATCGTTTGGTCTTTGCAGTTAAAACTTTTAAAAGTAAATGTAAACTTTTTGAATGCAAAGATTTAAAGACCACACAACGCTGATGCCAGACGTAACTAGTGAAGTGTAACTAAGCTTAACTTAAACTGATTGCAAGACAAAAGAGCAGGTTTAATGGCCGATATATTTCAATTACCAGTACCAGTCTTCTTCAGGGCTATACAGGGCTGTAGTGAAAGAAAACAACGTGACTCATGCAGCTCATGTGATGATCATGATTTTAAACGTACCTCGCTGAGTATGTCATGCTGATATGATCACTTTATCGATATCCGCTTTCGAATCACCCGGACTGATCACCTGCTGGGATTGTGAGGAACAAAGGGTCAAAGTCCGTCGAGCGAAATAAAGTAAGAAGCAAAAAATGCCGCGCGAAATCTGGGGGCGAGACCTCTGGCGTGCTACAGAGCCGGGAGGAAGAACTGGGGAGAGAGCCGAATTGCGCAGTTGTTTATCACTACGCCGTTCCGGCATTCGGCTACCTGTACACCCACTGTTTGTTTTGCTGTTTGTTGTTGTTGTTGTTGTTGTTGTTGTTGTTGTTGTTGTCGTTGTTCATTTGTTTTTCTTTTGTTTTGTTTTTATGGAGTTCCCTGAAGAAGTCAAGCCGTGCCTGACGAAATATTGGAAAATATGTTATAACATTGATCCCAACCGTACAGTCAGCCTTTCTTTGTTGCATTCTCATTTTAAAATTTGCTGATTAGATCCACCAGGATCCGGTACCTTTGTATTGTCCGTTGGTCCTTTCAGAATTTTACAAAGTTTTCAATAAAACAGTGAATTTTCAGTTCAGTGTAAAGAGTGAACAATGTACGCTCACCACCCAACCCCCCTCCCATCCCCGTCTTGATAGACAGGTGGTTCCCGCGTCTCACCCCCTCCCCACTCTCACCTCCACCCCCTCCCGTGTTCCCGTGTTCGTGTCTCCCAACCGTGGGGCCTTGGCACGAGCTTAGCTAACCTGGGGTCTGGGGACAAGAATGATACCTTGTGACAGTAACTACCGTTGTAAGTTTTTTTTTGTAAATCTTCTCCGTTGAACTCGGGAAGAAGTCTCTATGAATGAAACAGTTCTGTTTCATCGAATCTCTGCGCAGGATATAAAAGAATGTGACAGTCGAAAGAGCAATGATTAATGAAGAAGTCTAAAGATGATCTGAATTTAAATATTCCATTAAAAACTCAAATGATCTTTCATCATGTTTTTAAGCGTTTGATTCCATTTGATTTATGAAGAGCAGACTGGTTTCCTCAGCCGGATCTGCTTAATAGCCTTGATAATCGTACGGTCCAAAGTCAAGACCCAGTCAATTTGTCCCTCAATGAAAATATTGTTATTCCAAATTTCAGAAATTTATCCAAACTTCTGAAACTACTTACAATTGCTGATAAAATTGTCTCATAAAGCCGAATCAAGATAAGAGAGCGGAAATCGCACACCGGTTATATCATTGAATAAGATTCCACTGTTATACCCTCAGGCTTAATGCCACAATGTCGCCTCCTCTAAATTTTTAACGTCTTGATCAGTTTAAAAATATTTTCAATGTAGCTGTTTGCTTAGAATTAATCTCTCTGTATTCTCTCTTTTTCTTCCATCGCTACAAATTTACAAATTCCTTGCAGACCCCACAGACTTATTGTGCATCTGTACCGAGGTGCTCAAGTTGTGATAATCAGGCTACTTTATACCCCGGCAGTCCAAATCGTGGTTATAATTTTTGGTGGAGTGGGTGTATTTTTAGCAGTTTAGTTATGTCATGTTTTTGTAATTATAAACCTGCATGAACTGAATTATCTTAGTTGCACGAAAGTTAGTGTCTCCTTTTCATTGAGAGAAGATCAATATTTTCTCTTGCTTCATGTTAAGGCGGGGGTACACGTGAATTTCAATGAAATTTTAAGAGGTTTAACTAGAAGGGATAGAAGAAAGAAAGATGATTTTTGGAACACTAACAGACAGTTGATACCCACGCGGGTGCTCTTGCGTGGGTATCATTTGTCTGTTAATCACCCAAAAATGTACACAACATCCCATATTAAACATAGATTCATGAGATGAGCTAAGAGTTTTTGGATCGGCTTGAAACGTGAAGGAGATATTTCTATTAAACCCATGTTAAGTGGCGGAAAAATTGCAGATGGACCCCGCCTTAAGATGATCTTTTCCTTTGGGTAATCGCACAGATTCATTTTTGCGGTGAACATACATAGCTACATGTTTTAATTGTGATATCATTTTGTTTGACGTCGTATTTTTTCAATTAGGATGTTATACATCCTCTAAATGCACTGCGGGGTCCACATGCTTTGTCACAAAAGAACATGTAACTCAAACCAAGGGCATATCATCCAGCGGATCGTTTCGTTTGAATATCTGTTTGGAAGGCTTATAAGCGCCTCAGATATTCGGATTAGAGTGTCGGATGAAAAACTCGAGTTTTGTTTAGGGAAATGTCATATCTCGAACTTTCTTAATATGCATGGAAAATTAATGGCTGTTGTTTTCGGAGAGATAAAAAATGTCGTTTTGGGTGCAAAAAAATCCGGCTAGGATTTACGCAGCTCAATAAATTCGGGCAATAAGATTCCGCTCCCTAAAAATTTCGGTCGCTTTAATTTTCAGATAAAGATTCCAAACAGATTAAACTAATTAGTTTACACAAATTAAATATCCCAAATTAAAAAGGCGCTAAATGATATTATGGGAAAATATTAGAACGGTATTTCAAGTCTTTTGCTTAAACTGAAATTAAGTTGTGATAATCAGGCTATTTACTCCGCGCGCCCGTCCAAATCTAAGGTGGAGTAGATAGATTTCTTATAAGCAGTTTAATTTACGGTTATGTCATGTTTCTGTAATTATAATTAAACTGCACGAAAGTACTAGTAAAGTCTGGTCTCCATATGATCGCAACGATCGCAGTCGCAAAGATCGCTGCGATCGTTGCGATCATATGGAAACCACTCTTGCGATCGTCGCGATCGTTGCGACTGCGATCGTTGCGATCGTTGCGATCATATGGAAACCAGGCTTTCAGGGCCGGTTATCGCACAGATTTCTTTTTTCGGTGAACAGTATATAGCTGTGTACCGGGGGGGGGGGGGGGGGGGGTACTTGACCCATGTTTGGGTATAGGGGTGCCGCTGAGGGTTTGAAACCCTTACCCTGTTTAGGACAAAAAAAAACCTAAAATACCCACCCTGTGTAGGGAAACACCCTCTATTATAGAACCCTGTTTAGGGCAAACGACAAAATACACACTCTCTTGTTCTAAACAAGTGTAGGATACCGACAACAATAGCATTTATCTTGTCTTGAAAATGATGTGATGTTGACTGATGAGCTGCTAAAGACCGGAAAACGTCTCCGTACAACAATAGCCCGGAACAATACCCTGTTTAGGACAGACTCGCATGAAATTATATACCCTGTTCAGGGCAGAGAGGCCAAAAACCATACCCTGTCCAGCGGCACGTCCCCGTATAGGCCACATAAGGGAGTACCCCCCGGGAGCTGTACATGTTTTTAATTGTGATATCATTTACTTTCTTTTGACTTCGTATGTTTTCAATTAGGATGTTTTTACATCGGGATTCACATGCTTTGTTTTACAAAGAACACGCAAACTCAAACAGCAAAAAAATGTGAATAAACTTACATGTAATAGACGAATTTATGCCGCTTCCTTCCAATTTCAGTGTGGCGATAGTTTTCAGTCAATGCCAGCCTGTTCTAAGTTCTCCGTTAGTGGGGGAGGGGGGGGGGGGGGTCACAGGGAACCCGGGAGTAGAGAGGGAGGGAAGTCTATGGTGGGCGGGACGGAGAAGAGCTGTGCGCGGGAAGCGAAAATCCAAAGGTGGCGGGAACCCAACCTCGTTCCCAGGGTCTCTCTTCTTCGCTTTTGGCGGGAAGAATAGAAGGGGAGAAATTGGAAAAAAAACTTTCGCAATATTGCGTAATTATTTTGCAATAGAAAAAGCACAAATTGGCGTGAAGCACAACAGAAAGAAGGTACGGTAAGGACGAGGTATTACCAGGGGAAGTTTAGACCCCAAAGATCAATTTACATTTCTGTTTTTTTTTAACAGAAACACAATTTTACGTAAAGCACCTGTATCGTACCGGAACTTTTAAAAACAAAAGCATTTATTCTTGGAAATCTTGTCATTGATTTTAGATCAAAGTACTCCTGACAGAACAAAAGAACGAATGATCATTCGATCGCAGTCCTGATCGCGTGATGTCAGTCGATCGCTGTTGTTCCGGTTGTTTCCCGCCAACCTCGTTCCCAGGTCTCATCTTCCCGCCCCCTGGAGATCTGCTTATGAGCCCACGGGCCAAGCTAACTCGCGGTTATGCGCGTGAGAAGAAGGTATCAATGGCGTCGAAACCAATTTTAGAACTTTGAACAGTTTGTAGCCACTTTATTTTTGTTCGTTATATCACGACCACAATAGCGCAATGGCAGTAAACGGATAAGAGAGAGGAGTGTCAACAATTGTGGGTTGGAGTGGCACATGTTTTTTTCCGTGATCTTCTAAACTTGGGCAAGTCTCGAACCGACGAAAAGTGGGACACACCTGAGGTCCCTCTTGACCGCTTAGAAAACATTGCAAAACATGGAGATTGCAATTCTGTAAAGAAAACTTAGAACAGATCGAGTGAAGGACGAAAAGGGCGTAGATCGTTCATGAAGATAGAAGAAAGAAGCTTTTCGGAGGTGTTAATATGAGTGCAAATAAAATCACCATGGAAAGCAGATCTACAACAAAAGAACGCGAGATTGTCGAGGAAGTAGAAAGTGGGACAGACTGGATCTCTCGCCTGTGTTATGAGCATGGATTCTTTTGCGCCACGCATCCAAAGTTAGTCATATTCTTTACAGCAGTGGTAATTTGCACTTGCAGGTAAGGGCCAACGACTACCAGATCACTAATACTTTTATTTCATGAAAAGTTCTATAAAATCACATGGAATTGGTGATTCCCTTCAATTCCTGTTGTACTGTACTATTAAAGAATGTAAGTCGAATTATACGAAATTGAACTTAATTTGGAGAAAATACATTAACTCATCAGTGATAGAAAATATATAACTTTTTAACACTGTACATGGGAAAAGTGAATTTACATGTACATGTATTTATTATATGGCTGGCTCTATGAGCGGGCAAGGTGAAGCAAATCCTGTGCTGTGATTGGCTACACGCGCGGTCAAGATGGAGCCATCTTTACCGCTCGGGATTGCCCGCTCTGTTCCCGCAAGAAGACTATTTTCCCGCATCCTTCTAGTCATACAATAAATCCTTTATTGACCAAGCTTGTTCGGTCAAGATGGCGGGATATTGGCCTCGTTCTTTTTTGCGTGTTTATGGACCTCGTCTCGGTCCATAAACACGCAAAAAAGAACTTGGCCAATATACCGCCATCTTGACCTCACACTTGGCCAATAACCCATATGTACATGTATTACATGTAACTGTTAACGTAAGCTTATGTTCTAGTATCTTTATCAGCCATAAATTTTTTATGATAAGAGTTTTCACATTTTTGTAAGAATTTTCATCGCAGTAATACCAAGACCATACAAAGCTCTCTTACTGGGTGTATATGCTAGTATTGTCATTCAGTATTCCAATAAGTACCCTATTCTATTAAATTAGCACCCCTATTCTAATATTATTAGAACCCCTTAGTGCCTCTATTATAATAATTAGCACTTATCACCATTTAAAATAATTGAACAAGCAAGTTTATTGTTTATTCATTTCTTTTGCTTGTGTCCTCTGGGCCTCACTCGCCAGTTTAACTGTAAACTTGGCCATTTCTTGTTGTGATTTATTTAGTGCTCCTCTTCTGTCGATACCATTGTTTGGAGGCTCAGCCACAATTGAATGGATCACGCTGAGTTCATCTGGAGTAGCTGTTGCAGACAGCAGGGGTAACACACCGAGGATCTTACAGGGAAATGGTAGCACTATTCCACGATGGGTACAGAAATAACTTTTTAAATTCAATATTTAATGTGTATTATCATTTATCTCACAATACAGTCAACTCTCATTATAGCGGACACCCTCGGGATGTAGTTTGGAGTCCGTAATAGTGGGAGTCATATTCAGTCTAACCTCTATAGCTTTCGCCGGGTGGGGACAGTCTGGATTTTGTCTGTAATAGCGGGTGTCCTTAATAACAGGTCAGGGTGTCCACAAGGCGAGAGTTGACTGTAATAATTATTGCAATGTAGTCACTTAAATTATGCTGGCTTTGCATAAAGAACTTTAACTCAGCTCAGATAATCACGTCTTGTGTCCTTTCAATGGCAACTCTTATACCTGTATTAACATGAAGGGGCTGATAAAGAACCCATGACATTGTTTGATATGAGTAAGGTGGGGAGTTTGGCCGGTGTTGTGGTCTGATCTCTCTCTCACTCTCTGGTGACCATTGTTTGAGTGGGTCACGTGAGATTATGAATGGATTGATAGCAGCAGTTGGTTGCCCATTCCGCCACTGGATAAGGGTAACGAGTGCTCTGGGAACGAGATTGTAACTTATTTGTCTAATGATAGATCTATCACAACTTCTTTTTCAGTTTGTAGGTGATCCAGTATTATATATACAACAGTTCATTTTAATGGCGCACGTAAGTCCTTGGAGACCACATCTTCAGAGTAACATGGTTATAAAGGAAGCACTTAAACCTGCATTTCAAATCACAAAGTTCATCACAGATTTCCAGTATCAAGATGGGTATGTATTGTGCCCCTCTATAAGGAAAGAAGGGTTCCAACTATGTTTGAAGTCAAGGTGTTAGTGAGGAATTAGAATGGGTTAATACAGTGCAACCCCGATTTCTCGAACCCTCGATTTCTCATTACTCAAAAACCACGATAACTCGTACCAAAAGTTGTTACCCTTGGATTTGTTTCACTGTAATGTTACCCCCGATATTTTGAACTCCCAATTTCTCGAAGCAATTTTCGTTTCCCTTGAGGTTCAAGAAATCGGGATTCTACTGTACATACACGTATTATGCAATTTCACTTGTGGACGCGCTTTAATTTTATTTTATTTTTACTTTATTTAGGAGCCACCCAGTGACGTTACATGACGTTTGTTTAAAAGTGAATTCAGGACCAAACATTGCACAGTTTTCAGGCATTGGAATTAATGATCAAAGATATCTTCCATCCAAAGGATGTCTGTTGCTGTCACCAGCTAATCTCTGGAATAGAAACATAGAAAGGTGAGGAAAAAATTAAAGGACAGGACAGTAGCTTGAGTAAAGAGACGGCCTGGTTTTCATTTTCCTTCATGTATAATCTGTCACGATATTTTAAGTCATTTTGCGAAGTGAAAAATCATCTTCAAATTGAAGAAAGCCTCAAAATAATAGTTTAGTAAGGTAGAAAAACACCAAAGAGGTAACAATAAACCAAACAGGAATAAGGATGGTTGAGGATGGAGAAGATTAAGATGGATTGTGAATGGCAAACTTGAAAAAATTGGCCAATTTTTTCAAGTTGCACAAACCGTGACGTAGCCCCTTTATGTTACAAATTCCTCTTCCCTATCCTTCGAACTTCTAACTTACAATGTACATGTAGCCTTTGAATTTTCCCCTACCCAAAGATAAAAAATTGCGTGCAATCCCCTTGTATTCCCCAACATATCCTGGCCATGGCTGGCCTGGGTTTTATCCTGGGGCAAAGCTGGTGATATGTGCATTTATTTATTAATTTATCGCGATTTTAGGTTTGATGAAGATGCCTCTGTACTGGATGACTTGTATTTAGATCGTGGCAGGACTGCTTTTAACGTTGGACTTAAAGGTTTGGTGGGGTTCCATAGTAGCTTTTTAAAAACATAATTATTATAATTATTTTTTATTATTTTTTATTTTTATTTAAACAATATTTTTTCTCAACATTTGCTCTAAGAGCAGATGCTCATCTAGAGAGCTTACGTTGTTTCACAATTACAATAAACACACGATCAGGTAAAGAAATGGACGAAATTAAAATGGATCGAAATTTACCAATCACAACCTACAGACGTGACCTTTTGAAACTGTTGAAGCAAACTTTTGTTTCCTGGGATGTCTGCAAAGATGATTGACACGGCGAATTTTAAACATAACTGTTGATTGACAAGAGTTTGCATGTTACTGAAAGGTGCAGTAAGGTTAGTAGCAATCTTAAGTAACATATATTTTGTTTGTTGTTGACAGAGTTCATACTTGGTTTGCCACTCAAACAAACTGGAATCTACCCCAGTACGCAAAGAGATGGGCCACATCATGTCATCCAGTATGGCGTTACACTTGTGCTGTCATCACACAACTCAAGGTACATGAAACACTGTATGAGCATTTTCAACTCAGTACAAGAGTGGGATCTACAATGCATTCGTAGCACCACTTCTGAAGATCAAAATTTTGTTTTAACTTCATCGAAGCACTAGTGAAATATCGCAATGCTCTTCGAAAGTTCACTCGAAAATTTGTTACCATCTGTGCGAAAATTCGCTGAGCACTTTGATATTTTGAAGAAAATGAAACAGCCGTTTCGAAAGTTTGTGGATATTTCGTCGTGATATCGTTCCACTCGAAATTTCGTGGAATTTCGATCTTCACTCTCATTACTTTTGCACAGTACTGTAGAACTTTGGGGGGGAGGTTAGGGAACAGTGGGGCGGGAACCCAGGAGAAAAGGGGGCGGGAAGTCTACGGGAGTTGGGAAGAGAGAATGGAAGTGGGATTCTCATGGCGGTAGGAACCCGGGGGGGGGGGGGGACTTTGAAAATTTTGAAAAGAACCCCTAAAAGGTACCAAAATCTCGTTTGGTGGGTGTGGCTCGAATTCGTTTTCACTCCTAAGAGGTACCAATTCTAAGACAAAACTAGTTCCTGTCATATTTTCCCCTGCAAAATACCCTAAAAGGTACCGGAATAACTCTAACGGTAGACATTTTAGATTTTAACACCCTAAGCGGTACCAAACCAAAGTTCCCCCCCCCCCCCCCCCCGGGGGTAGGAACTGGGAGAAATAGGAAAAAAATTACAACATTGCACAATACAATAGAAAAAGCACAAAGATGCGTGAGACACTAAAGAAGGACTAAAACTGGAAGTAAAATGTACATGTATGTTCAGGAAGCAGGAATTTCAGCCATCCTGATCATCATTCTCCCACAAGAAATTGGAAGTACATACATAGTAATAAGTGTTTACTTCAATCCTAACAAAATGTTACATACAAAATGTACCTCTACTTGATTGTTGTATTTCAGGTATATAGATGAACTAAGCAAGCAGTTGAAGAGAGAGTTTCCTATGGCTTCCCCAACTGAAAATGCCAACAGTATTAACAAGGATAATGTAGTGCACATCTATTACAAGGTACAAATGCTGGACAGCAAAAAAAAAAATTATACATGGTTTTAATTATTATTATACAATCATGTAATACTTTTTACCCAAATGTGTATACAAATAAATGTACATGTACCATGAAAAAATAATGTGTATTTGCAGCGAAATTGTTTATAACATGTTTGGTAATTTGCAAAAATAAAATAATTTTATAGCAGTCTGTATACTGTACACATAACAAATGATCTTAAACTTTTTTCTTAAAAAAACACATGTTCTTTTTCAAGATTTTTTTTTCTTCCTTGCAGGGTGAAGATAGAGAGCTAATTGAACTTGCCTCCACTGTGTGTTACATACTTTATTGTGTTTCTATACTTGGCATTTTCTGTTGGTAAGCTGAAGTGTTCATTTCATAACATTATTAGTAATACATGTAGATCAATGTGTGTACATGTGTACCTGTTGCCAAACCACTTACTGGTAGTATATTGCAGATTACCTGCTACCATTTTTTGTCAGTTGCCCCAACCATTCACCAATCCATTTATACTCCTGGGATGAAAGAGGCACTGCAAGATTAAAATGTCTCGCCAAGAACACGTCAATGACCCCGGCCAGCGCTCGAACCCGGACCGCTCGATCCGGAGTCCAACAAGCTAACCATTAGGCCACCGCGTCTGCCACGGGAAAACTTTAAATAAAGGAAACATTATTTTTGTCTTTGCAGGAAAGATAGAGATGGTTAAGAGCAAATGGGGGTTGGCATTCAGTGCTGTGATTTCTGTGATAGCATCCCTCGGCATGGCGGCAGGACTGTGCTCGTTCTTTGGTCTTGTTACCACTCTGGACAGCAGGTCAGATACTGACTCTGAAAAAATATTTAAAATATTAACTCTTAAAAATACCCAGTTGTATTAAACAATTTTCCACCGAATAGCCCTTTATATTACAGTCGAAGCTCTCTGAGCGGACACTCTCATAAGCGGACAGCTCTATTTACAGCCGCCTTGACAAAACCCAGTTTGAACTCTAGCTCATACAAACTCTGTATTTGCACATTCCCGTAAGCGGCCAGCTCCAGTTGCGGACACTGTTTCTGCTTTCTGAGGGTGTCCGCTTATGGAGCTTCGACTTTTACATTATCAGATAACAATAATATTATTTTCATATCTTGTTTTTTTTTCAGTGAGATTTTTCCATATCTTGTGATTGTGGTTGGTGTTGAAAACATTCTGGTGATCACAAAGTCAGTGGTATCAACACCGGTGGATCTGGAAGTCAAGATACGAGTCGCACAAGGTATTGCTCATTTTTACCATGATTGATACTTATCTGTTGTGTGATACCCTGGGTGCAGAGGCTTTTCATGCGCCGTTTCTAGTCCCGGTCAAGTCTCCTTTGGCTGATAATGCCCAGCATCCGGCTGATCTTGATGCGCACAAGAAAAACCTTTCATACCCAGGGTACTTGTGTGATGGCATTGCATGAAATGCGCTCAACCAGAAGTTTATTTCCAGAAATGAAAAGAGCAGGTCTGAATTAGTACAACTGAAAAGGATCAGCTGACTAGGATGAATATTGACATAAGTGAGAATACTAGAATTGACTGTCTGACAGACCAACCCACCAATAGACCACCGACAGACAGACCAACTGACTGACTAACTGACTGACCTACCGACCGACCGACCGACCGACCGACCGACCGACCGACCGACTAACTGAGGAGTTCTACTTGCTCCATTTTACTCATAAAATTATCTAGCATCTACACCAGATAATTTGATTGATAATTTGATAATTTGATAATTTGATTGAAAACATCTTTTAAAATAATCATAATAATTTATTTAAGGTCGTTACACAGGGAGTGGTTGGTTGTTCTTTCACGTTTACTTACATTGTATCTTACAGGATTAAGCAAGGAAGGCTGGTATATCATCAAGAATCTGTTTACAGAAATGGCTGTTTTGTTGTGTGGTTACTTCACCTTTGTGCCTGCCATACAGGTATCAACATTTGTATAATTTGCTCTTTTGCTGTTTTATTTAATTCGAAAGTTTTAGTCCATGTAGAAACAAAATGAGAATTCAGAAAGATATTATTCAGTCAGTGACATAAGCTACATGTACTCAGAAGAAAAAAATCTGAGTTCTCCAAACAGAAGTCCACACCTATGACCTTCCGCACACCGGTCGGACGCTCTACCACTGAGCTACAAGAGACTCGTGGGAGCTTAGGCCATATAACTACATGTAAGGTTCAAATGTGGCAGACATCCACATACTGCTAGGATTATAGTTTTATCCTTGTTTTCTTTCTTTTTTTTCAGGAGTTTTGTCTATTTGCCATGGTGTGTCTCCTCTCGGACTTCTTTCTTCAGATGGTGTTGTTCGTCACAGTTCTCTCTATTGACATCAGAAGAATGGAGGTACTTAAAATGTTGCTACAGTAGAAGCTCTCTGAGCGGACACTCATGTAAGCAGACAGCTCTACTTACGGGCCGCTTGACAAAACCCTGTTTGAACTCTTGCTCATACAAACTCTGTATTTACACATTCCCGTAAGTGGCCAGCTCCAGTTGCGGACACTTTTTCTACTTCCCAAGTGTGTCCACTTACGGGAGCTTTGACTGTATTTTACAGATTACATAGAGTGTGAAAATGATTTGCAAAAGCATTCAACAACAGCACGGACAACAAACTCAAATAAAACTAAATTATGTCGGGTAAAATCAAATGAACACTCGCCTTTTTGAAGAATCATACGTCCTTTAATTCCACAGCGTAGTTCCCCATTCACTTGACAACAGTAACAGAGCAGTAATAATTTAGCTTCTTCACATCGATCTTCACATTGTTGCTTTTGTGCATATTTCACGTCTATCTTCATTGACTGCGGGCAAGATCGGACAATTCCGCCTGCCTCCTGGAAGCAGTCAGTTCCTCTTTGCAATCTCAGAAGAAAAAAAATTATCTCTTATTTTCATTTCAGCTTTCAGATCTTCAAAGACAGCCAATTCAGGTCAGACAGAGGAGTCCGTCAGACAGCTCACAGCAAGGTGAAAAAAACTGGCATTATACATGTATTATTGAAAAGAACCTCGTGGCTCCAAGCAGTCCCTAGAAAACAGTTTTGTACTTAACAAATAACTTTAGAATTCTCCCAAACTTTCCCCATGTCCCTTTAATAGAGGTTAATAGAGGTAACGATTATATGAGCGTTAATTTTGCCGGTACAAGAGTTTGTGTCCCCTTAAACAAGAAGTTCCGCTATAAAAGGGATGGCCCACATTTCACAACTTTCGGTTGCGAAATGCAAATAATGAACTCTTGCAGTCGTGGCACGTTGTTGAGTCAAGCGTCCTGCAAACTAAACATGCTTAAAAATCTCATGAAACCAAATATATCATTAACAAAAATAAGATATAACTTGCTAATGTTTAATGTTTAATGTTTAATGTTTAATGTTTAATGTTTAGAAAAAAATGAAAATTTTTTTATCAGTAACGGTTGTACAAAAAGCCGCAGGTTGTTTGTTAGCTGTTTACGCTTTGATGGTTGATTGACAACTAGGTGTAAGAATGGCCAGGCCAGGCCCCTTTTATACTGGAACTTCTTGTTTAATGGAGGTGTCCCAAAGTAGAGGTTCCACTGTATTTCTAAGTTCTGTAAATGTGCCTTAGCATCCAGAAAAAAATGCGATTTTACGCATTCATCACAAGGTTAATTCATTTTGTGTTTTTTTCATACCCAGGATCATCCCCAACATCTGGTCAAAATCCACCATCGCCAGTCCCCAGTCCCCCTCATTCCCCCAGCCAGTACGGTTCTTCGGCCTGCTTCCACCTCTGCCACCATCGTCATTGAATACTCAGACTACTCCCCTAGGGAGTGCCCTGTCCTCCCCAGGAAACTACCCAAGAGGCTTAATTTTGCTTACTTTTGGGCGAGGACGAGAATAGTGCAAAAAGCCTGTATGGTAAGAAAATAGATTCAACACTGAATTGAACAATGTGTGATGTGTGTTGTGGTGTGAAATTTTCACGACTTTTGAAAAATTCGCGAAATTACTGCGCATTTCAATAACACGCGAACTCTGAAGTTCAAAACCCAACTTACAATTGTGTTTTTCGCTGCCGTCAATCATAAAATTACGACGACAACCAACTCAAACCAACGGACCGTGAAAGAAATCTACCAATCACAATCCACGGACGTGAACTTTTGAATGGATTACTACTGAAATGATTGACGGCAGCGAAAAACGAAACCGTTGATTGAGCAGAGTTCCCAAGAGTTCGCATGTTATTGAAAGGCGCAGTAAAGTGTCACAAAAAAAAGTGTCGCGAAAATTAAGTGACGAATTTGAAAATTTGTGACGTCACACTTTACTGATATGTATTTTTCCTTTGTTTTAATCTTCAGGTCTGTTTTATTTTCTATTTTCTGTACATTCTGAGCTACCCAGGCCCACAATCCCAGGATCAGCAACTCTCGGAAAAATCAGCTGAAAATACGAACAATGACAATTCTAGCTTTACTCCTGAAGAGGGTAAGATTAGATTTACCCAGGGAGGGGAGGAGAGTAGCGATTTGTCAGGACGGAAAAGTATGAGAGAAGCTTCAAAAAGAAGAGAACAGAATATTTCATCAAACCTCCATATGTTGAGTTGTGGAAAGGACTTTATCAACGGCATTGGCCTCAGCTGTTAAATTACTACAATATCAGCCTCCTGGGCAGGTAAAATATCACTTCTAGCTTAAATATCAGCCTTCTTGGCAGGTACATGTCGCTTCATAGCTTTAATATCAGCCTGCTAGGCAGGTATGCTAGGCAGGTAAATATATTGTACTACAGTCAAACCTGTATTAAGCGGACACCGTATTAAGCGAACACCCTTTTATTCAGCGACAGTAACAAAAGTCCCAAAATTTATCAGTTGCTTTATTTACTGTAAATAATACCTCTTTTAAGCGGACACCCTGTATTAAGCGGACACTAGAGCATTCCCGAGGGTGTCTCCCGACAGGAGTCCATCACCTTCCAAATTTATGGTAATGTAGTAATTATTTTAAAAGACAACTTGTTTTATCATTTTAAGATATGTGACAGTTTTACCGCCCGTTCATCTGGGCATCAACATAGACACAGACATTTTTGCCGCGGATATACCTCAAGATGGCGACCAAACTATTGCAGGCAGCCAGGGATTTTCATCAGCAGACGGGACAGTAAAACTCGAGCATTCCTTGGGTAGTGGACAGGAGACGCCCTCGGGAAGTCCCGCGGGTGACAAGGATACCCGAGATCCCAAGTATTATCACAACGCGTTGTCTTGTGTGGTACTTGGTGTAGTCGTCATGATCGTTCTCTTCTTTGTCTGTAAATTTCTGAATGATCTTCAAGTCAGCCCCAGGTCTGGACGCGGAAGGAAGGGAAAAGGACACCAATGTGATGTACTGGTGGAGAGCGTTCCCATCAGCCTTAAAGGGCACACTCAGGTTTGTATGGCGTGCAGAGAATGATACGTTTTTTCTCAGCGTTTATTACAGTGTACACAGTCGGGAAACAACTGCCGTTTTTGGCAAATCTTTGTTGAAGCACTCGAAGAGTTTACGATTGTTATTATCCAATCACGAAACAGCGCGAGCAGTACTCCGAAAATTGTCACGCCAGCACAGCGCAACGAGGATACGTCATGTTGCTTAGCAAATTAGGGACGAAAATCGCGGGCTCAGTCCCGTCTCGGAGACTGTACGTGTATTATATTTTGCCTCCACTACACAACCGAACACACTCAAAAGGCTATGAGACATTGGCGCGTTTGTCAGCCAGGCCTAAGATACGTTTATATTGACAAATTATCGGCACAGCAAAAAAGCCAGATTAAGATGAGTTATATCAGAGGTCTATAACTAGAGGTTTCCATCTAGCATTGCGCGCGGCCATCAGATTCGCAGTTAGGCTATTTTTAGACATTTTTCGCGCGAAACCAGCAGCCAATCACGCACCATGCCTGACAAATATGGTCACTGAACGCGCTAGCTCGATTTTTCTTCAAGACGGTTGACAGTGAAATTTGAAAATATTGTTAAAATTATTAAGTAAAAAAACCTTGGCCCTTCTAAATCAAACAAAGTTAATTCTACTAAATAATGCACGAAGTTTGGAAACGAAATATTTAATGGGAAATGCCTGTAAATGTACAACTAATGCGACTGAAAGAGCACTAAAAGGCAGCCTGAAATTAATTTACGGGAAGATCAGATCCGAAACGCGGACATATAATTAATTCGTCCAAAGAATGAAAACCTGTTTACAACACAAGTTTAATCTCAGTCTATTCAGTATTGTTACCTTGTATTTCGAAGAGGCTTGTCAATTCCAGCTGAATTAAGTTTTTACAATCAGCACAATAATTAAGCTTAATATCCACGGCAGTTCGTCAAGCGTTCGTGACGGTCAGATCACTTCACAGTGAAATTATCTTCGAAGACCACTCTCTTTCTTTCCATCCATGTAGATATTGAGGGTTTCCTTTGTTCTTTTACTTCAATGAAACTTGATTTTAAGCTCAGTTCGTTTCAACACAATTTATAAGTTTAAGCTTAATTCTGTAGTCGCGCAAGTTTTGCCCGCCGTATAATGTAAACAAGTGAAACCTTCGGCTGCGTATAGCTGTCCGTTCAACTTGTAAAATGAATATAATGTTCAGCTCCACAATTATTTCGAATCTTCCCATGTTAAGCTAAACCATCTGCACAATTTTCCAGAATATACGAAACTTTGGAGAGATTGAGCGAGGATTAATCCGCGGAGAAAACTTTTCATTCAACTTGCCACTGGACAGCGCGCCAGTCCGCCAGAAGTTTTGCCGCCGAATTCATACAAGCCATGCTTCATTTAGATTGAACTGAAAAATCACTCAGTCGATTTATAGTTTTACAAAAAGTATACCGAAGTTTGACCTAAATTTAGTGAAGTATTTAAACAATTATTACATTCTGCTGTGACGCTTTTCGCTTTTCCTTGGCCAAAGTTTCTGTCTTTGCGTAGCGCTCGCCGCATATCATTAAAGATGGTTCAACGTGATTGGCTGCTGGTTTCGCGCGAAAAATGTCTAAAATAGCCTAACTCCTAATCTGATGGGCCAAGACCCAATACCAGAGATGGAAACCTCTAGTTATAGACCTCTGGTTATATTTATGATGGGACCATAGGCCATTTTCGAGTTGTCTTTTGCCTCTTTTCAAAACGAGTCTTGTTGCGAAAACCTTTCATATGAAAATGAGTTTAATTTGCATTTGAATGAACTTTTGAGTAAAACTCATTTTCGTATGAAAGGTTTCGCACTAGCAGGACTCGTTTTGAGACAGGTCAAAAGGAACTCGGTAATGGCCTATTTATTTGAATCGCAAAATTTGGAAGGACACAAAGCCAACCTTGTAGACGTGAGAACTTTGTTCATATTGTAATCCATTTCCATCCTCGCCATCGTTAGTCATCCTTACTTCCTAATGAGCTCCTGTAATTTGTCGAGTACTGTTCTACAAAATGAACTTGTTATTCTAAGGTCTCCCATGGCCTAGATATGTTTCTGAGCTTCTCAAACTCGTGCTAGGCATACATGACAGCGTCTCTCTTCTTTTTGACATTTATAATCATTCATTTGTAGAATGTGGAGCATTTGAAGTGCACGGTCTCGTCGATCATCAGTGTTTGTTTAAGCGGACAAATTTGCGTTTGGGACATGGCCACGGGGGATTGCTTGAGAGTGATTAGCAGGAAAAGGTTAGTTTTCTTGTCACGTTCTTCTTTTACAGGGTGAACCTTTTCAATTGCAACACTTAGTTAATTATCAACTTGAAGTTGAAGTTGAAGAAATAAACCGCCGTAGAGAATTTGGAAAGCTGCCCTTCGTTGGAGCAAAGTGGTAATTTGATTTCACTTTCCACTTTGCACGACAAAAGTCTCAGAATACTCGAAACGACGATCAACTTCCCAAATTCGCTACGGCGGTTAATTTACCTTTATCAACTTCAAGTTGATGATCAACTAAGTGTTTAGTGCCCGCCGACGCAGCACAACAGTTTCATTAGAAACCAATCTGTCACTTTGGTATTTTACACTGCAAACTCGCAAACAATATAAAGCTAGTACATTACGCTACTACAATGTATACATGTTGAATATGAGTATGATTCCTCTATTTAGCCCCTTCCCTTTCTTGAGCCCCTTCTAATAAGCCTCCACCCTTTGTGGATTTCGACTTAAATTTCGAAGAAACACAAGTTTTCAACCTTGGTATTTTTTTTACAGCCCTATTCATTCAGAGGTCGTCCCGCTCAAACGAAAAACAAAGAAGAGCAAGCTTAAACACAGGCGCAGTGTGGATGCGGACAGCGGTTACACAACTCAGCGGTACTTAGACAACCTGCCCGCTCCTACTGCGCACCCTACAGCGCAACTCAGTCCCAGGCTCGCCTCGGACTCGGAATATACGTCACCTCAACACTTTAGCGCGGACGAAAACGGCACAGAAGCAGTCAATGGTGGAGAAAACTTAAAAGATAATAACGAGGTCGTAAATCATGACTGTTCGTTCAACGAGTCCGGCGGGAGTCCAAAATCCGCGGGTTATGACTTTAGTAAGTATACTAACGGCGTGGACATACCCACGTGGTCGCCCCGGGTGAGTTCCAGAGGCTCCTTCACCAGTTCGTGGTCGAGCGCCGATGGCGAAGACCCCGGATGGTTGTCAAGCTCAGAGGGATCCGGCGATGAGCAGGCTTACGTCCAGACGGACAGTTTCCATGACGACCGAAGTCCCGGAGCCTCGGTGTGGTGTGTTGATTGTAAGGATGATTTGTTGGTGACGGGCTGTAGTGATGGCGCCATTGAGGTACTGTTGTCACAATGTTGTTTAGTGTTCTTGCACTTCTTTTTATTATTTTGTTTGCCCGGTTTGTAAATGACGTATAAACTGGCCCCTAGGTACTAAATAGTGAATTTTATTTCCTGCGACCCTCAATGTTTCCCGAGGCTGAGCCGAGTAGAAAATCGGGGGGGGGGGGGGTCTAAACTTCGCGCTTCCCGTATACTTTACTCCCGCTTCCCGCCGTCTCCTTTCCCGTCTCCCGTAGACGTCTCCCATTTACTCCCGGGTATCCGGTCCCCCCCCCCCCCCCCCCCCCCCCCCAATTAAGGGTCGAGGGGAAATAAAACTTGCTATTTTCCGTGGGGAAGTAATTTAAAGTGTTTTATTATAGGCTCAGCCATGCTGCATGATTTTAGATTTTACTTGAACTTGGTCGTTGCAATCGCAAGATCCAGGACCAATCGCGTCTTCGGGAAACCTTCGTTATTAATCCGATCGCATCGCGAAAGTATAATCGTGCTGTATCGGCTACTGTAAGTCTGAGACCATTGGCATCTTCGGGAAACGTTCGTTATCAATCCGAACGCGTCGTGAAAGTATAATCGGACTATATTGGCTACGAACACTTCACGAAATTTGTCGGTGCCAGACTTCCAAGTTATTAATCGTGTCCAAATTGTGTTTTCAGATTTGGAGTGTGGTGACTAGTGCGCAAGTCTGCGTGTTACGTGATAGCCACATTGGCGTGACGAAGCTCAGCTTTTTATCAGGAAGGTAAGAAAGGACATGGAATTTACAGTATGTTTAGTAGTGTCTGATGAAAGGAGAATGGAAGAACGAGAGAACGGACGAAAGAATGAACGGACGGACGGACGGACGGACGGACGGACGGACGACGGACGGACGGACGACGGACGGACGGACGGACGGACGGACGGACGGACGGACGGACGGAACGACGGACGGACGGACGGACGGACTGACGAACGACTGACGGACTGACGAACGAATCACTGGACTGACGAACGGACGAATGAACGAACGACGGACTGACGAACGGACGAACGAATGAATGAAGGAACGAACGAACGAACGAACGACGGACTGACGAACGGACGAACGGACGAACGAACGAACGAATGAACGAACGAACGAACGAACGAACGAACGAACGACGGACTGACGAACGAACGAGCGAACGCACGCACGCACGCACGCGCACGCACGAGCGAAAGAATGAACAAGCAAACGAAGCAAACAGTCGAGTAGACGAGCAAACGAATGAATCACTGGTTTTATTTGTCTCTTTCAGTCCTCAAATCGTGGTGGCTCGCTTGGATGGTACTTTAGAGTTCCTAAACCTTGGGGCTCCCTGCAGACCCAGTTTAAATGCGCCTTTGCAGGAAAGTTCTCCAATAAAGCGTTCCTCGCCAAGAATTACCCGAAAAACTAACAGCCAATCAAATACCGTACCTGGTGCAACACACAGTAAGGAGTCCACGCCAATCAGCGTCAACGGCTCCCACGCATACACTTCACCAGAGTCTCCGCTGTGCAGGATAAGTCACAAGCTGAGGGCTCACCACCAGCCTATCTGTGTCTTGGGTGTCATGGAAGGCCGGGTCATTACTGGAAGTCATGACAGAACACTCAAGGTTTATGGGCTCTGCTTGTTATTGATAACTTACAACTTAAAAATGCGTGTGAAGATCTACAAAGTGAATACAGTCTTAGCTCCCGTAAGCGGACACCCTCGGGAAGCAAAAAAAGTGTCCGCAACTGGAGCTGGCCGCTTACGGGAATGTGTAAATTCAGAGTTTGTATGAGCTAGAGTTCAAACGGGGTTTTGTCAAGGCGGACTGAAGTAGAACTGTCCGCTTACGAGAGTGTCCACCCAGAGAGCTTCGACTGTAATTAATTTGTCAAAACGTTCAAGAAGTGATTCGTTCATTGACACTCATAGATAAGATTTTTGTGTTTAAATAATGGTCTCATGTTTTCTAGTACCGTTGTTGTATTAGTACTTAGTCTCAGTGGTTTGTCACGCAACACACTTCCCCACTAAGTGTCAGTGGAGAAGAGCGTTGCGTGACAACCCCAAATAACGGCCTTTGACTGGGTCCAGGATTTGTTGAAACAAATATTTTTATTGTCTTTGCTGCAGGTGTTTCGAACAGACGAGTGTGTTTGCGTTTACACATTACACGGTCATGCAGACAGCATCACTGCTCTCACTGTAGATAAGGTAAAGATATTACTACACTATACAGGTTTGATATAATGAAAGGGGAAGGTAAAATATACCAAACTATGTATACCAAACTAAATGTGTTAAATGCGCGCGCGTATGTCGGTTTGGTACATCTTGGATTTCCCGCCATTTTGGCGACCGCCACAGCCACACAGCGGTCAAGCGTACGCGCGCGCGCAATTCCCGCCAAAACAGCCGCTGCCAAATGTCTTAAAATTGTGAAGTCCTCCACAGTTGAAGCCAAAAGTTAAGAAAGTTAATGAAAAGTTAAGCTTTGTACGCCGAGTATGTATAGATAATTTAATAATTGTTATCCACCTACTTTATCGGCTCGTATTTTGGTTTACAACTGCATGTTTAGAAACATTTCCTTACAAACTTCTTGCACTGTACGCTTCAAACTCTTACAAAATTCAAGGCAGCGAAAACCGGACGTGGCGTTTATTTTTTGCGTTTGACCGCTGTGTGCGGCCGCCGGCATCCGCGACCCGTGAGAAACAGCTGGCCTCCAACGTTTTCTAGTTGACGTTCCAACGCAACGGTTTTGATTAGAGTAAGACACTGTACCAACTAACTCGTCAAACATTTTAAATGTATTTCTTGCATTTCGTACACAAACAATTACGTTCACAGTCAAACGAGCTCTCCTGCTCAATTCTTTGATACATGGATGAAAAAAAAGTTACCAACTTACAGAAATCGAAATTTCTTATTTTAGACCAACAACAGGCAGGTGGTCAGCGGTGCTGCCAATGGAGGCGTGCGTGTCTGGGATGTGGTCAGCGGTGAATGTCTGCAACACCTGCGTGGTCACGTGAAGTCCGTGACTGCGGTCACGTGCACGGCTGAACACTTGCTGAGTGTGAGTTTGGAGAGCGTGTTGTGCATCTGGGATAGAGCCCGTGGCGAGTGTGTACATCGTCTGAAGCAGGTAAGGGAAGGGAGAAAAGCGGGAAAAAACGGTTTTCTGATGACTGTAGTAAAAGCCTATTTACATAGAGAAACGTTGGTTACCCTCCTCCCCGAGCCTTTTTTTGCTGAGCGTTTATATGAAAAAAGTTGTCTCTGCTGACCGAGCCAAAACTTGGCACTCTCGGGTTCGCGCATGCTCTATATGTCCCGACTTGTCCCTGGTAGGCGAGGCACAAACAGCCAAAGTGTTGATATGGAAACAATTTGGTTCTCCCCCAGGGTCACCCTGCCTTCAAAGCGAGTGACCCTCCACCCAGGGTCACCCTGCCTTCCGAGCCATTTTTGGGATTTGTCATGTAAACGGTTCGCTGCTATTTATAAAGAAATGTATGAAAAGTTCTCTCGCCCGGGGTGGCTCGGTATGGAGGGTACCCATTTTACCAGGGTCAACATTTATCCATATAAATGGGATAGGCCCTAAGACGAAAACCAAAGTAATGTATCTGTATCTTTAAATTCGCCAAACTAAATTTAATTTTCGTTAAATTTATGCCGACGTAAACAAATATCGCTCTTTATAATCCATCAAAATTTTTTCTCGCGCGCAATTGGTCTAAACACGTCACGTGACGCAGCCAAAACTGGGGAATATCCGGGTGATATTCCCCAAGTGATATTCCCCAGTTTTGAAAATTTGCGTTTCACGTTCGCAGGTTCAGTTTTCGTCTCAAATAAATTGCTAAATTAAATAAAACTGATTGTTTTGAACAGACTAGAAATATTTTTGAACGCCAACAGAATTATTTTGATGTTTAAACAGCTTGGCCGACCGTGATCTTCCACGGCAAACAGAGCGGCCTTGTGAAAAAATATTTGAAGGATAATAACTACAATAGCCTCCATTTGGCGAGGAAATATGCTCGGATATTTGTCCTTGGACATTATCTGTTCCTCGAAGCTCACAGTTTTCCTCGAGCTTCGCTCTCGGAAAACTGTTCGCTTCTCGGAACAGATAATGTCCGCGGACAAATATCCGAGCATATTTCCTCGCCAAATGGAGGCTATTGTTTATATATTAAATGTTGAATTTTTTATCTAGTTTCCAGATCTCTGCTCCAACGTAGCCATGTTGTCGCGAACTTTATTTATCACTGGCGGTCAGGTTGGTGTGTCTGTTGTTTGTTAATCCATAATCCTACTTTACGAGCTAACTCCATAAAGCCCATGACGGGGAGGGCAGAGGGTATTTTCGGGGGGCATATCGGATTTTTGTAGTATATAGCGATCAACTTGACTATTTAACTTGTTTCTATCCCCAGGGACATATTTCAGTTTGGGACGTCCTGACCGGGAGACGCGTGGAAAACGGTTCTGCTGGGAAACGATGACACTTCCGTGTTCGTGCGTTACGTGAACGTGTGTGATAACGCGACCGTTGTGTGCGATTACGGCAAAGAACTGAAAATCGTGACTTTTCCTGCAGTAATGGACAAGGCGGAATGAAAAAAAAAAAACAGATATAAGAAATTTTAAAAATATTTTCAAGAATTTAAACAGGTTAGAACCATTTTAAAGTTTTCAGAAACCTTGTAAAATAGTCAGTTAAATTAATTTAAAAAAATGGCTGGCTGGAACAGTGTTTTACTGCGCCTTTCATAGGAAATGGAGACGTCTGCACGCAGGCTATTCAATAACACGCGAACTCTGAAGTTCATATCCCAACTAAAGGCCAGATCAAACGGTCACAACATTCTCACAACATTTGTTGTGAGCCGATGTTGAGACCGTTTGACCACCCCTCACAACAATGTTGTGACAACATTTTTTGTTCTTGAAATGTTGTGAGGTTGTTGTGGCCGTTTGACCGGGCATGGTCACAACATGGCACAACAAATGTTGTGAGAATGTTGTGAGCGTTTGATCTGGTCTTTACGATTGCACTTTTCACTGCCGTCAATCATAATTATGTCGACAACCAACGGACCCTGAGAAAAGAAGCAAACAAAATGGATTAAAATCTGCCAATCACAACCGACGGACCATTTGAACTCGTTTGAAGTGAACTTGTTTCCTGAGACGTCCGCTAAAATTATTGACAGCAGCGAAAAACGCAACCGTTGCTTGTGCAGAGTTCGAGCATGTTCGAAAGGCGCAAATTTATATTTTTGTTTTATAAAACTCGTCATATGTTATCTTCCACGTGTGGTTTAAAGCTAGTTCAATAACATCTATATATTGTAGGTTATGTCAGCAATTAGCATCAGTCTGCTAACTGGATATTTAAAAATACATACAGTAGTTATTTTCTAAATAGGAAATTTTAAAAAGAAATGTTTGTGCACTGGGGCCGATTGCATGAACATAAACGCTGGGTTTTAACCCTCCTTTCACTCCCAGAGTCAAACCTTGAGTCAACAAATGTGGTTGTACCTTTTGAGTCTGTGGATGAAACCCTAGTGTGTGACCATTCAAATGAAAGCTATTGAGCAGTACTTTCATGTGGTACTGTTTGTTTGGGACAATTTTGGGAAATGAAATTCAAGAATTTTTCCTCGATTTTGAACTTAGCACTCTTTGGATTGAAAGGGTTAAAAGAATGAGAAATTATTGGCGCGTTCTTGGAGAATTTAGTCTAAATTTTTCAAGTTCGTCGGTCGTAATCCGTCTTACTTGTAATGTGATATGTTTATTTTATAAAGACAACAGACGTATGTATATAGTAAAGTGAATGCAATTTGTTTTGAGTTCAGCGTTTTTATTTGCAGCAGTACAATGGCGAGAAACTACAATAATATACAACAAATTAGTGAGCTTAATTCTACACTGAACTCCGTAAATAACCAATCTCGTTCCCAGGGCTTTTCTCTTCAAAGGGGACGGGAGTCCTGGGAACGAGGTTGGTAAATAGCGGGCTTCGTTTTTATCCAGTCACAGAAACAAGTCTCGTTTCGGGAAATCCTCGTAGCAGTTCCCGAAGAGGTTCCGAATTTTATTTACCAATCAGAAGACAGCGCGAGTACTCCGATCGTTGACTACGCCGTGTTGCTTAGCAACCTCTGACAGAACTGCAGACGCGGTAAATTTTCGACCCGAAACAAGACTTGTTTGAAGAACACTCCAAGCAAAAGCAATGCAGGGAGGGGTTCCCTGGACTTTCAAACCCTTAGTCTGTTTTATACCAACCAAGAGTGAAGATAAAATATTGTCCTTTATTTTCAAACTAAAATAAAAAATACCAAAAAACTGGATACATGAGTTTTCTACTGTTGACAAACACTATTTTGTTGCATCCAGTGGAAATGTCTAACCTTATCAAGCAATTCCATTGTGATAAAACTGCAGTGCGACTGGGATACGACTGCCGTACTGCTGCGGTTTGACTGCGATATAACCGCGGTTTGACTGCGATATAACTGCGGTTTGACTGCGATATGACTGCAGTTTGACTGCGATGTAATTTCGGTTTGACTGCGATATAACTGCAGCGTTACTGTGATATAACTGCAGTTTGACTGCGATATAACTGCAGTTTGACTGCGATATAACTGCAGTTTGACTGCGATATAACTGCGGTTTGACTGCGATGTAACTGCGGTTTGACTGCGATATAACTGCAGCGTTACTGTGATATAAAAATGGTGCGACTGCGATAGAACTGCGATATAACTGCGGTTTGACTGTGATACAACTGCCCGCTGATATATCAGCGGTGCACGTGCGATATAACTGAATGTAATAGTATCTGAGTGGTTGGACATTTGAGCTTAGATGTCACAAATTTTACCTCCTAATTGTAACGTAAAATTACAAGTACATTGATTTACTTTGCGATACATTGTCGCGGTATTTCTTTTACTAAAAAAAAAAGTGGAAATAACAAGTCACAAAACGAAGAATGATTTTACTTGATAATACGTAATTCCACTGATATATACTAGTGGCATGCTAACTCGGTGCTAACGGAATTAAAATCAAAATCCTCACTTGACGAGAGTACATTCAAAGAGCTGAGTCGCTGTGGGATGCCTGTGGAACATTGAAAATACACGAGTTATTACACGAAGCCCGGAGAAAAGGGGGAAGGGGTGATCGTCAGAACCTTGCATTGTAGGTGTGGCTGGAACAACACCCTAAAGCAGTTAACTCCTAAAAGCTACGACGATCATGCACCCCCATCACTTTTATATATAATTCCCCATCCCTGGGTTAGTCAGAGTTTCTACAGAAACGTACGCTTTCCCAATTCGCTACTGCGGTTAATTTACGTTTATCAACTCACGTTCAAATACAAATTGATAATGAACTAAGAAGTGAAATTAGAGTTTTATACCCCATCCAAACTACCAACACAGGAGTATAAATGATTACCGGCGAACTGTTGGGGCAACCCGATCAAAGGCTGAGGGGATATAATAAGCTGTGATTGCCTAGCATCCCATCCAGGGGGAGTAGCGATACTCCTAGACAGCTTCATGCTACAGAAACCAGGATGCAATACTCTTACAATACTTGCAATACATGCTACAGAAACCTGGATAAGCTCCGGCAGTTGTGGGCCCTAGGCTTGTGAAGACTTTACCTTTACCTAGCCATACTCAATCTCGTTCCCAGAGGCCGCGATCCTTTTGGTCAGCACCAAGGAATCACGTTGGGCGTTCGGTCACCGCTGACCGAAACGCGCTGGCTCTGGGGACGAGATTGAGCCATACTAAAATTCTCTTCTTTTTTCCCTGATTAATTTTACAACCGTAGTTCAATGTAAATACCTTGACTGGGCCACTTTCTCGCTGTAGTCCCGGGTTATCGTAGACCGCGGTTTGTCGGGTTCCCCCGGGAAACGGGTCAGGGTAGTCGTAATCCCCACTCGCGCGTGATTCGGGTGCGGGATTCTCGTAAATTGGTCCGGGATTTATCTCGTACGAGCCAGTCCTTTCTTCCTTGTCCTTGCCACCTTCAGGGAAATACACGTCTGAACGGGCTGACCGTGCGGTCAAGTTGTGTGGGCTGTTTGAATCCTCCCCGGCGAATGCTGCTTTGTAACGTCTAAAATTATAGAAATGCGTTTTGTTAACGTACACACATTTAACAAAATAAAAACTCCCAAACATTTATGCATATCCCTGCCAAAACTCTGGGGCTCATTATATCGGGAGTTTCGTTACTTTCAACCTCGTCCCCAGGGCCATCTCCGCTTTCAAGATGGCGGGTGGGCGCGAAGAAGACCCTGGCGAAGACCCTGGCGAAGAGCAGGTCATGTGACCACAAAATTAGCCAATCGCGAGCCCGCCGCCATTTTGAAACAATCAAAATCTCCAATATTTTTGGAGACACGTGACCTGCTGTTCGCCGGGGTCTTCTTCGCGCCCACCCGCCATCTTGAAAGCGGAGATGGCCCTGGGGACGAGGTTTGCGTTACTTTTAACTATGAAAAAGTTCGGACTTCTAAGTTTTGGACGATAAACTTCGGACAAAAACTTTCGGACATTTGTTGGCACATTTCGGACGTTTTTTCTTGAAATTTCAGACGTAACACTCTGAGAAGATACAACGTGTAAATAATGTTAAATTTGAGAGAGATATTATTCTGTCAGTGACAAAAGCTACTCGGAAAAAAATTCCGAGTTCCCCCAACAGGAGTCGAACCTATGACCTTCCGCACACCGGTCGGACGCTCTACCACTGAGCTACAGGAGACTCGTGGGAGCTAAGGCCATATAACTAGGTTCAAGTGCGACAAACATCCCAGGACTAGATTTTTTATTTAACACATTTACGTTTAGACAGTTCAGATTGAACGCAACAAACTACACGACATACTTTGAGCAAAAACAGAACCAAAGTGAAACGTGCATGTATACTAACACCTAACGTGGCAGTTCATTTAATATTCGATGTTGCTCCAACAAATTTCAAAACTCGCGGCGGTCTTAAATTTGTTATCCTTGTGAATGGAGTCACAGACTCCCTTGTTGTAAAATGCTTAAAATTGCAGTATAATTTGCACATTCACCTAAATATACATAATCGAAAAATGTCCGGATGGTAAAATATTCGGATATTTTTTTCGTCCGAAATTTTTTGAGATTAAAGTATATTGTGGTTCGTTATATCGGGAGTTTCGTTATAATGTGGTTCGTTATATTATTGTGGTTCGTTACATTGGGGTCTGCGATATAGTTATTTCACTGTACTTTTCACTTACTTTCGTCGGCAGGCGAAACATAACAGGATTAAGATAAGGAGGGCGAGGATACCGCCTAGAACACCAAAGATTATTGCTAATCTCTCCTTCTTATTGTCGTCCTCTGGGAAAAAAAATCGAATAAAGAAAGTTAAATATGAAAACACAAACAGTGCAGCATAGATTTAAATTACAGTGGAACCCCGTTAATACGACCACCTTCGGGCCATGAAAATGTGGTCGTATTAACGGGGTAGGGTCAAATTATGCTGCTACACCCTTCTAAATAATGCCATGACAACTATACCTTAATTCCGCTATAAATTGAACACGCTAATCAATGACAACTTTGCCGGACAACATTCACTAAAATGCGTTATTGTTTGTCAGATTGTGTCTGTTTTCATTCAGCAGTCTCACCAGGCATTTTGACTGGTCGTATAAACGGGGTAATTTTATAAAGAAAATAATGACTGGGGCCTCCAAAAGGTGGTTGTTAGTCGTAATAACGGGGTGGTCGGATTAACGGGGTTTTCAGATAAGAAAATGAATGGGCTTTTGTTCGGGCCACAAAAAAGTGGTCGTAATAACGGGGTGGTCGTATGGCAGGGTTCCACTGTACTTGCCAAATTGGTTTTGCCAGCCTATTAACTAACCGAATGAGGACTTTGGAAAGTTTTTTCAGGCGCCCACAATTGTTCTCGGAAACTCAACTTCGGAACGTAAGATTTACGAAATCTTCACATTCGCCTTCGGTTAGAAGAGGATCATTTTCGGGAAACCTCGTTCCCAGGGTCTACTCCGCTTTCAAGATGGCGACTGTTCTCCGGCTGCCATCTTGAAAGCGGAGTAGACCCTGGGAACGAGGTTGATTTTCGATGGGAAGAATTGAGTGAGCCCGCGGTTCAGGTACAAAATAAGAAATACACTTCATTTTTTCTGAAGATTTCTGCTTTATATCTTTAAAAATTGTGCAAACTTTTGCTCAAATCTTTTCAGATTTTGCTCCTACAAAATGATTGCTGGCAGTGGCGGCAACGTTGCTCCGCAAATCTCACTCTTAAATCCGGGCGCTTACTACATATGACTTGGAACTCGTAGGATAACTAGAAATTAAGTATATATTAAAACTAAACTAATAGAAACAAAAGATACCGTACCTGGGTCGGCAGGTTCTGGGGCAGAATCTGTAAAAGAAAAATATATATTTGTTTGACAAGTTTCTCCAGACCTCCACTGATCAGCATAAATTAATATTAATTAATTAACTAATTAAGGATTTAGAGTTATTACCGAGTCAATAGACGTTCTCAAAGTCCGTTTTTCACGTTTTGGTGATTTTGTCAGTCAGTCAGACTTCTCGCGGCGTTCGCCGCTCGCTTTCGCGAATATTTGACTGCGGGCTCAACTGTAATAACAGCTATTGTTATTGTTAGAAGAAATTGGATGTTGATCTCTCTTGGGGTTACAGTCTTACCACAAGTTAGTCCGTTGCCTTGGTAACCATCCTGACATTTGCACTCAAACGTTCCTGGTTTATTGATGCAGATTGCGTGCCTGTCGCAGTTATGCGTTGATTGGTCATTGCATTCATTAAAATCTAGTTTCAAAAAGGAAAATAAAGTCGTAAGAGTAAGTACACTTCACTGCATGACAAAGCCTCCCCACACCCACCACCGTCAAAAAACATTTTGTATATACATTGGTACAAGCAAGACCTCCGGATCCAGATATAATTCCATTGGCCGATGAAGCTTTCTAAGCGGACACTCTCGTAAGCGGACAGCTCTACTTACGGCCGCCTTGACAAAACCCCGTTTGAATTCTAGGTCTTACAAACTCTGGCTGCTTACGGGAATGTGTAAATTAATAAACTCCCCTACAGAATAACTGAATTGTATTGCCCGTTCCGAAGTTCAAATGAAGACTGCATGGGGACGAGTTTTTAAGTTTTAATTTAATTAAAAATTGGAGCCCTGAAATCACGAGTGCAGGAGGTCAGTTTTGATTGGAGAAAAAAGAACCGCTAAATACGAACCTGAAATTGCAGCCGTTTGTGGATCGTAAGTCATATTTCCAATTTGTCCTGATTGCGGAAGCTCGCTGTTTAATGTGTTTGGAGTCACATCCGTGGCATTTTCATTAAAATTCAGATCAACGTCTGCGACCACGCTCCCTTGCCTAAAAATACATGAGATAGAAATTCAATGCGCTTATAAGAGACATTTACAAATAAAGCGGTTTTAATTGAGTGTTGAAAGTATTAATACGGAATTGCTTTGGTTTGGCTTAACTACGCTCCGTGATTGGTTTAAAAAAAAATCGAACCACCTACTCAACCAATCAGATGCAAAACCAAAACCAATCACAACTTTGTCGCACGCGTTTTCCCGCGCTTGGCACCGGTTACATATATTTGCTTCGAGTTCTCATTGGTTCGTTCTGTTATTTTCGTTTCTTGTGATTGACCATTTTAATTGCTTTGGTTTTGGTTTTACGATACTCAATTGACAAAATCGCTCTATTGAAGGAAAGCAATGAAGTTTTTTGAGTAATGGATTTTGTACCTGAAATTTCGTACGCGGCATCCTACATAGCTGCTGCTAAAGTTGCTGGTTCCTCTGTAGAAAACATTAAGCTGAAAAAAGTAAACAACACTAGAGGTCATGATAATTTATCAAAACTATTTTCATGTGTTATCTTGTTGTTTACGGATTTTAATTCCTTCTAAAATGTTAGTTGCAGCTGTGTGCCGCTCCTTAGAACCTATTTAAAACAATTATCTTTATATTATTTGTCGTATAGAATGCGGTAGTTTCGAACAGCCTCGGCAAACTTTTCATCAAAGTTTACTGAACCATCCGCCATTTTGAATTTTCCGCGCTTCTTACGCGAGAGGGACCTAGAACGAGTGTTTTAATTGGCTAAAAATATAAGACTCCCTTGTGTCTATGCTGTGTTCCTTTTTCACTAGAATAGTACGAACACAAGCATAAGCGCACACATGAAAAAGGAAATTTTTTATCCTTACGCTTGTGTTTGCGCTTACCGTAAAAGCTCTATTTACCCCCCCCCCCCCCCCCCCCCCTATTCATAGGCTAGCGATTGCGTCGATAGTGAAAACCTGGCCTTACTAACCTGTGTCTCAACTCTTCTAGCCAAAACTCCAAACTTCGCAGAATCCTGTTTTAGTAGCAGCACGTCCCATACAACAACCTTGCCGTTCACTCTCGCTAGCGTTAGGCTGACGGCAAAAGTCCGTGTTTCTGTGAACAACGCAAACGTAGTTATATGCATGTTTACACTCAATTAAACTTAACATAATTATACATTTCCATAGACAGAGCTGATTTGTGCCATAGAGAGGAAATATTTGTGTTAGATTACTGAAATAACCTACCACCCTTGACAGAAGAAGCTGGAACGCGTACCGGGGGGGGGGGGGTACTTGACCCATGTTTGGGTATAGGGGTGCCGCTGAGGGTTTGAAAACCTGACCCTGTTTAGGGCAACAAAAAAACAATAAAAACCCCTAAAATACCTAAATACCTACCCTGTGTAGGACAACATCCTCTATTTTAGGACCCTATTTAGGTTGCAATTTAGCGAATCACGTTTGACTGATACGCGGCAAACGTCTCCGATCTCTAAATACTGTATAAACCATATTTTTACGACGACAATCGTGCAACCATACGTACCCTGTTTAGGACAGGTTCAGACCCTGTTTAGGACAGACTCGCATGAAATTATATACCCTGTTCAGGGCAGAGAGGCCAAAAACCATACCCTGTCCAGCAGCACGTCCCCGTATAGGCCACATAAGGGATTACCCCCCCCCCCTCGGGGAACGCGTACTGTAAGAAATAGCCTGCGTAGCCGGGGGAGGAGGTAATCCCTGAAATTTGGTGTGAGTGTGCAGCCTGCTTGTTGAAATACCTACCACCCTAGACAGAATTAAGTAGCTGGAACGCTCACTGTACGAAATAGACCAAAATATGTGATTTTCCATACCCTATTTCAGACCTGACCCAAAAATCGATAACCTATTTCAGGCCTATAAAATTAAGCTTCAAATTCCCCGATGTTAATGGCAAAAATAGTTTCGTCTAAAAGCCAATCCAAATTCCACGCCAGAGTGCACAAAACATACCCTATTTCAGACCAAAATGGTAAAAAACCATACCCTTTGGCGCCACACAAACCTATATAGCTTATACAAGGGAGCACCCCCCCCCCCTACCCCTCCCCCCCCCCCCCCCCAGTTGCGTAGCAGGCGCTGGAATAATAGAGGGCGAGTTAGAGGGGCACGCGCGTGCGACTGGAGAAAACGCGCGTAAGAGAAAACGCGCGTGTGAGAATTTTTAACGCGCGAGGCGAGAAAAGAAAGGAGCTCTTTCTTTCCCTTGTTCCTCGCGCTTCTCTTCCCGCGCATGCCCATAAAAACATCTTGTCATTAAAGTTATTCATAGAATTGAAGTTTTTTGTTCTCACTTGTACATTTGCCACCAGAATAACTTGTACCAACTGGACACGTGCATTGGAATGATCCAGGGATATTGTCGCATACTCCAGCACTGCAGGGTGACACAGAACCACACTCGTTATATCTGAAATATGACAGCATCTTTGCATTAGCTGAATGTATGCAATATGAACTGGGCGTGACTTGCGTGACTCTGATGCGTGATTTGTGTTACGCAAAGTGCACTGCTCATAGGCTAACATTAAATCGTTTAAAGTACTCAATAAATGGGAATGTTAGATCATATTAAATCCTTAATCAACTAGGAAAACGTTGTATAAGAAAGAGAGCCAAGCGTGACGTTCTGAGCAAGTCAATTTGTGTGACAATTTTTTTTATGTCACGCAATGTAATAAGCAGATTAATAATATTTTATTTACCTGTACAGCTAGTGTTGTCTGGCGCAAGACTGAATCCATCGTCACACGAACACTGGAATGATCCGTTGTTGTTTTCACAGACCTGGCTACAGTTGTTGAGGACGGGAGTGTCACATTCATTCACGTCTGTCGAGAAATCGATCAGCGAACGTCATTTACAATAATAATGATTGTGAGTTGGTGTTACAATTTCCAGTGCTTTTCATTAAAACAACAACAGCAACAAAACAATTTCATAGATCCATTAATTGTCATACTGAATTTAGTAAAAGTGCGAAGTTTTGTAAAATTGTGCATGAAACTCGTGGAGATATAAACTTTTTCTTATGGGAAATTTGCATTAGGTTCTCATATTTCCACGAGTTTGCACAAATGTGAAGTTATGAAAATTCATTTTGATGTGCCCTTCTTGGAATTTCGACGAAAGAACTTTCAGTTAATGCTTGGTAACCTCTCGGTCGAATCATGATCAATCATGTTTCTGCACACTTTACTGAAATCGGTTGTAAGTTTACCTGTATAAATGGTAAAAATTATTAATTTTTACCAGTGCAAAATTTAGTACATTCAGAGCAGAAGCTCACTCATGTCTACATCCTTCTTCCCATCAACCCTTTCGGTAAACTAGTCCACAGGACAGCGCGTTGTGGGAATACAGGTACAGTATCGTGAGTTCTGCGCATCTAGTAGACGCAAACCACAATGCTTTGCGTTTTTTATCTTACCGCCGACCACAATCCTTTGCGTTTGCAAGAAACTCTATAATATTATTGTATTGTTGTTGCCGATTAGAGCTCGCTTCAGGCTCGCTCGCAGCAGCAATAAAAGAGCTATTTCACGACATATTTAGGCGTTTTATGCGTTTTAAGAATTAGCGGACGATTGAAACAGATTACGGACGATTAATTTGAAAAAAAGAAATGGCCTTATTTTTTTAAGATGCAGAATCCATAGCGTAACTCCTTTACTACTCTATTCACCTTGGCAAGTCTTCTTATCTGCGGCTAAGGCGTATCCCGCATGACATGTGCACGTGAAGCTTCCATCGTTATTTGAGCATTTGTGGCTACAGCCATGACTTCCCGTCATGCACTCGTTGATGTCTGGCAGTTAAACGGAAAAGTACATTTGTAAGTTTATGGTATCGACTCTCATGTTGCAAGTGTGTCTGTGCTTTAGATTGAGGCCCCGTTCACACGTATCCGTTTTCGAAATGCTCCGTTTTCATCGAAAAACGCATCAAAAGCTGCGCGTCCACACTATCGTTTTCGTAGCGTTTTCCCCGTCCACACTAAAACGCTCGAATACGCTCGAAAACGCTACAACAGTCGAAAGCCTCCGTTTTCGCCGTCCACACTAATACGACAGGGCTCCGTTTTCAAATGTCTCCACTCTGGACAGCGTTTTTCAAATGTATGCGTTTTCGATGAAAACTCTCAGCGTTTTCGATCATTGTAGTGTGTACGATAGGCGTAAACGCATCAAAAAGTATGCGTTTTCAAACGAAATGGATATGTGTGAACGGGGCCTGAAATTAACCTTAACATTATGGGTGAACGTTATTCAGAAACCTGAACATTATGGGTGCTTTCACATTTCCTGGGTGGGTGTAGTGTTTCTACGCCATAGGTCCGCAAAGCGTGCTTACTATAGTGGGTGCTTTCACATTACCTGGGTGGGTGTAGTGTTTCTACGCCATAGGTCCGCAAAGCGTGCTTACTATAGTGGGTGCTTTCATATTACCTGTGCATGTTTTCATGTTACTTGTAAGGTTGTAACCGACATTACAGTAACACGTGATCTCTCCTGTTTCTGTTCACGCAAATGTCAGAGCAGCCGCCTTTCGTCACGTCACACTCGCTACCTTCCGCCACTAGAAAAAAATAAAGGAAATTGGTTGAAAATTGATACAGGAAATAATTCAACAAGTAGATCACAAAATCTTAAGGGAAAGTGGTGCATGCACGAGCCCGAGGTGAACCTAACTGATTTTAGGTAAAGCCATTCGGGGCCAAACTGCTCCACACTGTCGGAGCTTATCCCAGTTTCCGTAGCATGAAGCGACTAGAAATATGGCTACTCCCCCTGGATGGGATGTTTCACAGGTTATCCCCCCCCCCCCCCCCCCCCCAGCATTTTATCAGGTTACCTAAGCAATTTACCGATACCAATTTAGAGTAAAGCGTCTTGCCCAAGAACACAACACAATGACCCCGGCCAGCGCTCGAACCAGGACCGCTCGATCCGGAGTCCAACGCGCTAACCATTAGGCCACTGTCCCAAACAAAACTAAGTAACGTTTCGGACATCTTTGGAAAGATTTATCTACTTAAATACCTTTACACGTCGTATTATCCGCATTCAGCTCGAAACCAGGTGGACACTGGCACTTGTACGAACCAATACGATTGTCGCATATGCGTTCACAGTTATGGCTCCCTTGACACTCATTTATATCTGAAAGACAAAATATGAATAAAGTACACGGTTATTAACGTCACGAACGTAGCCTGAACACTAACGCTTGAATTGGTAGCAGCCACAATGTTATAAAGGCGCGCGCTATGTCACGATATCTAGTCATTTTTGTGATACGCAAAATCACCTTCAAATTGAAGAAAGCCTCAAAATAATAGTTTATTGAAGTAGAAAAACACTAAAGAGGTAATCGGAAACCAAACAGGAACAATGATGGTTAAGGATGGAGAAGATTAAGACAGATTGCAAAAGACGAACTGCTAAATTTGTCAAGATGCAGAAACCGTGACGTAAGGAAATTACGTTTGCACGAAAGACACTGCGTAAAAAAATTAGTGATAATACAGTTGTAGATTAATTTTAATCATTAAGCAAAGAAATGTTAAAATTTGGGAAACGCAAGAAGAGGAAACGAGTGTTTTGCGTGTTTATGGAGGGAGACGAACGGTGAGAACAGCGTACAGGGGGAGAGGGAGACATTCGTCTGGCGCGTAAGAGGAGGGAGAAACGGTGTACTGGGAGAAACGGCCAAGAAAACGAGTTAAAAATGGGGAGATGAAATTATATTTAACTGTCTGTTCTTGTCCCTTCTTTAAAAATGAACCCAGGAGGGCTCAGGAAAAAAATCTAAAATTGATTAAGACAAATCAGGTTTATCGATGTTAAATACCTTCACAGGTTTCGTTGTTTGCAGCAAGTTGGAACCCATCTCTACATGTACAGACAAAGGATCCTGGTGTGTTACGACATCCCTGAGAACACTTCGCTTCTCCATTGAAACACTCATTGATATCTATAGAAAACGGAAATTAAACATGGTTACTTTGACGACACTTCAGTAAACGTTTTCATTTACATCCAGTCATTTATTCATTTATTCATTCATTCATTCATTCAGTCAGCCAGCCAGCCAGCCAGCCAGCCAGTCAGTCAGTCAGCCAGCCAGTCAGTCAGTCCGTCAGTCATTCAGCCAGTCAGCCAGTCAGCCAGCCAGTCATTCAGTCAGTCAGTCAGTCAGTCAGTCAGTCAGTTAGTCAGTCAGTCAGTCAGTCAGTCAGCAGTTAGTCAGTCAGTTAGTCAGCCAGTCAGTCAGTCCGTCAGTCATTCAGCCAGTCAGCCAGTCAGCCAGCCAGTCATTCAGTCAGTCAGTCAGTCAGTCAGTCAGTCAGTCAGTCAGTCAATCAGTCAGTCAGTCAGTCAGTCAGTCAATCAATCAGTCAATCAATCAGTCAGTCAGTCAGTCAGTCATTCAGTCATTCAGTCGGTCAGTCAGTTCGTCAGTAATTCCGCGCTTACGGTTTCTATAGCAACTAAATAACCAACTCGACAAACTAACTATACAACATGGCGGGATATTTGTACTGGCGTTTCGCGCGTTATTTGTATGTACTCTTCTGACTGAAGTTGGATAATAAAGACTTTTTATTACTATTACCAGAGGTCTATAACTAGAGGTTTCCATCTCTGGTATTGGGTCTTGGCCCATCAGATTAGGAGTTAGGTTATTTTTAGACATTTTTCGCGCGAAACCAGCAGCCAATCACGTTGAACCATTTTTAATATGCGAGCCCTAAGCAAAGGCAGAAACTTTCCGGCCAAGGAAAAGCGAAAAGCGTCACAGCAGAATGTAATAATTGTTTAAATACTTCACTAAATTTAGGTCAAAATTCGGTATACTTTTTGTAAAACTATAAATCGACTGAGTGATTTTTCAGTTCAATCTAAATGAAGCATGATTTGTATGAATTCGGCGGCAAAACTTGGCGCGGTGTCCAGTTGGCAAGTTGTCGAAAGTTGAATGAAAAGACAAAGGTTTCTCCGCGGATTAATCTTCGTTCAATCTCTCCAAAGTTTCGTATATTCTGGAAAATTGTGCAGATGGTTTAGCTTAACATGGGAAGTTTCGAAATAATTGTGGAGCTGAACATTATATTCATTTTACAAGTTGAACGGACAGCTATACGCAGCCGAAGGTTTCACTTGTTTATACGGCGGGCGAAACTTGCGCGACTACAGAATTAACGAATTGAGCTTGAAATCAAGTTCATTGAAGTAAAAGAACAAAGGAAACCCTCAATGTCTACATGGATGGAAAGAAAGAGAATTTCACTGTGAAGTGATCTTTGAATGATTGACTCAGTGTCACGAACGCTTGACGAACTGCCGTAAGCTCAAGTTATAAGCTTATAACGGCCTTAACTGATCCATGGATATTTATTGTGCTGATTTTAAAACTTAATTCAGCTGGAATTGACAAGCCTCGTCGAAATACAAGGTAAACAATACTGAATAGACTAAGCTTAAACTTGTGTTGTAAACAGGTTTTCATTCTTTGGACGAATTAATTGTGTCCGCGGTCTTCCCGTAAATTAAGCTTAATTTCAGGCTGCCTTTAGTGCTCTTTCAGTCGCATTAGTTGTACATTTTACAGGCATTTCCCATTAAATATTTCGTTCCAAACTTCGTGCATTATTTAGTAGAATTAACTTTTGTTTGATTTAGAAGGGCCAAGGCTTTTTACTTAGTGATTTTAGCCATCTTTTCAATCGACGAACAAACCGTCTTGAACAAAAATTGTCGAGCTAGCGCGTTCAATGACCATATTTGTCAGGCATGGTGCGTGATTGGCTGCTGGTTTCGCGCGAAAAGTGTCTAAAAATAGCCTAACTCCTAATCTGATGGGCCGCGCGCAATGCTAGATGGAAAACCTCTAGTTATAGACCTCTGCTATTACAGTACAAGGGACTACTTACCATTGCAGTTTGTTTTTGGATCTCCTTCATACCCAGGATTACATGTACAATTAAATGAGCCTGGAAGATTTGTGCAGAATGCATTCTCCGTGCAATTGTGCTGTATGCTGGCCCCATCCTTGCATTCGTTTATTTCTGAAAAAAAAAATGCACAGTACAGCTAAGCCTCCATCAACTGACACCTTTCTTCCCGTACCTTGTATTCCCGATTCCCGCCCCTTCCGTTGCCGGTTTCCGCCTCTTTGTGCCTTTTTTCTATTGCGCAATGTTGCGAAATTTTGTCCTATAATTCTAAAACAAAACTACTTCTTATCCCATCTTTTCTTGCAAAAATGTGTTTGTCTATTGTCTAGGGGGGGACAGGGGGTCTAAACTTCCCGCTTCCGGTACCTGTACTTCCGGTTTTCGCCCCTTCCGTTGTGGTTCCCGCCTCTTTGTGCTTTTTTCTATTGCAAAATATTATGCGATGTTGCGAAATGTTTTCCTATTTCTCCCCGTTCCCGCCACCTTGGAAATCCTAGTCCAGTTCTGGCCCCTCTCTGTCACGCACGCTACGCTCCCCCAGAGGGTCCAGCGACAATTGTCTGCGCATGCTCAACGGTTAGTCAGCTTCTTAGCTAATCGCTACTGCGCATGTATTTTTATACTGACAAGATGACGGATGTTTCGATCTCTTCGGGCGCCTCGGTCAGTGAAAAGTATAGAGAAATGTTTCCTAAATACGATCCTGTATTTGTAGATGCTGTAAGTTCGGCTGTTTCTTCTTGTGTAAAGTAGCAGGTACCAGTAACGGACAAAACTACTCCAACTACAATCTAGAAGGTTTATTTCACTCGGTGGGATAGCTCCACCGAAAAGTGCTTGCTTTTGTTACAACAGAACTCACACACTAAAATAACAGCATTCGTGACTTAAGTAATTGAAACATCATATCCGACGAAACAACTAGGCTACAATTAATCACGCGAGAACATTTATTATAAACATGCAATTATAAACGCGCTGACATATAAGCGATTAATTAATACGTGAACGATAATATACCAACTGATCAAGATAACACTGAAATATGTTCTCCTACACATTCCCTTTATGCCTGTGATAATTTGCGAGGTGTTAAGTCAAAGGAAGAGCGGAGTATTTTAGTTTTAAAATCTCCACTGAAGGCACTGATGGCGACCAAATATATTTTATCTTTCTCGAGTCGGTTTGTCGAGTTTAAAAGTCACATGTGAGCTAAGATGCGCTGTGATTGGTTTATCGTGAGCATGCGCAGACAATTGTCGCTGGACCCTCTGGGGGAGCGTAGCGTTGCGTGACAGAGAGGGGCCAGAACTGGACTATGGAAATCCTAGCCTGCAATGCTGGCGGTTTTGCGAGGGCTTGCGATCGAGTGTTTAGCCGCCATCTTGGATTCACAAAACGTGGAGAGTTGGGGCGAGTCGGGGAAGGGGGCGGGGTAGGGGTGGGGAGGGGTTAGTATTATTTTTCCCCCTCCCCCTCCCTCCTCCCTCGCCTTTCTGCCTGACTCCCTCTCCCTTCGCCGTTCTTTTGCACTCGCCCCAAGCCTCCAATGTTTTCCGAATCCAAGATGGCGGATTCAGCGCTCGCTCGCCCAAAATACGCCTGTTTTTGTTTGCAGGCTATGGAAATCCCTCTTCCCGTCCTCTCTTCTTCGGCCTCCCGCAGACTTCTCGCCCCTTACTCCAGGATTCCCTCCCCCCATTGATAGAGGAATCTATTTGTGTGACCATTTATTACAAGCAAAACGATAGATAACATGTTAGGCAAAATAATTAAAACATATTTTTTCGTAACTTCATTTCCGTCTTATAAACATACCTTCGCAGATTCTGCCATCCTCTTTGGAAATGTAGCCATGATTGCATTCACACCTGAAGCTGCCAAACGTATTCACGCAGGTCTGATTACAGCCACTGAGACTGGCATTTGCACACTCGTCATTTTCTGAGAAATACGCAAAAAAAAACAGTGTTTACGTCTTTTAGTTGTTATAATTCTGCCACATAGCGAACAGTACCTGTTCTTGTTTGTAGATCATTGAGCAAGAAGCTAAAAACGCGAGAGAGAAAAATGGCTTTCGCATCCCCTTGCTCATCGTTCCCATCATTCTATACGGGAAAACAGGGACTGCTGCATGCCAGTATAGTCGATTGAACCCTTTCACTCCCAGAGTTAAACCTTGAGTAAATAAATGTGGTTGTAACTTTTGAGTCTGTGGATGAAACCCTTAGTGTCTGACCATTCAAATGAAAGCTATTGAGCAGTACTTTCAAGTGGCGCTGTTTGTTTTTGACAATTTTGCAAAATGAAATTCACGATTTTTTCCTCAGTTTTGAACTTAGCACTCTTGGGAGTGAAAGGGTTAAGAAAAAGAAAATGCGCGCGTATTTACATAGCATGATGCAAACACGTCTGGTGATTGCGTCATTATGCAATGACGTTCATCCTACAAGTCAATTCGAAGGGGACGTAAAAGAACCTACGACACTGTTCAAAAAGAACGGTAGGGCACGAAGTTCCCGATACATGTCGTGGTCAGGTCTCTATCTATGTGTCTGAGTGTGTTGCCAGTTAGCAGGTCCACATCAGCAAGGTTTCTTCCACTACTAACTTGCTTCAACAAATAAATAAACAAACAAACAAACAAATAAATAAACAAACAAAAACAAATAGACAAATAAGTAAACAAACAGACAAACAAGTAAACAAATAAACAAAGAGTTAACAAGGAAGACAGCCCTTACCAAAGCAGTTTTCTCCATCGCCCGTCAGTCCCGCGGGACATGGCCCGCATCGGAATCCGAACGGGTTCCTTGTGGTGTTGCATGTCACGTTGTCATAGCACGGGTCATCCATGCACGCATCAGCCACTTCAATCTCACAGAAAGTACCTTCGAACCCATCACTGCAATTACACCCCACTACACGGAAAGGTCCAGTATTGTCTCCTACAAACTCCGTGAAGTCGCACTCTCCGTTGTTCTCACACCTGCACATGTTGATAATAACAGGCAGGACCGTGGTGTCGTTTTTGGAGTCTGTCGCGACGAACTCTAAAGTGATATTCGTCGCATTAACCGGTGTCCACTCGAAGTGACCAACATTCCCCTCTGAGGTAAAGTTAAACATGGCCCCCTCGGGTAGATCTTCTACCTCCAAAGTAACCGTATCATTGTTGGCGTCGGACACTTGTAAGTAAAACATAACTTTTTCTCTAAGAGTGACATTGATTTCGGCAGGTCCTTTGATCTCCGGGGGGATGTTTGCTGTATTAAAAAAGAGAACAGTTAATTTTTTTTAAATTTTTTTTAATTTTTTTAGAACAGTTCAGTTGCTTAGCATTGCATGGTACCCTACCGTAAAAGTGCGATAATAACTGCCCCCCCCCCCCCCCTCTCCCTCCTCAAAAATAAGCACTCAAATGTCGAATGCAAAAATCCTTCGGGAGACTATGGGAAATATTAATTATTGCTGACCTTCCGATCACGTTCGAAAATGTTCGGAGGATCTCGGGTGATTTTCGGGAATCTTCGGAAATCTTTGGAAGGGTTCGGATCCAATTCGGAAATCATCGGAAGTCTTCGGCTCTTCGTAAGTCCTCGGGCGATCTTCGGGAATTTTCGGAGTCATTTTGCCCTCGACAAACACAACTTCACGAAAAATGCCCTCTGTCTACTAGCTAAACCAATCATAATTCAGTAATTATACAGTCGAACCTCCGCTAACGGACACCTCCCGCAAGCGGAAACCTCTCGTAAGCGAACACTTATAGTCATGTTCCCAGCTACATACAAACACTACATTTTTAACCTCTCATAAGCGGACACCTCTCTTAAGCGGACACTTTTTCTAATCCCGAGCGTGTCCGCTTACCGGAGGTTTGACTGTATTTCATACCTATTTCATCTTGAATAGCCTGGTTTTCTTCTTCAAAGCCTCTGCTCTGCCCTGCAAGTTCTTTGTCCCCGGTCTGGGACAAGTCAAAGAGACACTCGCTGTTAGTTCCGCATATGGCTCGGTCCTCCGCGCTCACAGCAGAGAGATTAAGGAAGGCAGGAACAAACGTCTTGTCAAATGACACGTTCTGTAGCATGCAGCTCGATGAAACGAACATTCTGTCTTCATGTGGGACCACCCCTGTAGAAAGTAATGATGTAACAAAACATAAATCGTTAATTCGATTTTTTTGAAAAAACCCTTTCACTCCCAGAGTCGAACCTTGAGTCAATAAATGTGGTTGTAACTTTTGAGTCTGTGGATGAAACTCTAGTGTGTGACCATTCAAATGAAAGCTATTGAGCAGTACTTTCATGTGGTACTGTTTATGATGCTGTACAAGGCGGTTCTAACTTTTAAGTCTGTGGATGAAACCCTAGTGTGTGACCATTCAACCCAACACACCCCACCCACCCAGTTCATACGTCTTCATTACGTTTTTCTTCATGTATGGCCATGCTAGCTATTTTATGATATGGGTCTTTTGTGATAAGCCGTGACTTACATTTCTGTCCAAGTTCAAATATATTTTCCTCTGAGGCGTTACACGATATCATCGTTCCATTGGGATACTGCAAGTCATCCTTCTTGTCACCATTGAAATTACCCAGAAGCCCCTCCGTGTTATTCATTAGCTCAGCGGACGCGCTCACACTTAGCTGCACAAGGTTCTTTCCAGGCGTCACCTCGACTGAAAACCCTGACGGCAAGGATATGATCACAGTTTTGTTGTTGATAGTGCTTCTCACAATCAAAAGTCCTGTGAAGGCGACACCTTCGTCAAAATCCACGATGGTGTAGTTTTGGCAGGAGCCGTTGCGCCTTGTGACTGTTATGCTAAGGTTCCCAGGCACCAAACCGTCGAAAGATATTTGCACAGCCGTGACCCCGTCGCTTGTGTTCGTTTTGAGAGCGAAAGCTGAGAATACTGTAGCGTTGGACAGTTTGCCTTCAGCTGTACGAGGTCGTTTTGTTTTTGCGTGTAAGTGAAGCGATTTGTCCTTGGAACGAAGCATGACGTAATCCCCAAGCCCGTTAAACGTGTATTTGCAGCCGTCCAGTGAAGTGATGTGGGGATCTCCGAAGAACCAAGCTTGAAAAAAAAAATGTAAACAAATATTAAAGCACATACGTGCAGGAATGGTGGCCTATTAAATGATTCAAGGGTCCAAGGTGATTTTATTCGCAGTGTGTCTTTCTCCACCCAGGAACGAATTGCTATTAGGACGAGGGTAACTTGCCAGGACTATGATCCCACACAAGAACCTGACTTAAGCACCGTCCCTGATGAGCCACCAGGTTCGGCCCCGCTCCCTAGGATGGCAACAGACAAAGATTACCCCCTTCCCCTCCCGGGGAAAAAGGTCGAAATGAAAGTTTGGTTGCCAAGATTTCCAACACACGCTTCTCGTCATGTTTATCTGACCCCATTGAACTTCATTTACCTCTGAAAATTACGAATCGTCGCCGGGGCCGGGGCCTGGGTCTGCACGATCTCCCGAAGAAGCATCCTCCCGCCAAAACTCGACACGAGCATGGCGGGTTGGACGGCGGTGCACTGGCAGCAGTGGTCAGCGGTCGTTTCTCGTCGAACAAGGAGCATAGCGTGGATTCTCCTTCAGAGCAACAAGCTTCGAAAGGTTCGATGTCGCTTTTTTGTCTCAATGCTCTGTTGCTAAAGTGGTATCTGTAAGATAAAGAATAAAAAGATAGAAGATTATTGAGATTTTAGTGTGATCCGATCAAGACATTGGGTGATCTTAGGAAATTTTCCAGAGATATGACCCAACCTCGTTCCCAGGGTCTCTCTTCTTTTGACGGGAAGAAGAGAGACCCTGGGAACGCGGTTGAGATCTGACCTTCCCATATCGTTAGATCATTTTCGGGTCATCTTCGAAAATTTGGGGTTATCTTCGGGTCAACCTCGGAAATGTTCGGGTCTAGTTCGGAATCTTCGTAAAATCTTCGGAGAAACGAAAAAAAAAATTCAAAAAAAAAGATCCTTGTCTAAACCGGTCAGAATTCAGTTTGCCCTCCGCTATATGTTTTAAATTGATTTGAACGAACCTGTAAGATCTTCCAGCCTGAGGAGCATCAGAAATAAAAGCGTTGTTTCGTCGTCCACTTTTATAGTAACAGCACTGGTGACTTGCACCGTAAACACGTGTTGCAAATCGTCGCTCATAGCAGTCCACTCTCGAGCCTCTTGAGCCTGTTGAGCTGACAATTCTGTAACTGTTATCACGTCGTGCAACTCTATCACTAGCAGGACAATCGCTCAGTTCTTCCAGCCACGAGTCCGGGTCCGGTTCCTCATTGTACCAATTCATACATTTCTGCTCGTTGGTCAGCACTGTAGGTCCGTCCGGCGTGTTAAGCGACATGCACAAGACCCCGCGCTTTTTCTCTCCGATGCCGTTCACAAATTCCTTATTGTCGATGTGAAAAATATCTTCTTTGAAGGAGTCTTCCTCTTCGTAGCTGTGCATTTTGTCCTTTGTGGCATATCCAACAGCGCACTTTCGTCGCAGTCGCCTGTTCCAGTTCATCCCGCCGTCCTCATAGCTGTAGATTAGGTAGGTGGATGTTCCATTTGTAATAATAACAGCTTGATAAGTGCTTTGCTGTAAAAATGTCACAAGAAGAAGATTAATTCAAGTTAAAAACTTGCGTCTACTTGCGACGCCGTTTGGTCAGGGTTTAATCCTTGACCTAAGAACGTAATCAAGAGAGGATGATCTAAGAGAAGCATTTCCCCATATATACCGTGATGGATGACTCTTCCAGTGATAAATTTTTGATATCCATTTTTAATTTTCAGACCATAGCTGAGCAATTTTAAGAGCGCTTAACTGTACTGTTAGGTTATTAAAGGCGAGAAAAAATAAACATTTACGAGTAAAAATTCCCAGCCGTATTACACAACTTTTCGCTGAATAAATTGTTTATTATACGACATAATATCTTTCCTAAAATATAGGCTTTCAACAGTGTTTTCCGTAGCGCGCGGTCAGGAGGACTAAGACCCGTTGAATACGGTCTCATATTTGCACTTGTCTTTGTGCGTATTCGCACTCTAAAATGCTATGTCGTGTAATAATGTGTTTTATTTGTTGAAGCAGATTAGTGGCGGCAATCTTGCTGATGTGGACAGCAAGATATAGAGACCTGACCACGACGATCTACGATCTTCGTGCCCTACTCTTTTCGAACAGTGTCGTGGGTTCGTTAACGTCCCTCCCCTTGAGACGTTACCTAATTGGTCAGTTCGAGTAACGTGATGTCGGAGCCTCGATCAGAAGGAAATAAAATAACTTTCATAGCATGGCGTGAAACTATTAATAGATTTCAAAACATTATCGTGGGGCACCGGGAATCCTTCTCTTAGATCATCCTCTCTTGACATAGTTATTTATAAATACCTCTCCAACGTATGGATTAAATCGGCGCGAGCCGAACCTGGCGTATGGCGATACTCGATCCCAAGTGACCACAAGCATCCATGTGGCCTTAAACTCGTCGAGTCCTGAACAGTTCTTTAGCAGATCAGATGTATTGTCCAGTTGCTGTGAAAAGCAAGAAAGCATCAGTTACGCTAGCAATACGCTGATGTCAGCTCTATATTCAGCAAGTGAGCTCAAGGTTTCTATAGGCTGACAGTTGGCGTAAAATCTTGAAAGTTGTTAAAGGAGCTACGTCACGGATGGCGCATCTTGATAAAATTGGGCAATTTTTTCAAGTTCGCCGGTTTGCAATCCGTCTTAATCTTTTCTATCCTCAACCATCTTTGTTCCTGTTTGGTTTATTATCACCTCTTTGGTGTTTTTCTACCTTAGTAAACTATTATTTTGGGGGGCTTTCTTCAATTTGAACGTGATTTTGCACTTCGCAAAAAATTACTCAAAATATCGTGACATAGCTCCTTTTAAAAGCCTGGAGTTTGACTTGCGAAAGCCAGAAGATGGCTGACGAAAACGCGCGCTTTCATCCACAGATAGTACCTTCTGCTCATCAATGCGCAGGAGGCGGAGCAAACAAAACAATAGGCATGCGAACTACTGTTATACGTTTTCGTTAGTGTTGTAAGTAGCAATAAGTGATAATGCATATTTGATGTCATATATCAAACACTCGAGACAGTGTTTCATCCGATTTCCAAACACCGAAAAGAGAGTTGAAAATACGACGCGCAGCGGAGCATTTTTGACGAAATTCGAGGTGTTTGGAAATCTGATGAAACACTGTCTCGAGTGTTTGATATATCTTCTCAATCGAAACAAAAACTAAGGAGTAAACGGAGAAATAATTCACTTGATGAAATATTAATGATTTTTAGAATAAACTACTACATGTAAAATGTATTAATTTTTTTTTCAAATATTCACTGACTCCACAAGAAGCCGGAGAAAAAACCTCAATGTACAATGGTACATGGTCTTCATATTAATTTATTAACTTTATGTAATAAACGGTCACCTTAAAGGGACACTGTCCTGATTTTAGCATGATTTTGGGAAGCTCAGAAACATATCTAGATCATATAGTAAGTTGAACAATAATGGTTTTATTCTGTAGAATAGCACTCGACAAATGACAGGAACCCATTAGGAAGTGAGGATGACAAGCGACAGAGAGGATGGAAATGGATTGCAATATGGATTTTTGAAAAAACGTCAGGATGTCAGTTTTTCAAAGTTTCAAATTTGGCTCGGAAATCTTTGAAATTTTGCAAACATTTTGTTGCAGTATGGAATTTCTTGAAGAAATTGCTTTTTATCATTTAGTTAGAGTTTATTAAGTTCTTATTTCATAGATTTAGGGACCATTTCATGCATTTATAACAGTTTTGAGCAAATACGCCGGGACAGTGTCCCTTTAATGTGACATACACTGAGTAACTATCAGTCATAAGCAAGACCGCTGTACTGTACCTCTCTGAACTCGGGCGTGCTGCGATCCACGACTTGGTAAGAGATACGTGAGGAGGAGGTTACATCAGTATTGGCCCAGAATACAGCAAGAACATCCTTTTCAAGATCTTTGAGTCTCTTTGGCTCTGAACGATGATAGTGATTGCCAATCGAAATCAAGCCATTTTGGTATATCTGAAAATAAGAATATATACGAAAGTCAATAAAGTGAGATTTCTTCCTCCCTCCTCTCCCCCCCCCCCCCCCCCCCACGTGCATACACACATTAAACCTACACCAGAGGTCTATAACTCTACCTCTACCTACACACAGAGAGCAGAGGAGCCAAATTTGAGTTATGCGCGTTATTAGAGTCTATATGTTTGCGTGGTGTCTTGCGTTATTAGCGACCGATTCGATTAAAAACAGGCGCGCAAACAAAAAGAACGAACGCGCAAAGGTCAAATTTAGCTCCTCTGCTCCCTGTGCCTACAATTTTCTTGTTCACAATCTTCGGGTGGTCTTCGGAACTCGTCGGAAATCTTCGGAAGCCTTCAGAAAGAGAGTCGCGCACTATACTCGAAACACCTCTGTGTAAATATAAAACAGTGGTCTCCAAGTTGACTACACGTAAAATTCATAGCCGTTATTTGGGCCGTCGCGCAACGCTTCTGGATCGAAGAAGAGCAAAGTCCTGAAATCCGGGTCTCAAAGCTCACAAATTTATTTCAGAGCTCTTGGACTATAGAAAGTCACCCCCCCCCCCCCCCCCCCAATTCCCTCAGTCCCATCTCCCTTCGGGATTTACCCTGCTTAATTTTGATAATGGCATAACCGAAGAACCAATACTTACGTAAACCCTCTTGTGAACTTTACCGAAGTAGAGAAATCCGCTGGGTATATCCACACGGTTGTGCTTTCTAAAAGTTATGACGCGCACCCAAACCAACAGAATGCGAATGAATCGCTTAGCTTTGAAGGAAATAACAAGAAATAGTATTAAGAACATTAAATACAGTTTAACTAAAGTTTCTTTCAGCCTAGGCTCTGTTTTCAGATATTTTGTGAGTCTGGCTGTTATCCTCCTCTCTACAGGCCAAGCCGGTACGCGGGCTCACAAAACGGCTGGAAATCAGAGCCCGGCTCAACCTCGTCCCCAGAGCCTTCTCCGAGTTCTCGGCGTTCAAAATGGCGGCGCGAAGAAGACCCTGGCATGGCGAACAGCAGGTCACGTGTCTCCAAAATATTGGAGATTGTGATTGTTTCAAAATGGCGGCGGGCTCGTGATTGGCTAATTTTGTGGTCACGTGACCTGCTGTTCGCCAGGGTCTTCTTCGCGCCCACCCGCCATCTTGAAAGCTGAGATGTCCCTGGGGACGAGGTTGCTATGCTCGATCTTCCAGAGTCGCTATCTACAGCATACCAATTGCAAACTTACATTTTAAGGGAACTAACTAAAAGATGATAAAAACAATTTAAAATGCAATGCTAGTACTACGGAAATTTTAAAAGGGCAGGTTTAATGACCAATATTTCGACTAGTAGAACTAGTCTTCTACAAGGCCAGAGCTTCCATGGAGAATGCAGATTTCAAGATTGATTCAGTGTACAATAACATAGACTGAAAAACAGTCCGTTTCTTAGCGCGAGTTCATTGTAAGAAACATGGCGACCCGAAAAGGATCTGGAACGAGAGTGAAGATTACGGTGGGAATTGGGAGATCGCCGAGCCGTTCGCTTCTGCGCTCGCCTCACTTGGCCTGCAGGCTCGTGGGGCTCGCGCGCGAGCTTATTGACATTGGCGCCTCGCGCCTCCCGCGCGGATTCGCGCGGATTCGCGCGTCGCGCTCTCGAGACAAAAGCAATTCAAAAGAAAAAGGATACCATGGGGTCCTTTCTAACAACCTATAGGTTACAGTCTTACAATAATACACAAATCAAATAGCCTACCTCGGCATCTACCGCCCTTCTTTTCGTAACCATGGAAACAGCGACATTCAGCTCCACCAATAGTGTTGATACACTCGGAATTTAATGGACACACCGCATGGCCCCTTGCACATTCGTCGATATCTGTCAGAAGATATCAAATCTATCAAATGATTTTTTCTCGCACGCCATTGGTCTAAATACGTCACATGGCGAGCCCATAATACATCCGATTATAATCCCCCCCCCCCCCCGGATGCAGGCCCCCCTCTAGTTTTTGTTCCAAATATTGAAATGAATTCGATTTATTATGACGTTTTAAAGCTTAATTAAAAACCAGTAAATGAAAAACGTATTTCGATCAACACTGCTGTAGCTCATTTCAAAACGGGTTTTTTATTCCGCTTATAAGACCCCCCGGATATAAGCCCATCCAAAACCCCTTACGAAGTTGTATGAGCCAAGGGCTTATAAGCGGCAGTTTACGGTAAGCCCCCCTCTACATTACCCCCTCCCTCTTAAAAAGGTCTTACACAATGGCGTTGAGCTTTTACCCCAGAAGGGAGGGGGTATTCCCTTTATATGCAAGCTATATATCTAGAGTTGACCACTTTGGTCTGAAATAGTGTATGTTTTGCATTATGGTCTGGAATTGGATCAGTGACTTTTAGAAGAAACTATTTTTTTCTCCATTAACATCGGAGAATTGGTACGCAAACAAATCAGACACGTTTAGTAATTTTAGAGGTCTGAAATAGGGTATCGTAGTTTGGATCACTGGTCCAAAATAGGGTAAGAGGAAACAAACGCAGGTAAAATAAATAGTTTAGACTTTTCAAACGCAAAGTTCAGTATATTTCCAGCATTCTGTTGATTTACCATTTTTTTTGGACGTTCACCAAAAAAGTTAGACGTGTTTAAAACATGGTGTAATCATGAGGTTTGTCGGCGTAGTTTATTTTTGTTTGACGTTTGACCGCGGTGGAGGCTTTACCTAACCCAGGGCTTTTTACCGTATAAATCATCGACAGAGAGAAAACAAACTGTTCACCTGTACAATTTACCAGGACTTTCGAAGACACACTGTGGTTGTAATGAGATTCAAAACCATTCTCGCAGTTACATTCAAAACCTGGTCGTTTGTTCCTGCATATGGCATTTTCATTGATTCTGGAGCATATGTCTCGGTCGTTTCTACATTCGTTGATATCTGAATAGAATAAAACAACAAAGGTTAGCAATTTCTTAATCCAGCTATGTCACGATATTTTAAGTCATTTTTGTGAAGTGCAAAATCACCTTCAAATTGAAGAAAGCCTCAAAATAATAGTTTACTAAGGTAGAAAAACACCACAGAGGTGTTAATAAACCAAAAAGGAACAAGGATGGTTGAGGATGGAGAAGATTAAGACGGATTGCGAATGGCGAACTTGAAAAATGCGCCATCCGTGGCAGAGAGACGGTTTAGGGAGGAGGAAGAAACGGCCGAAAAAACTAGACAGGAAGGAGAAAAATGAATTTTAAAAAAATAGGAAGATGGGATACAGCTGAACTCCGCTATCTCGAACTCTCAAGGGAAATGAAAAACAATTCGAGATAGCGGGGAGCTCGAGATAGCTGATAGGAAATGACTAAAAAAACGAGGGCAAGGGGAATGGGTTTGAGTTCGAGATAACCGAGTTCGAGATAGCGAGGTTCAACTGTATTCAACTGTCTGTTACTTTCTCCTCCCATTCCATCACCCAGTGACATGAAAATAACCAGGTTATTAACTGGTGACGTCAAACTCACCTCTACAGATTAAAAAACGCGCGTCATATGCATACCCATCGGGGCATGAGCAGGAATACGATCCTTCTGTGTTTGTGCATTGAAGATTTCCCCAGTAACAGTTGTTGTCAGAACTGGCACACTCGTTAATATCTGTGGAAACAATTAGAATACCAATAAGCCAAGCCTAGTAGAACGAACGAACGAACGAACGAACGAACGAACGAACGAACGAACGAACGAACGAACGAACGAACGAACGAACGAACGAACGAACGAACGAACGAACGAACGAACGAACGAACGAACGAACGAACGAACGAACGAACGAACGAACGAACGAACGAACGAACGAACGAACGAACGAACGAACGAACGAACGAACGAACGAACGAACGAACGAACGAACGAACGAACGAACGAACGAACGAACGAACGAACGAACGAACGAACGAACGAACGAACGAACGAACGAACGAACGAACGAACGAACGAACGAACGAACGAACGAACGAACGAACGAACGAACGAACGAACGAACGAACGAACGAACGAACGAACGAACGAACGAACGAACCGATAAGTTAATACAAGAGAGGATAATGGTTAATGTAAGATATCTCACCATCGCAAGTATTATTTCTCACGTTATGTCGAAATCCTCTTCCGCACTCACACTCATATGAACCAGGGATGTTTTTGCAGTGTGCATTCTTTGGACAAATGGCAAGCCCTTCATTGCATTCGTTAATATCTAAAAAGTAAACAGGTTTAACACGTTTAATAACAGGTAAGACCAGAAGAGCAAGAAACAGCAAGAAGACCTCCATGTCGTTTTGAAACCTAAAAATCTGCCCTTTTGCCGTAGTGCCAGCTTTGCAATCAATTTGTTCCAGTTACACTTCAAGTGACGTCTGGCACATGCATTTCTAAAACAAGAGATCCGGCAACAAACAAAATGTTAGCCAAGCGTTTTATTTCTACGTTGTGTGGTCCTCTGGATTCAAATTTTTTAATAAACAATATAATAATCTAATTTATTTAGATTGAAGGATTATAGCGAAATACCAAAGAGGTCAATAAAAAAAACAAAAAGGAAAAAGGATGGTTAAGGATGGAGAAGATTAAGATGGATTACGAACAATAAACTTCAAAAAATAACCCATGTCGTGTTAAATACTTTCATCAATAAAATATTATCTTATAAATTCAATTTCCTTTTTGCATTTTCACGAATATTACACTCTGTTCTGGATAGATAGACTGAAAGATAGAAAAAGGAAGTAGAAGTATAAAAAATACCCTACGGTTTAAATGTCATATCCCAAGACAATCCTTAACCCGCCCCCACCCCATCCCACCCCACCCATCCAAACAAAACTTTTTTCTAAAAGCCACCAGCAGTGGCGGATGCAGAGGTGCTCAAAAGGGGAGGCCACAGTGGTCCTTTTCATACGTGAAAAGGGGGACCGGGGTGAAGGTGGGTGCAGGGCCCTTTCTTGCTCAGAAAGGGGGCTCTATATTTCTCAACAAAAAAGCCCCCAGCTCCGGGCCCCTTCCCCTAGATCCACCACTGATTGAGTCCAGCAACTTACCATGACAATATCTCCCGCGGTATCCCCTCACGGGACAGTGGCACTCGTAGGATCCAGGGAGGTTAGTGCAGCGTGAATGATGGTCACACCTGTTTCTTCTCGGTCTACACTCGTCCACGTCTGTGTGATGGGAAACAAGTTAAACAAGAATAAGATATCAAGTGCAAAGGAGAATTGTGTGTTCATAGAGAGGTTTCCAATTGAGTGTCGTAAGACCAAAACCAAAGCAATTACAATGGCCAATCACAGCAAACGAAAACAACGCAATGAACCAATGAGAACTCAACCCAAATACATGTCACCGGCGCTAAGCGCGGGAAAACGCGTGCGACCAAGTCGGGATTATATTGGTTTTGCTTTTGCATCTGATTGGTTGAGAAGGTGGCGCGAGTTTTTTAAGCCAATCACAGAGCGTAGTATAGCAAAACCAAATCAATTTGCGACACTCAACATCGGGCAGAATGGCCGGACACTTGCGCATATCAATGAGCTATTAACGGCGGGTTATTCAAGCATGAACGCTCAATGAAAGCGCACAATAAGAGAGAAAATGGGTCAATTTGGTGCAGCGCACTGACTAAAATCGCCATTTCGCAGTATCGAGAGTATGTTTTTCTAAGATTATAGGGAGGGGTTTTGTAGCCAAAGTGTTAATCTATAATTTTATCCAAAAACTAAGTGAAATGAACGAAAACAAGTTTTATACTTTTAACTTTGAAAATTGTGCTTTTTTCGGTATTTCTAGTATGGGAAACGATCAATTAACGTTAAAACGTTGAATTTCTCTTAAAGTAAGTAACAATCTTCAGATTATAGGTCGGCTTATTGAAGATACATGTTTTCTCTACATGTGGATCGCTTTTCTCCGAGATTCGAGCAAAGGAAGTTTTATACTTTTACGCTTGAAAATCCGAGTTTCAAAATTCGCGCGTATTCTAGAGTAAGTCATTGTCTTTCTAATTTCAATGGTTGCCATGAACAAACAATGGGTAACAAAACTCTATTGAATTCGAGATGCAGTCATCTGTAAATATGCAAAATGATCAGCTGAAAGAGCAGAAAAACTGCGCGAAATTTGAATACTTTTAAAAGCACTAGTTAAGCTTGAGTTCGCGAACTCACCGAAACATCGTCCACAAAAATGACCGATCAGTAAAAATCCTGAACCCTGCTACTAAAATCACATCACACAGAAAATCTAAGTTTTGAACACAAAATATTCATTTGTTTGACTTTTAACACAAAGCAAATCTAAGTTTTGAACACAAAATATTCATCTGTTTGACTTCCGTCACACAGCAAATCTAAGTTTTGAACACAAAACATTCATCTGTTTGACTTCATCACACAGCAAATCTAAGTTTTGAAACCTAAAACCTGTTTGGCTTCAAGATGCCCCGGCCAGTATTCTTTGTAATCGAACAGAACCCATAATTTTACAAGCAAAGCGCAAAGTGCCGTGACGACACAGTCGATTCGCTCGCGCAATAGAAACACTGCGCCTTCAAATAGTTAATTTACGGTAGATCAGTTATCATAACAGTGAATATAGAAACTAGCCTGCGTGGCAGGCGTATAAGGGGGAGGGAGGAGGGGAGTTCGAGCGCGAGGAGAGAGCGCGAAGCGCGATCGGCGGGAGGGATTACTCCCTCCCACGATCGCGCTTCGCACTCGCCAAACTCCCATCCTTCCCCTTTCTACGCCTTCCACGCAGGCTATATAGAAACTCGTGTAATGGATTTGTCGAGTTGGCATTATCAGCTTTTAGAAATTCGCTACGGCGGTTAATTTACCTTTATCAACTCCGAGTTGATAATCAACATAGTATTATCAAGTTACGCACGCACGCACGGGGACTCGTTCTGCTAACGGCGGCAAAATCGAGACAAAAACACCGAGATGAAAACTGAGAAAATCGTAAGTAGCGCGGCGGCATATCTTTTCATTACAAAACACATCATACGAATCAAGCAACACTGAGATAAGCTACATGGCTTGCATTTTGCTTCTTTATTTTCTATTTGATCGCAGGCCGAAAAATTCTGCGATCATATTGAGACATGCATTGCATTCGCTTGCGATCCACCGGCGATTCATTGCAATCGTCTGTGACTTGCACAACCGCACGCTCGCAGAGAATATAGCCATGTTCTAATCTCTGCAATCGCCTTCAGAAAAAACCCGGATTTTAAGTGAAAATATCTTGCGTAAATGTGTGAATATACGAAACAAGGGGACGACAATAGACGTATCGGTTCATTGTTTCTAGTCCAAGATGAAAATTCCCTGTGGAGGCAGCCGCCGCCAGCGCGCATTCATAGCAACCAATGAAATTAGTTTTGATTGAGCCTAACGCACAATATTACAGACCTAGAGCATTTCATGCACTGTAAGTAAATGTCACGAGAACAATAGGCATTCTGCGCGATGTTGAAAACCGCTCTAACTCGACAAACACAAATCACGAGATTGGAATAATATTGTTGTTTTTGCCTAAATTCCGATCCCAAATGTTCATTTTCCCCTTCCAACTGGGCAACGTCCGATGATACATACATACATACTTTATTGATTTTCCCCAAGGGGGCTTTTCAAAGACAATATATGATGATGTATTTTGTTTTAACTTTGCGCTCAAAGCAAGGCTCGCAACTGGCTGAGTTAGAAAATCGATAGAAACTATAGAAACGTTGTAAGCTTACCTGTTTCTACAAGGAAGATGATCTTGTTGATAATCCACACCAGTGAATGACGAAAGATAGAGAACCTGTGTACTACGATTTCTCCGTCGTCTTCGTGTAGATGAAACAACCGCTCCAATTCAAAGAAACGATACTTGAGAAGAATTCTCAAGCGAGATGGTCTGTAGGAGTACTGTAGACCGTTGAGTTTGAAGAAGTAATGAACGTCCAGGTGCATTATTTGAGTAATGAACTGTTCAATTGTTAATTTGTAGGCAAAGGTGATGGAAACACCATTTATCTGCACCACAAATGCCAGTGTCTTCTGGGTTACCACTTCACTTAAGTCCAGCACAGTGTGTCTTGTGATGTTGAAGAACGCGTCAAGCTTGCACATGGATAGACGTGAAACTGGACCGTGGATATCAAGGGAATTCTCCAAGAAGTGCCGGCTCACACCCAGCATATGGCTCATGACTTCAAACGTGCGGACTATTAGCAGTTTTCGGATCACAACATGAAACTCTTTCACGGTTAAGTTGTACGACAGCTCAGCTTCAGTTTTGTTCAATTTAACTGCGACGTCAGTTAAGGTCAGCTGCAGATTGGTTGCATAACGTATCAAGGTATATCTGGCGCAGAGGACTTCAATCTTGAAGGGGCTTAAATTGTGAATTATATACTCTGTCAACTTGAACGATTTGATTAGGTCTGCAAAAGTGACGTTATACGACATGAGAATCTTATACACAGCCTTTTTAATTTCTAGTCGGGTTTCTCCGTTGATTACATCAATGGTCTTTCTCGTTTTCAGGATAAACGTTATAAGTTTACCAAGTGTGTACCCTTGAAATTCTACGACCGTCTTGTTTAGCAGTTCAGCGAATTCTGGCAAGGTGCGGTTGAGCAGCTGCAGGTCTCTTCCCTTCACGTCTATTATAAACGATGTGAGGCAACGCAATCGTTCGGGGACATGCGCAACCACCACATCCAAAACAGTTGTCACATTCGTCAGCTCAGCAGTGATTTCACGCCAGCTGCGTTTCAGGGAAGCTCGAACTTCTCGAATCTTCAACTTCAACTTGAGGAAAAAATATTTGCCAGTGAAGGACAACTTCAATAAAGTAAGATATGAGTAATGCTTGAGGTCGTCTTCTGGCACTCCCAAAATTTCCGCCAGTTCGCTTGTGGTGTGGTTAAGAAGGTCAAACCAGGTGGAGTTGATTTCCAACAAACCAGAAAGATCCTTCACGTCGGTGTGATTTAAGGGTGCTAGCAGCAGCTGCAGAACGGTTGTCTCGTTTAGATTGGTGTTGTTTGGCATAGCTAGTTCTTTAAGCGTTTCGTTCCCATTTATATCATACTTCCCGAGATGATTTTTCAAATTTGCCGTGCGAAATAAAATTCCTTCTATCTCTTTGGAGAACACACGAGTGAAAACGTCTTCGAAAGTGATGTTTTTGAACTGACATGTATCCATAAAAATCAGGGAAAATTGTTGCCGCGTCATGAAATCCAGGTAATCCAAGCATCCAGTAGTGATGTTTAAAGTGGTTGCAATCACCTCTCGGGAGGAGCTGTTGAGGTGATAGCCAATGATGTCCAAAATGGACCTGGGTTTATCTGTATCATTACGATATTCTTCTTCATAGAGCGTTTTATTCTCCAGCCCAGCCAATCGATAACTGGCCTTGCACGATGCGCTGGCCTCCACCTGCTGGGCTGAGGCGCTGTTTTCCATGCGTCCCACAAAGAGCAGCAGGCACGAGAGAGTAACCATGGCAACGAAGCCGCCAGTGTCCGGAACCCTCATCATGGCCGGTCAATCTTAAAACCTGAAATAATTTGTTTTGATCAGTATAATATACGCGCTTTCTGGCGTGTAGAGATTTAAAGTTGAGTCAAGGATCAGTATAATTTGTGATGAAGTGCAAAGCGGTATATTTTTAGATATTGTTGTGCTCTAGTGCCAGACTTGTGAGATAAGTATAAGCACAATGATATTCACACTTCTGATAAGCAAACACAAAACGACATACCGTATGCGTAGTACGCACGCGCAGTGCAGCGCAGAAATTATGATCAACATAGCATGATGGCTGTATGGACAAAGTATCGAATGTGCATACATCAATGTTATGTAAGTCTAAAAGCAAAGATGTTCGATACAACTAAAAGATGTTCGATACGACTAAAATATGTCCGATACAACTAAAAGATGCTCGATATAACTAAAATATGTTCGATACAACTAAAATATGTTCGATACAACAAAAAGATGAGGAAGCGGAAACTGATTTTGGAGAACAGGAAGCGATTGTAATTCACAAGGACAGAATACCAAACCAAAATCCAAGCAATCACATACGTAGAGCGGTGCGTAGCTTTAAATACGAACTCGACAAGAATTGCTGACAGTAATGTGAACAGAGTTCATTGAAGATAATTCAATGTTTCTAAAAAATGTTCCAAAACTCGTTTGAAGAGTTGAAGGTAGATAATTCACGCGTCGAACAGTGACAAGCGTCGAAAGTCGATTGTCGGTTTGAACATAGTTAATTGAGGGAAATGGTTATGAAGCCCGGCAAAGTTATTTGTTATATGTTTTTGTTCGCTATTTTGGGGGTTGACCGTGCACAAAACCTGACAGAATACAATAGGTGGTTACGTGTGTTCAAGCAACTAACCAATAGAAACGTTGCGATTACGTAATTCATGCATAGTGTATGAGCGCAAAACAAAAGATGTGCACGATCATGGACCTTCCAACATAAATCTTGGCCTCTTTGTTTGCTCCTTTCAAGTTTGCCGGGCTTCATAACCATTTCCCTCTATTAACTATGGTTTGAACTGAAATACGATAATGAAAAATAGAAACCTAAAAAACTAACAGATATAAGCATGCGAATAAGTTAAAACAGCTAAATAATTACAAGCAATAACACGCGATAACATAAACGATATAACCATACTATTACCATAAAAAATAGTAAAGGCGACAAAAACTAAAGACTATCATGACACGATTAACCTTTGAATAAAGTTCAATAGTCCTTCGTGACAAATAAAAATCCATTTTACAACTAGGGGCTCCATATTGAAAGTGAAGTGCTGCCACATTTGTAATCCTTAAGTGAATTTCATTATCATCGTTGGTTTGGGCTTCTTGTAGTTATCGTGGTCCCCTGATACATGTATACGTGAAACTTATAAAGATCAAAGGTTGTTGGAGGTTTGTTTAAAAAGAGAACGTGGTTTTGTAGCAGGCTTAATTGTTTATAAAGAGGCTATAGACCCAAAGGTTAGTTCGTGTTGTACGCTAGAAACAAGGCGGCTTGGTAATTAAACAATGTCACGCAAGACCCTTTCGTGCAATAGCGTCTCAAAATAACAAAGCCAACATCTGGTAGTGACAGACACTACAATGTCACAGCCAGATTTAGCACACTATTTTGCTACTGCCGTGGTATAAATTCGTCTTTAATTTGCGTTGCGATTCAAGTAAACTAACTGTGAACACAATGCAACGTGCGTGCGCGAAATCGTAGAACAAAGGAGCATGCAACTCAACCGATAATATTAAAGGCATAACTTGGTATCAGTTACGGAGTACTAACAATGCAGGTTTGTTTATAACATTTAAAAATTGAAGACTTCTTAAAAAACATCAGAGACATCAGAGTTACCAACAAGTCAATCAAGACCTTACAACAAGAATTTCCCTCTCCAAAATTCCGACCCCCTATTGAACTTCAACCTAGCGTGGTCTACAAAATACATTGTTCTGAATGTCCGTGGAGTTATGTGGGTGAGACTGGAAGATGCTTCGAAACTAGAAAGATGTGCGGAATGTGAAATATTACGCAGGAGGCTCAAACATTGCCAAACATGCTGGGGTACTCCCTTATGTACGCTATATAGGTACGTGCCGCTGGACAGGGTATGGTTTTTGAGCATTTTGCTCTGGAACAGGGTATACCAAAAGGCATTTTTTGGTCTGGAACAGGGTATCAGTTTCCAGAAGTTGGCACGAAGATCGGTAATTTATACTCTGGAATAGGGTAGACGAAGTCTACGTTAGTCAGACGAAACGAAACACGTAGGAGTGCTTTACAGCTACACGTTCGCAGTGCTGCTTACTAGTTTAGCCTTTTGGGTTAGAAAAAAATCGTTAAAAATCCTCTGGAACTGGGTACCTTTTTTCAACATTTAGTCTGGAACAGGGTCGCAAAATTAGCGTTTTGTGCTCTGGTACAGGGTAAGGGTTTTTATAGCCCAGCGGCACACCCCCACCCAATTTTTTGGGGAGTACCCCCCCCCCCCCCCCCCCCCCCAGGCATTCTATTGACTTTGAAATGTTTATAACAGTTCATGCGTGCAAAACAACAATAGAAATAGTCGTCACCAATCAGACTCTTCACGCGGAGGGGACTGGGTACTGCTAACAAACATCCACCTCCCAGAAATCCGGAAATCCGGAAATCCAGAAATCCGGAAATCCAGAAATCCGGAAATCGAGTCTCGATCAGAACAGAATTAGGAGGCTGCCCTGTGCGGGCAGCAAAAAGATACGCGTCTCAGCGTTCCGAGCATGCAATCAACTCGGTAACGTAACGAATCAATAATGCAAACGACTAAACAAAGAAATAGATACGGTACTCACTTTGGTTAGCACACGGCGCACCAAACTTGACTTGATGAAGATGAGAACGAGCGTAGATAGATAATGGTTGAAATGCCGGACGGTTGCTATCACGGTAGCGTCGACAATTGAACGGATCTTACTCGATAGAAAGCTTACTTTAATATCCTAGAAAACGTGCTCGATAAATTAATTAGCGGTTGTCTGCAATTTGTAGGAGGAAATAGCAGGCTAGGGCTGGGCAACCACAGAGATTATCATTACTTAAGTTCGACAGGCTAATATCAAACAGAGGGCAGAGTTGGGATGGCTCTTAAGTGGTCACGAACGAACTTTGAGCGTTTGCTTTCTGCTTATTTTATACCGGTGCGGTCGAAAGTATTCTTCTGATTTGAAGCTCGTACTATAGAGTTTTGGATTCAAGAATAATCGCATATTATTTTAAATTTGTAGCTTTCCGTAAGATGAACAAGATTGGAAATTTAATATTCAATTTTATAGAGGTGATTTATAGCGACTGCCTGTATATTATGTTTTCACAGCTTTGTTATTTACAGTTTTAATAGACTGCAAAACAGTCTCTCTTTTTCTCGAGATATTGTGCGCGACGCGCGAATTGAGAGGCGCGAAGCGCCGATAATCCGGCCAGGTTCAGCCCGACTCTTGCGCTAAAATACGGACTGTTTTGCAGTCTACAGTTTTAATTTTCATTAACAACTGTAGTTCCCAAAGAATATGCGAAACAAACAAAAATAGTTGTCGCTTATGGTAGTCATAAAACTGAAAACAACCGCAACCGGCTTTAATACAACTCAAATTATTACTAGAAGTAACCATGGGTTAGGAAGTGCGGGCGGAGTATCTTGGATTGAATTGGCTTTGATTTGGGACCACTAGGTAACATGATCACGGCTTTATTATTAGATTATTGGCCGCTATGATCATTTGGCGTAACTTTCCCTCCTATCACACGTGTAACACAACACGTTTTTTCGCGGAAACTTCCAGATTTAAATTTGGCTATTTTCATATCAGAATATAACTTATATTTATTTCAAGTGGCAAGCAAAAAGTAGCCTAAAATTATCGTGTCATAATAAACTCTGAGAGATCGCCGATTATTTATCGTACGTGTTTTTAAAAACACGTAAAAAACAAAAGATCATCAGAGATCATACATGTATTTCCGGTTCCATAGTTAAAGGGACATTGTCCCGGCGTATTTGCTCAAAACTGTTATAAATGCATGAAATGGTCCCTAAATCTATGAAATAAGAGCTTAATAAACGCTAACTAAATGATAAAAAGCAATTTCTTCAAGAAATTCCATACTGCAACAAAATATTTGCAAAATTTCAAAGATTTCCGAGCCAAATTTGAAACTTTGAAAAACTGACATCCTGGCGTTTTTTCAAAAATCCATATTGCAATCCATTTCCATCCTCGCTGTCGTTCGTCATCCTCACTTCCTAATGGGTTCCTGTCATTTGTCGAGTGTTATTCTACAGAATCAAACCATTATTGATCAACTTCCTATGATCTAGATATGTTTCTGAACTTCCAAAAATCATGCTAAAATCAGGACAGTGTCCCTTTAAGTAATCTTAAAGGAGCTACTACGTCATGGTCATTTCTGCGAAATTCAAAATCACCTTCAAATTGAAGAAAGCCTCAAAATAATAGTTTACTAAGGTAGAAAAACACCAAAGAGGTAACAATAAACCAAACAGGAACAAGGATGGTTGAGGATGGAGAAGATTAAGACGTATTGTGAACGGCGAACTTGAAAAAAATGGCAATTTTTTTCAAGATGTGCCATCCGTGACGTAGCTCCTTTAATGTAAACAGACGAAACTTCTCGAATAAGTCCCGCTAGCGTGAAAGAGAAGGCGTAGATTAGGATTTGTTCTTCCTTCGTCGAACGCAATAATTTCTTGGTATCATACCAATAGCTATCTAATAATAGCTATCTTTAGCAAATTCTAATAATAATTCCTGATACCGCGGAGAGATTTTTTATGGATCTCAGAAGACTGATAACAAGTCGGCGCAGCTTCGACGAAACACCATAACAACACGGTTCGATTCTTCAGAGATCTATATTCGTAGACTGGATGAATACAGAACTCTGAAGTATCCAACTGAGTTGCCATGGTGTTTCGTCGAAGCTGCGTACTTGTTACCAGTCTTCTTAGATCCATAAAAAATCTCTTCGTATCAGGAATCCATATCCTTGCTCCAACAGACGCCATTGTGTACGTTAACGTTGGGAGCCTGGGTGCAATTAATATTATGACATTACTTCCCGCTTCCTCGTATTTTATTTGTATCGAACATCGTTTAGTTGTATCGAACATCTTTTAGTTGTATCGAACATCTTTTAGTCGTATCGAACATCTTTTAGTCGTATCGAACATCTTTTAGTTGAATCGAACATCTTTTAGTTGTATCGAACATCTATTGTAGCAATATCGAGCAAAACGGTATATCGTGCAAGGCAGGAGATAAAAAAATATCTTGCTGGACCAGAAGAATAAAAAAATATCGAGCAGCTAAAATTCATGGAACCCCCCATCAATAATCTAATGGTCCACCCCTAAACATACGCAACGTACGCAGACGCAGTAACGTGTTGATCATAAGTGCCTTTTGATCATTAGTGCCTTTTTGCTGCGTCAGTGACGTGTTGATCATTAGTGCCTTTTGTCAGAACAAATGCTGCGCTGATGATCAACACGTTACTGCGTCTACGTATGTTGCTTGTGTTTATACTTATGTCGCTAGCGAAAACAAGCCTTAAGAATTTACGAGAAAACATGACAACATGGCAACATAAAAGTATGAATAAATTGATTGATTAATTAATTAAATCAGAAACATTTGTTGATCCCGTGAGTGGCTAAAGAACCAATTTGAAGATTAATTTGTCTGTAGACAGGTCATATAATATCAGTATTGTTTCAATTCTGTTCGTGTACCTTGGTTTGTCATTTTGATTGGTCTCCAGTATGGTTAGGAGAATTTAATTCAATATCACAATGGTACAGTTTCTAATCGGTGATCAATTCCTGTATTCTCATACACTACAGTCTGATTTCATTTTATTGATATTCTCAGCAGAAAGTAGATTAACCCTTTCACTCCCAAGAGTGCTAAGTGCAAAGCTGAAGACAGCAAAGCTGAAGACAAAATCTTGAATTTCATTTTGCCAAATTGTCAAAAACAAACAGTGCCACATGAAAGTACTGCTCAATAGCTTTAATTGAAATAGTCACACACTAGGGTTTCATCCACAGACATAAAAGTTAGAACCACCTTGTACAGCATAATAAACAGTACTACATGAAAGTACTGCTCAATGGCTTTCATTTGAATGGTCACACACTAGGGTTTCATCCACAGACTCAAAAGTTAGAACCACCTTGTACAGCATAATAAACAGTACCACATGAAAGTACTGCTCAATAGCTTTCATTTAAATGGCCACACACTAGGGTTTTATCCACAGACTTCAAGGTTGACTCTGTGAGTGAAAGGATTAAGGCAATTCGCTGCACGACTTACAGACGTACTATCCAGTTAGCGCGCGCAAAAGCTTTATGTGACTCGATAACGTTTAGTCCACTCGGCTCGCGAAATAACAAAGTCATCGCAAAACAAACACATTAAAACACACGTAAGCTGCCCCGGGCAATGAAATATCGTTCTAATCTGTTTCTAAAACGCTTCTCTCGCGAAAGCTTCCCGAGTTTGAAGTGGCTTATAATTTTGGTGACTATATAAACCACTGGATGCTAAACATGACATGAGTCCTTTTTTTTTTTAATCAGTGCATGAAGATTTCAGTTTAATAGTATGCGGGAATTAAGTATTTTAATGGTGGTTGACCCTGGCTTCAAGGACGCCTTGTGAGATAATTCTTCTGACAAGTTTTTGCCGAAAACCGTTTACAATGCAAAGTTATTCAGTTCCTACTAAGAAAGAAGCGATGACTCCACCGACTGGTCACTTAGTTACCTTTCGTTTCGACTCGTTCAATCTTCAATAATCTGTTGTCGTCATTGCAGTTGATAATTATCATATTGGCCTTAGTATATATAGCGTGCAGAGTTAGATACGCCCTACTAAGCTCAGAGGTCGGCATATTGACGTGTATGATCATGACACGAACATTCAAGAATGTCAACCAAAGTCTCTTGTTATTTCGCCGGTTGTCACAACACAGCGTACCTTAGCTCCAAACGAATCTGTAACTTGAATGTAACCGTGAGAGAACAGAACTGGTCTCTAAAACCTCGCTAACACCGAAATTGCTTTGATTGAATCATAGTTAGTATGATTGAATGAACGGTTTCAACGGGGGGGTAGCAGGGAAAATAATTTCCTTCACCAAATTTCGATCAAAATTGCAATTTGACTGCCAGACTAATGGATTTAAACTATGAAATTTAAAACATATCGTTAAAAAAGCGCCGTTTAAACACATTTTCAAGAAGCTATAATATAAGTTACCGATGACACACACCCAGAGGGCAAATGTTAAGCATTTTTCTCTGCGAGACGAGACTTTTTGACTTTCTAAACTTTGATGCGAGCCCGAAACTTTGACAGACCATTCGCATTTATTTCAACTGAGCTATGAAATTGAAAAATATCACCAAAAGGGCTCCAAACTTTGAAAACATTTTCGAGAAGCTAATTCTTGTAATAAGTTTATACCGCCTACACAATACCAGAGTATAAATTCCTTTGTAGCCAAACGCGGATGAAAAGCCCGCTAAACAGTGGCTGAAGATGCGGCAACAAGACTAAACAAGCAACCACTTGCCATCAAAACAGACTCTACGATATAAACTTATTTAAAATATATACAACTGATGAAAGGTGTATCTAAACAGCTTTTTGCTCCTATGAATGAACAATGTCGGAACTCTACACGAAACAGGAAAATTGAAATCGCTGGCTGATACAAACAATCGAGTCTACGATGAGTTTGTTGACTCAACAATATCACTTCTCTCGCCTATTTTAATACCATCAAGTATAATATGTTTGGTCTTTTATATTGTACTACCGACACATGCGAACAGTCATTGGCGACCAAATATATATGCAGAATCTGGGGTAAACGAGACCAACATTTATCAAATAACTTTCCGTGAAATAATTCCGCTTTCAGATTTACATCTGATTTAATTTCGCCTAGCACTGACAAAAATGCAAACTTTGCAAAAATAACTTACCGTTATCACGTCAGGCAGTGAGGTGCTGCTGTATCTCAGTGACAAACGTTAGACTGTCTACCGTCTATGAAAACAGTCAAATGAGCATGCAACTGGCGTGCACACTGCGTAATAAGACCAACAAACAATGCTAACATGAAAAAATAAATCAAAATCACATACTGTGAACTGCTCAACCACTGAAACGTTTAATCTTTTATTTTTCGCCATCGAAGCGATCAGTGATAAAAGACTTGATGCATAATTTATACTGTATACTTAAGCCATTTACCAGTTATTTCGGCAATAATTACTACACAACAATTGATATCTTATAAATTGTTTTCAGTGCAATCTGATATTACGTCAAGTGTTTCGCTTCAATAATCCCCGCTGTCTGATTGCATTTTTAGAGCGCGTTTTCTAAATTCTAGAACATTTTTGTCTTAGTACGTCAACAACAGAGCTAGAAGAGTTTTACGTTAGCTTCAAATTGACAAATAGAACATTGTTATAGTACGTAATAGACTATTTACACAATTCGTGATAGTGTACGTCAGTTATAAATTAATGAGGGTTCTAGAATCAAAGTCTTTCAAACAATTAAAATCAATGTGGTAACCACGTTGTGTCGGTAATGCTTGGCACATTTCAGATCAACTCAATAAGCTTTATTTTGACACGATTTTATAGAATTAAAGCATGACAATGCTTGTGGGGTCATGTGCTAACTAAGACGACAAAAGATAAATTTGAAGTCAAATCTGTCAGCTAAATCTGTCAGTCAAATCTGCATTTCGTCACGAGAAATAAAAACAGGGAGCGCGTGGCTTGATGGGAAGGAGGCGAAACTCCTGACCAAAGATCGACGCCTGGTGACCAGGCAGAAAAATCAGCGCTTAGCTTATAAGCCCCCTAAATCTCTGATGCAGTACGATTACAGACCGAAATGATACGTTGTTATTGGACACCTTGTTATTGGACACCTTGTTATTAGACACTTTGTTATTGGACACCTTGTTATTGGACACTTTGTTATTGGACACCTTGTTATTGGACACCTTGTTATTGGACACCTTGTTATTGGACACTTTGTTATTGGACACCTTGCTATTGGACACCTTGTTATTGACACCTTGTTATTGGACACCTTGTTATTGGACACCTTGTTATTGGACACCTTGTTATTGGACACCTTGTTATTGGACACCTTGTTATGAACCTTGTTATTGGACACCTTGTTATTGGACACCTTGTTATTGGACACCTTGTTATTGGACACTTTGTTATTGGACACCTTGTTATTGGACACCTTGTTATTGGACACTTTGTTATTGGACACCTTGTTATTGGACACCTTGTTATTGGACACCTTGTTATTGGACACCTTGTTATTGGACACCTTGTTATTGGAAACCTTGTTATTGGAACCTTGTTATTGGATACCTTGTGACACCTAATTGTTATTAGACACCCACCGTAAACCGCTCACGCCTCGATTTGGTGAAAGATAGAGCGTGCTTAGAACCAATCACTTTCGACAATTTTGTTATAGTTGTGATTAAATTAATTTCCAGCGCACTTTAATAAATTATTAACAAAAGTTATTTTCATTTGTCTGTTATGATATCGACAACAGCTAAAACTACGTCTTACAATTGTGTGAAAAGCCAATTCTAAAATATTCTCGTCATTTTGATCCACGTATAACGTATTTTATTGATAACCTTGGATATGGGGGAAAAAAAAAGAAAAAAAAAGAGTTTTCAGTAACCAAAACGTACTAAAATTGGAAGGTTTTGTGTCAATGGAGTTCCTAACGTTTTCATTATTTATTTATTTTTTAAATGATAAGAACATCTTTTCGTTTCACTAATCCTTAAATCTCAAAGAGCCAGACGATTTTCTACAATTACTATATTTTATCATTTGACGTTTTGTTTCACTTTAGTCTAAAAGGTCTGTATTATTCGTCGAGCACATGAAATGTGTCATAATAGTTTATACATGGCAAAAAACCTAACTGATGAAATACAAAACAGCATTTGCATCAAGGCAACCATTTCATAAGTCGTTAAGAAAACTATAATTGCTCAAATATTATCGCCAGAAAAATCTACAGCGGGAGATCAAGCCTTCGTTTACCGCCCACCGAAAATAGAGCTGATGTTCATGCAAGTTCTGCCTTGGAGTCAGCTTTTCGATTTTCCTGTTTATCCTCTGTCAATGCCGTACGCGTGACTTGTCACCCATGCAACGAATCAGAAAGGAGCATGTGAAATATATTTAATCAATATCGTTGTATGCACGCCTTCTCCGGAAATAACTGCCGATATTTTCAATTGATAATATTGTCTGTTTTGAATTGTGGTGTGAAAACGGAACGAATTAAGCATAAACGAAATGCTAATAGAGACTCGCATTAGCGGATTGTAGTTACTCGTTTTTATTCTCATGAGGACTTATCGGCAATGTTACAATTTGTTTTCCTTTCAAACGCCATACATTTAAAAAAACGTATGGCGAAAAACGAAAAAAATATTTTTTTCCGCCATGTTCAGGTTTCATCGCAGTAAATTTCCGTTTTTGACTGAAAGCAATAAAAAAAATATACAACAAAAATGGAAAGTTGAAATAACAATTTAAACGTTTACATTATTACCGGCAAAATCTCGGTTAGAAAGGAATATTTAAAAAGACAAAAAAACAATGTGGTTTTCGTCACGTTTCATTGTCTGACTTCTTTTACTGTATATGTTGATAATCTTTATAGAATCCTTTCGTATTATGAAGCGCTTCTGTTAATCTGACTGTTTGTAGATGCAATATTATCAAGTTTTACCTGTATTAGGTTTCGCCGCAAATTGACGAATCAAAAGAGAGTGTTTGCCGCAGCTGCCATAGTTAGCCTTTGTTGACAGTGCGTGGAAGCGAGGCTGTTTGTCAGCTGAACTATAATTAACCCGGCTTGGCCAAAGTTTCACTCATTCGATGGCATATTGCTTTTTTCTGCGAGCGCGCTCGTAAATTCATTCCGGAAATCAGTGACACATTTGATCCCACTGAATGACATTCGAATTCGCTTGCGTTTCGTCCGTGTGTGTGAAATAACGAATTTGTAATGTTAACCTGAAAGTCTTCTTATTGTTTGCTTATCGCCTGGGCACTTATTTTTTTCATTTTTCTGAGGCTAAAAACTACATACATCGAGATGTGGACATAAAGCGGTTTTAAGGTCAGGATGACAATGAGAAAATCGAAGTTTACCTGTTTGGCCGCCGTGGTGGTTTTAGGTTCCTTGGTCAATTATGCATCAGCTATTGATATCGGTGAGTTTTAACTGTCTGGGTTTCTAACTTTTGCTAATTTACATTCACTTGGCAACGTTCTACTGTTTTTATATATTAAAAATTTTGCAATTCCCTCTGTTCTTTCCCGGGAATATTTCACTCTTTTATCCAACGCGTGCCGTCGAAATTAAAACATGGACATTACATTTAGGATCTGATTGAGCGCATAATGGATATAGGAAACCTATGCCATCCTGTAGCTTTTAACGACGGCTGTTTTGTGCTGATCCTCGACGCGTATAGATGAGGATCAGTGATTTGTTACTAATTAAATTTCCCTAAATCGTCGCTTTAAAAGCAAAAAGAAGATGCCATCTTTGTTAAATTGACTGCCGGTCAGTAAAGAACAAAGGTTCTTCAAAGAAGTCCTACGAGAGTGATTTCTTGATAACATAAACACATTCAAAAATATATCGTTTTGTTATCAGGGAAAGGGAAGGAAATTGAACTATTCTTCGAGACTGGCTTGCAGTGTTTTGTTTGTTTGTTTTTTCATTTATCTTGAAGTTGGTTCTAGATATTCTGACTTTCGTTGATATATTGGATGATCTGTGTTTTTAAATGTTCGTGTGTCGTGTTCATTCTTTCAGTTTAAAATGGTAAAGTTTTGTAAAGGAGCACTCTGTGATTATTGCTTTGTTAGCCGGCGTAATTTGACTGTGCGGTAGAACTTGAAATTAACATTATAGTAGTTTTCATTCACTTCGAGTGAAAGGTAGCATTACGGACGCATCATTTATAAAAGCGAGAATGGAAGAAAGTGGTCTTTGAAGTTATCCGCCACCAAATGTGTGATTTACTTAACAACATATCTGCGATTGAACACGAAAGCAACATTTCCTTGAAGAGAAGGCTGTAGTATTTTCACGAAGGCCTTTCCAACAGATTTTAAATAAAACGTAATGTTTCAAACTTAAACATTTCACCATGCATTGATTCAGAAACGACTGATTCGTGTTAGGAAATATGAAATGAAAATTGACCCAAATGGAGGACTTAACTCCAGTAATCCTTCTTTTCTGTATAAATCCATCTTTTCTACTGTTTTAAACTTGGAGACTTTCTTAATTTATCGTTTCATAACGGCTTCAATTAAGTTTCTAAATTGAGCTTCGTTTCTCTGACTTCCTTGCTTCTCGAAATCGCAACAATTTGTGTTTTATTCAAGCTTTGATTTTGTGGTTTCCTTTTTTTCCTAGAAAATCTAAAAATTGGCTGCTTTGCAGAGTCGCCTTTGAACCGAGAATTTCGTGCATCGCCAGGTGATTATCGTCCATGGACTCTAACGCCGTACGATTGCGTAAAACTTTGTGGAAACCTGAACTACAACTTCGCCGCTCTTCAAAATGGTAACTTGTGTTTTTGCGCGAGCACTTTCAATTCCTCGCAGGAGAAAAGCTCCAATTGCAACACAAACTGCACGGGCGACAAAAGCTATCATTGTGGAGGGACTTGGGCCAATTTAGTGTACAATTCAAGCTCTTACGCGGACAAACTAGCGATAAACTACTTCAGTCCACTAGCGGTTTTTGAGTGGGTTAATTTGACTGCCGGATTCGTGAATCGAAGCGACTCTGGGTTACGCGTGTCCTTCGATATTGGAGACGAAAATGGCGAATCTCCTGGGAACAGTTCGGAGTTTAACTTCATAGCATCTTATTGGGGGGAAATGACCGTCAAAGCCCAACCGTTAAATGTGATTGCGAAGCTGGATTATTCTCAACGGGATATATACATTCAAGCAAAGCCGGGTAGAGCGGAGTTAAACTGCCCTTCAGTTGTTCGCACGGCCGAGGCGTTCAAGTGTACTGCGAAAATTAACGAAGGAACAAGTCTTGCAGCGACCTGGAGCTTTCAAAATGGATTTAAAAGAAACATTTCGCTATTACCAAGTAAGTTAAATTTATTCATGTTTGCATGGTTATAATGAGTTTTTCATTTAATTTAAACTTTTGGTTGTATTTCGACCGCACCGATTTGACACTGTTTGTCTAGCAGAGGCAAAACGCACAACGAATTAGCTCGGGGTTATGAAAACTATCGTCTTGATTAATTCAAGATTTCATACAAAGCTGAATAAACGAAACGCTTTTTGTGCGAGAGAGAACAGAATTACAACCCATTTAAATACTTAATTTCATCAAATAAAGAAAAATTGCCTTGAAACTAAACACGAGGCAAGCCATAAAACTAGAATTATCCTGTCAATGGCCTCAGAATTCGAATCAGATTGTTTAGTATTTTGAAACCCTTTCTTTAATTTCAAACGCGCAAGAGATTGTCAAAACCTGGCTTTTATATATGTTATTGTAAAAGCTCATCCGATATAACCATAGCTTTCTGCGTTTATTTATTTTATTTGTAAAGTGCCGACGGTGTTTATTTTGTTTGACAATCCGTAAACAGAGTTGGCTTGCTTTTGACCACTTTCCAGTCCTTTCTTTTGACTTCCTACCGCAGAAATACGCAAAGAAATCTCTGCGAAAACAACACACAATGTCCTCCTTTCTTTATTCGCACTTTTTTCAATGTAGTTTAATTCTTAATCCAGTTAAATTTAAATATAACAAAGGATAGTAATTTGTTAGATGCAGGTGATGTTTTAACTGTTTCAATAACATGTAAATTGCAGTTTTATCGTGTTTTGCATAAATGGCGAAGCAGACATCTGATTTTACGTTGTTATCGCAGAATAAGCGTTAATAACACCAGAAAATAGACGCAATTCTTCCTGAACTCCGCCTTTTTGATGGACTTTTATTTCAAATGAAAATTCTTCAATTTCCTTTCCCGGACGAAGGAGTGTTATTTGTCTGAATTTCAATTTCAAAATAGACGTTTTTGTCAATACAATCTGTTTCGAAATAACAAGAACAAAGTTCGACGTCTAAAGCTGACGTAAATATCAATATTACCGAGGTTAAATGAAGATATAGCCTTGCCGGTTTCGCTACCAAAAATAGATGAAATGCGCTACGGAATAAAAAAAAATCAAAAATGAGTAGCTCTTTGACCTGTTTTGTTTCATCACTCGATTTTAGACACTTTTCAGCACTGGCTTGCGAATATTATTTATTTATTTTTATATAATTATTATTTGCGAATCGAAGGATTTTCAATGACAGGCACGTTTCGATAGCTGATCAAAATTCTACTTAATGACGAGTGTTTTAAAATAAAGGAGAAACAGGACTTAGGGAGATTCAGTTATTATACATTTCTATTGTACACATCCTCTTATCTTCGTTTTCAAGTGCAGTTAGCAGAAGTGCTTTGCTGAATTGTATTATTCAACAAATTGTAACACAGTCCAAATATGGTCATGATGCACTCAATATCTGTCGACCGTCCTCAACAGATATATATATCCTGCGTTTTAATCCATCAAAAAATTTTCTCGCGCGCGATTGGTCTAAACACGTCACGGGACGCAGCCAAAACTGGGAAATATCCGGGTAATATTCCCCAAGTGATATTCCCCAGTTTTGAAAACTTGCGTTTCACGTTCGCAGGTTCAGATTTCGTCTCAAATAAATTGCTAAATTAAATAGGACTGATTGTTTTGAACAGACTAGAAAAATTTCTGAACGCCAACAGAATTATTTTGATGTTTTACAGCTTGGCTGACCGAGATCTTCCACGGCAAACAGAGCGGCCTTGTGAAAAAATATTTGAAGGATAATAACTACAATAGCCTCCATTTGGCTTCAAAAATATGCTCGGATATTTGTCCTTGGACATTATCTGTTCCTCGAAGCTCACAGTTTTCCTCGAGCTTCGCTCTCGGAAAACTGTTTGCTTCTCGGAACAGCGGATAATGTCCGCGGACAAATATTTGAGCATATTTTCTCGCCAAATGGAGGCTATTGTTTATATATATGTAATTTCGTATGCGCGCGGTAAAATGTTCAAGTCAGTTCTTGAAATAAAAGTGGAAGAGCATTTTTTTTAGTTGTGTTATTAATTTGTTGAATAATAAAACAATTATCCCGCTCAATCTTGCGGGATATCGCCTGATTTTAGCCAACTCGGTAGATCGCCATGAAGATGTTTGTTCGTGCACAAAAGCAACATGGCGTCCGCATACTGAAGTTTGAATTTACGAAGAGTTCTTTTCTCAATAACTTTTTAACCGTGTCACTGTGTGATTCCAAATTTGGCCAAGTTGTCATTTTACTGATACACACTGTGCTTATTGAAAATTTATACGAGGGAGGGTCTAATATCGCACCCAGATCTCCAACGACCAGACGCCCCCGCACAGAGTGGGATCTAGGTACGTGATCAGGAAAAGGAAGGAAATTTTATTTGATAAGATTGTAGCGTAATGATTGTTTACATAATGGATAATGAACCACTCTGGTCGAGATCTTGTCGAAAAGTGAGTAAATCCACAGTACAAAGAAAGAAAGCAACTTCATTCAAATGGTAAGTTCTACAATCAAAACAGACCACCACAATAGTTTTCGCTGAATGTTGCGTTAAAACGTTGCGGCAGGGTTGGATATAATTTTATCTATCTTTTTAATTGTCGCGATGCCGGTAAACAAACTTCCTAGCTTGGAGTTAAAACTCAAAGAATGAATTCAATTCTAAAAGCTTACGAAAATTCAAAGATTTCCTTCCGAAAGTTCGAAGTGTGCTAGCAAAAAATTCAAAGCACGCTTCCGAAAAATTCAAAGTGTGCTAGAGAAATATCATGTACGCTTCGCTGGGCACTTCGAAATTTCGGATCAATTCAAACAATAGACAGTTCGAACTTTCGTTTCGAGCTCGCTGAAATTTCGTTTCGTTCGAAATATTGTTTATTTTCGTCAAAATTCGTCGAAATTCGTTTGCATTACTTTTGCACAGTACTGTATATGTTAAGCTCTTGTAATATAGTTTTATATTTTACGTAATAACCTTTGGACTATAGTGGTAAACTTTGGGCTAATGTAACAAAACAACAATAGCAGTTATTACAGATGTCAGCGGTTTGACATGCCAACGAGGCGAAAGGGTCAATCTGGTATTTGTTAGCCGTTTGACATGCAAACGAGGCGAAAGGGTCAATCTGGCATTGGTCCCTATGGCAGGGCCCTATGGATACCAGCCTAGAGCTGAATGGGCCACCCTGCTTAAATAAAGATTTACTACTACTTGTATTGGCCCATTAGCCTCATTTGTAGGCTCGATTACCAGCCGCTGTTCGGGAAAATGAGCCAGAACGAAGACCGGACTCGAGAGCGCGGCATAAATCGAGCCTAACTCGTTTGCATACTTTTTAAAAACAAAAGAATATTTGACTGCGGGCTCAACTGTAATAACAGCTATTGATATGATCAGTTGAATTAACTTGTCGTATACTCTCCTCAGACCCCCTTTACGTACGTGCTGGCCCGGCCATACCTCAGTGGGTTGTAACTGGGCTCGCGTCTCAAAATGGAGCAGGAATGTTTTTACTTCCCTCGTCCCAGTTCTCCTCCGAAGCACGGCCTTTAGCCCTGGAAATCTACGGACACACTGCTGGACAAATAAAAGTTTTCGTAAGTATTAGTGCTTTCTAGTTTTGGTTTGTGATTTCAGCAATTTTACTTGCGCGCGCTCCCAGGACAGTCTATCGAAAATTGGCATAAGCCAGTGACATGACCGACTACCATTAGGCAAACTCGCAATCTGATTGGCTACGCAAGGGCGGTCTAATTTTCGATAGACTGCCCTGGGAGCGCGAGCAAGTAACATTGCCGAAATCACAAACCAAAATTAGAAATAAACCACCTTCACTGAACGTTTTTTGTTGAATAGATCTGTCTGTGAATTATGCTTAAACAATTAGACGGCTCGCTCTCGGTTTCTATCGACTTTTGATAGTTGACCGCCAGCCGATAGAAACCTCTATGCTCATCCCATGAATCTATGTTCTGGGGTGTTTTGTGAATTTTTGGGTGATTTTTGGATATGTTTGGGAGGAAATAGTTTTTCTCAAAGGAGTTGTAAAATTTAGGAAAATAAGAAATATTGAAGATTTGATGTAGTTTTATAATTAGAAGATAAAAATGAGTAGATTGACACCAACAGACAGTTGATAACCACGCAAGAGCACCCGCGTGGGTATCATCTGTCTGTTGGTGTTTCTTCTTTAAACCTCTTAAAATTTCATTGAAATTTAGGTTACAGTCAAAATAATAAAAGCGTGAACGCTCAAAATCTTTTATGGAATGTTTATTGTGTTGCAATCAATCAGAGGCGAGATGAAACCCGCAAGAATAAACCGCAAGCCGCCACGTTAATTAGTCAAATTACCGTCGGTTCAAGGAGATACACGAAAGGTCACGAAACTCCGGGAAAGAGAATAGTCATTTCGGACGTTGCAATCTTGGACCAGAACTATGAATAGCTTTGCTCTGCTAAAAATCCCAATAAAACGCCATGAAAGATAAAATGTAAAAATTATTTGTAACGAGTCAGTCATCACAAAATACTGACATTTGGCGCCGAAGTCTGGTAGCGTCGGTTTAGTTAAAAATTTATTTTCTGTAAAATAAATCAACAGTTTTCCCAAAAGATCCGTGTTTACAGGTGTTTACATTTGCTAGTTGCGATCCGATAAAAATATGAGAAAACTTATTGTAGCAATTGCCGATTCGTGGACCGTTATACAGATTTATGAAAAAGTGTCACTCGAAATAAGCCGTCGAACCGTTGTGTCGGCTTGTAAAAATTATTTCCCTAAAATCGCTCAAAAACCAATTTTCTTCTCTCGCCTAGTGCATGTGCCTCTCAAATAGGAAAGAATAGCAATTATTTGTTTAGAAAATTCCTGTAAGATAAGACAGAGGATGTATTTTGAAACGAAACGAAAACCAAATTGTTCCGTGGCTGATGGAAAACCCATTCACTGATGTCTGTGGTTTCTGTGGTTTAAAGATCTCGCATGTGATTGGTCAACAACACAACATTCCAGACATAATTTTTGGCGTTCACGCTTTTATTATTTTGACTGTAAGTCCCGCCTTAAATAGACAATCGTCGATCAGCCATTTTCGTAAATCAACAGCAGCCCATTATTAAGATTGCTATCGAGAAATGCAAAAAACGGGACTCTACCGGAAAGTAGTGGAAGGAAATGACACCTGAAACGGAAATAAGCGGATATAGTCTGACGCAACCAGAAAGAGAATTTTTAACAAATATCAAGTTAAATTTAATCGTTACTACTGATTGTTACATATTTTTATCATGTTAGACTTATTCCACCAACGGCAGTTGCAATAAAAACAGTCATTTCTCTAGGTTCCGCGGTTCCACGGTCTACATTTCCTCCCTATAGCATTAGCACACCACTTTACTATCACTCTTTCAGCGAGTGCAACATAGAGAAAGCGGCGATTCCGCACGAAACATTTAACGAAATGCAAAACAATTTCGACGTTTTACTTTAAGCGAGTACTTCAAAACAGGAAAAACCACACCGGATTATCTATCTTCTGTTTTATTTATACGAAGTTATCTCAATTGGCGTACGTGTAGAGCACGCAACTTTTCCACCTGTACCAGATGACACATGACAATGTTTTGGGAAAATTAGCAGAGTTCGTAACTCTATAGGAAATCTCATGAATATTAATTATTTAGTTAATCGAGGCACAAAATATATTAACATGAAAAAACTCAAAAGTCGCTACAAAAGTCGCTACAAAACTAGCCTGCAGAACAGGCGGTTTGGGGTGTTTTATCGGCGAGCGAGCGCGAGGGAGCGAGACGAAAAAAACCCAAACCGCCTGTTCTGCAGGCTACTACAAAACTTTAAAGTCATTAAAAGGAAAAAAGTGTCACGTACACACGTGGCACATCAGCTGGGCATTCGTCATTGTTTGACATCTTAAAAGTTATATTGGCAAACCTTTAATTAATATGTGGGTTCATAGACGCCAAAATGAAAATGTTTTGGGAAATTATAATTAAACTGTCTGCACTGAGCACAAGCTGCAAATCTTCTAGTATTTTTCTAGAGCTGCTTAATTAAAAAGTCTTAGCATAGAAATAGGTTTAGTCGTGTAAAAATAACATAGATTATTATTATTATATCGTCCGTTCAAAATCGTGAAAATTTTCCTATATCACCTTACATGGTCAAGGTGACGCATCTTCCTCATTCATTAAAGAAGCTACGTCACGGATGGCGCATCTTGAAACAATTGGCCAATTTTTTCAAGTTCGTCGTTCGCAATCCCTCTTAATTTTCCTCGGTCTTGACCATCCTTGTTCCTGTTTGGTTTATTACTACTTCTTTGGTGTTTATCTGCCTTAATAAACTATTATTTTGAGTATTTTCTCTTGATTTCCGTCAATTCAAAACTGAGCTATTTTGCTCATCAAAAAAATGTCTTGAAATATCGTGGCAGCTGTTTTTAAAACGTTATGTTTTAAATTATTAGTTACTTGCGCATGCATGACCTCAAGCCAAAAGATTATTCCGCCTTTAATGCAACATAAATAGAGCGTTGCCTCCCTGTAACAAACCAGATGAAAAATAATTATATTTGTGAGAGAAATAGCTAAATAAGAAACTAAACTACAATGTCGGCAAACTTGAACACAACGGCAAATGTAACACAGCCATCGAGCTGCTTCAATCCTGCAGCAGGAAAAATCGAAAAAACCATTGTTTACTGCCTGCTCCTTTTTGTCTCACTGGCTGGGAATTCCCTCATCGGAATAATTGTCTACAAGACCAAAGCCATGAGAAAACCGATAAACTTTTTAATAGCAAACATGGCCATGTCCGATCTGCTGTATACAATTTTCATGTACCCGGAAAGGCTAACAGACTTGTACGTCGACTCCTGGCTGATCAGTGGTCCTCTTGGCGATGCCTTATGTAAGCTGTCTCTCTTTTTAACCGATGTCTCCGCTGCTGTGTCCATTCAGAGCCTGGTTCTGATAGCAGTGGATCGATTTGGAGCTGTGGTATTTCCCCTCCGTTCCCCACTCATCAGTTCAAAGCTGTGCACCTTCTTTATTCTCGCCACTTGGATCGTCGCGATGGCTATCTACTCACCATACCTCTACGCCAACAATATTGTCGAATATTCAGGACGGCTGGTGTGTGATCTGCAGTTGAATGAAGCCTTTGGAGAGTCCTTCTTAGTAAACTACTATTTAGCAATATTTGTCATATTCTATTATACCCCATTGGTGTTGATAGCCATACTGTACACCATTATTGTTGTAACGCTCAAGTTACAGAAGACTCCAGGCGAGCAATCGGTCAACGCTGGACAACAACGCGCGAAAAGTGAACGAAATGTGCTGAAGATGTCCATTGCTATCGTGTTGGCATATGCAGTATGCTTGCTGCCCGTCAGTATCTGCTGGATTCTGTTCTTCTTTGCATCTGACAACATGATATCGTCTTGTGGTTTCAGATACTTCGCCATTGTTTCCTCTAATATGGCCCACGCAAGTTGTATCATAAACCCTTGCATCTGTTTTATTTTCAGTAGAAATTATCGTCAAGGTCTTAAGAATCTCCTTCACTGCTTTTGAGCACTGCATTCTCGTAATCAAGTCACTCTGTAGTATTGCTTTCAAATAAAAACCATCGACCAAAATCTAGTTAGGTTTTTTTTTACTAGTTTGCGAAACGTGTGACGGCTTCAATAATTAATGTGAAACCAAAAAAAAAGATGTTCGGGCGTAAATAAATTATATAGAAACCAAGTGTAAAAACTGCAGTTAAAAGTAACCGGAAGCTAATTTCAAAACAGGAAGATCAAGTAAGATATTTTTAATTTATGATACTTATGATACAGTCGACCTGAAACTTGTAAATAATGTTTATTTCAAAACCGTTCAGTATTAGTTGTAAAATTTACTACAAATGAAGCTTTATTTAATTCAGTGCCGGTACATATGTCTTCAGTGAGGAACTGTGCATAGCGGTCTTTAACCATTCCTAGAACTCTGGCTTTGCAACGCATTTTGTAGTTTTTGTGTAAAAAATTAGGAAGCAATAAATGTATAAGAAAACTAATACATTGTTGTCAAATCATTCTTTTTACCACCGCCATTCTATTTAGCTTTTCCTTTTTACAACTTCCTGTCTTCTCCCCTCCCCCACCACGCACTTTCTCTCTTTTTCGACACTGTTCTCCATGTTTGACTCAGCAGTATTCATAAGCCACAGGTGCAAACATTATTTCAAAACAAACCACCATAGTTTTATTCAACCCAAGTCAGAATCTGATTCTGAAAACATTCGGCTTCACAAGTCATGAGTTATCGGTTTATATTCTAGAAGTCTCTTTCTTGGAAGACTGACTTTCATATTCCAGAAAACTTCATAAATCTGTCGTCTGCACGAACTCAGAATACATGTGTACCAACCGTTTATTAAGAGCGGTTTGCTGTAAGGACCGACTAAGGGATGCAAGATAGAAAAAAGCGTTTTCCTCAAACTTTGCCAGAATAAAGTCCTCGGTGAACTAGTTCTAAAAATATAAGTTTCGGGTTGTTTAGAATTTTATTTATTTTTTAGTGAATTTTTTTTGTTTTGCGCTTGGAGGCAGGCTAAATTCACGCTGAAATCGAGACTTTTGCGAAAGCTCCCGTTTAAATATTGAAAGCCTTTTCGAAAAGATTAACCCATGGAGTCAAAATCTGTTATTTCCACAGGTTATTAGCGGTATAAAATTTAAATTAAACGTAAACCTGAATTTTTGACGAAATTTTTAAATTTACACCCTTCAACCTTCGTTACAACAACCGAATTTTGGCTAAATTCAAGGCTCAAAAAAGCAATCTGGTACATGGATTTACCCAGCGAGACTATACTCCGAGGAACAACAATCATTTCAACTAAATATCAGGCGAAAAAAAATTGGGGTAAATAAAACGGAAAATTCTGAGAGCGTTTTCAAAACAGGTCACTTGAGCAATATGAGCGACCCGTTGACCTTGCGTGACAAAGGGAAATCAACAAACGGTAGCTCTCAAAATGGATTCCTTCGTTGAAATACGCATCAGTTTGCTTTTCTGTATGTTTTTAAGTAGAGGAAACTAGATTCTTGAATTTGGAGTTATGTACTCGCAGTACTAAGCTATGAAGGGAGATTTAGACAAGTATATTTTGAAATTTCACCCACTGTACTTAGACGGTTCTAATATGTTGATCACGGAATTATACATTGAAAGTCTGTTTACAATGCAAATGTGGCATCATCTAAGAAGTAAAAGTCAATTGACCGAATATTCCTTACCTTAGTAAGCTTTTCCTGCCCGGAAACCACAGCATTTTTAGCAAAACACAGAGCAAGATCGCCGAGTCATATCGCACGTGGAGCCAAGTTGTCAAATGTTTTTATATGTTAACGATTAACCAGGCAAAACCACAGGACACCCAGCAGTACGGTTAGTCACCTGCGCAGCCATTATTTGTGTCGTCACGCGTTGCGTGTCGACACAAATAGGTGACTACAGTACGGTGATATTCCGTCTGGTAGTTGATAATCCGCTTGTGTATAAATACGGGCACACAGACGGATTATACGTCCAGACGAACTATCTATGTAGTTCCTCTGCCAAGACGAACTAAGCAGATAGTTCGTCTCGACGAAGTTGGGCAAACATTTGTTTTAGTTTAGTTTAGTTTAATGTGTTCGCCATGATAATTTACAAATAATTTAGTTCGTCTGCTTATATGTCTCCAGTATAAAGACGTGCACAAGACGCATTGGGCTCTTAAAGCATGTCTCCAAATGGGGTATGTCTCTATATCTCTCTAGACTCAAATAACCCCTTCAAGAGAGGGGTGGGAGATCCCTCCAACCCCTTCTTCCAATCCCTTCAAGTCGCCTTTCCGAGTACAGATAGAACTAAGTCCCTGTATACGTACGTATAAATCGACTCCATTAAAAATATAAATAGTTAAAAAGACATGCATAGCGCCTTTTTGTAATATTCGATTTGCTTTTTATTTATTCCATGACACATAACCCAGTTTTAACAAACACAATACCATGCACTGTGCATACTCCAATTTACAGTAAAACATTTTTATCTGCTAATAAATACCAATTGGCAACAAATAATACAAGGAATTTTCAAGTGAAACAAAGATGGGAATACGACGGCTGTCATTTTCACTAGTACCGTATTTTCTTGATTAAACGCCGGGTCCTAAATAAACACTGAGTTCAAATAAACACCGGCGGCGCTTAATCGAGGTCCCGGCGTTTATTTGAGTTCCGGAGTTTATTTTATTTAAGTTCACGAGCCACCAGGGCATAACAGCTCGATGTATCAGTTTTGCTCACTATTCAACCAACCAACCAACCAACCACTCATTCACAATGACTTTTTTGTATCAAAGTTTGTCACTAGTCTGAATAGAGACAAAGTTGTTGAAATTTTTGTTTAGTGGATGATTTTGTTAATGCTTTATTAAAAGTCCTTTATTTCAGCAAAGGTTATGGTAAAATCAACAAAAAACGTGGCTATAAACGCCGGGTCTGTAAGGCCGAATTTTAAATAAACATCCGCTAATCCTCTTAGACGGCAAATCAGCCACACCCAGTTGACAAGCTCCCCTAAGGAAGAAAGTTACTCCGTCTTGCGCCTTGCATGGAATCCGTCTGTGCACACGCCAAAATATTCACAAACAGTGAATGGCGATGCTATGTGTTCTCATGCTGCCTTTCTTTTGCATGTCGCACAGCTGGTTCTAAAAACCAAGGGATGCTGTGGTGTACTTCACCCAGGCGGGTATCCCGGGGGTGGGGGGGGGGTACTCCCTTAAATATAAGTGGCCTATACGGGGACGTGCCGCTGGACGTGGTATGGTTTTTGGCCTCTCTGCCCTGAACAGGGTATATAATTTTATGCGAGTCTGTCCTAAACAGGGTCTGAACCTGTCCTAAATAGGGTATGGTTGTACGATTGTCGTCGTAAAAATATGGTTTATACAGTATTTAGAGATCGGAGACGTTTGCCGCGTATCAGTCAAACGTGATAAGCTACATTGAAACCTAAACAGGGTCCTAAAATAGAGGATGTTGTCCTACAGGGTAGGTATTTTAGGGTTTTTTATTTTTTTTGTCCTAAACAGGGTCAGGTTTTCAAACCCTCAGCGGCACCCCTATACCCAAACATGGGTCAATACCTCGCTTCTCAGCCGTGCCACGTCCGGGGTGTGGTGCTCTTTACGTGTGTGATTGACCAATGCAGGATAATCGAATACATATATATTTATAGCGTTCGACATACAGCTGTGAAGGTGTCAAATTTATAGCGTAAAAATGCACTGTTGTGCTATAAAGAACTGAGCGCCACGATGGGATGTGACTACAACTGCTGGGTGTCCTGTGGTTTGCCTGGTTAATCGTTAACATAAAGAAACATTTGACAACTTGGCTCCACGTGCGATATGACTCGGCGATCTTGATCTGTGTTTTGCTAAAAAATGCTGTGGTTTCCAGGCAGGAAAAGCTTACGAAGGTAAGGAATATTCGGTCAATTGACTTTTACTTCTTAGATGATGCCACATTTGCGTTGTAAACAGACTTCCAATGTATAATTCCGTGATCAACATATCGGAACCGTCTAAGCAGAGTGGGTGAAATTTCAAAATATACTTGTCTAAATCTCCCTTCATAGCTTAGCACTGCGAGTACACAACTCCAAATTCAAGAATCTAGTTTCCTCTACTTAAAAACATAACAGAAAAGCAAACTGATGCGTATTTCGACGAAGGAATCCATTTTAAGAGCTACCGTTTGTTGATTTCCCTTTGTCACGCAAGGTCAACGGGTCGCTCATATTGCTCAAGTGACCTGTTTTGAAAACGCTCTCAGAATTTTCCGTTTTATTTACCCCAATTTTATTTTCGCCTGATGTTTAGTTGAAATGATTGTAGTTCCTCGGAGTATAGTCTCGTTGGGTAAATCCATGTACCAGATTGCTTTTTTGAGCCTTGAATTTAGCCAAAATTCGGTTGTTGTAACGAAGGTTGAAGGGTGTAAATTTAAAAATTTCGTCAAAAATTCAGGTTTACGTTTAATTTAAATTTTATACCGCTAATAACCTATGGAAATAACAGATTTTGACTCCATGGGTTAATCTTTTCGAAAAGGCTTTCAATATTTAAACGGGAGCTTTCGCAAAAGTCTCGATTTCAGCGTGAATTTAGCCTGCCTCCAAGCGCAAAACACAAAAAAATTCACTAAAAAATAAATAAAATTCTAAACGACCCGAAACTTATATTTTTAGAACTAGTTCACCGAGGACTTTATTCTGGCAAAGTTTGAGGAAAACGCTTTTTTCTATCTTGCATCCCTTAGTCGGTCCTTACAGCAAACCGCTCTTAAACAATCCTGGCTGTCACTTTTTCTGTTTTACTAGCAGTGCTAATACGAGTGATTTTATGAGATTTTCTTGTGAAAACTCCATTTGAAGTCCGCAGTTCGGTTTTTAATTTTGAGCGGTATTCATTCTTGACTCAGTACATACACGAAAAATCAGTATCGCTTTCAAGATCCTCAATGTCTTCTTTTTGGCGGTCGAGTATTCTTTGGGATTATTTCTTTCTATTTCAAACTCCAAAAAGGTGTCTAATTGTAAAGCGCCGATCAAACGGTCACAACATTTGTCACAGAATTCTCACAACATTCTCACGACATTTGTTGAGAGCCGATGTTGAGACCGTTTGACAACAATGTTGTGAGGTGTTGTGACATATTGTGACGAGTTTGAATTTTTTTAAACTTTGCCGGTCTCAACATCGTTACAACATTTCTTTTGTTCTTGAAATGTTGAGAGGTTGTTGTGGCCGTTTGACCGGGCATGGTCACAACATGTCACAACAAATGTTGTGAGAATGTTGTGACCGTTTGATCGGGCCTTTTAAGGAGGAAAGAAATATACCGGCTTGAAAATATAGAAGCATCCGTGCGAGACGCCATTTTGTTTAATCAAGTGTTCGCGAATAATTTAATGCATAAATTTATGTTTATATTAATGTACATTTTTTTAATCGCAGTACTCGCTTCTTTCCTCTAGGTTGTGAGACCAGTCTGTACCTCACCAATGCCCCATTACTGTCCAACCAACCTATCATGTACTTATCAACAATGCTCGACCCAGTCCACCTACCACTGCGCATCTCCCGACACCCTTTGCGCATCGAAGTCTTGCTGTCTTCTGCCGCCGAGTGGAAACTGTTCCCAGTCCTCCAAGTCGACAACTCTTCGCGCAAATAACTTGAGAATTACCGCTGACCTCGGCGTGTTAACGATCGGAACAGGCTACAACCTACATGTTCTTCCCAAAAATCACACATTTAACGCCTTGCCAGGGGATATGATAGCATGGGGGCCAGCGATGGACGGGAAAATTGCCCAGCAGTCTGGGAAAGGCTCGGCATACCATTTCTCTGGGGTCGATGTAAAAACTCTTCAAACTGGATCAGACATCTCAATCAACCAATCAACGGTGTTTTCCAACCTGGTGTACATGATCAACATTATTGGGTCCCAGGCTTCCACGTTCGAGATGAACCATCAGTTCAACGCAGCTGGAGAGTACTGGGCTCAAGTGAATTTTACGAATACTCTTGGAAACGCTTTGGCACCGATAACACAACGCATTCTGGTCCAGACCCCTCTCGTTAACATTGAACCTGTTTATCCGCTAGGATTTTCCTTCTATGGGGCTCCAATGAATCGCAAGGTTGAAATGATTGTTAATATCTCCACGAATGGAAATGTCACTGTCTCGTGGACGCTGTTAAACTCCAGCTCTTTGTTGAAACGCGAAATCGTGCACAGCTCAGGACAGAGCTATGTTGTCAGCGGACTGAATCATACATTCCCCAACTTAGGGACGTACTTTGTTTTTGTTGAAGCAGCCAACAACGTAAGCGTAATCAACAGCACTGTTTTCGTGAACGTTCAGGACGCCATATCCGCTCTCGAAGCTTCTTTGACTCAGTCGACACCAACCTACCTCGGAGCCTCCACAAAGCTGAACGTCTCCGTTATTGGAACAAACGTAAAGTTCAAATGGATCTTTGGCGATGGTTCGACTACACTCTACATTTCAAACACTACTGTTGTTCACCGTTTCTCTAGAACAGGAACTCTTAATGTCTCTGTCACTGCAACTAATCTGGCGTCCAGGTTAACAACTTGGTTTACAGTACACGTTGTTCATCCACTCAGTATTTCTCTACCAAAGCAGGGGGCGGTGGGCGTGGCCACGAACTCCACGTGTTCCTTGGCCGACCCTTTTGCTTCAGATCAATATTACTACTGGGATTATGGAGATGGAAATAAAGAGGAAGGTTTAAACAAGACTCGCGTATCTCACACCTACACTAAAGGAGGGACATATATCGTATCTGTTAAGTTGAAGAATGAAGTCCTTGTCAACGCCAGCTCCACAATTCTCGTGATTGAGCCAGTCTCGGGTCTCACGCTAGACAATTTTACAGGGGTAGAACTGTTTGACAACCATACCTTCATTGCTCGAACTGTCACAGGAAACAATCTGACGTATGAGTGGTATCTCCATGGTAACGACACCATCACTATCATGATATGCGCCAGGGACTCGATAGAGTTCCATTTTAACCAAACCGTTTCTACACGATCAGCGTCAATGTCTCCAACTCCATTTCCTCCGAATTTGCCTCGCTGTCGTTTTATGTGCAACTGCGCATAGCAGGACTAGGTATAACCGCTTTCCCGAATCCTGCGCCATCGAACAGCACAATCACTTTCAATATCACCAAGGGATCGGGAACCAACGTCAAATATCGGTTTGACTTCGGCGATGGATTTGTTCTTCGAGAATTTCCAGAGAACTATCTCTTTAATCGGACGTTCGCTTCCGGGCAGTGGCAAGTAATTTACACAGGCACAAACGCCGTCAATCACGTGATTGTATTCTATAATGTGACCGTACAAGATCCAGTTGAGAACGTCACTATCAGCGTCGATGCGGAGACCGAGTTTCATGGACGAAAACTCGTGGCGGTTGGAGCAAAAACGCGTTTCTATAGCAACGTATCCGCTGGCACGGATGTGTTATTCCGCTGGAATTTTGGAGATGGTAGTTACACTTACACTTATAAAGGCTCGGAAAGACCCTCGGGCGAAACTAATCACACTGTCGGACACTCTTTCCCTCGTGTGGGTCAGTTCAATGTCACAGTGGACGCTTTCAACGCAATAAGTCTATTGCAGACCTGGATTATCGTGCATGCGCAACAGAAGATTGAAGGATTTGCGTTGATTGTGACTGACCGAGCGAGTCCTGGGGAAGGGATCACTTTTGGATTCTCGCAAACAAAGGAGACAATGTTAGTTACACTATCGACTGTGGTGACGGTGGGTCGAGAGAAACCGTTACAACAAATTCCTTTCTTAAGACTTACAACAATGTCGGCGTGTATAATGTATCTGTGGAAGCTGTCAATCAAATTAGCTCTGAGAAGGTAGTGAAAACCATTACAGTGCAGCACAAGATTCAAGGCTTCGTTTTAGCCCCAATTAAAGCGATGGAAACTGGTCTGCCGACCGTTATATCGTGGAGAATCACCGGGGGGAGTGACGTTAAGTACAACATCGACTATGGGGACCGGACTGCTCCGCAAACACTGGAAGCTAATGTGGTAGGAATGAATGTAACGGTACGCTACAATTACACTTCTTGGGGAGAATTTATGGTCGAAATAACTGCGTATAACTTAGTGGGACCCAATAAAACGATATCGGAGAAAGCTGTGGTAGACGAGAGTATAGTCGGTCTTGTGGCATACGCTCAGCGCAGTACAATCGTCATGTATGAAAATGCTGTGATTGTAGCGTCAATTTTGAAAGGAAGTCGCGTCACTTATGAATTTGATTTCGCTGATGGCTCTGACCCTATGAACACATCAAGTCACACGGTGACCCATCAGTACACGAAACATGGCGTGTTCAGTGCCTCGGTCACAGCCCGCAATGCTCTCACTACAGTCACGGCACATCTCAATGCTTCTGTCACGGTAGAGAAACCCAACACGCCGCTGGAGATACGCGGGCTCAATGTCTCCTGCCAAGCAACCACCCCTGGTACTGCAAGCGAAATTCTCATCAGTTGTGAATACGGTTTCCTGTTTCAGTGCGAGGTCGATTTCGGTGATAAATCAAAGGAGACTTATACTGATTTAACCCTCCCCTCCCCTCTGCTTCACAGTTATAGCACAGTCGGTAGTTTTGAGGTGATTGTACAGTGTGGAAACAGCTTTGGAAGCCACCGAGTCCAAACGACAGCTCAAGTCGACGCAATCATCACTGGACTGAAATTCAAAACTAATAACGGTGTGATTCTCAAAAAATTTGGTCAATCTGTCGATATTGAGTGGATCTGGACAACAGGTACAAATGTCGAGCTCGTTGTCACCCTATTGGGTCACGGGTCACTTGCGAGTCAGCAAACCAGTCAATCAGGTTCTATCCAGTTAGGTCCTGCCCTATGTCCAACCCCTGGAGAATACACTGTAGATATCGAATTGTCAAATTCTGTCTCGCCCGCGCAAAAGCTAACAGCCACAGTGACGTTTATGGAGGAAATATCTGGCTTTTCTATTAGCTTTAACCCTATAACTCGAACAGGTTGTCCTGCACCGGTTTATGTTACGGTTGCCTCAGGGTTAGATGTGAACGTTATTTGGCGATATGGTGATAGGAGTGCAGATATTCGTCGTCAAACCAAAGGACATGGAACGCAGAAATTCATTGCAAATCACGCTTATACCACTCAAGGAAAGTACGAAATATCGGTCTTGACGAAAAATCGAAACTCTCACGGAGAAAATGCGTCGAATACAATAACAATTCTGGATCCCGTCCAAGGATTTTCGTTTCACCAAAACAACACGCTGATTTGGCCTGCAAGAGAAATCACTTTTCAGTTCAGGCGAAACACTTCTTCAGACTTGCTCGACGCAAAATACAAAATTGAGTTTGGTAACGGTGAGCGTTCGGAAGATGTAGCTATCGAGTCTAAACAGACACAGTTTATTCACAGTTACTCGTACTCAAAACCTGGTTGTTACAACACCAAGTTGATCCTATGGAACTTTGTGAGTCGTGTTGAGTTAACGGCCGCTGTTAATATCATGGAACGCATCAGCAATGCCTCACTTATGGCTGAGCATTCTGAATACTCCGCTCATCCGGGAACTGCAGGAGGAGGGCCAACCGGAAACACGTTCCCCTTTGAATATCCAGTGTCCTACGCGATTGCGCAAGATACGGGAACTTGCTTGAAGTACGACTGGAGATACGGAGACTATATTGAGTTAGGAAACGTTACAACATCTGTCACAACGCATGCGTATCCTCTGCCTGGGACATACAACGTCACGGCTTATGTTTATAACAGCCTTGGGGTGCGTTTTTTGCAGCGTACGATCACCTTACAGCATTCAGTGATGGGATTGTATTTAGCTGTCAGTGGCCCGGCAAGTCCTGGGAAGAGCATAACTTTCGTTGTGTTCTGCGCGAGCCTGGGAACGGACTCGAAATTTGTTTTCAACGCTGGCGTCGGAAACACAAATGTCACTCTACAGAAATTTAGAAATAACTCTATACTGAAAGCGGAACGCAACATCGATCCTAACACTAATCTCCCATTCGATCCATCGAGTTATTACGCAAAGGTTTTTAGACACGTTTATTCCCGTGAAGGATTGTTTGTGGCGCAAGCGTGGGCCTGGAACGAGGCGTCCCAGCAATCATCGCGAGTCTCGGTTGTAGTAACAAGCGAAGACGTCCCAGTACCACGCGTCACAGTGATCGGAGGACAGAAGAGTCTGGTAAACAGTACAGCTCTGATCTATGGCAGTCGAGTTGCGCTGAATTCTCGTGTAGAAATCCAGAGCAAAAAAAGTTACGCGGTAACGTTTAACTGGGTTGTGTACAAAGCGGACATGTATCACCCCCCTGCGTCCTCGCCTCACCCACAGCTCCCCCCTGAAGCAGGAAGGGAAGTAAGGTAGGCATGATCATAGAATTTGTCGATAGTAAGCGGATACCTCAGGTAATGTGTCTACGCGACTCCTTGTGGGAGGTGACGACACCACGATTCAGGGTCCCCTCCTAGGTACGACTTTATGTTTTATGAATAATGTGTTTTCGGGAAGTTAACTTTGCTAAATCTTTCCATAGCCGTCATGAGTTTCTGAGATGTAAATCGTTAGGAAATTTATTATATTATATTCTCAAACTCATTTAAAATAATTAATCACGTTAAAACAAAGGTTTTTCGTTAAATATCTGATTTTAATTAGCATAGATTGTTACGATTTTTTTCTCCGTTTACTTCTTAGTTTTTGTTTCGATTAAGAAGATATATCAAACACTTAAGACAGTGTTTCATCCGATTTCCGAACACGTCGAATTTCGTCAAAAATACTCCGCTACGCGTCATATTTTCAACTCTCTTCTCGGTGTTTGGAAATCAGATGAAACACTGTCTCTCGTGTTTGATATATTACTAAATATTATTTAGTAAAACTCTACTAGTATACTAATGCAAATGAGACAATCTGATTGGCTGAGCTACTCGTACACTATCAGCCATTAGTGTGCAGTGGCTGGAGGTCGTCTACAAAATTGCGGTTTCTTCTCGTTTCTCCGAAGTTTCGGAAGAATATTTAGAGTTAATACTAGACAATTGTTATGATTTTTTTACGGCCTCATCAACTATCACATCATAGAAATCTCGAGCTCATAATCTAATTGTTAATAGAGTGCACAGAAATTGACATGGATAAACCCAATTTGTTAGAATTTTTGCCACATCCAAAGTTTGCCATACACAAACTCAGGCAATATCTTTTTTTTGCTATAGGCTGTCCGCAGACGTTTCAACAAGCCAATCGTCGATAATTATTCCCGCGTTCGGTCTGGCCCTGGTGAATACATCTTCCAGCTAGCTGTCACAATAATTGACGTGGGTATCGATAACGCTGACTATACCTTCATTAAGATCGCGGGCGCGGATATCGAAGCTGGCATTGCTGGCGGCGATTTGAGATCACATGACTGGGGTCAGCGGCTTGTGTTGGATGCAACAGAATCACGTGACCCATTACTTCCAGGAAAGGAAGATTTAACGTTAACCTTCGCTTGGTTTTGCACCATTACTCGAATTCATCCTGGTATAGTAAAATCTGGCGCTGGATGTTTTGGTAACGGGGAAGGGCGAGTTGAATACACTGGCAAGGTTTTCCCAGTCGAGCCCAGAAGTCTGTTCGAGGCAACTACGTACGTGTTTACAGTGAATGTGAGCTCTGCGAAGTCCGGCCGCTGGTCAACAGCAACGCAGACGGTGATGGTGTTGATGGAGAACCCCCCTGACATCCGAATGCGGTAAGTATAGAAAATCGCACGAATGCAAGTGCAGTTCGAAATTAATGGGCGCGAGTGGTGTTTTGGAAGTTCTCAAATTTACACGAGCCTTTAGACAAGTGCAAGTTGAGAACTTGCAAAACATCATAAGGGGCCACAAATCGCAAATTGCACGAGCAGTTCGAATTTCTTGCAATTTTTTGTTTATAATATTTTCAACAAATTTTGCTGGCAACTAGTCTGTTCACAGACCTTCTATTTTCTGTTAAGATTGTCCAGAGCGCGAGCAAAATATGAGCCGCGGGGGATTTAACGAACGCAAACGCAAGGGGTGGAGGGGAGGGGTGGGTAACACTCCAAGCTCAATGTCGCGAGCTTTCGCACGCGAGCAAAAACGGCTGTGGACAGACTACTGCGAACAGATGTGAAAGCGAACATTTTGTGTTCGTATTCTTCAATTTCTGGGTTCACTTTTCTTTCATTTGCCCTTTTCTGCCAGATGTTCACGTAACGTAAAAGCATGGAACCGACTTTATTTGCTATTTCAAAAATGGCGCCTTACGGCCGTTTCCATGGTAACTCGCAGTTGTGCCTCAGTTGTGCCTTTTATAGCCTCAATATGCACTCGTCATTGACCAATCATAAATAAATAAAAATCAGAATCTAGAAATTGTGTCGAGTATATTAGAAAGACTGGAATAGGGCGTCTTTTTACCACATTTATTCTGGAATAGGGTCGGAAAAATAACATTTCTTGGTTTAGTACAGGATAGCTAGTGTACAATGACAACATGACACATCCCTATCCAGTTTACAGGGGGTGCCCAAATCAAGGTATCGTTCAATTTTTAAAGGAGCTATGTCACGATATTTGAAGTCATTTTTGCGAAGTGCAAAATCACCTTCAAATTGAAGGAAGCCTCAAAATAATAGTTTGCTAAGGTAGAAAAATATCAATGAGGTAATAATAAACCAAACTGGAACAAGGATGGTTGAGGATGGAGAAGATTAAGACGGATTGCGAACGGCGAGCTTGAAAGAATTGGCCATTTTTTTCAAGATGCGCCATCTGTGACGTAGCTTCTTTAAGACCGTGGTTTCTTTAAAATTCCACGAGCCTTCCCACTTGTAATTTCAAGAGTTTTTTACATCGATTTCTTTCCAATACAGTTGTAATTACAATTGTGGAAGGTACCTAAATCCTTCCAGGAGACTTGTCCTTACTACGGAGTGTCTCAACTGCGACGCGATCCAACCCATAACGTATAACTGGTCAGCGGTGGACGTACAAGCATCGGTACCGTTCTCGGTGTGGCCTGAGCGAGCCCTCACCCAACGAAACTTCCCGGATGCTGTCATACTTGGAGAGACATTTAACAGTGGGACTTCATACACAATCAAAGTGGTTGCTTGGCGACCCAACTCAGGTATTTGTGTTCCGTAGTCTACATAACATTTGGTGAACCCGTAGCTCTCCGAACGGATAACATACTTCGCGATTATTCCAACGCGTTCAATTTGTGTAACGTGGCTGAACTGTCCAGGAGCTGAATTCGTAGGGACGGAGTTCAAGTCCAGATATAGAACGAAAATTCACCGTCGTGTGTTCATGCTCTCCATAATAATATTATACAGGAATATAATATTATTATACCGTGAATTTGGTCATTTGACGTTGTTGTTTTGCAGAGGACAACAAAGAAATTTACCAAACTGCAAAACGCACGTGCAGAGCAATTGTACTACTGATTAAAGCTATCAGTTTTGTCACGTTCTCGTTGCCGTCGCCGTCAGTACTATTCACCCGATTTCGAAACAGATATCATATAGCTACAAAAAGAGCATGAAAAATGTAGTTATCGTGTCAAGTTTGATAGAAAACGGCTTAAAATCTGCTTCAAACGATGCATTTAAAAGTTGAAACATTTACAAGAGTTTACTTGGCAGGTTCAATAAATAAAATGCGGTTAAAGGGGCAGTGTTACCAAGATTTAGTACTACTTAAACATCCTAGAAGAAGTGTTTGTATCAATGGAAATCCGCTAATAGTGGCCTGGTCTTGCTAAAAGGTACTATACTAGTACAGAAAAAATGTCAAAACATTTATTTGACTAAGTACTGGTAGGAAGGCCAGGAAGTGGAATGAAACTTGAAAAAGTCGGGCCGACGTTTTCACGTTTTACGGTGTTCTTTGGAAAAATAACTCAAAATCGATGATTCTGGTTTGTTCCCACCTCAGGAGAATGAATTGATGTATTTCTCTTGTTGTTCAGGAGCCATTTTGTTTATCAGCGAGTGTATCTTCATAATTCAAGCGTAGTTTACACAAAAAAACTTACTGCCCCTTTAACAAAGGGTTTTATAACGTATTTTCTTTCAACTTATTTTTAGCAAGCCAAGGAATCGCAGAATACAACATCAATACCAACATCCCACCCAAAGGAGGGACGTGTGACGTCACACCCGGCGCAGGCGAAGAGCTGGAAACGATATTTACTTTCTCGTGCAGCGGCTGGCATGATGAGCATCAACCGCTGTCCTATGAAATGTTTTACTCTCACCCGATTGCAAGCAAGGTACCAGGCTCCTTTCAGAATGGTGTGCCGTTCTTTTTTGGTCCCTCGCTGGAGACTGGTTACAAGGCGGTATTTCCGGTCGGCAAGAAACAAGATGACTATTTTATAAATATTGTGGTGATAATAAGGGACGCGTATGGCGAGTTTGTGGACAAAACATTTCAGATTCAGGTAATCTTAAAATGATCAGTAAAAAGCTTGTATATTAATTTTCCGTTGAATTACAGATTCAATGTTTCTATGGTGGGTATAACGTACGTCCATAAACGTTTCCTTTGAGGTGCACAACATGAGATAACGACGTCGTCATATCACACGGGAATTACGTTATTATTTTCGAACAGCCGCCATCTTCGATATCCGCCATCTTGGATATCCGCCATCTTGGATTTCTTGAATTTGCCATACCGTCAGAAAAGCACCAAAAATAGACTCAAAAGTAATTAAAACCAATAAACAATGCTACAATGATTTAAAAATGTAAACGTTACACCAAAAAATGTCTTACTCCTCGTTCATTCATTTCTCGTCAGGTAAAGCCCAGACAGGTGACTCAAACAGAATTGGTAAACAAAACTCTTGCGCCAGGAAACCAAATGAAAAATGCGCTGGGTCGTGGGGCAGTACAAGAAGTCGTACAACTCATAAATGCTATCAGCGACATACTCAATGATCAGGAAGTCAGCAGCGACTATGTGATCGAGCTAAAGAAAAAGGTGTGTTCTGACAAGCAAACGTCACGCTAGACGACGCTATTTTGGGCGATTCTGTCTCGCAATACATGTAGCTATATATATTTTCTAGGCGTGAAACAACTTGGATAATTTCGCTGCGATAGAAGAGCACAAGAGAAATACTTGAATAAAATGATTAAAGTCTGCGCTCGCCCCAAACAGGCTCAACCCGCCGGAGCTGTTTCGGTATCATGACACAACTAGGAGTATTGCTACTCCCCTGGATGGGATGCTAGTCCATCGCAGGTTACCCCCCCCCCCCCCCCCCCCCAGCATTTTGTCAGGTTGCCTAACAGTTCATTAGTAGCCATCAATACTACTGAGTACAGAGAAGCACTGTGAGAGTATTAAAGGTGTCTTGTCCAAGAAGACAAAACAGTTATACCCCTGCCACACACAGCTCAAACCCAGACCGCTCGATCCGAAGTCCAACGCGCTCAGCCATTAGGCCACCGCGCCTACCACGTGTAGAGAAGTAGAGATGGTAAAAAATAGACGAAACTTAAAGAGCTACGTCACGGATGGCGAATCTTGAAAAAATTGGCCAATTTTTTCAAGTTCGTCGTTCGCAATCCATCTTAATCTTCTCCATCCTCAACCATCCTTGTTCCTGTTTGGTTTATTATCACCTCTTTGGTGTTTTTCTACCTTAGCAAACTATTATTTTGAGGCTTTCTTCAATTTTAAGGTGATTTTGAACTTCGCAAAAAACACTCGCAAAAACAACAATATCGTGACATAGCACCTTTAAAACCTGATTGTTTCATTTTGCTGAATAGATTCGTTTGGCGATGATCAAGTACTTGGCTGAGTTCCGTCCTCAAACCCTGAATGACGTATTACTTGGGTCCAAGTCCCTAACGGCCGCAACCGCTGTTGCTGCTGAGACTGTAGTGGAATCACAGGTGAGAAAAAGCTGGTGCGAGCTTTTGGCTCCGTCACGCAATACTCGTTTTCTCCCCACGTTGCGTGACCACAGGTCGCCCAAACTCACGTTTCGAGCGGTAGGTAGTAAGCGGAGTTGCGTAAGATAACGGGCCGGGTTGACCGTTGAGAATTTTATTTAATGATTTGTATGGGAATTGTTATCAACTGGAGATTTTGCCGTAATTTAGCTTAAAATTCAGTAAATCAATAAAATAAACTTACATTTGCCATTATTTTCTGTGTCCTTTGGCCTGTCTTGTGTATTGAAATGGTGTTTTAGGCGATTTTCCTGATCCTGTACTTCCCTTCCTATAAAGAAGGTCAAGAAGGAGTCGAGGCAAAACACTCCGATTGTGATGGCTGCGATCGAGCGCGATTTTTAGCCCGAAAATCGCTCCCAACGGCGTGTTTTTCTTATGTCACGTAAAGGTCGATAAATCTACTTCTCCCAGAAACGTCCAACTTTGGAAAATGATAAATCTCTCTGCATACGTACCCTTCGAAATAAACAGATTTCCAGGGCGATTCCATCGCTGCGACCGTTTCAAACTAGGCTTAGCGTCCTGGCCTGGTGTCAAATTCACGTCCATCCAGGGGAGGGAGGTCACGCTTGGTCACGCTTGGCTGTTCGCAGCCGTTGTTTGGCTCGTCACGCAACGCTTCTCCCCAGTGTGGAGAGGAGTGCGTGACAAATAACGGCTGCGAAGGAGACTACCTTGGTCACAGCTTTTCTGACTGAATGCCTCCTCTCACATTTACTGTAATTTTCTTCGTGTTTGCCCCAATCAATTCTTCATCAATCAATCTTTTATCCACGGTAGCTGACATCGGTATTTATATTTATGTAACACTTTTTGTTTCCTCGCGGCAAAAGAATACTCTATAAATTAAGTTTTAGTCTTATTTTAATACAAATTATTTCACTGAAATAGTTAGTATCGACTCTTTGTTTAGGTTTTAGCAACAGAGCAATATGCCAACATGGCGGCTATGCTGACAAAAGCGTCCCAAGGAGGGGAGGATGGAGGTGTCATCGAGACGATCTCCACTGAAATTCTCCAAGGATTATCAAATATATTCCTGGCCTCCTCCAACAGTAGAGTGGACAGTTTAAATGATGATACGGACAAGAAAACCGCTGAGGTAGGCGGTTTTTCTTTTAACTCATTTTTCTCCCTTCCCTCTTGGCTTTCTCGGCCATTTCTCCCTCTGTTAGGGAATACAGTCAACTCTAGCATTCTCGCCTTGCAGACACCCTTTTATGCACCCGCAGTCAATGTATCCCCCCCCCCCCCCCTTCCAACTCCGGGCATTAGGCGGGGATTAGGCATTTGCTGTTCTAATGAGAACTAATGCCCCGCTGTACGGGACATTTCAGACTGTCAAATGCCCCGCCCTTTGTTGGATCATACTTTTTTTTAAAACATCATACTTAAAAATTAAATCTACTTGGATACATCTTTTCCTTTTTCATCTGTTTCTTTTTCCCCGATGTAGATGCTGTGGGTTAAAAGGTTTTGACGGGCCTACTTGACTCTTGCAATTCGTGAAAATATTCATAGCTTAGCCTTCATAGCTTAGCGCGCAAACCATTAGACCACGCATCTCCCTATTACAATTAAACAGTCTAAAAAATATTTGTTCTTCATTCTAGGATATCATATTTCAAATCCTTGATCTCGTGGATGAAGTTTCCGACGCCATGCTTCGCACCATGATACCGGGTCAAAGTCCACTGATCTCACAGAGTACAAGCGTGTCTGTTGGTTTATCCAAACAAAAGCCAGGTAACCTGGCGGGGATTTCGGTGGACGTGGGAGGAGTGGGACAGTTCGTGTTGCCACGCAACGTGAGCCTGATCGACGAAACTAAAAATAATTCCTTCGTCACAACTACAGTAAGTCGTGGAATGAACTTTGTACCTATTGCAATTTTACTACAGAAAAAGGTAAGATTTTTTAACTCTCGTGTATCGTTCCTTAGGTAACAGAACTGTCCACGAATCCATTCCAAGGTTCCAGTAATTCCACTCTGGTCAAATCCAATCCTTTATCTTTGGTGCTCAAAGGCAGTGATGGTGAGGTTATACCCGTTGAAGGTCTGACGTCACCAATCGATGTTTTACTGCCGCAAAAAGGATCCACACAGGTAATTAAAATTAAATGATAAAAATTATGTTCCAATCTTAAGGTTGGCTCATCGATGCAAGCGCTTGGAGTATTGCTACAGTAACTCCCCTGGATGGGATGCTAGTCCATCCTGGTTTCTGTAGTATGAAGCACGTAGGAGTATTGCTTCTAATACCAAGCCACTAATTTTTAACTTTTAAGGGTGCGACGACTCCCCAGTCACTTTTATATGAAAATCCCTTCTCCCCAGGAATCAAATCTTTCTTTTCGTTTCTCAGTGACTAGTGACAAATGAAGGCACTGAAAGTTAGTTCCATTTCTTCCATATGGACCTCCATCTCAGTCAATAAGCGCCAGTTATTTCTCGTTTCAGGTTGCACTGAATATCTCACAAACTCCTGCCTCTGGTGGCTTTATGACGCTTCACAAGATCTCCATTCCCAACAACGACAGCGTCATAAAAGCTGTAATACTCCCGTCCGATGGTGCGTCAAAACTGACAATTTACCTCAGATACAACAAGCAACCTTCACTAACTGAATATGACTCTAAAACAACTCTGCCAAACGTGGATACGGCGACGGGAAATAACTACACGCTCTTTGTATCACGTGATCAAATGAAAGGAAAGGGCGATTATTTCATTGGAGTTTTGCCCAGTGCGTATGTCAAAGAAGGGATACCGCAGACGGTGGTGAATTACACGTTCGATGTCATCTGTTCAGCGTGCTATTTCTGGGATGAGTGGTTAGAGGATTGGAGTACTGAGGGATGCCAGGTGAGTTAATGTTGCTGTGAGAATTCTCAAACTCGTTAATAATTCATCAAAATCATAACCGTGTCGGAGGTTTGGATATCAGATCTTAATTAGCATAGATTTTTACGATTTTATTTCTCCGTTTACTGTAATGTAATGTAATAATGTGATAATTTATTTTAAGTAGTTACACAGGGAGTGGTTGCCCATTCTCCCGAGCCAGGGGCTCAAGATAAAAGAACTGACTCGACAACAGAAAATTCAAAACTAATTAATAATAACCCGCGCCATTTTTTCCCCTCTCACTTTATTTTGCATCTCGCGCGATAAACTAAGGTAAAGAGGGATTGCTCGTAGTTTATAGATAGAAACCAACTTCCTTGATCTCTCTCTCTCTCTTATTGTTTTCTCTTGTTTACTGTATGTTTACCACAGGTCCACAAACAAACCACCCGAAACCTGACACGCTGCCAGTGTTCACACTTGACGTGGTTCGGAGCGGATCTGTTTATCCCGCCAAACAAGTTGGATATCAAAAGCTCTCTTAAGAAATTCACAGAAATTTACAAACACCCTGCGCTACTCGCTACCTTCTGTGTCATTATTGGACTGTACGTGGTGGGACTGGTGTGGGCGAGGAGAAAGGACCGAAGGGATATCACCAAGGTTTGCAAGATGTGTCTGATCAACATCTGATCTCTCCCTTAGTTTGGAGCATTTGATTATAGTCACGACTACAGTAGAACCCCGCTAACTCGAATTTGGTTAACTCGAACTCCCCCCATTGGTGGGTTTTCAATCATCTACAAGTTCATCTACAAGTTCACAATCAAGTTCACAATAAAGAGGCTTTCAATTGAGTGTCGTAAATCAAAACAATTACAATGGCCAATCACAAAAAGCGCAAACAGCCAAACGAGCCAATGAGAACTCGTACCAAAAATGCACATATATAACCGGCGCAATGCGCGGGAAAACGCGTGCGACCAAGTCGCGAATTGGTTTGGATTTGCATCTGATTGGTTGAGAAGGTAGCACGAGATTTTTAAACCAATCACAGAACGTAGTAAAGCAAAACCAAAGAGATTCCAGATTACTTTCGTCACACTCAATTGAAAACCGTTCTAAACTACATGTTTGACGCAGTACATTAGTTTATATGGCAGCCAAACCTCTGATAACGTTTATTTTTTGTCAGGTCGGACTCGTACCAGTTCTAGATAACGACCCAGCAGACCGATATCGATATGAAGTAACAGTTTACACTGCACGCGGCAAAAATACCGGCACCACAGCTAACGTCTCCATCCTTGTCGCTGGCGAAGAGGGCCAGAGCGCTGTGCACATGCTGAAGAGCACATCCAGGTCATGTTTACACCCAGGTGGTGTAGACTCCTTCCTTATCACCGCCCCAGAATGCCTAGGAAGTCTAACTTTCATTCGCATATGGCACGATAACACGGGTAAGAGTCCATCCTGGCTTCTGTCCCAGGTTGTCATCCAGGACATTGAGACGGACGAGAAGTTCTTCTTTCTGTGCAACCAATGGCTGGCGTGCGACGAAGGCGATGGACAAGTTGACCGGCTGTTTCCCGTGGCGGGAAAAGACGAACTACGCGACTTTATGCATCTTTTCAAGACCAAAACAAGTCGTGACTTTTCCGATGGGCATTTGTGGTTTTCCATCGCTTTTCGTCCTGTACGCAGCCGTTTCACGTGTGTGCAGCGAGTGTCGTGTTGTTTGTCTCTGTTAACGTGTTCCATGTTAGCAAACGTTCTCTGGTATCGAACGCCAGTGGAAAAACAAAACAACGTTCTAATAGACCTCGGGTTCTTTGAATTCACCTGGCATGAGATTCTTATCGGGATCCAATCTAGCATAGTAGTCTTCCCTATAAACTTGTTGATAGTTCAGTTGTTCAGGAACAGAGGAGTCAGTCCCAAAACAAAGCAAAAATACGTGGAGAGAACTAGAAGAGAATCTCATACTGCCATTCCGACGGAGAAGCCACGTAAACAAACCGCGGTGTCGCTAAGTGATATCACTCCGACAGATTCTCAAAGACAGTCAACAGCCGGCCAGCGACAAAAGCACGTGCAACTGAAGAACTTGACAAGCATTCGCACGCCTATTTCTGCGCGCAAGGATTCATGGGACGAGGAATTGTTCTGTTCTCTGCTGGAGAGTCAGATCGGTGTTTTATCGGACAGCAAAGAGACCAAACTAAAGAAAGAGAAACCCGCGGATAAAGACGAGCACGTGGGGGAGGTGCCCGACTATTTGTCTTCTGATATTTACTATTATTTGTACCAAGACGAAGCACGTGATCAAGAAAGAGGTATGGCAGATATCTTAGCCTGCGTAGCTGGTCGTTTGGTTCAGTGGTGCGCGACCCAGTCCTCTCGCGGCTTCGCCATTCGCGTATTTTTTCATCACGCGCCAACGAAACCACTAGCTACACAGACTACAAATATCTTGGTTCATTTAATGTGCCTTACCTTCAGCACTTTGTCCTCATAAATATAATGTTTGATTTATATAAATATGTTCATATCTTTCAGATCTAACCACTAATTTCAAACGACATAGTCAGGAATAATTGTGTTTCTATGTGTTTCTATCGACTTTGATAGTTGACTCGGGGCTTCGCTCCTCGCCAACTATTTAACAATTTGACGGCAAACTCGAGGTTTCTTCTAATTGTCTGCTTGATTTTTTAACCAAATAGAAGGACGTAACCCAAAGCAAAACTCAGAATTATTTTCAACGCAGTCAATCGAAATCTGCTCTACCGCGACCCTTGCAATATTAAATCCCATTCTTTCTTCTTCTAGAAGTTTGTCCAGAGTCCGTTTGCAGTGGAGACTCCATAGACACAACAACAGCGTTAGTGCCAACAGAAAAACCAGCCAAGAAAAAGAAAAAGCGAAAACTGAACTGTTTATTCCCTTGGTGGTTCGTATACATCGGTTGGTTTGTATGTTTATCCACGGCAGTCGCTGCTGGATTCTTCACGCTCCTGTACGGGTTACAATTTGACAACCAACAGCAGAAGAATGGCTCGTGTCCATGTTCGTATCGATGGCGCAGGATGTGTTAGTTAGCCAACCTCTTAAAGTGATAATCGTCGCCATTTTGTTCGCCTTGCTCTTGAAGAAACCACAAGACGAAGAAGATGACGTCATCAACGCAGAACTGGCGCGCGACGAGGAATGGCTCGAGCAAAATCTCGCGCAGGCGCAGAAAGGAGATACCAAGACCGCTGTGCAAAACCAACGTCCACCAGATAAGGTATTACCAGAAACGTCAGATATCTTCAGATACAGGTATCTTCAGAAACTTGGGGAGACTGAGTACCAGCTTTCGGCACTGGGATCGGTTTGGTGATCAACGCGAGTTATGATTGGCTAATGGTTGCCTATGGTAACCATCAACCAATCATAGCTAAAGCTGGTTACCCAAACAATCCTTGATATCCTAATACCGAAAGTTGGTGCTCAGTCCAACCTCTGGAGTGGCGAATTAACTTATGGGAATATTCCCTGGGTTGTGACCTGATATTTAGCCTACGTCGCAGACGGACTCAACCGCTTGCGGTTGAGTCCGTCTGCGACGCAGGCTAGACCTAATTATTACTATGCCTAGTGCATGGCTCACAACTTCCGGTTTCAATATCATTTAGCCGAAGCGACTTGGAATATTAATATTGCTACTCACATGGATGGGACACTTGTCCATCGCAGGTTATCCCACAGCGCATTTATGTCAAGTTTCCCTAACAGCTCTCCGGTACTTATTTATACTCCTGGGTAGCTAGAGAGAGGCACTGTGAGAGTAGAGCGGGGAGCAAAGTGTCTTGTCCAAGAACGCAATACAATGATCCCAGTCAGGGCTCGAACCCAGACCGCTCGGTCCAGAGTTGAACGCGTTACTAGTCCACCGCGCCTCCCATATCCTTGGTGCAATGACGTAACGCTAAATCTCTGTACAGTGGAACCCCGCTTTACGGACACTCGTTTTAAATACGGGCACCCGCTTATTACGGACAGTTTTGTTTGTCCCGACGACACATATTTTCTCTTATATCAGCCCGCTTTAATACGGACACCTGGATAATACGGACACTTTTTCATGTCCCTTTAGTGTCCGTATTAACCGGGTTCCACTTTATATATGTTCTTTCTCCTTCAGGTATTGCTTCATGCCGCACGTGTCCGCCTCGTTAATGAAAGGAAGATGCACTCGGTCATCCGGGAAATTGTGTTGTACTTCCTGTTTGTGTGGGTGGTGCTATTAATAGCGTACGCTCACAGAGACCCGTATGCACACTTCCTGACGCAGAACATGGAGAACACTTTCATTGGTTACCAGGAATCGCTCGGTCACCGCGAAGAAGACAAAATTAACACAAGGAAACCCGCGATGGCCAACCACCTCATCAGGCTTTTTGACGTAAGTAGTTCTAGGCGCCAATGTTTGGTCAATGATTCCTTATTTGGTGATCTAAGAGAAGGATTCTCCGTACATGCCCCGTGATATTTTTTTGAAATATATTAATAGTTTCGCGCCATGCTGTGAAAGTTATTTTTATTTTCTTCTGATCGAAGCTCCGACATCACGTTAAGCCCCGATCAAACGGTCACAACATTCTCTCAACATTTGTTGAGAGCCGATGTTGAGGCCGTTTGACACTCAACAATGTTGAGAGATGTTGAGACGAGTTTAAATTCATTTAAACTTTGTCTCAACACCTCTTTTGTTCTTGAAATGTTGAGGTTTAGTTAAACAGCGACCGAATCGTTCCCATAGATGTTTGAACGTGGAATCGCCAAAATATTTCTGAACGAACACAAACGCACGTCATGTCCGCCATCGTCCGCCATGTTTATTAGTCTCGCTCGGCCAAATTTCTTAAATGTGCAATCAAGTATACTAGGTCCCAGGCCTCGCTGCTAGACCCCCCTGGTTGAGAGGTTGTTGAGGCCGTTTGACCGTGCATGGTCTCAACATCTCTCAACTTGACTCAACAAATGTTGAGAGAATATTGAGATCGAACTGAACAATTAGGTAGCGCTCTTAAAATAGCTCAGCTATGGACTGAAAATTAAAAATAGATTTAAACAAAAATTAATTGGAAGAGACCCATGTTTAGGGGAATGTTTCTCTTAGATCATCTTCTCTTGTCTCGGAATATTTATTATCTTTACTGATTGTCATAGATTTGATGATTTTCTTTATTCTCATCACCCGTCTGCTTGATAATGTATTGGTATTGTAAGGAGAGTTTAGATATTGAGCAACCCATTGTTTAAATGCACATCATAGGTGACCAATGTGAACGACTTCTGGGAGTGGATAAACGAGACTCTAGTTCCAGGCCTCTACAACGGTGCCTGGTACAACGGCAAACCTGGGCAGCCTGGATTCTTGAATGACAAGATGTCATATGTAGTGGGCGTGGCTCGGTTTAGGCAGCTTCGTGTCAAAAGCGGTAAGAACCGGATTCAAATGAATTCAAAGCAAATCACATACGTGTCATATACAGATTAAAGATGATAGTACAGTCCGTACTGCGCAATCTCCGCGTGCAATGTTTACATGAGTCTTATACGAAGGAATGTTTACTAGCCAAAATAAAATTCCGCGACAAACTTACATTTTTTCTTTATTATTAACGCCAGATATCCTTGCCAAACAATAATAACGAGTAGAAGAACCTCGACGTTATTCCAAACCGACGTTTCAGCTCATCGAGCTCAACGACCCGTAATGGCGGACTCAAAAACTTCATGTACGCTATTACCGAAGTGTAACGTATCAACGAATTCAAAACAAACATGAAAACAAACCCTGAGACTGCGCAGTACGGACTGGAAATCATTAAGTGAATTAAGTTATTACATGTGCTGACTGGTTATTGTTGTCTTACAGCCAATCAAATGACACTACAATGAATTCCCAAAATGTTTTCCATTCTACTGTCAATCTATGTTATCTATCTTACGTATTTCCGTTATTGCGCAAAAACTGTGACTCTATAACACGTATACCAATGTAAATTTTCCTCATTGTACCTGAAGACTGGTTGGCCAGTTGTAGCCTGCGTAGCAAGCATTCCTGTACGAACGAAGAGCTTTTTCGCCATCGAAGAGCTTTCTGCATTTTGGCCGCGCGAAAATTGGGCGAGAGCAAAAAGTCGGAGGGGAGGGGGTGGGGATTGCTCCGACGTTTTTGCTCTCGCCAATTTTCGCGCGGCCAAATGCAGAAAAGCTCTTCGATGGCGAAAAAGCTCTTCGTTCGTACAGGAACGCTTGCTACGCAGGCTAGGCCAGTTGAAATATAGTACTTCAGTAAAACTCAAAAAATCTACCTTGTATCGGTCTCTGCTTCTACAGTATAAAAACAAGCCAATCACGTTTTAATCATTTACGCCACTTTTCCCTCGGTTGTAACCGGTTGCATGTTTTCCCGCGCTTGTAACATGTTTTCACTAGCTTGAAACAAATCAAATGTTTTCCCGCGCTTGCAACCGGTTACATGACAAATTACTTGTTTTCCCACGCTTAGTTAGAACCGGTTATATGTTTTCCCGCCCATATTAGCACCGGCTACACGTTTTATTTATTTTGCCGCCGTTCATGATAGTTATTAGAAAACTGTACTACAAAACTATGGTTTGCACTGTTCTAGAAGAAAGTATGTAAGTTTTAATTCTCTATATTTTAGGAACATGTAAAGTTGCCAAAGTGCTTGGTGTTAACATGGACGCCTGTGATGAACAGTACTCCTGGGACGCTGAGGACCAGACTCTTCACTACGCGCCAGGTTGGAAACCAGCCAATCAGAGCTCTTCTTTCAATCCAGAGAACAGCGCATGGCACTACAAGACAACCGCTGAACTCAAAACACGTCCTTTCCTTGGTCATATCGCTCTCTATCGAGGCGGCGGTTACAAAGCTGAGCTAGGAAAGACGATAGAGAGCGCTTATTCCGTGGTAGATGATTTGAAATCAAACATTTGGGTCGATAAATACACGCGCGCTGTATTCATCGAATTCACTGTGTACAACGGACATAGCAACCTTTACTGCGTGACGAATTTGCTTTTAGAGTTTACGGCGGCCGGCGGAGTCGTCCCGTTCATTCAATTACTTTCAACACGGATAGATCGTTATGTAGGAAACTTCCTGTTGTTTGTACTCATCTGCGAAGTCTCCTTCGTTGTGTTCACCATTGTCTTTACCTACCGCGAATTCAAGAGGCTTTTCAAGACGGGTCTAAAAGAATACATGAGCACATTTTGGACGTGGATTGAAATAGCACTGTTAAGTTTATCCTGGACGAGTATCGTACTGTACTTTATCAGGTTTGGACTGGACAAATTCACCAAAAAAGCTGTCCGGGAACATCCTGAAGAATTTGTGGACTTTCAACACCTCGCACTTGTTGATCAGTTATTCGGATATGTATACGCCTTTGTAGTGTTTATCATATCAGTGAAATTTCTTCGACTATTCCGATTTAACAGACGCATGTCTCTTGCTCGGCTCCACAATAAAATGTGCCGCAAAGGAGCTCTTTCATTTCGGAATCATTTTCGGGTTGGTTTTCGTCGGATTTTCGCACCTCTGTTACTTAGTCTTCTCGCACGAGCTGTACAAATTTCACACTTTTGTCACCACGGTAGAAACACTCATTAGCGTGATGTTAGGGAAGTTTAGCTACGTCAGCCTGGAGCGAACCAACAGAGTGCTGGGTCCATTGATGTTCTTCTTCTACAGCATAGGCGTGGTTTTCATTCTCGTAAACATGTTCCTGTCAATCATTATTGAGAATTTTAGGAGAGTGAAAGGCAACAACGACCTGCAGTCCAACGAGCATGAGATCGTGGATTTCATGGCGGGGCAGTTCATGAATTGGTTAGGGCTGAGGTCGCGATCGATGTTTAAGAATCGAGTCTTCGCCGAGGGGCATTTCGAGCAACCGGTATACAAGAAGAGGAAACGTGCAGATGAAGCTGCGCAACTGAAGGAGAGGGTCGATCGACTCGTAACGCTTATTCAAAAAGTTCATTTCGATGATAAAGATCAGGAGGAGGATTTTCTCAGGAACGATGGAGAAGTGACGTACTTAGTTCCCGATATCAAACTGGAATCTTACGCTTGAGTACAACAAAATGGCATAAGACAGACGCTGCAGTGACATTAGCCCGCGTAGCAGGCGCTGGAGTATAGAGCACGAGTTGGAGAGGCGCGCGCGAGCGAGAAACGCGCGAGGCGTCTCGCGCGCCTCTTCTATCGCGTGCGCCACTCGCGCAAGCTACATTGGCTTGCATTCTTGTATGTTCACATCTGGTACTGACAGGTCACCATAAAATGGCTGCATTTCAAAATTGTTCCACTGTCGATATTGAGGCCCCTCAACAAGACGAATTTAACAAGAGACTTCTAAAGCCCGCGAAAGCAGCTGGTTTAAACCAGTCAAGCCTGTTGTTTCACACCGCAGGCGGTATGATACAACAGTTTAATAATATGTAAAGCCTCTTAAGAAGTTGTATAAGCCCAGGGCTTATAACCGGAATTTTACTGTATATAGAAGTATTTGGAAGTGTCATACTAAGACCGTCAACTTTTCGTGGGGAATATTATTTTTATTGACAAATTTTGGCAAGTTTTGGCAAGTTTTATCCACGATAAGTTAATATTACAGCAAGGAGCCCAAAAGTGTGACCTCTTTTAATTAAATATATATCCAATTGAAAGCTGAGGATAGCCTATCCTAGCTCGTTCTCTGATTGGATAATCTGCACGCACGAATGAATGTGAATTTATTAAACTTGTGGTCACACATTTGGGTTCGTTGCTGTAATTAATGGTCAATGTAAAAATGTAAAATAACTCTTACTAGGTTACTATGACTACTGGCTTATGCAGCCAGCATCTTGCTGTTAATAGTTTCTGTATGATGAACCGACCAGGGTATTTCTGCTCCCGCTGGTCGGCTCCTGACGCTGGTCCATTACCCAAGAACAGAACACAAGGACTTTGTTATAAGGACAACGGCCACGTTTCTGATTGGACAGATCTAGCTTGCGACCCCAGGCTCGAACTCCGAAGCACTAACCGCTTATGCCCTGGGTACCAGAAGTTTTAGCCGCGCGCGTTTGTGGCATAGCTCGACGAAGACTCGCGTGCCCTCCGCATACCGATACCGGAACACGCGCGAGGAAAGCCTCTTGCACCGAGGTATAACCGTTAGGACGCGAAGCCGCTCAGTCAGGAGATGTTAGTGTTTTTTTCTGTTCACAAAACCGATGAAGCTAACCTCCTTGCAGCCCACATTGTAGCTATTAATGTAAACTGTCAGTTGAATACGCCGGTATTTAGCTTTTGGCTCCAGTGTCGCGAGACGCAACTATTAATATAAATACAATAAAATAATTTATTAAATGAAATAAACTTTTTATTATTGGCTAAAACACTATTACTGGTAAACCCAGTAGTTTACATCGTGGGCCATAACTTTATCTGTCAGATTTGGTCAGATATGTCTGACCAAAGTATGGTATGGTATATTATTACCAGGCTACAAGGTTCTTGACACTTTAATAAAGTTCTCATCTCATCAATCGGCAGTCTTCTTCTCAAAAATTTATTAATATAAACTAAAGAAGGCTGGAAAACAGTATTCATTTCCCTCCCCGTTCACATCAAAGTTTAATCGCGCATAAACCTGTTTAGTTAAACATGTTTGTTCCCTCTGAACATAGCACACGGATACTCTCTGAGCAAATGAAGGGTTTTTTTTCCTGTGTGTGCGAGCAAGCGCCAGTTTACGCGAGTACGACGCACGAGGTTATGACAAACTAGCGCGCCATCTTCGTGAACGGCTCACGTGTAATAAAAACAATTGACTTGGCGCAAGTCTAGGCTTTACTAAACATTCTAGTCGGAGCAAAAATATTAGATAGGGTACAGAAATTTTGTCAAATATGGTCGGGGAGTTACACCATCAGATAATCTCGTACCCAGATCCCACTCTGTCTGACACTGAAAAGTGAGATCTGGTAAAGTTCGAAATAACGCCGATTCTATATTGGATACTACTAAAATATCGTCTTATTCTAATGTGTGCTGTGATTGGCTCTCGCTACTGAAACATTTTCGCATATTCGCGGGAACACTAGAGATTTTCCTTAGCCTGTCGGACGAACAACTAAACAGTGTCAACAGTCCCTTTTCTTTAAAACGATCTCCCGCAAAGCTTCCTTTTGTGGCTTTCCAAACCTCTGTCTCGAAGAATTCTCAGAATAACTCCGTCGAATCTCAGGAATTCATCCATATTTATTCGATCACAACAGACCGAAGGACAACTAAGAACAACGGGAAGGCCCGTATATCGGGCCTTGAAATCGAACTTTACCAGATCTCCATTTCGCGTGGCAGAGGGTGATCTGGGTACGAGATTAACCATCAGAAGCACACCTGTATGTGGACATTTTTAGGGCGCATTCTTTTGGGACTATTCTTGCTATTTCATTCCGGTTTAGGAATAATAGAATACACGGAATATCAATTCCCTAAGAACGCATACTCTGCAACGGAATACTATATGGAAGAGGTGACCTGAGAACTATTGTATCTGCGCACGCGCGAGTTGCGATTGTTGCAAAGTTTTCAACAAAGTATATTGCGAGTAAACCGTATTGATTTCCGTTCATTCCGTTCATTCTGCTATCGGGAGCAGAAACCGAAATATCTGAGAAGCGATGTAGGTTGAGATTGTGAACATTTTCGTCACATCCGCTACACGCAATGTTGCAGATATTCCGAAAACGTAATAAGTCCTAAAGGAAAACGAACACCGTCTATTCCGAGTATTCCTATTCCGGAATAGTCCCAAAAGAATGCGCTTTCCCTCCCCCACCTCCAGCGATGAAAGTACCCCGCCATACAAGGACACTTGGGATACAAGGAAGAGTATAATCCCGGAACTAAACGCTCTCGTGGCGAATTTGAACCGGCTCAAAGTTTTCTCTCGTTTGGCCCTGGCTGATTTATAGTCGACTTACAGTTACAGAAAACTTTCGTGCAATTCAATTCTCGGCGACTCTCTCCGGTTCTCCCTTGGCCCGGGCTTATAAAGCATCCGAACACACTCTTCGCCGAAGCGATTCTAACACAACAATCCTCGTCTTCTACTGACAAATAAATAATTTAATCAATTTTCATTTGCGCAATTATCAATTATCTAAATATACATGGACGATATTCAAAACTAGCTCTATAAATCATTACTGTAAATTCTGCATGCATGCAATACCTACTACTTATCGCTCAGTATTTACAATAATTGGAGCAATTCTGATCAATTTTTCCACGAGTTAGAACGGTTTTCAATTGAGTTTCGAAAATAATCCGGAATTGCTTTGGTTTTGGCTTTACTACGCTCTGTGATTGGTTAAAAAAACTCGCGCCACCTACTCAACCAATCAGATGCAAAACCAAAACCGATCGCGACTTGGTCACACGCGTTTTCCCGCGCTTGGCGTACCAGTTACGTTTATTTGCTCGAGTTCTCATTGGTTAATTGCGTTTTTACGTTTGTTGTGATTGGCCATTGTAATTGCTTTGGTTTTACGACGTCACTCAATTGAAAACCGCTCCAATTAACAGGAATTATAAAACGCCTCTCATTTTTCTTAGCAAAGTAATTTTCGTAATTCGATCGGTCTATTAAACAGAACTTGTTTACAAGAAAACATTTGTTGATAACTATCAACAATAAATGTCAACAATAAATGTACCATTATAAATAATCATTATATATATCTCCAATAATTATACAATGAAATCATTAATCTTAGAGTATATTATATTTTTTAGAAACGGATTCGGTTTGAGATAATCACATCATGCCATACTTGTCTTAAATATATTAAGTTGTCATCCAAGTAATCAAAGTTAGAAATTTTGTATAAAAATATATCCTGGACAATTTCTTCACGAAAAGATTTAGAAGCTACTTCGAGATGTATAAGAACGTTTGAATACTATGATTAGTTCTACTCTTGTTTCCTTGGCAGTGTACTGAAAAAAGTTTGTAACTACTTTGAATGTGATTTAAGCCGATATTTCGTAATTTGTTTTTTTTCTCTTATCTGCTAGTAGGGTTAACCCGTGGCTGACCGAACGAGGTGTTATTAGAGAGTTTAACCCTTTCACTCCCAGAGTCAAACCTTGAGTCAATAAATGTGGCTGTAACTTTTAAGTCTGTGGATGAAACCCTAGTGTGTGACCATTCAAATGAAAGCCATTGAGCAGTACTTTCATGTGGTGCTGTTTGTGTTTGAAAATTTTGCAAAATGAAATTCAAGATTTGTTCCTCAATTTTGAACTTGGCACTCTTGGGAGTGAAAGGGTTAATAAGCAACCACGACAGCAACACCGAGGACAAAGTCGATTAAAAATGGATTTATGTTTTACTTCAGAATCTCGCGAATCTCTAGTTCCATTCAGTTTGTCTATCGGTGTCAGAACTGTCCTCAGCTGAATATGTAAAGGCAACGTTCAAATCCAAAGAGAAACTTCAAAAATTCACCGTAGCGGTTCACGTTCTCCGAAAACCCAGAATTTGTTCATTTCACGTTAATGTTTTACAGAGGACGGCTAAAAAATGTACCAAGATTAAAAACGCACGTGCAGAGCTATTGTACTGCTCGTTACTGTTTAGTGACGTTCTCGTTTCCGTTACCCTCGTGATTTGTTTAAACTCTCTAATGGCTCACTAAACAATAGATAAACGAGCCAAACAAACGGCTCAACAGGATACCGGGAACAACGAAAACAAAGAACAAGGTCTGGATCGAACAGATACGGGATTACTGTGCCTAGTTACATACCTTGAATATACATGTACATATCATGGCAGGACAAAACAATTCGAGCCTAACACAGACCGAGGAACCGCATGCGCACTGGCCCGAATTGTTGGCAAATACTCATAGAGGAATCCGAATATTTTCTAATTGTTATCACCTAATTAGAATGTATTGCATGCAATTGCGAGCACCCTTAATGTTGTCATGGAGACGTAAATTCGATTCTAACTTGTTACGTTATTATGACCTTTTCGCCTCGTTGACGCTGAAACTGCTCCGCTAAGTTTTCAAATCTTTTCATTCCTTGAACAGCAAGGGCGGCCGCCTTAAAACTTTCTCCGCGCCGCAGGATTTTCACCAAGAAACTCGCGGCCGAGAGAGGAAGAGTCCGCTCTTTGCTTCACCCACGGATGTGATAATACCTCCTCCGCGGTATAACGTTTGTTGTGGTTAACAGCGAGAAGATTCGAGATGAGATCTTTGGCTTCGTTCGAAACAGGATCCCAGTAAGGAGACAGGAACTCGAAATCTCCCTCCATAATCAGATCGAACAGTTCATCTTGATCTTTCTTGGCGCTGCGGAATGGCGGGAAACCGCCAGAGCATGATATATGTGATGACACCCGCTGCCCCACATGTCGACTTTGAGCCCGTACCCAGTCTCTTCCAGGATTTCCGGTGCTACGTAAGTGGGTGTGCCGCACACGGTGAATATTGGTGATTTCACACCATGGCTAAACCAAAATCTGCCAGTTTCAGGATCACCTGACCGTTGGGTTTTTTTGTGGACCTGAAAACGAGATTTGGACTTAAAATTAGAAGATGACGTTTTCAGGATTCCTAGTTTCAAGCATGCGTGAAAGAGTTAAACCTGAAAAAAATGTGAGCAGCAGAAGGTGTCTTTCGCAGCCGTTAGGGAAGAGGAAGAATACGCGCTAGCGGAAAGCGCTAAAAATAAACTTAAGGGGGATGAGCACGTTGCGCTTGTTTCTCCATCAGGATAATTTTTCAGCGCAACTAAATCCCCATCCACACAAAAGCGTTTTCGCTTGAAAACGCATTTTTTTGATCAGGTTTGATGCATTTTAGCCTTTCACTATAAAACGATCGAAAACGTTGAAGAAAAAAAAACGGAGACGGAGAATTTTGAAAACGCTTTCAAAGCGAAGTGTGGACCGAAAAAACGGAAACTTTGAAAACGTATTAGTGTGTAGATGGGCTAAAACTCAGACGTTTGAAAACGCTGACGCCGTTTCCGATCGTTTTAGTGTGGACAATAGGCAAAAATCGCATCAAAAAAGTACTTAATACGCATTAGCTTGGACAGGTGAAAACGATAAAAAACGTTTATATGGACTTCAAAAAAATTGCTACGTTTTTGACAAATGAAAATTCGTAAAGTGAATAAGAACGCTGAAAAATCAGCCTGATCACAGGATACCTTCCGTCTAGCAGTTCTGCACTTAACAAAAACAAAAGACAGGCTGGAAAAACTAATTGGTAAAAACAAAACATTTTCTATTAGATCTCTAATCCCTGAATATCTTTAAGCAAAAGGCTAATTTTAAAACGTCGGTCTGTCTACTGAAAGACAATTCTCGGAAAAAGGGATGGATTAGATCGCTTCCGTACTATTCTTTTCAGTGTGTCACTCAAAGTGGCAGTTGACCGACATTTCAGATCGAAAGTCAATTGTTGTATTTTAACTTTTAAGTCTGTGGATGAAACCCTAGTGTGTAAGCTATCGAGCAGTACTTTCATGTGGTACTGTTTATTATGCTGTACAAGGTGGTTCTAACTTTTAAGTCTGTGGATGAAACCCTAGTGTGTGACCACTCAAATGAAAGCTATCGCCGGAGCAGTACTTTCATGTGGTATTGTTTATCATGCTGTACAAGGTGGTTCTAACTTTTAAGTCTGTGGATGAAACCCTAGGTGTGACCATTCAAATGAAAGCTAACGAACAGTGCTTTCATGTGGTAATGCTTATTTTTCATATTTTGCAAAACGAAATTTGGATTTTTTTCACTTCTGTGCTTTAATTTCAAATTGACACTCTTGGGAGTGAAATGGTTAAGAGGACCTGTTCGAAGGCTAGCACAGCGTTGGGAACTGGAGTTCTGAGTTCTGAGTAACGTCAGTATCCGTAGGCTTTTAGAGGAGGGGGGGGGGGGGGGGGGGGGGGACTAAGGAAGATATGATAACCATAAGAAAGTTCTGGAGACTGGACTGCCATCAGACCGTCCTTCTACTCAGTACCCAGCTCTGAGGCTTGTGAAGACTGGGCCTCACTAAGTGAGCTGTATAATATTCGCATCTCCCTATATTTTAGTTCATTTGCACCGCTTTGAGAACTGGCGTAAAAAAACTCATCAATTATATTCGAACTCTGACATTTTGTATCATTAAGGCGGGATTCTACCTGAATGCCATTTTTCCGCCACTTAACATGGTTTAATGGAAATATCTCGTTCACATTTCAAGCAATCCAAAAACTCTCCACTCATCCCATGAATCTATGTTATGGGGTGTTTGTAAATTTTTGGGTGATTTTTGGGTATTTTGGGGAGGAAATAGTTTTTCTCAAAGGAGTTGTAAAATTTAGGGAAATAAGAAATATTGAAGATTTAATGTAGTTTTAAAATTAGAATTTGAAGTTAAAAATTAGTAGATTGACAATTGACGACAGTTGATAATCACGCAAGAGCACCTGGTGGGTATCAACTGTCTGTTGTGTTCCAAATGTTTTTTTCCCCTTCTATCCCTTCTTTAAACCTATTAAAATTCATTGAAATTCAGGTAGAATCCCCCTTAAGGCAATTTTTGAAGGTAACACAAAGTGATTTGAAAAGCTAAACAGCCTTTGAGGTCACAAGATTAATCCTTCTTGTACGTGACGGTCCAAATAAAGGCCACCCAAGACTGTATTGACATACAGCAACTTGTTCAATTTCTGTGGCTGAAAAGGCAATTTTTTGTGCGGTGACATAAAGACAGGCGATAAAGTTGCCATGGTTTCATTCTAACTTCATTTATATGACAAATTAGTCAAACAAAGAGAAGTTTTTAATCAAAACCAAGGCGAGATTGTTTGATTTGAAAGCAAAACGATGATGCATTGTCCTGCCTTTGTATTGAGCCACACAAAGAAAACACTTACTCACTAAATGTTTTAACTTTTCTGCTATTATTAAAATTAGATGGAATTTAAGATACAATACTGGGGCGACCTACTGTCACCAGGAATCATTATTTCCTGTACTTACCAGCAGATTTTCAGGCTTTAAATCTCTGTGAACAATCTTTCTCTTGTGTAAATAAGCCAGCGACTTAGCAATGTCTTTGACGTAAGTTCTGGTGACAGCTTCAGTGAATTTGACTGACGACGAAATCGCGTCGAAAAGATCACCACCCCGTATTAACTCCATGACCAGATAAATATGTCTGGTTGAATCGTAATCTTCGTACATTCGTACAATGTTCGGGTGCTTGCATCTTCTCATGATGTCTATCTCGTCTCTAATCATATCCTCCTTGCCTCGAATTTTAGCCTTGTCGACAATTTTCAACGCGAACTCCTTCTTGGTGATTTTATCGATGCACTGGCGCACATCAGCAAAATTGCCGTCCCCAATTTTCCTCCCCATGTCGTAAACTTCTTCAACGCTTTTGTCTGTGACCGTTCCATATTTAACTTCGTCCTCTGATAATATCCCGCTATCATCTCTTGATGTTTTCTTGTGAATTTTATCGAGGCCATGTTTTTTACTCACGGAGTCTTTTCTGCTTGGTTTACTCACTTCGCCTGGTTGCACTTTATATTGGTTATTGTTGTCATTTTCCGATTCATTTATCTCGTCATTTGCATTTTGATTTTCCTCGTTGTCAAGCTGAGAAAAGACCCCGCTTTCTTTATTTTCCTTCCCTGATTTCGTCACTAAATTAGCGTTGCCGATTTGAGGTAGTTTAACAGAGTTTGCAGGTCTTTTCTCCGTGGCTTTTGCACGAGTATGTTTCCCTTGTGGCGAGCGTTTTATAGCGTGCGAGTTACTTTGTACCCGAACTCTATTATTCTCCGCTCTCGGTTTACTCTCGACTTTAGCATGAATATCTGGCAGCTTTGGCAGTTTGCTTTCATCCCCCGTGTTAATAGATTTACCAACAGGTTTCGTCTGCTCGTGTTCCTTAGCTTTTCTTTGTTTAGAATGTAACATTCCTTCGTTACCACTTCTCGACTGTTTTCGTTTAGCGTGTTGCTTTTTCGAGCTGCCCTGCTCTAAATCTTCCATCATTTCCGCGATGTCGTCGGGACTAAATTTCTCGCTTCCCACGGCTATAAATATATTATTCTCGTCACGAAACAGCTCAGCTACATCGCGAATGTGTTGCCCGGAAATTGTGTATAATTTCCGTGGAGCGCTCAATCCACCGGTGTTTCCAATCGAATTGCTGATATCGTCGAGAACTTGCTCGAGATTCTGCGCTGTCCGTTTGTTAAGAAGAGCTTTTACAACGGTGCGAGGTTTGTGTGGTCCATTTCTGATAACCTGTACCATTTTAGGCTTCATGGTCACTCTGCTAGTGTCGCTGGGATTCGATTTTGGATCCGAATACCCTCGCTGTCTTGGAACAACCGGTGGCCGTTTCGTCTCGTTGTTGGCCATGCGTGGACTAGTGATATCAGGAAGATCTATCTGTGGTCTAGAGCTCCAGTGTGCTAGAGGAGGCTTCCCACCATAAGATACCTTCTTCAGACTAGAGTGTGACGAGCAGACATAAGCTTTTCCGTCAATTAACTGATCTAATGTGTCAACCTTGGCGCCACTCTCGAGGGAAAATAGATACCGGACCCAAGGGGCAACTCCTTGAAGTACGTCAGACGACACAACTCGTTCAAAAGCATATCAACATTGCGAAATCGCCTCGGAGTTATAACCATTACTTGCCCTCTAAAATTACGATCACCGTTAATGTAGAAAGTAACTTTCTTCGATGCTCGATTAACATCGTGATCGGACCGAACAGGGATTAAACTTGCTTTAGTTGTCGCCATGTTTGATCGCGGTGTCACTTTCCCGTGTTTTTCATCAAAACAGTCTGTAGTTGATCCCTCGTCCTTGTGAAAGCTTCACCGTTTTGTAATAACTTCTTATCAATGATTATCCCCAACATGACAAGTAATAACGCTTCACGAAATTGTCTTCAGCATTCACGAGCAAATTACACAATTTGTAATTATTTCGCCGGAAGATCGAACGACTGTTTTTAAGCGATTTGATGCTCTCAAGTTAAAATCCACTCTATAGAGATTTCCGTGTTATTACTGTGCCATGAATCTCAAATCTTGGATGGAGAACAATTGCTAGTCATCGGCAAACGAAATCGTGCTGTATCCGAAGTGCTAACCCATCGCAACAGACGTGAAGATCCACCAGTTTACAATTCATTATTTGACATCACAGACGTGCATTTCAATGAGTGCGCGCGTGTTCGCTTGTTGTCCGAGGTTGCTACGCAACAAATCGATTCTTTCTAATCAGGACAGGAAATCGAATCTATCAACAATATGTCAAATTAATTTTAGTTTTAAAATATCACTGGTTGGCAAAATTGCAGAGCACAGTCTAAAATTAAACGAAACTTACATTGTAATAAAAGTAAGCAACGGAAATTTACATGTACTCCAAAAGAGATCCCACTGAGACACAGCGGCAAAATGAGTGCGCGTGCGCCAACCTGCTCGCTCATTTCCATACAGAATCTCGTCCCGCGAGCCCGCGATCCTTTAGTTTCAAGCATCACGGACTCTCGCCAGCGGCGTTTATTCAATTTTTTGATTGGCTGCTAAAACACAATGGATTATAACCGGAAGTTAAACGAAAATCAACATGGCGGACGAAAACATGTAGTCACCTTCCTCATTTTATACAAGGAGAACGTGTAATCCCAGTCGATCCTATGGATGTTTTGGTCGGAAAAGCAGCTGGAGAATATTCTGTCATTCCGTTGCAGATTTTAAGCGACGGGAAAATCACGTCCGTTACATTTTGGTTGGATTCTTCCAGTGGCGAATCGGATAAAATATTTTATCGATCGATCACGCAGATATTTCATCATCTTTAAACAGGTAAAAAAGAAAAGCAAGTTAACCAGTACTCCTCAGAGCTTGTGGGTATCGCTTTTTTCGTCGACAGCAGAAGCATCTCAGCCGGTGATCGTATTCCGTCCGGATTATTTACTCCTGTTGTCTTAACGAAAAACAGCAATTTAATCGGACAACACTGTCCTGGCTTTTCTTATGAAATATGTGGTTGTGATTCAGTTGTATTTATAAATAGCTACAGCTTGCACGTGGATTTCCCTTGTGCACAAGTTTGTGTATGCTTCTAGCACTGAGTAAAATATGACCGTGAAGGATTGTCTTGTGATATTGACAGTGTATTGAGTTATATAGCAGCATACCGTCACTATAAGCTAATTATTGCTTTTATAACTTTCTGAATTTATTACAGCAGATTTCAGTGCTGTGTGTAGACCCCGGTTTTTTCGAACATGATTCGCCCGCTATGATTCGCCCGTCATGATTCGACCGAGAGGTTACCAAGCAGTAAGACGAATGATGAAAGTTTTGCACGAAGACCCACGCTGGCGGGTGATTTATCATCAATATTTGTACGGAAGTTCTATAAAGGAAACAGCTAGATGTCTTTTTACAAGTACCAGCTTTGTATCAAATATTCGCAGGTTGTATGGGGAGCGTAGCGAGATAAACCGGCAAAGAAGAAGAGGAAGGCAAAGAATCTTGTCTAGTAAGCGGAAGTTTGAACATGTTGAATGTTTATTGTATTTTATATCGAGTGACATGTACAAGTTGTTGAAAGTCAAACATTTCTTTATCTGATACTTGAATAGATAGGGAACACAAAACTCTGGAGGAAATGATAAGGAATAAGCCGGAACTGTTTATAGACGAGTATCAAGACTGGTTTCACACAGTTACACGGGTTAGCAACTGTTGCAACTATTGTATTGTGCAGGTCGATACTACGCCTTGGATTTACGTATGAAAAGGTAGGTCTTATCTCAATGAATTTTCCGTGTTTTGCATGTAGGAAAGTTTGCAGCCAGTACATAGAACTCCTATGGTCTGGAGGAAAGCATTCTTGACTTCTGTGCGTAACAGCGGCAGCAGCGGTTTCGGTAGTTCGCTATTGTTATTGTTTATAATTTAGGTCAATTTACAATCGCATCGATCAGATTTGCAAGCCGCAAGGACCAAGATATCCTTCTGAACGGCCTCGCAAAATATGTAATGTGTCAGAATATTTTTAAATATTCTTTGTGACTGGATATCAAACGTTAATTTCTGAAGGAACTTACAATAACAATAGCGAACTACCGAAACCGCTGCTGCCGCTGTTACGCACAGCCGTCAAGAAGTCAAGAATGCTTTTCTCCAGACCATAGGAGTTTTATGTACTGGCTGCAAACTTTCCTACATGCAAAACACGGAAAATTCATTGAGATAAGACCTACCTTTTCATACGTAAATCCAAGGCGTAGTATCGACCTGCACAATACAATAGTTGCAATCAGTTGCTAACCCGTGTAACTGTGTGAAACCAGTCTTGATACTCGTCTATAAACAGTTCCGGCTTATTCCTTATCATGCATTGCCTCCAGAGTTTTGTTTTCTCTATCTATTCAAGTATCATATAAAGAAATGTTTGACTTTCAACAACTTGTACATGTCACTCGATATAAAATACAATAAACATTCAACATGTTCAAACTTCCGCTTACTAGACAAGATTCTTTGCCTTCCTCTTCTTCTTTGCCGGTTTATCTCGCTACGCTCCCCATACAACCTGTGAATATTTGATACAAAGCTGGTACTTGTAAAAAGACATCTAGCTGTTTCCTTTATAGAACTTCCGTACAAATATTGATGATAAATCACCCGCCAGCGTGGGTCTTCGTGCAAAACTTTCATCATTCGTCTTACTGCTTGGTAACCTCTCGGTCGAATCATGACGGGCGAATCATAGCGGGCGAATCATGTTCGAAAAAACCGGGGTCTACACACAGCACTGAAATCTGCTGTAATCAACATGACAAGCAACACTGATCAGTGTTCTTTCCACTATTAAAACGGTTTAATATTATTTTTTGTATGGTCCAAATGCATGTTATTGGATTTCTGGAGCACATGCTATTATTAAATTTTGATGTGCAGGAAATATATACCAGAAATTACCGTGAAAGCTCTATTTATCCCCCCCCCCCCCCCATCTATTAAGCCCCCTCTCTAATAAGGCCCCCCCCCCTTTGGAAGTCAAATTTTGTAATAAGCCCCCCTTCCCCCCTTTCCATCAGGCTTATGTAAATGACTTTTCAGCAATATTTTCTGGAATTTTAATTTCCAGAACTATCGTTTCGTTGAGTTAGCCATTAGGGTATAAATGACATTGTATTTTGAAGATAGTTATACATAACCCATATCTTGTAGTCTGAAGTGTCAGCCGCCTCCTTGCTCCAACCGCCCCGTGGCCCCACGGGGGGTTGGAGTGAGGAGGCGGCTGACACTTCAGACTACATATCTTGTTCTGTTATAAGCCCCCCTCTCTATTAAGCAGGAAACCAGAGTTAGGTGTTTACTTGTAGACAGACTTTTTAAAATCATTGTACATTTCTACTTCACATTTATATTTTTTCTTGCCCTACAGGCATGTCAAAATACAGGAAGAGTCATAACATTTACAGTGAAACAACACACTTTGACTTAACTAATGAAATATATGTATCCCTGGCTTCCTTCAAAGAGAGGCTCTCTGTCTAAAGGGTTTGCTAACTTTATTTTACCTAGGGGTGGAGTCTGAAATCTTGTAGCTGTTGTTACCTGTCAGCAATGTAATTATATCTGCTTGGTTGCTATATATCCCAGAGAAGGGGGAGGGGGGTACTTGACCCATGTTTGGGTATAGGGGTGCCGCTGAGGGGATGAGGGTTTGAAACCCTGACCCTGTTAAGGACAAAAAATTACTAAAAAACCTACCCTGTGTAGGACAACACCCTCTATTTTAGGACCATGTTTAGGACAAAGGACAAAATACACACTCTTGTTTTACACAATGTTGTCCTGAAAATTGTCTGATGACCTGCTAAAGACTGGCAAACGTCTCAGATCTCAGATTGCTAAATACTGTTAAATGACAACAATCTTGCAACCCCCTGTTTAGGACACTGGTCCAGACCCTGTTTAGGACAGACTCGCATAAAATTATATACCCTGTTCAGGGCAGAGAGGCCAAAAACCATACCCTGTCCAGTGGCACGTCCCCGTATAGGACACATGAGGGAGACCCCTCCCACACACACACCCGGGCTATACATAAGATTACAATCTTACACATTCTCAATCTTTTATTCTTGTAACAATCTCAGACAAAAATATTCAATCATCCTGTTTTCAGCATATCTCTCTGGTCAGCCCAGGGATTACATCTCCAGAAAGGCTGCTAATACTTGAATGATATAAACTTCTCAAGAAGTCCAGTCAAATATAATTTTATGGCAGGAGGCATTAAGTCGGACCTAATGATTATATATTGTTTTGGTCTAAGGATCCAAATGTCCAGATTCAAGTCTTGTGTTCTTTGTCACAGTACCCACTGTACATGTAGGATCTCCCACTACCAAAATTGAGGCTTTTTTTCAATTTGGCCCCAAACATATGCTATTACCCAAGTATACCCACTTGCAGATCATCCTTTGTAGCATTTTGCAAGGCAACTATGTAGATTTGAATGCAAACCTGAATCAAACTACTACTATCCAGAAGACTGTATTTAATAGGAATCATGCTTGTATGCCTGCATAAATGAATTTAAAAATTAGCTGATTTTCACATTCAACTATTTTAAAATTGGACAGCATGTACTCATGTTGCATATACAAATTGGCATAGTCCAGACTAAAGTTCTAAATAAATATATTGGTGTCTGGCAAGTAATGAGTACGTTATTACTGGTGAAAAATTTGTTCAACAACAATTTTTGCAGATTTTAGTGCCTTCTAAATATGTCTTCCAAGGCACTGGAAATTATTAAATTGTGTTATTTTGCTAGTAAATGTACTGGGTAGAATTCGTACCAATCATAATGCATAAGCAGTGAGAATAGCAAGGCTTTTTCAATACACATAAACTTAAAAAAATAAATGATAAACTATAGACTTTAAAAAATCCGAAAAAGATTCACAGGGAAAATACAATTAAGTTTGCCTTTTACATTTCTAATTAACCTTACATATGCATAGAACGATCTTTACAAAAAATAATCCTAAAAATACAGTAAACAAGCAGAAGTATTTAATGTACCTTATCACTGCTTCTCAGAACGAAAATTATTTAACCAAAAATATATCCATCTACTTCATTTTTTCTTAAAGTCTGGATACTTCAGGACTCTCTGCTGGCCCATATTCGCGATTGAAAAATCGAACGCCACGAAGGACCGCATGATGAGATAACTTTATATCGATCCGTATCGAGTAAGACTGCAAAAAACGGCATATTCTTGTCAATTAGAAAACTGAATACCTCGTTGCGCTTTAGTACACGTAACATGTTGTTGTCTTTATCATTTCCAAGCCGTAACAAAGGATTCTTGACAAAGATTTGACCTCTAAATTCCCCATAGAACATCAACAGTAAAAGATTTGGCCGCCATTTTGAACCAACTCTGAGTTTGCGCAGTGTTACTGGAAGTCCTAGAATCTGGGACTTTTCGTTGGCCCTGGCCAGAGTTCTCGATCTTGGTGCTGACCAAAAGAATCGCGGGCTCTGGGGACGAGATTGCATACAGACATAATGGCGGCAATTCAAAATTCCCGGAATTTGTTTTCATTTCGCGTGGATAAGGCCGTCACGGAACAGATAAGGTTTTTACCTTGAAAACAATTCCGAGAGAGACTCTTCTTTCACATATCTTTTTTAGCAAACTAATTATCTTTTCCACAATAGTGAATTTATCGCTCGAAGTCGAGCGATCGTAAGTGAAACATGAACTCTTTGAGCTATGTTTTCGTGTTTCACTTACGATCGCTCGACTTCGAGCGAAAAATTCACTATTGTGGAAAAGATAATTAGTTTGCTAAAAAAGATATGTGAAAGAAGAGTCTCTATCGGAATTGTTTTCAAGGTAAAAACCTTATCTGTTCCGTGACGGCCTTATCCACGCGAAATGAAACAAATACCGGGAATTTTGAATTGCCGCCATTATGTCTGTATGGAAATGAGCGAGCAGGTTGGCGCACGCGCACTCATTTTGCCGCTGTGTCTCCCACTGACTGTTCATTCAGGTTCTTTATTAGGTAGTCACGCAACGCGAGTCAGGTGAGTGAATTTCCGTGGCATAGCTGTAGCGATCAATTTATTAATCCAGGATTAATCCACTTGGATAAATCAAACACAAATAACGATCTAACCTGCGTAGCTGGCGGTATTGTTTGCACAAGGTAACGTTTTTCAACTCCCCACCCCAGACTCTCGCGGCTGTGCCGTTCGCTTTCGCGGCTATCTTTTACCGTGTGGCATGACATTTTCGCGGGATCTAAATTTCGCGGGTTTTCCATGGCCAACGATCCACGAAAATTAGATGTCGTAGAAATAAGGCCATCCCCATCGCCCGACCGACCCAATTTTTTCAAAAAGTAATCGGCTCGTTTCAAAATGGTGGTCACGGGGAAGATATAATTAAGGCTCGCTTGGAATTATTTATGTATTTTAAATTTGTCAATTTTGTTTCTCGGCTTTTTTTTAAATTATTTTTTATTTTTTTTACCGACCGACCGCCCACTTTCACGAAAGAGAGGGCGATGGGAAACAAAACATGCGAAAAAAAATATGTGAAAATTTACTCCATTTATTTAGATTAGTAAATCATAATTAAATTGACCGCAAACAATATTACGACCTCCTTTACAATATTGGTCTCTTCACAGGCAGCAACACAACTCTAGACAACAAAACAAACTGTGGATGGCTGCGGTACATGTTTTGCCCGGCCCAGATGGCATACGAAATCACACCTTTAATACCGTAGCTCTGAGTTGTAATGGACGACTCGTGACACGAGTACAGTAAATTAGTAAAATAAACAAGACAACATTACACGTTGCGTGACAAAGAGGGGCCAGAACTGGACTATACATCCCCTAGTTGTTATACACTGTATACAAATACCGGACAGGAACTTTCCCGAGATCCGCGAAAATTTGTTCCCAGCCATTTGCGAAAATTTGTTCCCGCGAAACGCAAAAAATCGGCAATCCGCGATCGTGAAATTAAACTCCCGCGAAAATGTAATCGTTATTCCGGATCGTTATTAGCCTGCGTAGCTGGCGTTCTTGTTGGCGCGCGAAGTAAAAATTTGTAAGCGACGAAGGTATAATATATAACTTTTTTTATACATACGAAATTGAAAGGGATTTTACTTGTCAAATCAAACACGCCTATGTTTGTACATGTCTTCAGTTTATACTTGAAAATTAACACCAGCGATCAAGGTTCAAAAACCATACCCTGGGTCCACACATACCAATATAAGATATCGATGAGAAAAAGAGAGATAGAGACTGATTTGATCAGAGATCGCGACAATAACACTACAGTCTCAGTAACTTTACGGATGTAAATGGAGGCAAAAAAAGAAGCCAAACGTTTGAGAGCCATTTTTTTAATTTTAATTTTATGTTACATCTAAAAGTTTCATAATCACCACACTATGAGACTGGGCACCAGCTTAGTCTGAAGCTAACTCGTCCCCAGTCGCCTCTTAATTTTCGGGACGGGTAGGTAAGAAGCTAAAAGCGTTTTCCCACAAAACGAACGCCAAACTGCCAGTGACTTGGGTTCCCGGTTGTATTAAAAGCTTTACGCGCTAACTTGAACTTAAATATCGGATTCCAAACGATATTAAAACGGGCTAACGACAAAGTAATAAAATATGGATTCGTAATGAACACTAATAGTATGCAGACGAAGTCCCCGTAAGCGGACACCCTCGGAAAGCAGAAAAAGTGGCCGCTTACGGGAATACGAGTTTGATGGAGATAGAGTTCAAACGGAGTTTTGTTAAGGCGACCGTAAGTAGAGCTGTCCGCTTACGAGAGCTTCGACTGCCGCCATTTTGAAATTTCCCGCATCTGTCCATACGATGGAACCACCAGGGGGTGGTCACTGGTCAGAAGGGGTTGTTGAACACTACCAGGGTCTGGTCGGGACTGGCTGTTGAATACTACCAGGGGGTGGTAGAAAGGGGCTGTTGAACACTACCAGGAGGTCACCCGGTGGTCGGAAGGGGCTGTTGAACCGGCAAGGTCAGCAGCAAGGTAACAACCTCCATCAACTTGGTGTGGTAGTGAAATAGCGTGTCATTTTTCGATGCCGCTGAAATACTGCAGGCTACCATCTTGTTGATCTCTCGTCTGATGGCCTGCAGTATTCGAGCGAGCCTTGGTGAGCAGTAAAACGACATCCAGCGGTCTCCATCGACAACCAGAGTAACACGTGGCTGCTGGGCTGGCGGAGCGGGTCCTGGAACACAATCAAGGAAATATTTAAAATTACAGTCGAACCTCTATTAAGCGGCCACCTATTAAGCGGCCAGGGATATGTATTCCCTAGTAAGCAGCCAGCTATCAAAGTCCCAATGTAAATAAAACCCCTATTAAGCGACCAACCCCTATTAAGCAGCCACTTGCCATTTCCCCGAGGGTGGCCGCTTAATAGGGGTTCGACTGTAGTCACATATTCCCCTACATCCATGGAACCCGGGAGTAAAGAGGGCGGGAAGTCTACAGGAGGCGGGAATAGGGTGGGAGGGAAGCGGGATTCCCAAGGTGATGGGAACGGGAAGAAAAGGGAAAAGATTTTCCAACATTGCGTAATATTTCGCAACAGAAATAGCACAAAAAGGCCTGAGCCACTGAAGAAAGGGCGGAAACAAGTACGGAAGTGTACGGGAAGTGGGAAGCCCCCCCACCCCCTCCCCCCTCCCCCCGAACTTAGGGAAAGAGGCCGACTGCTAATAGGCCAATTTCGATATATTAAAATTCTAACTTGGCTCCGAGGCTTAGGGGAATAAAACAAAATAAATGATTTATTCATCCCTCAACCTCGATGTGATTTCTTTACTATTTCTTTTGTCTTATTCCCCTAAGCCTCGGAGCCAAGTTAGAATATTAATATATCGAAATTGGTCTAATGTCTACGCCAAAGTGTGCATAAAAAGATTTCCCGTTGACATACCATGATGCATTTCGCGCACGTCCTTTCCAGAGAAACATATCAAAGCTACTGGATGGACCATACTACTGTCCCGGATGAAGACTTGAGTGGACTTCACCTGCGGAAAAACACGAAACACTTGATGACAGTGGACAGCAATGAGTGCTGTGTGTATGTAAATTCCCTCGAAACATTCGCCAGCACAGGCCTACGAGAATTGATTGAACCTGCGGCATCGGACAGAGGTGTTACTAAGCAACATGACGTATACTTATGACACGATGCTGACGTCACTTCTTTCGGAGTACTAGCGCGATTTTTTAATTGAATAATAAGAATTGAAAACGGCTTGAGTGCTTGTACGAAGTTTTACTGAAAACGCCGGTACCTGTTTCCCCAGGACACGATCATATGAAATGAATTTATCTTTCCCGAAGTTGTAAGTTTTTGTTGAAATTCAATATTATTATTTAAAAGAAATATTTCCCGAAAATGCAGTGACTCCGATAATCTCAAGCTATCAAGTATTCGCTGTTGTTTTCTCATTTATAGAAACACATTCCGTGTGAATGGCGTATATTGAAGGAATTATCATTACTTTGTCGTGATACACGAGCCACTCGCTGATAAACTGTCTCTCGTCAGAGTTAACCGAGGAAGGATGCAACGCTACTCTTCCATCAGATCTGCAAATATAACAAACATTTAAAAACATTCCAACGTTAAAGGAGAACAACATTTATTTCACTCCAGGATAGGAGATAGAGTCAGTCGAGCTAGCTGAAGAAACCATGGTGATATCTACGTAGTCCGGTTCTCCTGGTGAAAGAGAAAATGTAAAAGGTAATTTTTCCCCGTGCTTGGCACTGGTTGCATGTTTTCCCGCGCTTGGCACTGGTTGCATATTTTCCCGCGCTTGGCACTGGTTGCATGTTTTCCCGCGCTTGGCACTGGTTGCATGTTTTCCCGCGCTTGGCACTGGTTGCATGTTTTCCCGCGCTTGGCACCGGTTGCATGTTTTCTTTGCATGTTTTCCCGCGTTTGTCGATGGTTGCAAGTTTTCCCGCACTTGGCGCTGGTTACAAGTTTTCCCGCGCTTGGCGCCGGTTGCATTTTTTTGTTTCGAGTTCTGATTGGTTCATTGCGTTTGTTGTGATTGGCCAGTGAATGTTTTGGTTTTGCTTTTAGGACAGTCATTACAACTCTAGCTTAAAGACATTTACTAAAAATCCTCCAGTATTTCTCTCTTTACTCAGTGTGCGGTGAGAGATTGGCAGATACCGCGTTACTTACTTCGTTCGAAAAGCAATCCTGACTCGCTTCTTTCCACCTCGTCCTTTCGACTCCAAACCGAGGCCAACTTTAACAGCATTCGGGAACAAACCGGCGCATAAAATGGCCTGCAAAGACGGCACAGAGGGTCAGTATTATATGTAAATTAACATAAGATACAGTCGAAGCTCTCTGAGCGAACACTCTCGTAAGCGAACAGCTCTACTTACGGTCGCCTTGACAAAACCCCGTTGAACTCTAGCTCATACAAACTCTCAGTGTATTTACACATTCCCGTAAGCGGCCAGCTCCAGTTACGGACACTTTTTCTGCTTCCCGGGGGGGGGGGGGGGGGGCTGCTTTATACGGAAGGAAGCTTCGACTGCATTTGCATGGGCCCTAGTGGTTAATTTTATCAGCTTTAACTTTAATCGTGAGGAAATAATGAAATCTTATTGCATGACCCACTTCAGTGCACTCGCGTTCAAGAGAACAAGGGTGTTCTTTTTTAATTTATTTATTTTCTGATTTTATAGCATTGCAAATCGATTGCTAACAGTACGAATTGAATTGGATTTACACGACTAAGGCAGTTGAGAGCGCCGATAACTAAAATCAGCCAATCAGAATGCTTTATTGGCGGTCCGATATTTTCTAAGTATCGGTAAAGTTTCTTACATTGTTATGGTTTAATTTCCACAGCTATTTTTAAGCACAAAGTTGTATAAGAAATCTCTTACCGTACTGGGAGAATATCCGGCGGCCCTCGGTCTTTTCTGTACGGACTTCGCTGCGCTCGATCCGTACTGTCAAGACCTAGGGCCGATATTCTCCCAGTGCGGGCCTCGCACTTGGTTATATGTATGCATGTATAGCAACGAGAAATAAGTCGGGTCGACAGATGTGTTGCGCTTATAGCAAGTTTTATAAATAACAAAAATATCAATCAAGAAAACCAGCCTTGGGTGCTTCATTAAATAAACAATTTTTCATTTCTAGATGGATAGATAACCCTTTTAATGAAATAAACACGATACTACGCGCGCTCTGATTGGCTCAAAACCATTAACCATCCATAACTCTATGGAAATATAGAAAATTGCTTCGTGCTTTTTTATTATTTCATAAAAACAATAGAAAACGTTTTCCCTGTGTATGGGAACACTCGTGAAAGTTTGGGAGAACTCGAAATTGCTGTCTGCGGCTCGTGTTTTCACAGCATTTCTCGTTCTCCCAAACTTCACGGCGTGTTACCATAACTCTATGGAAACACGGAAAACGTTTTCTATTTAGTATATTTTAACCGGTGCTTCTTTCAGCTTTACAACAACAAGCGCATTTGAAAATTCTCAAATTGATATTTGCGCTATATAAATCAATAAATTATTATTATTATTATTATTAATAGAAACCCTATAAGAAAAAAAATTAATTGTAATAAGCTAATAACATATTGGAAATGACTAAAAAAGAATATAAATTGAAATGTTACAACGGAAACAGAAATATACCAAATAAAAATATAACAAATATATTCTACTAAACAGATTACAAACTAATAAATTAAAAACGATTAAAAATTAGTCAGCCATGCTGATGAAACACTTTGTAGCCGATTCTGTTCTTACTTTGGGCAAGTGTAATACATTTATCTGCCTTTTTGCTGCTGTATTGTAACTCTATTTAAAATATTTGCGAATGTCAAGCAGTGCGTATGAACATTTTCCATTATCTTCAGTTTTCAAAAACAATTCCTTTTTTTTTTTTAATTAGAAACCGAAATGACTTCTCGAAGTTATTAATTTTGTTGTAGAAACGTCTTCCTTTCAAGCTGGTTGAAGAGTAAATTTTCACACGTGAAGGTTTTTTCCCATAGAAGGAAATTGAGAAATTGGACATCTGTGCGTAAGCTACTGTTTCAGTGGAGCAGTGTGATGAGCCGGATTTGGAGTTGAGAAATCATTCTGCGTCTTATGGTTGCAACGACGGTTAGTGTTTACATATTGTAATATATTTTAAACTAGTAACAGTTCTCACTATATCTGCCCCCGCCATTTGATGATATTACGTTACGTTTTGGACATTTTTGAAGTAGATTTTGGTGTAGCAACTTACTGATCGTTCAATCCTTGAAATAACACAAAATGGAACAAAACTCAGTTACTCAGATAAATAATAACGATCTGGGTTTATTTATACTGAACAATGAAGTTTGTTGAAAAGATGCTGATCCTTTTGACTGGGTTTTACTTTTTTTTAACTTGAGATCAGTCTAATCTGTTTGCGTCTGTTCGGGAATATCTCCCGATGCTGCCAGCTGGTTCACAAATATCAAATGAGGACTGTATCTTTCCAAGTTACCGCAAAGTTCCGAAAGTAACGACCCTTCGGAGCTAACAGCCGTTTCCCATGGCTACTTTCGAAGGGTTGTTATTTTAGGGGATCGTTATCTTTGGGTGGCTAAAAACGTGTACCGTATATAGGCCAATTCATCTTCACTGACTATAATGGTATCAAATGGGATTATAAACAAAACATGGAAAGAACGGGTTTATTCTAGATATTTTTATACAAAAATTCCGGTAATGGCTAAAACTTGCATAATGCATGAAAAATGATTTACATCTGTTATTCCCCACTGTTATTTCCCAAGAAAGTGAAATCATTTTTGAGGTCGCTACTTCTGGAGGGTTGTTACCAACAACCGTCAAATATTATCGCTACTTTCGTTACTTTCGGAACTTTACGGTAGACGTTATACCGTAAAATCTCGGTTGCTCCGGGCTTATTTATGCGTGTAACGAGGTTTGACTGGAATTATGACCAGAGGGGCTTATTATACTTGGAGGTAATTTTAACTCAAAACTGGCATAAAATTAAAACTTAAGCTTTCCCAATAGCCACACAGAATTGTATAATTACAGGTAAAACAAAAACAAAAACAAAAAAAACCAGACAAGTCAACTAAAGCTGTACCTTGAACATAACGATGTAACTATTCAGTGTTTACATCTGATAATATTGAGTTATAGCGTTACGGTAGTGATGTGTGACACTCAATTACACGATTTATGTTTGTTTTTGAAGAAAAATTCCCTCGCTTCTTACCTTTACTAGTTCCATGTTTCCACAGAAAAAATTGACCGCGTCGCCACTGGTGGAGCTAGGCACTAAGCCCGAGTCCTCGAGTAGCCGGCTGAATTGATCTCGCATCCCTAATAATGTAAAAAAAAAACAGATTTAAAAGTTGACTTTTAAGACGGATTCCGCTAAACGTTCGAGCAATAAGTGAAATAATTAATTACTAAAAAACTACTCATAGCACGGTAACATTTTGAATGCTATTTGAAACATATCACTTTAATTCACTTCTCCAAGTGATCCCGCAATTAAATTCTCAAGCATTCTCGAGAAAATTAATGTCAAACCTCGTAAAAAAATATAAAAACGCACGCCATTTTGTTTTGAACTGACATGAAGCGTCTTTTTAATTAAAATATGTAATGACTTCTCTCGCGGGGTCAGCTTGGGAGCTAATTTATCGATAATTTCTTCTTAACTGTATTCAAAATGTTACCGTGCTACGAGTATTTTTTTGGTAACTTAATTTTTTGCACTTTTTGCAGCTAGTGTAATAACATATTTTGTAGAACAATACTCAACAAGTAACAGGAATCCATAAGCTTGGAGAAGCTTGAAATTTCATGTGTGGTAATAAAGAAAGATCGTCATGGTAACTTTCAGGGTTTAAGAACAAGGTGAGTTATCAATGGCGAGTAAAGTTAGTGAGTTATACATGGTGAGTTGCCAAATCTTGAAAATGCAATATTTGACCTGCCAAATCTTACATTTTCAATATTTGGTCAATATTTGGCAACCCAAATCTTGAATTTTCAATATTTGGCCTGCTAGATCTTGAATTTTCAATATTTTGGGCAGGCCAAATTTTGAATTTTCAAGATTTGGTCTCATCTGGCAGATCAACTCTTGAATTTTCAAGATTTGGCAGGATATTAAAAATTCAAGATTTGGCAGGTCAAATCTTGCTTTCAATACCGTTTGGCAACTCACCGAGATGCTAACTCGCCATGATTCACGAAGTGTAACTCTCCACATTGGCGGACCCTAACTTTTAAGCTCGGTAATGATCGGTAATGAGAAAGATGTTGTTTCAGTTTGTCTCCCTGTAGCTCAGTAGCCTGTGTGGCAGGCGTAGAAAGGGGGGAGGGGAGTTCGGCGAGCACGAAGCGCGAGCAGTCGGAGCGCGAGCAGTCGGAGCGCGAAGTGCCGATCGCACTTCGCGCTCTCTCCTCGCGCTTCGCGCTCGAACTCCGCTCCTCCCTCCCCCTTTCTACGCCTGCCACGCTGGCTAGTAGCTCAGTGGTTAGAGTATCCAACCGGTGTGCGGAAGGTCCTGGGTTCGACTCCCGTCGGGGACTCAGATTTTTTTCTTTGTCCCACGCTCATGACCAACTAAAATAACATATTTCGCATTGAAATTTCACGTTTGTCTGTTTGTAGATATGTACACGATGCGGCAGTTGACATAGACGCAACAATAGAGCATGCAGCTTTAAGAGCATAATTAAGAAGTCGCTCGTTTGGAAAATCTACGGTCCGAGTCATCATGTAACTTGCTACGAGTAAACTTTTTGCCAGCTTTACAAAAAAATCCACCATGGCATATGGAAAATAATCGCATTTTATTAAAAAAGAAGGCTTCGGAAAACCTCTTATAACTGAAACAAATCGAGTTTGATCGCCACAAAATGTATTATTTTATCTTATTTTAGGTTTCTTCTGTCAGATTCTGAAAAATCTAAGAAATCGCTTAACGTTTTCCTGTAAAATAAAACGCGCTTTAAAGGGTACTGCCCCTTTAAAGCGCGACCTCTTTTGGTCAAAACTGTGCTTCAGTACCTTTTATTATTTACAAAATAATTCTAGAACACCAAGAAAAAGAAATCAACCAAATTCTTGAAAGAGGAACAAATCTGATGGTCTGTTCTAGTGCATTTTGGAAACGAAAAGGCGAGAAATTGAAAATATGTTAGCCTGACATTTTTCAAGTTGCGATCCATTCCGACCCAGTTTCTATGGCCAGAGACACTTATTGACAGTTTTAGTACACTAGGATGGTAATTTATAACAAAATGTGACCATTATTTTTAGTTTTCTGTTAATACAAAAACGTTTGTTTTTGAAATGACATCAAATCCCCGTGATACTGCCCCTTTAAAAAAGGACCTGTCAGCCCGATAAATACCGGCGGGCCACCTTAATTTTAAAGTGCTCCTAAAGTGTTCAGAAACTGTACTTGTAAGGGGCTGTTGTTATTCATTACTTATTGTGGCTTTTATGGTTTTGCGAGCACTAATGTTTCAAGGTATAAATTTATTACTCGCCGACAGAAAGCAACGGCAGAGAAAGCATAAAATTATGTTTCGTGCACGAGCTTCATATTAAATAATGTTCAAACTCGATGTTTATTTTTAATATGATTTTACGCCGTTATGCAAATAACATTTGGAATCTATTGTTTCCTCAGCTTACACTCACAATACGCATATCTTTTGCCTTTAAATATTGAAATACCGCTCTTAAAAATCAATAAAATAATAAAGAGACATGACAAAATGTGTTGAAACGAAGAAGATTGTTTGAATTATGTTCCATCAATGCGGTTTCTTAAAACTGTATTTCTAAACCAGAAGGCAGGTAACCTGCGATCATGTAACGAGAACGCCGAAAAATTATCCTGGGCAAGCGAACTAAAGGCCCAATTATACCCAGCGGGTATAAATGGGCCTTAAAATAAAATAATAAAAAATCAGCATGATCTAAAACAAACAACTTTTTGTGGTGCACGCGAAGCAAGGGCCAGCCGCACTTTGAGGGTTTACCCGTGCTTTTAAAAGGTTTACCCGTGCTTCAAAGCAAAAAAAAAAGATATCAAATCATGTTCGCCTTTAAACAAAATTACCCATTGCTTGTCATCCTGAGATAAATGACTAGTACGTGAGAAACCGTGTATTTACCAGGTGCATATATCTAAAAAGGCAATAATTACACATCGCAGGCGAATGGGCTTGTGACAATTATTGAAACAGTACACGTTTTATTGTCGACTTGATTAGTATTATGATATCATTAATGTCACGGAGTTAGACCATTGTTTGTTCGATAAAAAAGCTGATGATAGCCAGGACAAATAACGGAAGGCATTTCATCTCAATTGACGCGAAGATTCACGATTTCGGATATGCAATTTTTTGTTCACACCTTTTAAAATATTAATTTTCTGCACGCAAGAGAAAAACACCTTGTACAGAAGTGCGTCTGTTTTATAAACGACCACAAATTGAACTGGAGAAGTCACTTTAAGCGAAAATAAGTGCAACGCGACCACTAGTTCACCATAATAATTAAATAGTTATTTCATTATTGGTTAGTATATAAAGAAATGTTATTTTCCTTACACATTATTGTTGTTAAAGCCAAAAAATGGGCGACCAATAAAATAAATTTAATTAAGCATTATCCGATACCACCTTTGGGAGTTGCTGAGCGTGCATTAGCATAAACACACTCAAAAAACGTGACTACGCTGAAAGTTTCAACATCATTTGATGACAAGCCCATTCAAAAACCCATCATTTCTAGATTTCCAGATGGCGTTTTTATAATGGGATTTTGATTAAGTTTCTGTCTCATTTACACTGCACAGGTCGTGTTCCAAAGCCATTACGATTTCGCTGATAGTATAAATCTACACGTATCGTCACCATTTACGCGTCAACTTCCCGCTCTATAAAAGACAACACAACACAAGCACAAGCAGAACATTTGGGCATGGAAAACGCGACCGTGAATGCCGCTCTGTCCGTCGTCGATCCGCTAACCAATATAAACTGCTTTCATTTGGAAGAAGAATGGAGCACTGCAACAGAAGCGTTCGTCAGCGACATCATTTTGATAGCGGTGAACTCACTAACAGCTCTGACAGCAACTATCGGCAACGTGTTAATCCTCATGGCTGTGTCGAAAACACCATCGCTGCGAACACCGTCAAACACTCTTCTCTGCTGCCTCGCGTTCGCGGATTTACTGGTCGGTCTGGTCGTTCAACCGACCTACGCTCTGCAAATGCTCTTCGAAATACAACAAAACCCGCACGCGTTTTGCATCACAAAGATTATCACAACCGGGTCGTTATCTTGGATTTGTGCCGGGGTATCTTTCCTGGTCATATCTGCCATTTCAGTGGAGAGACTCCTCGCTATCAAACTACACTTGAGGTACAAGGCGTTGGTTAGCATTCATCGCATCGTGACTGTGGTAGTATGTTTTTGGATTCTCTGCACCGTTTTGATTGTCGCGCGTTTTCTAGGAGCTCCGTACAGAAGCCTTGTTCTGGTCATCGTTGTCATGGATTCGACGTGTATAGCCGTAACAGTCTTCGCCTATCTGAAGATTTACCTCCAGGTACGAAAGCTCCAGAATAAAACCAGAGATCAAATGCACCTCGCCCCGCCCGGCATCAACATTAGCAGCTTCAAACGATCAGCGGTCACCATGCTGTACATAATAACGTTGTTTCTTGCTTGTTACATCCCATTTATATCCACGTTGGCGGTCAGAATGCGACAAGGCGGGAGCCTTCGCTTGAACATCATATACAACTTCGCCGCTACGATCGTCTACATCAACTCAACACTGAATCCGTTCGTGTACTGCTTTCGTTGCAAGGACGTGCGCATAGCCGTGTTCAAGTTATTAGGGAGAAAATACACGATTGACAAGAACGGAGATGTTGTTCCGGTTTCATGTTCGACGACGCAAAAGGTGAACAGTCTTAAGAACTCGACTTTGTTCCAGCCTTCGCCATCTCTGCACAGATTAGCTGACACTCAACTTTAACAAGGCTTTAATAGCCGTAGGTAATTTGGTAATTTCTATACGTGCAAGCTGGTTATAGAATCGAATGAAATCCTCAATGCAGGGTTGCACTGTACTAGGAAGCCAAAAACGAATTCCTGGGGGGAGGGGGGGGGGGGGGGGGGGGGGAGGGGTACTCCAACATAAAAGTGACGTGGGTGATCGTCGTACCTTTTAGGAGTGGGTTGCTTAGTATGTTTAAATCTAAAATGATCGCCACTAAAAATTTACTTCGCGCGCCAACAAGACCGCCAGCTAGCAGGCTAGCCGGAGAAAAACTAATATGACAGGAACTAGTTTTGTCTTAGAATTGGTACCTCTTACTTTAAGGGTGAAAATGAATTCGAGCCACACCCACAAAAACGAGATTCTGATACCTTTTAGGAGTTCTTTTCAAAATTTCCGACGATCACCCCCGTCACTTTTATACGGGAGTCCCACCCGGGCAGAAACCAGAAATCAAGTTCTGTTCAATTTGCACGAACGGCTGAAAGGGTTGGTCTGTAACGTCCATTATTATTTTTTTTCGTTAAAGATGATTTCCAGTCCGTACTGCGCAATCTCCGCCCTGCAATGTTTATGAGTCCCATACGGCGGCGAGGGAATGTAAAAACTAGCCAAAATAACAATTCCAGGACAAACTTACCTTTTTCTTCATTATTATCGCCAGATATCCTTGCCAAACAATAATAACGAGTAGAAGAACCTAGGCGTTATCCCAGACCGACGTTTCAGCTCATCGAGCATTCCTAAACGTAACGACCCGTAATGGCGGACTCAAAAACTTCATGTACGCTATTACCGAAGTGTAACATATCAACAAATTCAAAACAAAACAGAAAACAAACCCCGAGTTTGCGCAGTACGGACTGTAAATCACCTTTAAGTAGCTGTGATTTTATTAGTAAATTAATATTTCATTGCCATTTCAAGTTAGCAGTTCATAATTTAATAAGCTTGACAAGGTTCACAAATTGAAATTAGCGTGACATAGCCCCTTTTACGTGGCGTGACACTAGCGTGACCAAGAATCAGCATAAAATTCCTTTCCAGCATTATATTAGCTCAGCGAATTAATTTATTATTTGTTAGAAGCAATTAAACTTTTTCGAAGCCATAATCTCAACTGAATGCAATTTTCTATATCGTGTTTTTTACACAGTTAGTTTACAGTCCCCGTCTGCAGGAGCCCATTACCCTGGGAGGTCTGGTACTTACCGCGTATCATATTAAGCGTGCCCCAGTGAAGAAACCTCTGCTGTACAAACTCTTTTCCCTGAGCATGATTCATGGCTTCTGTCCATCCATTATATGCATTCAGTAACGCCACGTGATCACTCCTGCTGTCATGGGCAAAGTTCCTACGAGACTAAAACAACAAGATATACGTACATCAAAAACATTTTTTTAATAGAACATTTAATTTTTGAGTTGAGGCTGAGCTTTGAGGGAGGGGGTACTCCCTTACCGTAAACTGCCTCTTATAAGCCCCGCCCCCCGGTTATAGGCCCAGCAACCTGTAAACAAAAAATATATATTCCGGTTATAAGCCCAGTAGGGCTTATAAGCGGCAGTTTACAGTATAGTGACGGGGGCGATCGTCGGAAATTTTTAAAGGAACCTCTAAAAGGTACCAAGAATTTTGTTTTGTGGGTGTTGCTGGAATTCATTTACACCCCTAAGAGGTACCAATTCTAAAACAAACCTAGTTCCTTTCACATTTGTTTCCATAAAAGGTACCAGGATAACTCTAACAGTAGTCATTTTAGATTTAACACCCTAAGCAGCGATACCAAACCACGAAATTTTAATCCGACGATCACCTCACCCCGCACCTTTTAAATAGGAGTCCCCCCCGCCCCCGCCCCCCCCCCCCCCTCCCAACCCTGGGAGCTGAGCCGGGGCCTGTATCTCACGTGCGTGAGAAAACCATATCTGGTATCCAGGGCACCTCTTTCTGGACATATATTTTATAACAGAAACTGGAAAAACAAGTATCTTACCTGATCCGCCTGTTCTCGACAGTTCAGCGGTGATACAAATGGATCTTTATAACTGAGGCCCGCTGCAATGGTCAGCACTGGATCCAAACACCTACACGTGACCAACAGAGCGTAGCCAATGAATAGATCAGTAGCCGCACTTGTAACTTATAAATTTGTGTTACAACAAGGAACCCAAAAGTGTGACTACTTTTAATTAATTCACATTAATTCATATTGTTTATATGTTTTGTCATTCAGTTTTGACTTTGAGAAATCTCAAACTCCACAAAACATTAACAGTGAAAAACACTGTTGTATAGGAGAAATGAAACCTCGATTATCTTTAACCTTTCACTCCCAAGAGTGCTAAGTTCAAAACTGAGGGGAAAATTTTGAATTTCATCACAGCACCACATGAAAGTACTGCTCAATAGCTTTCATTTGAATGGTCACACACTAGGGTTTCATCCACAGACTCAAAAGTTAGAAACACATTTATTGACTCAAGGTTTGACTCTGGGAGTGAAAGGGTTTAACTCGTGAATGCGGGTGGACAAATTTCACTCGCTCGATGGGCTGTAAACTTTAATCACGCTGACTGTGCTCATAGGAGCCTTTGATCAGCTTTAATCAGCTTTCGAGCAACAGGACCCCAATGAACAACAGGCGCCTGAATTTTACACGGGATAACTAACCTCCCACTTTCATTATGGGAACTTTTTAGTCAATAAATCTTCTTCCAATCAATAGAACATCTTCGCGCTCCGTTTACGCGACTGAATGACTTCAAAGTATATTTTTTTGCAAACTGAGGAACAAGATGGCAAAAAATGGGGGGAAATAAAACCACAACGTTTGCCAGTGCAGATACCTTAACTGCAGTTTACCCTCACCTGAAGATAGCTCCATAAATAATCATCTTCGCTATCCGTGGTTCCACTGGCAGATAGGCCATATGCCTTCCAAGGGCTGTCAGACCTTCCTATAAAGAAATGTCGATGTCAGCCATATAAAAGACCGGCGTCTTCTGGGGGGGGGGGGGGGGGGGGAAGGACTTCCACACATAAGTGTCGGGGATGCTCGTCGTCCATTTTAGGGGTGTAAATTACGGATTTTTGTCTCCATTAGGGTGTTCAGGACGGAACGGCGATATTTAGCCATCAAGGTATCTTTTAGGGTTGCACGCGAACAAATAATAAAAAAACACCGTCATACCGTGTATAATGGTATCTTTTAGGGGTCAAAAAAGGCTTGAGCCACGCCCAGATTGGTCCCTTTCAGGGGTGTAAATTGAAATTTCCGACGAGCATCCCCGTCACTTTCATATGGGAGTCCCCCCACCCCACCCCCCAGGGCAGGGACCCGGCCGGGACAAGTGCGTGCCGACCTTTATTCATGTCACTCGCTGTTTGATATTGTATTGATAATACAAGAAGAAATCGGATCCTGATCACTGGGTAAAGATTTGAAGGGGAAGGACTTACGTTACTACACAACGCGGCTTGTTCTACTGACCTTATCATCCAAAGCTCCGATTTCCTGTAACTGCGATACTGCACTCTGAACTACAGTTCAAAACAAACACGAGTGAGACAGTCCACGAGTGAGATAAAACATTAAATATACTAAATTCACCCCAAGCCTCGCTTGGGGTAAATTAAGTTAAAACAAAGGAAATCATAACCGTGTCGGAGGTTTGGATACCTGGTCTTAATTAGCACAGATTTTTACCATTTTATTTCTCCGTTTACTCCTTAGTTTTTGTTTCGATTGAGAAGATATATCAAACACTCGAGACAGTGTTTCATCGGCTATCCAAACACCACGAATTTCGTCAAAAATAATCCGCTGCGCGTCGTATTTTCAACGACCTTCTCGCAGGATATCAAACATTAGACTAGCCTAGCAGTTACTTACCAGAAAACGGTGACGGAGGATCGAGAGCCTTGGATAAAAATTGCTGGACCTTGCACGAATCATCTGCGCACTGAATCTGCGAGAGTGAGTGGGGATATAGCATTACCCTTCGTCGACATCAGCAACAAGAAATGAATTTACGTTTTTCAGTTATTGCAAGTATCAACGAACATGCGTTTTCTAACCTTTGTTTGCAGGACAATCTCCTCTAAAGAAACCCTCTGCATTTCAGGAGACTGGTACGGTGCTGTAAAAAGAAAAAAGAAATAAACACGTTACAGGGGGTTTTCCCGCGCTTGTCGCCAGTTGCATGGAATTTTTCGGAATTTTCATCCGTTTTGACGTCATTTCGGAATTTTCGTCCGTTTTGACGTCTTTTTCGGAATTTTCAACCATTTTGACGTCTTTTCGGAATTTTCATCCGTTTTGACGTCTTCTCGGAATTTTCAACCATTTTGACGTCTTTTCGGAATTTTCATCCGCTTTGACGTCATTTCGGAATTTTCGTCCGTTTTGATGTCTTTTCGGAATTTTGATCCGTTTTGACGTCTTTTAGGAATTTTCATCCGTTTGACGTTATTTCGGAGTTTTTATCCGTTTTGATCTTTTGACGTCATTTCGTAATTTTCATCCGTTTTGACGTCTTTTCGGAATTTTCATCCGTTTAGACGTAATTTCGGAATTTTCATCCGTTTTGACATCATTTCCGAATTTTCATCCGTTTTAACATCTTTTCGGAATTTTGATCCGTGTCTCACGTTCCAATTGTCAATATCGATGAGTATTTATACCATAGGTCTATAACTAGAGGTTTCCATCTAGCATTGCGCGCGGCCCATCAGATTAGGAGTTAGGCTATTTTTAGACACTTTTCGCGCGAAAACCAGCAGCCAATCACGCACCATGCCTGACAAATATGGTCATTGAACGCGCTAGCTCGACAATTTTTGTTCAAGACGGTTTGTTCGTCGATTGAAAAGATGGCTAAAATTAAGTAAAAAGCCTTGGCCCTTCTAAATCAAACAAAAGTTAATTCTACTAAATAATGCACGAAGTTTGGAACGAAATATTTAATGGGAAATGCCTGTAAAATGTACAACTAATGCGACTGAAAGAGCACTAAAGGCAGCCTGAAATTAATTTACGGGAAGACCGCGGACACAATTAATTCGTCCAAAGAATGAAAATCTGTTTACAACACAAGTTTAAGCTTAGTCTATTCAGTATTGTTACCTTGTATTTCGACGAGGCTTGTCAATTCCAGCTGAATTAAGTTTTAAAATCAGCACAATAAATATCCATGGATCAGTTAAGCCGTTATAAGCTTATAACTTGAGCTTACGGCAGTTCGTCAAGCGTTCGTGACAGTCAATCATTCAAAGATCACTTCACAGTGAAATTCTCTTTCTTTCCATCCATGTAGACATTGAGGGTTTCCTTTGTTCTTTTACTTCAATGAACTTGATTTCAAGCTCAGTTCGTTAATTCTGTAGTCGCGCAAGTTTCGCCCGCCGTATAAACAAGTGAAACCTTCGGCTGCGTATAGCTGTCCGTTCAACTTGTAAAATGAATATAATGTTCAGCTCCACAATTATTTCGAAACTTCCCATGTTAAGCTAAACCATCTGCACAATTTTCCAGAATATACGAAACTTTGGAGAGATTGAACGAAGATTAATCCGCGGAGAAACCTTTGTCTTTTCATTCAACTTTCGACAACTTGCCAACTGGACACCGCGCCAAGTTTTGCCGCCGAATTCATACAAATCATACTTCATTTAGATTGAACTGAAAAATCACTCAGTCGATTTATAGTTTTACAAAAAGTATACCGAAGTTTGACCTAAATTTAGTGAAGTATTTAAACAATTATTACATTCTGCTGTGACGCTTTTCGCTTTTCCTTGGCCGGCAAAGTTTCTGCCTTTGCGTACCTAGCGCTCGCATATTAAAAATGGTTCAACGTGATTGGCTGCTGGTTTCGCGCGAAAAATGTCTAAAAATAGCCTAACTCCTAATCTGATGGGCCAAGACCCAATACCAGAGATGGAAACCTCTAGTTATAGACCTCTGTTTATACTCGCTATTTTGATTGTTTATGGTTTGAAAATTAACTAATACAAAAACTGTCAACTTTAGTAGTAGTAGCAGCAGCAGCAGCAGCAGCAGCAGCAGTAGTAGTAGTAGTAGTAGTAGTAGTAGTATCTTTATTTATAGAGGGAAGCACGTAATAGCGAGGCTAATAAACTTGTGGCCCTCTAAAACTTTGTAGACGACAGTTATGATGCAACGCAATGAAATACGATTAATGTTGATGCAGAAACATACCCATGTGTTCAAACTGTTCTCTTGTGAAGAGATTAAAGCATAAACCAGGCTTGCACCTCCCAGCCCGGCCACGCCTCTGAACCACACTGGCCTGAGATGTCCAGTGTGTCATCAAACAGGACACCTAACAAATACAGACGGATTGATATATAACATCTCTTTACTGATCGCCATACAATTCTTGTAATGCAAGTTTTGAGAGCCTGGTGTTTCATCAATGGTAATTTTAAAAAATTGTAATGGTAATACACACCAAATAGAAAACGTTTCCCGTGTTTCTATAGAGCATAGGTAATAGAGGGAAATGGTTATGAAGCCCGGCAAAGTTCTTCGTTATATGTTTTTGTTCGCTATTTTGGGGGTTGACCGTGCACAAAACCTGACAAAATACAATAGGTGATTACGTGTGTTCAAGCAACTGACCAATATAAACGTTTCGGTTACGTAATTCATGCATAGTGTACGAGCGCAAAACAAAAGATGTGCACGGTCATGGACCTTCCAACATAAATCTTGGCTTCTTTGTTTGCTCCTTTGAAGTTTGCCGGGCTTCATAACCATTTCCCTCTATTAACTGTGTATAGTTATGGTAACACAAGTGAAGTTTGGGAGAACGAGAAATGCTGTGGACAATTTCGGGTTCTCACAAACTTTCACGAGTGTTACCATAACTCTATAGAAACAGAGGGAAAACGTTTTCTATTGTTTTTATGAAATAAAAGCACGTAGCAATGTTTCCATAGAGTTATGGTAAATGGTTTTGAGCCAATGAGAGCGCGCGTAGTGTCTTGTTTATTTCATAAATTTATATAGCACATTTTCTAAATGTGTCGATTTCAGTATCTACAATACATTACCCTACCTTCTTCGCTGCATCATACATTTGTTCTTTCCGGTTGCCAGCATTTATAACATAGACAATGTCATCAATGGTAATCGACGTCTCTGCTATGTTCGTGGCTAACACAATCTTGCGCACTCCAACAGGGGGCCTGGGGAACAGAGCCGTCAGATAGCTCATAGAGCGGTTTTCAATTGACTGTCGAAAGTAATCGCCAAATTGCTTTGGTTTTGCTTTACTACGCTCTATGATTGGTTTAAAAAACTCGCGCCACCTTCTCAACCAATCAGATGCAAAACCAAAACCAATCGCTACTTGGTCGCACGCGTTTTCCCGCGCTTAGCGCCGGCTACGTGTATTCACTTCGAGCTCTCATTGGTTCATTGCGTTGTTTACGTTTGTTGTGATTGGCCATTGTAATTGCTTTGGTTTTGGTTTTACGACACTCAATTGAAAACCGCTCTCGCTCTATCACAATTGGCAATTAACTCCGGTTTCTGTAGCGTGACGCAACTAGGATTATTTATTACTATTCCCCCTGGATAGGATGCGAACACTCAACGGTAACGAAAAATTGTGTGATAAAACAGAAGTTCAGGAAGGCTCATTGTAAATAAATTATCAAGCGTGAATAGACCCACAACACGAGCGAAGATGGTAGATTATAGTCAATAGGCCCGTAATGCGTGCAAAGACGCTCGATAATATGAACAGTATCCAAGGGAAATGGGTTTTGGCGGTTCAGTTCAAGAAAGCGGAATGTCAAGCAAGGAAAGGTAATGGATTTTCTATCGTGTATTGCTCTTGCAGCTCGCAGCTCGCAGCGTAGTGTGACGTAGGGCGCATGCTTTATCAAGTTAACCCTTTCACTCCCAACTATTGAGTCTGTGGATGAAACCCTAGTGTGTGACCATTCAAATGAAAGCTACTGAGCAGTACTTTCATGTGGTACTGTTTATTCTGTTGTACAAGGTGGTTCTAACATTCAAGTCTGTGTATGAAACCCTTAGCGTGTGACCATTCACATAAAAGCTATTGAACAGTACTTTCATGTGGTACTGTTTATTATGCTGTACAAGGTGGTTCTAACTTTTAAGTCTGTGGATGAAACCCTAGCGTGTGACCATTCAAATGAAAGCTATTGAGCAGTACTTTCATGTGGTACTGTTTATTATGCTGTACAAGGTGGTTCTAACTTTTAAGTCTGTGGATCAAACCCTAGTGTGTGACCATTCAAATGAAAGCTATTGAGCAGTACTTTCATGTGGTACTGTTTATTATGCTGTACAAGGTGGTTCTAACTTTTGAGTCTGTGGATGAAACCCTAGTGTGTGACCATTCAAATGAAAGCTATTGAGCAGTACTTTCATGTGGTACTGTTTATTATGCTGTACAAGATGGTTCTAACTTTTGAGTCTGTGGATAAAACCCTAGTGTGTGACCATTCAAATGAAAGCTATTGAGCAGTACTTTCATGTGGTACTGTTTATTATGCTGTACAAGGTGGTTCTAACTTTTAAGTCTGTGGATGAAACCCAAGTGTGTGACCATTCAAATGAAAGCTATTGAGCAGTACTTTCATGTGGTACTGTTTACTATGCTGTACAAGGTAGTTCTAGCTTTAAGTCTGTGGATGAAACCCTAGTGTGTGACCATTCAAATGAAAGCTATTGAGCTGTACTTTCAAGTAGACGATTTTGCAAAATGAAATTCACGATTTTTTCCCTCAGTTTTGAACTTGACACTCTCGGGAGTGAAAGGGTTAATCAACTTGATTTCACCTATCATAGCACGCATTATATGACCAAATTGTTTTAATACAAAGGAAACTCACCTTTCAAACACTGCTTGTTGGTTAAACATTGGAAGCATGGAGTGGAGTGGTAGCACAAGGAATTCGGATTTCTGAAAAATAATTTGTGTACACTAGTTGATACAAAATACTGACACATTTACACCACAGAACACAAACAAGACAAAAAGAAAAGTATTATCTGCAATAGATTTCAATTAAATCAGTGAGAATTAAAATCCATATAATTCTAAATCACTTACATTTCTAAACTTGGTTGACAACATGTCATGAACAACAATGATTTCATCCCAGCCGGCCAAAAAGCACAAAATGGCTCCCTGCCAAATGGAGACAATAAACGAGGCACTATTTCATTACAAAGCCAGCAAGGAATTCTAACTCTTTAATAGCCTGCGTAGCAAGCATTCCTGTACGAACCCCCCCCCCCCCCCCCCCTGTCGACAACTATTTAGTTGTCGATCATAAAAAGTTGTCGATGACAAAAAAGCCAGGTGTGAAGCTAGTTGTCGATAACTAAGGGCCTTATTAGTTATCGATAACTAGCTTCACACACTGTCTTTTTTGTTATCGACAACTTTTATGATTGACAACTAAATAGTTGTCGACAACCATCTCTCTAGTCTGCGGAGGCCCTGAATTCTTATCATGTGATAGCCATTTTGTTGACCATGTGATTGGTCAAGTTGAACAACTTTCAACTCGCATTTGCATCTGTTCAAGCATAAACAATTTAACATGTCTGAAACTTGCATGCTGACAGGGTGAACTTGATGATTTTTATTCAAGAAAAACAGTATCTGAGCAAATCCATTATACGGACACGCAGCGAGTTGAAATTTGATAATCGCAAGTTCAACTTTGCTGATCGCTTGGTCAACAAAATGGCTATCACGTAATAAGAATTAATTCACCTCGATTTCAAATTTCAAACAGCTGTGGTTTTGATAGTACCTCTGGGTAATTCCTACACACACACAGAATTGTTTCAGTGATGAGTTCGGCGTCTGCCTCTGGACTGTCTTGATCACTATTGACCTGGTAAATAACAAAATAACTTTGATAGCAACTTACCTGTGCTGTGAAATATCTCAAGAAAATCATTATTGTTAATAATTAAATATAAAATGTTGTTGAGTAGATCAGGGTTTTTAAATAATACTTTTTTCCTAATTTATACTCAGGAATACAACTCAACACCCAGCTCCAGGAACTTTTGAATGAAATTGTAACACTAATAATACTGTTATTATTGTCGTCTGTAAATGTACAACATTTGCTTTCTTTGCTTGTTACCTAGTAACAAGTAGTAAAAACATGAAATAAAGCTCTCAATGGTCCTCTCAACGTGAAGTGACGTAAATTTATACTGATATTTAGTCCAGAAATGGAATGTTCCTATATGTTGAGACTTATAACTTGATTGTAAACTCAAATTTGCCTTTAATAACAATTTAAGCAGACATTTTTATAGAGTACGAATCAAAAAGAAGTTAAGACGAAATCCATTAGAAAATCGAGTAATATTTCTGGCCAGTGGACAAAAATCCTGTACTACGACGCCATAAGCTTTCACGCTTAAACTAGACATTCATGAGCCATACCTTAACGGTATTCACCAAATAATATAACTCCACAATCCTTAAATTGCTTTCCGCCTTGAGTTTCCTCCCGTGAATGGGTTGAGTCATGAGAGGTGGCAGCCATGTTTTTGTCCACTGGCCAGAAATATTACTCAATTTTCTAATGGATTTTGTCTTAATTAGTGTTATTTTGAGAGCTTTATTTTGGCATCATACATTTCTATATGGAAGAAATAAAAGTTTACAGAGCTTCATTTAAACACTTGAGTAAGTCTAGGAGAACTCAAGGGTACTTGTGTGAACCCAGGTTGCCTCCTTCCCTCCCTGACTTTGCACTAGGCTAGTCATAAATATGAGTGTAACTGCACTGGATTTACCCTACTCATAATACCTTGATTATGGAAAGCCTGTAGTTTAGGCGCCACAGCAACAGTTCTCATAAAACCTGGGCTGGGGTGTTGAGACAAAACATTGTTAAATAGATAGACACTGGTACATACCGTGTGGCATGAAACTTATGTGGGAGTTTTGTTTTGCAGATTAGTGATTTTATTGTTTTGCACGATCTAATTTTTGCAAATCTCAGCAAAAAAATTTCACATCATTCTGTCGGATTGCAGATTGTTTTAGATACCAATGCTTTCAATTAATGGTAATATTGCTTTTTCATGAATCAGAGTAAAATTAATGTGTACAATTTTTTTTTCTTCTAGGGATTGATTTTTTGCACAAACTTTTTTTCCCAGATCCTAAAAAAAAAACGCAAAATTTGAGTCCACAAAAATTTCATGACACACAGTAATGGTCAGCTGGGCTGTGATTATTAAAGCCTGGTTTTCACTAGCGACGCAAGCACAAGCGCAAGCAACGTACGCAGACGCAGTAACGTGTTTATTTGTCGTAAACAAAAGGCACTGATGATCAACACGTTACTGCGTCTGCGTATGTTGCTTGCGCTTGTGCTTGCATCGCTAGTGAAAACCAGGCTTAAATAATCCTCATGCACTCAAAGTGACTCATGTGCTCTCATTGAATTTGAACCTGCTCAAATTTTTCTCAAGTTGTCAAGAGTTTTCTCTCATTTGGCCCGAGGTGATGATAGTCAATGAGAGTTGTAGAAAACTCCTAATTGGAGACAACTCTCAGCAACTCTCATCCTCGTTTGGCCCGGGCTTTATTAGCGCATCTGAGAAAAACACTGATTAAAAGCTGATTGGGCGTGCACAACTCTTAGCTATCCAGACAGCTGCAACACCAATAATTTTCAATTACAAATGGCTGCTTGTGAGACTATAAGTCAATTTCAAACACACAACCACGGCTTGATTGAATATACATCACATGGAAGATTTGCCAGCGGTACAAAACTATCAACTTTTTTTAAACATGCATAAAGTTGATATCACATGGTACACGCAAAACAATGCCGTACTGAATTCATTCTCTACAGCCAGAGAACGAGTTTGAGAAGTTTGTTAGATTTGTTTCCTCAAAGTGGTATGCCTGCAAAGTTAAACTAATGTTGAGATAAGTACATGCACACTGTAATCATAGATTTGCATCTGCATTTACTGGTCCCTGCCTACTTGAATGTGCTTTCTCAAACTCATTTTATAATAATTCATCAAGTTAAAACAAAGGAAACCTTTGTAAAACTGTTGTTTGGCTTGAATCGTTTGCCTTGTGGATGTCCAGGATGTGGATGTGGATGTCCAGGATGTGGAGGTCGATGTCCAGGATGTTGATGTGGATGTCCAGGATGTGGATGTCCAGGATGTGGAGGTCGATGTCCAGGATGTGGAGGTCGATGTCCAGGATGTTGATGTGGATGTCCAGGATGAGGATTTGTATGTCCAGGATGTTGAGGTGGATGTCCAGGATGTGGATGGCCAGGTTTTGATAATGCTCTACCTAGCAGTTCATGGATATCAGAGAGAAAGTACTCTGTCACAGTGTGAGTAAATCCTGGAATGGATAAACTGGGGCAGCTGAAAATTAAAACAATTTGACAAAAAAAATTAATCGTATTTTCAACTCTCTTCTCAGTATTTGGAAATCAGATGAAACCCTGTCTATTGTGTTTAACATATTATTATACCCAATAACAGCAGTGTATTTACACACCCATGAAAATATTGTGAAAACCTCTCGGAATTGACGGTTGCACTCATCACAACAATCTTCAGCGCCTGGTTCTTATCCAGCAACTCTCTCAGAAGAATCAAGAGGAAATCTGTGTTGATGTCTCGCTCGTGTACCTCGTCAACAATGACATGACTGACACCTGTCAACAAAGTACGCAGATTAGAATAGAGGTCATTCTGGCAGCTGCCAATCAATGCACTGACCAAAAAACAAAACAAAAAGTGTACTGTAATGGCATGGCAATTTTCAAGACATTTTTTTTTAGAAAAGAAACAAAATTGTATTGTTGAATCCTGGGTTCCAGTCCTGATAAGTTTTGATGCAACCTCGTCCCCAGAGCCTTCTCGACGTCCAAAATGGCGGTGCGAAGAAGACCCTGGCGAACATCAGGTCACGTGACCACAAAATTAGCCAATCACGAGCCCGCCGCCATTTTGAAACAATCCAAATCTCCAATATCTGTCAAGGTACCAACCTTGTAGAAGTGCATTATTTTGCATCCGTCTCAATAGTATTCCAGTGGTACAAAATAATATCCGCCCCAACTGTGATGGTGGTACACCCTCTAGTCTCACCTGTTCATAAAATACTGCTTAGTATTTACTAGTAAATAAATATCATATCCAGTTTTTAAAGAGCCAATGTGGGAGGCATGGTTAGCATGGTGGACTCCAGATCGAGTGGTCAAGGTTCAAGCCCTTGCTGGGGTCATTGTTTTGTGTTCTTGGGCAATACACTTTACTCTCACAGTGTCTCTCTCTCCACCCAGGAGTGTAATAGGTACCGGCAAATTGCTAGGGCACAATCTGACAAAATATTGGGATAACCTGCAATGGGCACCGAAGACAGGATATACCCAAGACAATGTGGAGGGACAAGGTCCTGGAGCGAGGTGTGCACCACAGTGGCCAACAGAGTTGGTTGATGGCACAGTGTAGAGGCCTTGTGTGCCGCTTGACATAGAGTCGAGAATAGGTAAAGGTGAGTACCGCTGAGATTTCTAAAAGCAAATATTCATTCAATGAATTATCCATAATACCTGGTATCCTACACTCTTTCCCAGCATTTCTCCTCGTTCTGAGGCCACCCTCTCTGCAATTGACATTGCTACTATACGGCGCGGCTGCAACAAATTCATTTATTAGTACATACTTTGCTGCAATGATCATAAAAATGCCTAATGCTGTGAATGCAACAAAAAGAAATTCCCGAATTCATAACTTTTTGGGGGGATGAGGAGATTCGTCTCTGCCCAACCCCAATCCTGGTGATCAGAGTTTTTCTATCGGGGTATCCTTCCCTTAGCCACTGCATCTCATTCATTAAAGGTGCCAGATACTCTCCTTGTTCCCAGGGTCCCAGATAAGTTTTAATGGCGAGGTGTCAATGAGGAATGTCAACAGGTCAATATATATGGACCTCACCAAATTATCTGAAGTTTTCCATTAATTTGTCGGATCAGGTACCCAACCTTGTCGGGTTTTTGACCTGAGACCACTCTCTTATTTGAAACACTGTTTATGCCGCTGTCATTTTGTTGCAGTAGGTTGAGATGAGGGAGTGTGGAAGCCGACTTAGTGGCAGAGCCTTTGGTACAGTGGGCATTTCTTGACAGTTATGAGTCATAAATGTCAAGAAATGCATTGAGGTACACTTGATGACCTCGGTTCACCCCGCCTAGACTGTTTACTATCCTTCCATGCCCAAAAATCAACAACAATGTTGCAAGACACTTTTATTTCAGAGTATGCTATGTGCACTAAGTAGAATTACCCCCCTGTCCCTGATGATCCCGAAGACAGTAACCACACAGGCCTCTTGTTTGGAACTCTTTATTCAGGTTGGTGCGGAGGGACTGACTGCCGGAGGGGAACAAAGACCCAGGGTGGGGGGGGGGATGAGCAGAAACCCGAACGGATGAAAGATGAGCGATCAAGTGACAAAGTTCACCGATGCGAAGGGACACGTGACCGGAAGGGAAATGATGGGGTTAATTACTGAATTCCCTGGAGGATTGCTGCCCATTTTTTCAACTTGTGTTGCAGAAAAATTGTTAGGCAAGCTGCCAAAAAAATGTTGCTCTGTGTAATACTGCCTAAATAATGAATGGATATGAATCCTACTCAATGGATATGAATACTATTACTTTAAATATCAAATGTACATGTACCTGTGTAACTACAATGTTACAGGTCGAACCTTTGCCATTCTGTATGGCATGATCCAGAATGTACTGAGGAATCTGACATGAAAACAAAGGGAAATGAGCTTTTATTAATAAGTTTTCTGTCCTTTCTGAGTGTGATAGTGCCCATAACCTTTTTTTATATTTTCTTATCTGAATCTAAACATCTCCCAAGGAACGTCTGCAAAATAAATTGCAATTTGCACAAAACGCGAATTTTTATGAATATTTCAAATCTTCAAAATCCTAGTTTTGTTTGGTATACTTGTCCTGCTGTTAGCTAGAAGGCCGACGGGTTCACATGTTCCTTAATCTACGTCACATTTCCTTTGTTTTGAAGTCACGTGTTCCTTAATCTACATCACAGTTCCTTTGTCTGAAGTCACGTGTTCCTTAATCTATGTCACAGATCCTTTGTGAACTGAGAAGGACCGAGAGGAGACTAAGGCAAATGGTGAGCCAAAATAGCGGCAAATTTGAAAGTTTTATAACATTCATAAAAGATTTGCGTTTTGTGAAAATCACAAAATATTTTCGCAGAAGTTCCTTGAGAGATGTTTAGATTCAGATGAGAAAATAAAAAATAAAAGGTTAAATGGGCACTTTAAGTACAGCTGTATGAACCTACTAGGTCATCAAAAGCAAGTAACAAGGTTTTTCAGAGAATGTCTTTTGTGATGTTCTCTAAGAAATTAGTGTTACACAAAGACTATTGCTTATTTATATATAATTATTATATCACAATGTGCCAAAGATTTAACACTTACATGTAACTTATAGGAAAAAACTCCATATTATATTACTTTACCTGTGTGGTTTTACCGCATCCTGTTTCTCCTGATAAAACAACTACCTTGTTTGCTTCAATCAGCTCAACAATCTTTTGCCTTGAAAGAATATAAATAAAAACACTTATGTTCAAGCACATGATGGTGAATAACGCGAAAAACAAACGAGCAAAGCAGACAAGACAAGTAGGATCTTGATTACAGTGAAAATATTACAAGAACATTCTCATTTGCAAATACTGTCTCGGTAAACATTTAAGCCCTGCATTTGGGAGGCACATTGCCAACGTTATCTACATTTTAAACTGTACGCTTCTATGGCTCTACATTTCAGCAATAATGTTATCTACATTATAAACTGTACACTTCTACAGCTCTACGTTTTAATAAAAACGTTTTGACGTTACAACTAAAACGTTGAGCCGAGAAGCGTACAGTTTATAATGTAGATGAAGCTATGACTAAAGCGTAGAGCGGTAGAAGCGTACAGTTTATAATGTAAATAAAGCTATGACTAAAGCGTAGAGTGGTACATGTAGAAGCGTATAGTTTATAATGTAGATGAAGCTATGACTTAAAAACATAGAGCCGTAGAAGCCTACTGTACAGTTAAAAGATGAAATTATGACTACAAGGTCTCAGGTCAAAAGACCTGACAAGGTCGGCTTAACTGACCCGACAAATTAATTGAAAACTTCTGAAAATTTGGTGAGGCTCGTATCTATTGACCCGTTGCAATTCCTCATTGAAACTGTGCCTTTAAAACGTATCTAGAACCCTGACTTACTTGTGGTTTGCAACAGGTAACTTTGTCGTCTCTTCGTTAAACCATGAAAGTCTTGACTCCAACATATCTTGTCTTTGTGAAAACTCCTGTAACAACTTCCCGTCAAGTTTCTTGTGTTCTTCCGCAGATAACGGTTTCCAAGGTGAACCACTAAAAATATCCTTTACTTTACAAGGTGCGGCAGTAGAATTTGCTGACGACGAGTTGTCAGCATTGTCTTGAGGCGGCTCCTTGTTTGATGCGGTGTTTGCTGCATGTGTTATCTCCCATCTCGAAAAATCCTCATCTTTAACTATTTCGGTGTCTTGCCAGAATTCTTGAGTCTTAACAGCCGCAGTATGTGTGTTGTCGTCTTGTTGAGTTGAAGGTTGAGTTTGGGATTGACTTGATGTACTGCTTCCAGTTAAAGTTTCTTTTATTGCAGAGCTTTGTGTTGGTTTAGGTGCTTGGACATTTGGTTGGCGCTGAAATGTATGCTGTTGGTTTTGAGGTCCGTAGAGTTGCTGACTAAGGACTGAATTTTTTAGCAAAAATGATTCTACTTTCGACAATCGATCCTCATCAATGTAAATCCACTTGGGTTCATCTTTGTTTTCTAGAGCTTCTTTCTTTAAAATAGTGGCTGCTCCTATATTTGCCACTCCACGTTTCTGTTGAACAGACCAACAGAAAGACAGACAATGTTATTGCATCCAACACTGCAAATATAATTTTTTTTTGGAGGGGGGGAGGGGAGGAGGGGGGAGGGGGGAGGGGGGAGTAGACTACAATCAGTCCCTCATTTTTCTCATGGATATTCGAGTGGGAGAGTATGCGAACGCACGCAAAAATCACTTTGAGGAGACATGAGTCGCATGTCCTCGAGGTGATTTATACACACGCTTGTGTGATTTCCCACTCGATTATCCCTGAGAGTCTGGGGGGGAGGGTTACAGAGACAAATCAATGGAATGAGCTGTCTTAGATATTTGTATTGTCTCAGCACACGGAATGGGTAAGAACAGTCCGAACTGACTTCCAAAGATTTTCCAAAGAACAACCCTTGTCCCCTGGTCCTAAGAGTCCATACAGGATTTGCAGCAACTCAGTGTGATTTAATACATAGATGTTATTGAACTAGCGTGAGGTCCGTATTGGGAAAATATTGGTCGATTTCTTTTTTTGCAAGTTTATGGACCGAGCCGAAGGCCGTGTTTTGGATACCCTGTTCTAGATTTATTTAGGAGTCCCAAAATCATGACCCCATTGTGAGTACATGAGTACCACCCCCCCCCCCCCCCCTCCCCTCCCACCCAGGGACCAGCCAGGGGGATTGAATATAAAATGGAATGGCCCATCCACAAAACAAACATTGAAAGAGATGTATGGATTTTTACTGGATTTCAAAATATCTTCACCCCTAAATGTCTATGTTTATAATACCTCCAATTCAATGCAAGCAAGTGCCGCTACGTTCCTCTCAGCCTCTCGTTTCGTCGAACCTTCTCCATAAAACGACATTGGCCGAGGCCAGGGAATATGCAACTTGGTTTGCCAGAAGTTCACCTCAACTTGTCTACCATCAAAAGTCAACCCATTTCCTTTCAAAGCACCTTGAAGAATATTGTGCAATCTTTCCTTGGCGTTTGGAAATCGCTGTGCAGCTTCACAACCAGTAAAATGCCGAGTTGAGCCTTGAGTTTGGCTTGAAGGACCAGGGGCTTTGGATGGAGGTTTATTCTGTTGAATGGGGCCGCCGCCGATCACGAAATCTTGAGACGAAAATGGGACACGAGGAGACGGACAACTCATTAGAGAAGGTGGACGAATCATTGGAGGACGAGGCCTTGCTTGAAAAGAAGAAAATCGCGGTCCAAAGTTGCCTCTTGGCCGCTGAAAACCTCTGGAGTGCGCCGCCATGTTGATTTTTTGGATGTATACAGCGCAAGCGCAGAACTTGCGCGCGTTTTCTCCGAAGTCACGCAAGAAACTAACTCTGTCACGTAAATGGCCGGGAGTGAGGTTTTGGTGGGGGGTGCCGCTCCGTCCTCAAAACCCCAACCGTGTTTCCGACCAAAGTGACTACCGTGTGTGTACGATTTTCCATCCAGACTTTTTACCCTATATCAGATTTGTCAATACTAGAATTGGCATTTGAACAATAATTCCGTGAGTTTTCTTTGATATTTTCCCTTCTCCCTTGCATACCCTATTTCAGACTGAAACAGCTCAAAAACCATACCATTTTTTTTTTTGGGGGGGGGGGGGGTGGGGTGACACTAGCCATCCTTGCAGACGTTCCGTTTAAGGTGGGGGTACACATGAATGCCCTTTTTCCGCCACTTAGCATGGGTTTAATGGAAATATCTCGTTCGCGTTTCAAGCAATCCAAACTTGGGAGGAAATAGTTTTTCTCAAAGGAGTTGTAAAATTTAGGGAAATAAGAAATATTGAGATTTGATGTAGTTTTAAAATTAGAATTAGAATTTAAAAATTAGTAGATTGACAATTGACAGACAGTTGATAACCACGCAAGAGCACCCGCGTGGGTATCAACTGTCTGTTGGTGTTCCAAAATTTATTTTTTTCCTTCTATCCCTTCTTTAAACCTCATCACGTGTACCCCCGCCTTAATAGCTTTGGGCTCGTCACACAACAGGGAAATGACAGCGTGACGAGCCAAACAACATGTGCATTGGAATTATTACAGTGACACAAGGCCACATAGCTTATATACGGGAGTACAATGTAGTTCCTGAGGGAAAGGAAGTTTGGTCTGAATTCATTTGAATTTGCACATTTTGAAATATTAAAATTTTAACTCGATGTCGAAGCCCGTTGTAATAAAACAAAAGAAACCACCTAATAGGCCAGGTGTTTTGTTTGAGCCAAGTTATTCGTCACAAGTAATCGACCATTCCCTGAAATCCAAGGCTAATCACAGGTAATTTACATAGCTTGGAATTTTTGGGAATTCTTAAGAATTCTTAGGAATTCCCAGACAACTAGGATTTCATTTTCCAAGGGTAAGGGGAAAAAAATACAATGAGACATACCGAAGATGCAATTTATTTTTATTATCAAGAAAATGACCAACTTTTAAATTAATCTTCAGTCATTTTGTAATAATTTAATACATTTACAAATCTATTCATTTTTGTCTCAAATAAATTATGAAAATATAGTACAGCCCACAACAAACAGCACAAAAATAACTCAATCTTCAGACAATGTCTTTACTTGAGAAATGTCTAGCATGATAAAAAAGAATAATGTTAAATCCTTGTCCCAAGGAAGGTCATTGGAAATTCGGAGGGGAAGGGAGGTCTCAAAGCTAAACTGGAAATTCCAGGGGGGAGGGGGGTTTCAAACAAAAAAACATCCATGGGGGGTATGGATATTTTCTGGAACCACACATTGCTTCTATTCACAGCTGCTTCAAGTGATTCAAATTTTAGAGGCCATTATACAGGTATTTATTACACGACATAGCATTTTAGAGTGCGGATATACACAAAGACGAGAGCAGATACGAGACCGTATTACACAGGTCTTAGTCCCCCTGATCGCGCGCTATGGAGAACACTGTTGAAAGCCTATATTTTAGGATAGATATTATGTCAACATTTAAGGATAAAAATTAGCGAAAAAAGTTTAACACAACGTTTCGATGTCGCCATGACATCATTTTCAAGTGACAAAATAAAAAAATTCAAACTGTCTTAATATATACAGTATGAGGTGATATAATAAATAGCATTTTTACTCGTCAGTGTAAAAACTGACTCGTAAAAATACCCAGCCGTATTACACAACTTTCCGCTGAATAACCTCTATATATATGTCATGCAATTATATACAGACAAAATCAATAATACTAAAATATTGCTTTTATGACAAAGCATTGGTCATAAAATGAGAAATACATATATTGCACTCTTTCGTGGAGAAGCGCAGGCTCATTTCCCAAACAGCGGCTATCAATCTCGTTCCCAGAATCCTCGTTACACTTGTCCAGCAGTGGAGCGGCCAACAAGGACCTCTGGGATAGAGTGATCTGCCTGACTTGTGCAGTTAGACCGGAAGTCCAAGAATCTTGGCGTCCGTTAGTTGAAACATGGGGTTGAACACATGCGCAGTAGAGCCGGAAGTCCAAGAATCCTGTCATGGCGGATCGCTTCCGCTCAGAGCTCCTTGTTGGCCGCTCCACTGCTGGACAAGGGTAACAAGGACTCTGGGAACGAGATTGAGCGGCTATTAATTGAGCCAGTAACTTGTGTGCAAACATCCAGATCACCTTTCTGCTGCAGATTTTTTTAAGGAGCAGAGAGGTCCACTGTGCACAAGCTACATTTCAGCTACTTTAAATAACTTATTGGTTTATAGAACTAACTGAACTGTTCATAAGACGTGAAAATATGAAGACTGGTTCTTCTATAAACTTCACTTCTTACGGGTAATGTCCATAGTGCTGTCATTTAATGTTAAAATAAATGGATATATTTTACGAGAAAATGGTTTTATATATATATCTTGATTCAATGCTGAGAATCAGATATTCTATTTTCTGATGGTGCAAAATTCACCTTTGAAAAAATTACAAGCGGCCCCAGTTTACCCTGGTTGTGCCACTTTAACTATACACACAACAATAACACAATTAAGTTAAGAGTTATTTGTCAACTGATTTATACTAACAATGATTAACTTAAAGAGTGTCAGTTGTATCAAAATACTTAACAAGGATTATGTGACATTTTTACCAAAACCCAGTATAGAAATTAATTAAAAAACAAAATCCAAAAGAAAAGTAATATTTACTTTTCACCTGATGCACAAAATAATAAATTTTGTTTTGACACCATGACTTGAAGCTCCATTTATATGTGCATGATCATAAGAAAGTTGTAGGTTGGATTGACAGGGACAGGGACTCCTGCATTATGTGGTCGAATCCAGTTTAAAAATCCCACATTGTGAAAAAATATATTTTGCTTAATCATAACAATCATATCGATGTCATAAACAAATATTATTTGACATCATTATTTACAAGTGATGACCCATGATTTCGCCGTCCCAAGAGGCTGCAATATTATTATAATTCTTTTGGTAACCACCACGAATCACGACCTCTGGCCAGCTCTGGGGATAAGAACATGGCGATGGCCAAGAAGGCTATAATATGGAAACTAGTACACCATGGCCTAGGAACTTGACAAAAGGCTGTGGAAAAAAAGGTCCCACAGGGTTACTTTTTCACAGTATTTTGCGATTACTCAAGGTATAGGACGGGAGCAGGGCTACATGTATGTTCTTCGTCCATAGTTGCAGCATTAGTCTTGCAAGTCTTGGCACTCGGTGCAATTGGTCATCACTGTTTCCTGGTAAAGTTCTACTTGGATAGTGCTGTGAAAGATACGAAACTCCGCTTTCAACTTCTGGTTCGCAATGTTGAGAACTTTCTGTGAGTCATATCCTTGCCCTAAAAAAAAAAAAAATAGTATTTTTTAACATTGATTTTTCAGACCAGCTTAATTTATAGATGCTGCATAACAACAGATCACATCATATGGCCTATATACCAACAGCCCCTGATTTACAACGTCAGGTTATTGAAAGTGCAGATGATATGAGAGCAGCCTAGATACAAGGCTTTTTTCTGACCTGGTTCGCAAATCTGACTCTACATGTACTTGCTCAAGAAAAATCCATCCAGCGCAGGAGGGGTGTAAAAGATTGCCTTATCAAAGGAAAACTCAAAATAGTTTACTCACAAATTGAGTAATAAAAATAATAAACCAAAAAGTGTCGTTCCAAAGAACACAACACAAGAACAACTTAGGCCCAGTTCAGACGCCGTACTTCACATGAGCCGAATCAAATTCGATGAATTAAGTTCATGTGAGGTACGGCGTCTGAATCAATTCAGAACGGCTGAATGAATTCGGATCGGCTCAGCCGTTCTTCCCGCCTGGCCCAGCCGAGAATAACGGCTGTGGACCGGCTTTGATTCAGACGCCGAACTCACATCAGCCGAAACAAATGCATGAATTATTATAATGTATTTTTCAATACAACAGCAATTTTCCCTATTAATTTAAGTTCGGCTGAATTAAGCTCGGCGTCTGAATCAATTCAGTCGATCTAAATTAATTCAATTCAGCTCATGTGAAGTACGGCGTCTGAACTGGGCCTAATAGATGCCACACTGAACTTAAAAAACTCAAAATCCAGAAAATCGCCAATTTTGCCTAGAAGTACAGTCCCTTGTTGAACCCAAAAGGCGGATGATCAAAAAAAGCTCTGATTTCCTTTACCAAACAAGCCCTGATTCCTTAAAAACAGCCAAAATAAGCGTGAAAGAATTTTCCTCTGTGTTTCCGGATGACTCCCAGTTATCTGTAGGAGTTGGCAGGTCTCGTGGGATGCTATGGGCCTTTATCACAGGCGGCCATGTTGGTAAAAACAATAGCTTTTTATTCCCCAAGGTCCCCCAAGCCTCGCATTCAGACATTTCACAACAAGTTTATGCAGGGTTTCAGATGCGGAAACAAAGGTTTTAAATCCTCTGGGATTTAAGATGGCCGTAGCCTTGAACTTTCAACTCTAACATCTTGAGCAAACCAATCAAGTTATGCTTTCAAATTCAAGTTTGAAGTACACACCTATTGCCAGATGAACAGACAGGGCAGCTTTGTTTACTGTCAGGGACCAGATGTGTAAACTGTGAGCAGCGACCACACCTTCAATGCTCTCCAGTGACACCTTTACGTTATTGTACTTGATGTCTTTTGGGGTACCTAGTAAAGGTGACAATGAGACAGTCAATTTCCTACAACTTGCTACAGCATTATTATAACTTAGAACTGAGAACTACTAAAACTTCCAACACTTTTGTAAAAAAGAAATGGCTTGCATACATGTAGTAGTTACTGTGCTTTCTCAATAACATGTATTCTGCTCAATAAATGGCTGCGCATCTTAGAGGACGTCAGTTTACTTCAACAGGTTCAAAAGGTCACGTCTGTGGATTGTGGTGATTGGTTAATTTCAATCCATTTTGTTTGGTTCTTTTTTCAAGATCCGTTGGTTGTCGTCATAATTATGATCGATGCAATGAAAAATGCAATAATTATTAACAATTATTGGATGAGGTTTTTGTGATATCCAGAATAATCAAGGTCGAGGTAAGAGTTATCAGCCGAAGCCGAAGGCTGATAACTCTTACCAAGACCTTGATTATTCTGGATATCACAAAAACCGAATCTAATAATAATGTTTTATTATACATTCAACAAAAAAAATAATGCTTTTTCCAACGATGTTGTTTACTTATAAGCCGAGCAAGCAACGTAAAGCGCGCCAAACTTGACATGATTACCCGTGATCCTCTCGCGAACTTGACATGATTACCCGTGATCCTCTCGCGAACTTGACATGATTACCCGTGACCTTGAGTGCACTTGACATGATTATTGTATAATCTGTAGGTAGATGACGTAGATGCTTTCAAAGGCACTGATTTCGAAAATTCACTGTACGCTTTCGGCCAATCAGAAAAGAGATAGTGAGTTGAATGTATAATAATAATAATTATTGTTATTTGGTTTTTGAGCAACGGAGTTTGCATTAATGCTAAGGGATTGTAGTAACTCACCCCGACGACCACACCAGACAAACTAACAATAATAACGATCATACCTTCCATAAGTACATGAATCGTCTCTTTGAGGATGTTGAGTGTTGTTATGAGAACCAACAGAGAAAACAGGAATGTACATATTGGATCAGCTAGCTTCCACGTAGGCTGTTGAACATAATAACATTAGAGGAACATTATGACATGATAGTGGTATGATGTTCCTAGTACAGCTCCAAGCTTGTTTAATTTTCCAGTCCACTTTCAGTGTGCACTTACTGCCGAAGCTTAGGCCTCGGTTATTCAAAGGATGGATAATAATATTATCTACCAGATATATCACTATCCAGTGGATAGCATACATGTATGTAGTTTGTTTTATACTAACACTTGTCCACTGGATTACAAAATTTATCCGGTTGATAGTGTTGTTCAACTTTTAAACAACTGGGCCCAGGAGTATTGCTACTCTTCCTAGATGGGATCGATGCTAGTCCATCGCAGGTTACCCCAGCCCCCCAGAATTTTGTAAGACATTAGTGTCTTAAAAAAAAAAAACATAACGACCCCAGCCAGAGCTTGAACCTGGACATAAGTTAAGTATGGTCATCAAAATGACAGAAAGTATCTTAGGTTGTGTTCTATTGGGATCAACCGTTTTACATTGGTTGGGTTTTTCATGTTCTGTTAGGAAAAAAACGTTTTTGGTTGGTTTGGTTGATCAACTTTTTCAACCGAACCTAAACTAGGTTGAAACGGTTGATCAACCAAACCAACCGAAAATAATTACTATTCCCAGTAGTTACCGCATTTCAACCGAAAACGGTTGAAAAAGTGTTCTATTGGAAAACCTCAACCATTTCAACCTAAACCAGTTGTGGTTGAAATGGTTGATCCCAATAGAACACGACTTTACTCTAGGGTGCTGTGTTCAAATGAAGAAAGGAAGGACAAGTGATATGTAAGTTACACGTACCTTAAATTTAATAATGTATGCTGCAATAAGGACACCAACACTCTGAACAATGTCCCCTAAGACATGAATAAATGCTGCTCGGACGTTGATGTTCTGTTTTTCAGTCGATAGACTTCCACTTCTCGATATCCGATTTGTTGAAATAGATTCAAGCTTGTCCTTATGACTACTGTGACTTCCGCTATGGCTGTGACCTCCGCCACCATGGCTGTGATCGTGACCACCTCCTCCACCATGGCTGTGAGTGTGTCCCATGCCTGTTTGATGGAGAATAATCCCCAACCTGATGCAAAAATAGTCAATGGAAACAGTTTAAAAACAAAAATTTAAGACATTTTCTAAACTTTTCTCTTGGGCATAAATTGATTCATGAATGAACAATAGCTTTCAATTGAATGGTCACACACTAGGGTTTCATCCACAGACTTAAAAGTTAGAACCACCTTGTACAGCATAATAAACAGTTGTACCACATGAAAGCACTGCTCAATAGCTTTCATTTAAATGGTCACATGCTAAGGGTTTCATACATAGACTTAAAAGTTAGAACCGCCCTGTACAGCATAATAAACAGTACCACATGAAACTAGTACTGCTCAATAGCTTTCATTTGAATGGTCACACACTTGGGTTTCATCCACAGACCTTAACGCTAGAACCACATTATGTGACTCGAGAAGCCAGAAGTATGCGGCAGAAATATTTTGTTGGATAAAATATTAGGCTGGATTACCAGCCACTGTTCAGGAAAATGAGCCCACGTTCCTCCCTAAAACCCTCTTCTCGGGGAGGAATGAAGACCGGACTTGAGAGAGTGGCAGAAATCGAGCCTAATAAAATATTGAAGGATTCTATTGTAAATGATTATCCCGAAGCTCACATAGTTATTACGATCTCGTAATATTTCACCAGAACTGTTGAAAATGATCAATCGGTAGAACACAAACAATGATCGTTAAAAGGTATTCGATGAGTCTAAAAATTAATTATTAATAATAATTATTGTAACTTACAATATGTTCACTCCTAACCCGATCCCCGCCGTGATGAGCATGATATCGGCATTTATAGTAAAATCTTGTGTTATCACTCTCTGTATAGCAAGATACACCAGGACTCCTGTTAACACCCAAATGATAAGCACAGACACAAGAGCGCCAAGCACCTCTGAAAACAGCAAGCAAAACAAACCAGACACAGATTAAAATCAAAGGCTTGTGAGCGATGTCGTTTAACACCCGGGACTGGCATGGGGGGGCTCCCATATATCAGTGACGGGAGTGATATTTGGAAATTTTGAAAAGAACTCCTAAAAGTTACCAGAGTCTCGTTTTGCGTGTGTGGCTCAAATAATTATTATTTGAGTTATTCGGCTTCATACCCTAAAAGATACCAGGATAACTCTAACAGCATTCATTTTAGATTTGAACACCCTAAGTGGTACAATGTAAAAGGTACCAAACCAAAATTATGTTGGAGGTCAGTTGAAAATGACTGACTGAGTGAAGACTTTCAATCAGTCACTGAAACTTCTTCACAAACTAAACTAGCCAGATTTAGGAATGTTACAAGCTTTCTTGTGACGTTTTGACATACCTAAACATTATAAAATTAAATCTGTGACAATCAGTAAATTAATATTTCTCAGTTAATATTTCTCTGAGTTTATGAAATGAAAAACCTTTACCAAACAAGCAATGTCACACAATTACCTGCTCTGTAATAACCAAACGTCCTCTTCTTATCTGGCAGCCAGCGAGCCACCCAGATGGCAAAAAGGCTGATGAGAAATGCGGCAAAGTCTGATAACATGTGAGCGGCATCCGTCATGATGGCCAGACTGCCAGCAAGTAAACCACCTAAAAAGTAAAAACAATATCAATGTACTGAAAGGAAATTTTGGAAGCCAAAGAAAGCCTTACAAATAAAGTGAAAGGTGTAAATATATATTTTTGGCTTTCGACACACGTCTCTGAAATGAAAGAAAAATTTGTGTCCCGAGCAGGATTCGAACCCGCGTCTCCCGGATACTAGTCGGGCATGATAACCACTACACCACCGGGGCAACCACGCTGGATACGTGGCCACTTTAATGATGTTAGTGGACTATCTAACGCGGTCAACCCAGGGACAATTTTCTTTCGAGACATTTGTGTGTATAATGGCTTCTATACCCAGAAACGGGGTTACAATAACTGAAAGGAAATTTCGAAGCCAAAAATATTTATTTACACCTTTCACTTTAATATCAATGTATATTATACATAATAAGTTGACCTTACAGTTTTATTCACAATAAATTTACAGCTCCTTCCAATAAATATTCCAGTATTGTTTGGGTAAGTCTTAAAAGTTTTTATTAGAATATTTTTCTTTTTGTTACTTTCTTATTATTTTCTCACACTTTTGTACTGTATATATTCCTTCATTTGTGCCATTTCCAACATTCGTTAAAGGCTGCAGACTGGTAGCCGAAAGCATAGACAATATTTTACAATTTTGTAGCCAGAGAACATTTTTATATTTTTAATATTTTTAAATGTGTCAAAAGAACTTTTAATTTTAATTATTTATTATTACTTTTTAGATGTCTATCCCCACAGCAACAAAGGCATGTAAATAAAAGTTTGACTTCACACTCAGAAATGCCATCTAAAATATCATTTTGAGAAATATTTATCTAAATGAACGTTCAACTTACATGTAGTATATAACAAATCAAAAACTTCTCTGCAATTTATTTTTGTGTATACCCTAAAATAACAGTTTGATCTATGAAAATGAGAATAAAAAAAATTCATCAACACCATTAATGGTTCAGGTACAAAGACACTCGTTGGGTTTATTGCACAATCTCCCCTCCTTCAAAGAGCATCTGCATAAGAGACTGGCACAACAATAGTGCACAATATTTTTGTTCACGCGTATTTCAGGAGCACTGAAGTGGGTTGTTAGCCCACTGTCGGTGGTTCAGTGAAGGGAATGCCTCCTTAAAAAATTCCATCGCCATCGCTTGCCAATAATTGGTTTTGAATTTGGAGTTACCATCTCGCCGACCAACCTGACTACTGACTCATAGCTAAGAAAAACGGACTAGTAGATAGACAGACTAGACTAATAGATGCCCTTAGTATTAGGACGAACTTTGCCCATGAAAATTATTGGTCAATACAACCACAAAATGAAAGTTTTATTTACAATGAAATTGTGATGTCAAACAAACATCTTGTTGTTTATGTTAGAATCTTTCCATGCATATTAATTACAAGTCACTTGAGTATACATGCTGATTCAAGCATGAAAAAATCAATGAAAAAAAATACTTTCAAAATTCTGGATGTTACATTTATAATCAAATAAAACACAAACTGGAATCAATAGATAAAAACTTCAAGAACTAATTTTTCTACTTAAAATGTCTATTTGATGAATACGCCTGGGGAAATATTTGCGTAACCAATCAATCAAAGTATTAGGAAACTTGTGGCCCCAAAAATTTGCAAGTTAATATTTTATATACACTCTCTTTGCATTCAAGAGGGAAATAAAATTAATTTAACTTGTACTCATTATTTGCCAAATAGAATTAAAGAATAAAATTGTAACTTGCTAGGATACGATGGTCTTATCACAACACGTTCTTCCCGTGATAAACATGTGATTTTAGTTGCAAAATGTTCCTATAAAACATTTTATACTGGTTACAAAGTGCAATTTTATTTACAAGGACGAACGAAAGAACAAAATGAAACTAAACTAACCCATTTCTTTGTTTGTTGCATTCTGATTTGTTATGTACACTTCTCCAAAGTTCCTATTAGGCCCGGGTCGCACTTGCGGACAAGTTTGGTAAGTTTAGTGGATTTCATCAATTTAATCGTCAATTATAGCAAAGACGAGTGCGACTTATGTTTTCATGACGAACAACTTGTCCAAAAAGATAAAATAACAAAGAAACCGTAGTCCTATGATTGGCCCGCGTCGCACGTGTGCACGTTTTGAAATTTGTTTGATACAATAATCGCAAAACAAGTGCGACCTACTTGTTGCGAGTCGGACAAATTTTGTCAAAACGGACAAAACTTCAAAGGCGCCGTAGTCCTGCCCTGGGGCTGGACAAGCCACATCCCCACGCACCGGGTGACTTCGGATAACAATGCTTTGCTGATTAACCATTGTGTTTTTCTCTGGGAATAACAAATTTGCATTTTTCAGCACGTGTTGCCATATATTTGATTCCAATTTACCGCGGCCTCCAGGACTGTGTGCAAGTATAGTATGGTTTACGCCACCAAAACTGGATTTAAAATATGTGAATAACAATGCATTGTTTTTTCGTTTGTTTCTATTAATTATTATTATTACTATTATTAATTTTCTGTGGTAATCGTTACAGGTCGAACCAACTTGTTGTGAAGGACAAAGCTGTTCTCTCTAAAGCCCAGAATTTGGTCATTTCACGTCGTTGTTTTGCAGAGGACAGTTGAGTTATGTCCCAAGGGGTTTATAGCACGTGAAAAGCTATTGTGCTAGTAACTAAACCTTTTGTTACTCAACAAGATGTCTCTTAAAACATGTCCTGACAAATTTTTTGGAAAATGTTGGGACATTTCAAAACTTGTCCGCAAGTGCGACCCGGGCCTTACTCAATAGAATCCCGCAATTTCGTAATATCATCACGAAAGCTATTAATTAATTTCAATTTATAAACACCATTGCACGCTGTGTTCACGCGCGGTAAATTAGAACCGAAGATTCGAAACCCTGAGAAACCTTCCATCTGCTTCGTGTAATTCCCTCGCCTTTTGCTGAACACTTTTAAAATAACAGCTAAGGACTACATAAAGACGAGTGTCTCCAGCTGTGTTATTGCAGCTTAATCGTTCGAAGTCGTTTATGTAAAAAAAAGTATTTTCTAACACTTAAACTTACCGATAACTTCAGCCACCACAAAAAGTAAACAGACAACGCTCGCCACCAGAAGTTTTCTCCGCGCTCTTGCGTTCGAGTAGATGGGTTTAGCTTCATGGCAGTGAATATCGGTGAGGTAGCTCACATCAGCACCTTCACTGTAATTCTGGTAGGAGATGAGAGGTGCATTTTCGGACTCGTCGTACAACGAAGCTTCGCCGCCACACGTACATGTCACGAGACAGTTCGATTTTTTACAGCCCTGCTTGTGGTTGAGAATCGTCGATCGCTCATCTTCGTCGTGCACATTTATACTAGTCATGTTGCCGACGTTTTTTCGGCAGTGCTCAAAGCGATATTTACACAATTTTCAACGAACTTTCACGCCGTGCTGTTGCCGTGCTGTGATTTTATAGGGATTTTATAGCACCTTTATACGCATGCTTCTCGAATTACTGACCTCCGAGACCGCGGTTCCGTGTAAGGTAAGCTAAAAATAGATCTAGGGACGCAGTCATCCCAGGAAGGGATTTTTTGGGGTAAACCACAGGAAACCAAAGCGTACTATAAGAGTTTGTATGGATTTGAAGAAGAAAAAAATTAAAAATATCTTCTTTTTCCTTACAATAAAGTTTGAAGTCTTCCTGAGACTGGCGCATCGTTTGTAAATTTATTATTTAGGCAGAATTTATGCCATTTTGGCATTATTAATAAATAAATGAAAAAGCCAGAACATTTATTTATAAATAAGTATTTTAGATCCGTCCTGATTTATAAACAAAATTTTTAGATAAAGAAATAAGTATTACATTTTTAAATAATCTTTTACAGCAAGGCGCCCAAGTGTGACCACTTTTAATTAATTCACATTCTTTCGTGCGCATATACTATCCAATCAGAAGTCAAGGATAGCTATTCTTTGGCTTCTGATTGGGAGTCTGCATGCACGAAAGAATTATAAATAATGATAATTTCACATCATAAGTGTAAATTCAGGGAGGGAGGTGAAGCACCCTCTTTCTCTTGTCTCAGCCCTCAACGACTTGCGAATCAACTGATGGTGGCTAAACACTCAAACAATCATCCATTGTTCACTGGGCTACCACTAACATCAAGTCACCAACAATATTTTTTTTGAAAACCGTAGCCCAGTGGCACGTCAGTGTCAAAACTGCTCTCATCAAACTCAATAAGTGAAACTAATGACAAAGGGCAAAGTATGTAGCCTCCTTCACAGACGTTCTTTGGGCTCGTCACGCAATCTTTCCTCCCCCCACAAAGGAAGAAAGGAGTGCGCGACGAGCCCAAAGAATGTCTGCGTAGGAGGCTACAAAGTATGAGATCCCACTTAGAGCCTGGTCTCTGCTCATCATCGTCCATTGGGGGAACAAGTATTGTTTTTGGCAAATTAGTTTTGATTTTTATTATCAAATCAAAAAATAGTATTAACATTTGAGAGTACTCCAAAAGTTGTCATGTCATCATGGTGCAATTAGGATACGTCATTTTGCTAAGTAACTTTAGGATGAAAACTGCATGCGTCCTCGACCAGTTCTCGGAGACCAACAAGTTCTCGCCATCAGCTGGTACTTGTTCTTTCGAATGTGTCCTCAATTTTTTTATCCTTTCTTTTTATGTGAGAAGCATGTAGGTAAAAAAGAAATTGATGAAAAAGAAAACTAACAGACTTTTCATTAAATTACATTTGTCTGCTAAAAACAATATTCCAGCATGCCCTTCAATTCCTTCATGATCCAACATGACAAATTTCCCCCCCAGGGGGGGACTCCCATATGAAAGTGACGGGGATGCTCGTGGGAAATTTCAAATTACACCCCTAAAAGGGACCAATCTGGTCATGGCTCAAGCCTTTTTTGACCCCAATACCATTACACACAGTATGACGGTGTTTTTTTATTATTTCTTCGCTTGCAACCCTAAAAGATACCTTGATGGCTAAAAATGTCGCCGTTCCGTCCTGAACACCCTAAGGGGGACCAAAAATCCGTAATTTTCACCCCTAAAAGGGACGACGAGCATCCCCGTCACTTTCGCACGGGAGTCCCCCCCCCCACCCCCCGGGAAAATATCGGGGGAAATTTCCTCTCAAACGCTAGCACTTTCGATGTCAAGTATCACTTCACCGCATGGTCCTCTCAGCCCCACAGGAAAATAAGTCGTCGCTATGTCCTGAACTTTTTCAAGATCTCAGGTATAGGCCATTGAAATCTGTTCTCATTTCTCTCTCTGCGGAATTCCTTGGTTTCTTCCTTCACTCTCTCCACACAATGTCCACATAAATGATTCTCAAGCTTGTGATTCCCGCACATTGCACAGATCTCTATATCTGTTCTGTTCTTGAGGTGCTTGTGTCGAGCTCTCAGCTTCTTTTTATGCGGTGTGGTTTTCTTCTTGGGGACCGCCATTAGCAGAAACCCGTCGTGTTGTTGTTCTTCGAAGTATCGATCAGATTCGATAGATGAAGAGATGTTTCCTAACAAAGCAGCCTCTGGTGGGTTTCGTCCCGCGTAAATGCGTCCAAGATTGTATAAGATTCGTTCTTCCAAAGCGAGAAAGGTTCTGAATACAGTCCGCATTTGAAACCAAGCAAAGTTGGACGCCATGTTCTCTCTAAAGGTCGTGAGAGACTGGGGAGTCTGGGCACAGGGAGCCCAGACAAACTGTTTTACTGTGTGCTATTTTGCATTTTTATAGTGAATTAATGTATGGGATTTACTGAATGGTTCGTAGAATTGTGAATAGTCACGAAAACTATGAACAAATACCTGCTGAATAAATGTAAATGTACCTTACCCGTTGTGTACTGTCGTTTTTTTGGCTCAAAACGGCGAATTTAAGCGATTTGAAGGGGTGTAAATTCCGGAACACTACCGGAACATTCAGCTTGTCTATCGGTGTCAGAGCTATCCTCGGCTGAATATGTAAAGATCGCGCTCAATTCTAAAACGAAGCTTGAAAAATTCGCCTTGTGGTTCACGCTCTCCACAAAACAAAAAAATTGGTCATTTCACATTGTTGAGTTTTGCAGAGGACGGCTAAGGGCCTGATTACATGGCGAATTTCAGCCCGGGCTGAAATTTCAGCCCGGTTAGGGGGCTGGAATTTTGTTGCGATTACATGACGACTTTCAGCCCGGGCTGAAATTCCAGCCCGGGCGCCAAATTTGAAATTGCGCGGGAAGAGTCATCAGAGAATCAGGGGCGATTTGAATAACCTGCAACTTATTTACATATTGGCAGCACGTTTGTAGAACGCACGTTTTGTAGAACAAAAGAATCCATCTTTTCTTATTCGACATGCAAATACGTTGCCGGGTGTTCTGCAATTCAGGCAAAACATAATCACTGCGCATGCCCAAGTACACTTTTCAGCCCGGGCTGAAATTCCATTCCGATTACATGGGCTTTTTCAGCCCGTTTGGCCGGGCTGAAAATTCCAGCCCGGTTTTCTCAAACCGGGCTGGAATTTTCAGCCCGGGCTGAATTTCAGCCCGGGCTGAAACCTTGTCCATGTAATCGCTAACTTCATTTCAAGAGGATTTGTTTCGGAAGCCGGGATGAAATCTCAGCCCCCCTAACCGGGCTGAAATTTCAGCCCGGGCTGAAATTCGCCATGTAATCAGGCCCTAAGAAATGTACAAATATTTATTTACGCACGTGCAAAGCCATTGTATAATCACTGCTCATTAAACTTGTTGTTTTGCGACGTTTTCGTTTCCCGCCGTTGCCGTTTCGCTCAGTCCCTGTTGATGATCGAAAGCGCGAACATGGAGATTGAATTCGTTAACGAAGAAACTGATATTCCAGCAGTAAGCCTCGGAGAAGGTTGGTATTTCATCGTTGAAGATAAGTTACGAATGAATGTTTTATTTAAAATGCTTGGCATAGCTGCAAAAATTCGGGCGGTGACGAATGGTCTCAAATGTTTCAAGTGTTCGCAAAATTAGGCTTCTGCTCAAGTTTCTCGCAACATATTTTAGTGGGTGCTCGTTTGTTCGTACTCGCATACTTTTACAGATGCTCGCATGCTCGGTTTTTATTCAGAAGATAGTTTTTTCAAAAGTGCTCGTTGTTAGCAAGGTTAACATTGCGCTCGCAAAGAAAAACGCTGTGCTCGCACGCTCGCGCGCAAATGCTCACAAAGACCATTCGATACGCCTGACTTTGATAAATATTAATTAAGCTTATCAATGCTTTAGGTTCAGCAAGTTGTTCTATTGTTCGTGTGTCTGGTCTAACACGCCGTCTAAGAAAAAAGATTCGCAAGCTTCAGAGTGTGCAAATTTTCGCAGCAAGACTTGTAAGTAGTACGAGAAAATTAGCGACCATATAACACATGTCCTGAAGCAGTTACCACTGACTTCCTATCGGTGTCTTAGGCCCAGTTCAGACGCCGTACTTCACATGAGCCGAATCGAATTCGATGAATTAAGTTCATGTGAAGTACGGCGTCTGAATCAATTCGGAACGGCTGAATCAATTCGGATCGGCTCAGCCGTTCTTCCCGCCTGACTCAGCCGGGAATAATGGCTGTGGACCGGCTTTGATTCAGACGCCGAACTTCACATGAGCCGAAACAAATGCATGAATTATTATAATGTATTTTTCAATATAACAGCAATTTTCACCTATTAATTTAAGTTCGGCTGAATTAAGCTCGGCGTCTGAACTGGGCCTTAGCATTCAAGCCGTCAAGGGTTTAAAGCCCGCGCCAGGGTATCTTTCTAACAGATTAGATATGAAACTCGTTCGATGGTTAACCAAAAATACTGGGAACAATTGCAAGGATATGCTCAATATTCCCATTTTTAAATCTGCATCTGGTATAAGCGGACCTGTTCAATAATCTAGGCCTGGAAAGTAGTCAACATTGTTTACTCCGCGAGAAAACGGGAAAACTTTTTGTTTCCGCCACAACCAACGTTTCCTCGTTTTCCATGGCCTTTAATTACAGTGCGACTACTATAACCGGGGCCACTTAGACAAAGAAAACCAAACCATCTTACAGAATGGAAACGAAGAATTTCAACTTCAGTTGTTTGAGCTAATAAGTTTTCAGTTCAATACAACCTTTCAACTTGGAATTAAGTTGAATTTCTCTATTCTGCTCTACAATATGTGATTATTTTTCATTGCTTAGGTGGCCCCGGTTACAGTAGTCGCACTGTAAGGTGGCCCGCGGTTATTTATTGAAGCGGAGGTTCCTTTTTTTAAAACTAATTTTCGGCATGAAAGCGTCAACCGATTTCTGTAATTTTTGGTATTCAAAATAAGGAATCTTCAAATTTTATAACGCTTTTAATTTTAGGGCAAACAAAATTTAAGATTTAGAGATACAAGCGCTATTAGAAAACCTTGTTTTTTACGAAATCGCGAATATTTTCATAAAACGAAGATAGATTTTTTTCTAATTACGTTCAATAAGTTCCAAGACTTCAATGTTTACTGCGAGCAAGTTTCAACAAAATCGGCTGCATAGAAATTGCTGCACAGTTCACTGCTGAATTTCAGCTTCAAAATAATATGCTCGTGTATTTGCTTCAGCTGTTGAAAGAACGCTTCAATAATGCTAAGATCGCACCTATTGTTAGAAAGCTTGATACCACCTAAACCTTTGCTGAATAATCGGAAAAGATCGGAAATTCCCAGTAAAAGCTATAAGCAAATGAAGGACAAGATGTTTATAGTGCTTAACTTGTGAATTTCAAAATATTCACGTTTGTTAGACTTGTAAAAAAACTACCGATTTGTTTTCCGTAATTTTTAAGTATGATAAAATCCAGCATATATAAAAACGACCTCGCCTAGTTTTGGGCGTATAGCCTCGACGAAGCTCGGCGAATTTAGGCCGCCAAGTTAGCTACTTCATGTCTTCCATTTTACAAATGCTTTGGAAACCCCTCGTCTTCCGTAAATTATTCAAATTTGCGGCGTTGTGGGATTTATTTTGCACTTGGGAATTTTACGGATCATCGAAAATTTAAATGATAATGAGCGATCAATGACATTCCAAGAAAATTTTCGATGATCCGTAATTCCCAAGTGAAAAAGAAATACCACAACACGACAAATTTGAATAATTTACGGAAGACGAGGGGTTTTCAAAGCATTGGTATCTGGAGGACATGAAGTAGCTGACTTGACGACTTAAGACGAAATCCATTAGAAAATCGAGTAATATTTCTGGCCAGTGGACAAAAATCCTGTACTACGACGCCATACACTTTCACGCTTAAACTAGACATTCATGAGCCGTACCTTAACGGTATTTACCAAATAATATAACTCCACAATCCTTAAATTGCTTTCCGCCTTGAGTTTCCTCCCGTGAATGGGTAAGGTCATAAGAGGTGGCAGCCATGTTTCCCAGAAACATGGCTGCCACTTCTTATGACTCAACTCATTCACGGGAGGAAACTCAAGGCGGAAAGCAATTTAAGGATTGTGGAGTTATATTATTTGGTAAATACCGTTAAGGTACGGCTCATGAATGTCTAGTTTAAGCGTGAAAGCGTATGGCGTCGTAGTACAAGATTTTTGTCCACTGGCCATAAATATTACTCGATTTTCTAATGGATTTCGTCTTAATTTGCCGAGCTTCGTCGAGGCTACTCGCCTAAAACTAGGCGAGGCCGTTTGTATATATGCTGGATTTTATCATACTTAAAAATTACGGAAAACAAATCGGTAGTTTTTTCACAAGTCGAACTAACTTGAATATCTTGAAATTCATAAATTACGCACTATAAACATCTTGTCCTTCATTTGCTTATAGCTTTTACTGGGAATTTCCGATCTTTTCCGATTATTCAGCAAAGGTTTAGGTGGTATCAAGCTTTCCAACAATAGGTGCGATCTTAGCATTATTGAAGCGTTCTTTCAACAGCTGAAGCAAATACACGAGCATATTATTTTGAAGCTGAAATTCAGCAGTGAACTGTGCAGCAATTTCTATGCAGCCGATTTTGTTGAAACTTGCTCGCAGTAAACATTGAAGTCTTGGAAATTATTGAACGTAATAAGAAAAAAATCTATCTTCGTTTTATGAAAATATTCGCGATTTCGTAAAAAACAAGGTTTTCTAATAGCGCTTGTATCTCTAAATCTTAAATTTCGTTTGCCCTAAAATTAAAAGCGTTATAAAATTTGAAGATTCCTTATTTTTTATACCAAAAAATACAGAAATCGGTTGACGCTTTCATGCCGAAAATTAGTTTTATAAAAGGGAACCTCCGCTCCAATAAATAACCGCGGGCGCACCTTAATTAAGTCCACGATATAGTAATACTGACCTTAGCAACCACGACGGGGACGGCAACGAGAACGTCCGGCAAAAGAATAGTTTTTAAAATTAGTAGTACAATTGCTCAGCACGGGCGTTTTGCTTTTAATTTTGGTAAATTTCTTTGCCATCCTCTGCAAAACAACAACGTCAAATGACCAAATTCACGGTATTATGAAGAACTTGAACTTTCAGATATTAGGCCGTTTAAGGTGACTCCCTAGAATATTTACCACTGACCTCAGTTATTTTGTCTTTGATTTTTCGTTCCCGATATTTACCAGTAAGGAAACTGATATAATTAACAATTATTCGCCGAAGTGGAGGTGGATAGCGGCGAGGTAAATATCCACCACTTTTCACCGACACTGAGGTGAATAATTGTTTTAGTATATACCAAACCAGTGAAATAGCTAGCTCTAAAATTATAGATTTATTTTACCGAGAAAAATCGGAAAAATCCTTTAAAAGTGGAACCCTACGCGCGACCAAGGACAGCGCGGAAAAGTCGCATGACAACATCAGGCGATCAACATGTCTCGTATGTTGGACTTTGACGATTTCAAGGGGAAAATTATTATTTTTCCGTTTTTACTGATGGACCAAAAGCGACGAGTTCTATTTTCTCGTATTTTACAAGTTCTGTCAGTTTCTATTGCCTGAGAAACTGATGTTGAAGCTGCAAGTGCCGTTATAAACTGAACAAGATGATCAAAGATGCTGCCTAACCGAAGACGTTTTCGTATTTCCAGTTCAATTATTTCTCACATTTGACTGCATCCACCGTCTGATGTTACTGCTTTTAATTTACCGGAGGGGAGAAGCAGTAAAGTTTGGAGAAGCCACAGCATTTGGGCAGTTCTTGATCATGATACGGCAACAGGAATACTTTCTAGCGTAGTGAGACCGAGAAAAACTAAATCGTTGGCAGGGACTTCTTGCTTTTTGAAAGACACTGCTGTATTCAGGATTTCAGGTAGGAATTGCATTTTAAAGTTAGTTGGACTGGACAGCGTTTGGAACCACTTCAAAGACTTTTAAAACTGTTCGAAATTATTTACAACTGAGCGTTGTCACGTTCTTACTCTAGCTATTTGCTCGATAGTAAACAAAACATTTTGTACGACATTTTTGGCGATTTTATTTAGTGACACGACTAAACTTGCTACAAATGATCACCTCTAAATATCTTCAGGTATTTTTGATAACACAGTGACGTGTAGCGGCCTCGTTTATGGAAGTAATTTCTGCTTTGATCAAAAAGCAAAACGCACGGCCATTTTGTTTTGCTCGGAGGTGAATAACAAAGACTATTCACCTCCGAGCTAGCCAATCAGAACGCGCGAAAAGCACTATTCACTGGTTTGGTATATACTATGACAGTTATTTATAGGTTGTTACTTTTTTCGTGGAGACCGTTGCCATAGCAACATAGCATCTAAAGAATGGCACATTTTTGCTATATTTTATCTTTATTCCTTATTTTTTTTAGTTTCCTTCGGTGAAATTTCTTTAAAGTTTGCCATCTTATGAAACTGAGTTTACCTGGCATTTTGGAGGGAAAAACCAATATTACCTCATTTGTTATTTTAAACAATAAAACTTACTTGCTCTGACAAATTTCTTCAAAAAACGGTCATGTGATAGGTAGCGTTTCTGTCTTGAATTGTGTGAATTTTCACAAAAATTTACTGAAGGAAATGCGAGAAAATCCACGGTTAATTTTGAATTTTTTGACCATGCTGACGTCATAAAAATCGGAAAAACACGCGCGGTTCGAGGATTTTCCTTTGAGCGCGCGCAGATTACTAAAGCTTTCGTCAACAGCGCGTGCTCGGTCATAAAACTATAGGGAGCCACCTTAATATAGGCAGTAGGGCTGGATCCTACGTCTAGTAACTCGGATCATCTTAAAAATGAGGCTTTGGTAGTACAGATTCGGTTGTGTTTAGTGAAACTCAACCACAAAAATGATATATACTCACCTAGCTCCATTCTCTAATCACAGGACACCCACACAAACATTTTGACTGTGTGTCCTTTTGCTTTTTTGCATTTTTATAGTGAATGTATGGGATTTACTGAATGGTTCGTATGAACAAATACCTGCTGAATGAACGTAAATTTAACTTACCTTTTGTGTACTGTCGTTTTTGGGCTCAAAACGGCGAATTAGGATTTTGCGTTTATGCTGTTTACTGAAAGGGTGGAAAATTCCAACAGCTCTAAATTCGAACTGCTCCTTCACCTCTCTCAGCGTCCCCCGCGCGCTTTAAAATTTATCTCTCCCCAGACTCTACTCGCTTAATTGACCTCTTCCCGCTTTCACAACTGAGAGTGAGTGAAGGTTTTGTTTCATCGCTTTTCTATTTCACAATAATAAAATTATTTACTAAAGTGGAGGTAAAATGTCCACCAATTTTCACTGAGAGAAGCAAACCTCAACTGATGTGTATTGATTGGGTTAAATAGTCATGATTTTAGGGTATCTATTTGTTAATTTATTTATTTATATGCTTTCGACCAGCCTGCTGCAGAAGACAATGAAGATAAAGATGTATGTACAGTGGACTGAAATTGCAGCCAATCCAGACCAATCGAGTTCAGCTGGCCAGACCAATCCAGTTCATCCGGTCCAGACCAATCCAGTTCATCTGCTCCAGACCAATCCAGTTCAGCCACTCCAGACAAAACCAGTTCAGTCGCTCCTGACTACTCCAGCTCAGCTGCTTCAAACTACTCCAGCTCAGCTGCTTCTAACTACTCCAGCTCAACTGGTCTAGACTACTCCAGCTCAACTGCTTCTAACTACTCCAGCTCAACTGGTCTAGACTACTCCAGCTCAACTGCTTCTAACTACTCCAGCTCAACTGGTCTAGACTACTCCAGCTCAACTGCTTCAAACTACTCCAGCTCAACCGGTCTAGACTACTCCAGCTCAACTGCTTCAAACTACTCCAGCTCAACCGGTCTAGACTACTCCAGCTCAACTGCTTCTAACTACTCCAGCTCAACCGGTCTAGACTACTCCAGCTCAACTGCTTCTAACTACTCCAGCTCAACTGGTCTAGACTACTCCAGCTCAACTGCTTCTAACTACTCCAGCTCAACTGGTCTAGACTACTCCAGCTCAACTGCTTCTAACTACTCCAGCTCAACCGGTCTAGACTACTCCAGCTCAACTGCTTCAAACTACTCCAGCTCAACTGGTCTAGACTACTCCAGCTCAACTGCTTCTAACTACTCCAGCTCAACTGGTCTAGACTACTCCAGCTCAACTGCTTCAAACTACTCCAGCTCAACCGGTCTAGACTACTCCAGCTCAACTGCTTCTAACTACTCCAGCTCAACCGGTCTAGACTACTCCAGCTCAACTGCTTCTAACTACTCCAGCTCAACTGGTCTAGACTACTCCAGCTCAACTGCTTCTAACTACTCCAGCTCAACTGGTCTAGACTACTCCAGCTCAACTGCTTCTAACTACTCCAGCTCAACTGGTCTAGACTACTCCAGCTCAACTGCTTCAAACTACTCCAGCTCAACCGGTCTAGACTACTCCAGCTCAACTGCTTCTAACTACTCCAGCTCAACCGGTCTAGACTACTCCAGCTCAACTGCTTCAAACTACTCCAGCTCAACCGGTCTAGACTACTCCAGCTCAACTGCTTCAAACTACTCCAGCTCAACCGGTCTAGACTACTCCAGCTCAACTGCTTCTAACTACTCCAGCTCAACCGGTCTAGACTACTCCAGCTCAACTGCTTCAAACTACTCCAGCTCAACCGGTCTAGACTACTCCAGCTCAACTGCTTCTAACTACTCCAGCTCAACCGGTCTAGACTACTCCAGCTCAACTGCTTCAAACTACTCCAGCTCAACCGGTCTAGACTACTCCAGCTCAACTGCTTCAAACTACTCCAGCTCAACCGGTCTAGACTACTCCAGCTCAACTGCTTCTAACTACTCCAGCTCAACCGGTCTAGACTACTCCAGCTCAACTGCTTCAAACTACTCCAGCTCAACCGGTCTAGACTACTCCAGCTCAACTGCTTCTAACTACTCCAGCTCAACCGGTCTAGACTACTCCAGCTCAACTGCTTCTAACTACTCCAGCTCAACTGGTCTAGACTACTCCAGCTCAGCTGCTTCTAACTACTCCAGTTGGGACCAGCAGGGCGGGTTTAGTTGGAACCGGTAGGGCGGGGTTAGTTGGGACCAGTAGGGCGGGTGTAGTTGGAACCGGTAGGGCGGGGTTAGTTGGGACCAGTAAGGCGGGTGTAGTTGGAACCGGTAGGGCAGGGTTAGTTGGGACCAGTAGGGCGGGTGTAGTTGGAACCGGTAGGGCGGGGTTAGTTGGGACCAGTAGGGCGGGTGTAGTTGGAACCGGTAGGGCGGGGTTAGTTGGGACCAGTAAGGCGGGTGTAGTTGGAACCGGTAGGGCGGGGTTAGTTGGGACCAGTAAGGCGGGTGTGGTTGGAACCGGTAGGGCGGGGTTAGTTGGGACCAGTAGGGCGGGTGTAGTTGGAACCGGTAGGGCGGGGTTAGTTGGGACCAGTAGGGTGGGTGTAGTTGGAACCGGTAGGGCGGGGTTAGTTGGGACCAGTAGGGCGGGTGTAGTTGGAACCGGTAGGGCGGGGTTAGTTGGGACCAGTAGGGCGGGTGTAGTTGGAACCGGTAGGGTGGGGTTAGTTGGGACCAGTAGGGCGGGTGTAGTTGGAACCGGTAGGGCGGGGTTAGTTGGGACCAGTAGGGCGGGTTTAGTTGGAACCGGTAGGGCGGGGTTAGTTGGGACCAGTAGGGCGGGTGTAGTTGGAACCGGTAGGGCGGGGTTAGTTGGGACCAGTAGGGCGGGTGTAGTTGGAACCGGTAGGGCGGGGTTAGTTGGGACCAGTAGGGCGGGTGTAGTTGGAACCGGTAGGGCGGGGTTAGTTGGGACCAGTAGGGCGGGTGTAGTTGGAACCGGTAGGGCGGGGTTAGTTGGGACCAGTAGGGCGGGTGTAGTTGGAACCGGTAGGGCGGGGTTAGTTGGGACCGGCCGGGCTTGGGTTAGTTGGGTCCAGCTGGGCTTGGGTTAGTTGGGACCGGCCGGGCTTGGGTTAGTTGGGACCGGCCGGGCTTGGGTTAGTTGGGACCGGCCGGGCTTGGGTTAGTTGGGATTGGCCGGCAGAAGCATGACCCACTTAACCACTATCCGCCAAACTGCTACCCTACAAACTACTACCCAGCAAAGAAAAATCCTGTTATGTCTGCATCTGCTGTAATGGTGAGTGTCCAGGGGACGAAATGCTCTGATTCACAAACACAGGCCATCAGTGAAACTTTTACAACTGTTACTTCACTTCGAGTAGTCACACCACCATAGGATGTAGGATTTACTGACTTAGTGCCGTAAAAACCTAATGAAAATACTCTAGTATGAGAGACTACAAAAACGAAAAGAAAAGAAAAGAAAACAATTTTTGAAGGCTTACCATAATATAATGAGACGACTAGGAATTTAGCTATGAATACAAGGGGTGTACATGATGTAGATGAACGCACATGGAGAAGGAGCTCTAGCATGTTGGGATTACAAAAAGTAAAAAGAGAATAGGACTGGACTTTGGGAAAAAAAAAAAACAATTGTTGAGGATTAGCCTCAACATCCCGAGGGGTAGGGCTGAACGAACCTCGGGCTTTAACAATCTATACCTAAATGTATCTCGAGTGTTCACAGTCGATTAATCGACAGTATAAACAGTTCAAAGTTTGTAATGCTCACGGCACTCTTATTCACGTTGCTTCTTCAAGGGGACATAACTTCGTCACAGAGCGGACAAGCCTCGAGTCCTTCGTCTTCGCTTCTGCGCTGCGCACGCGTGAATCCTCGCCCGGGAACACTTTCATTACACGGCCTAACAACCAGCGGCACCTCGGCACGGTATTGTCCAGGACAAGAACCAGGTGATTCACTGCTAAATTCCCCTTGTTCAGTAGCCATTTGTAGCATTGCTGTAATGTTGGCACTTATTCACATAACCTTCACATTTTTTTGCGTGAGCTCTTGCGCCAGCTCGCGTCTGCTTATTCCTGAAACACGCAGATTCCACCATTCCACTTGACTTAGGTTTCTGGTTTCCATCTTTGTGAATCATCAGCTTTTTTCCGCGCATTATATTTGCTCAAAGGGAAGAGATGAATTTTCCAGGGATGAAAGCAAGATTTCAAACATAACTCGCGCTGTGTGAACAAAATCTGCACGCGCTAATTGTACCATACGCGTAACCTTTTGAGTTTTCTTGCATATGTGAAAAAATAAATAAATAAGAAAACTCTTTCCTCTTCTATCGAGTTATCGGCGCAATTTCTCAGAACAGCGGTTCATTCTATTATACCATGTGGCATAACATTTTCGCGGGAGTTTAATTTCGCGGGAACATTTTCGCAATTTTTGATTTCAGACTTTACCGCTGGTTGCAAATTTTCGCGGATCTCGGGCAAGTTCCTGCCCGGTATTTCACGTAACGTACTTGTAAATTATATTGTTTGCAGTCACTTTAATCGAAATTCAGTAATCTAAATAAATGGAGTAAATTTTCGCGTAATTTTTTTTGCGCATAAGTTTACCACACGGTATACATTTTTTGATAGTTAATTATCGTTTCTGCCTATTTAGAGAGTTTGAATAAGTGAACTATTTCAACAAAGAGTGTCCATGGTAAGGAAGGTCACGTTTTTTGGTGATTTTGGAGGAAAAATTCCAAGTTGTTTTGTGTGTATTTCTGGCCCAATTCAACGTTTCGTTTCGTCAATGTGTTAATACTCAGGATATGTTGTTGTTTACGCGCAAATGTTATATTCCAAAAAAGATGGCTGTCTGGCCAAGATTTGGGAAAAATAAAATAAGCCCCCTCCTCGAATAAGCGCATTTGAAATAAAGCCCGGTTTCCATATAATCGCAACGATCCTTGTGATCTTTACGATCGTGCAGTTTTTATATGGAAACCACTCTTGCGATCCTTGCGATCATATGGAATCCTGAGGTCCCAACGATCGCAACGATAGCAGAGATCGTTGATCGCAACGATATCGCTGTGATCCTTGCAATCGTTGCGATTATATAGAAACCAGGCTTAAGCACCCCGGGCGCTTATTCGAGGAATTACGGTAATTGGTTAAGGTCCGTTTACAGTGATTTATCGAGCGATTTTAGCTGCGATTTATTGCACCTGTACCTGTGATTTCACGGCCATTTGTATGGCGAGTTGTAGCCAGATGTATCGTACCCTGGGTACCAGAGGTTTATTTCTCGCGTCGGGATCGGCCGGAGGCCGACGCCTTTTCGCGCGGGTCATAATAGAGACTTGAAACCAGAAACCGCGCAAGAAAAGCCTCTGGCACCCAGGGTAGATGTATCGGTAACGGTCGTAGAAAAAGCGCAGGTTCTTTGTTAGCCTCCTTGCAGACGTTCTTTGGGCTCGTCACGCAAGAGAGGAAAGATTGCGTGACGAGCCCAAAGAACGTCTGCGAGGAGGCTAGTTCTTTGTCAGCTGTTTACGCTTTGATGGTTTATTGACAACTAGGCATGAGAATGGCTAGGTCAGGCCCCTTTTATACCGGAACTTCTTGCTTGTTACCATTGCTTTTAAAACAGGTAAAGAGAAGAAGAAGAAGAAGAAGAAGAAGAAGAAGAAGAAGATCGAAGAAGACCAGGACCCAGGAGCCAGGACCATCCAGACTATATCTACACATGTGGACAGACAGGATCAATAATAATAATAATAACTTTATTTAAGTGTCAAGAATTATAGCAGTTGCCCACTAAATAAGGACACTGTAAAATAACATTAAACTAAAACTATTGGAGTAGCCAATGTAGTCTAGTGGCTTGCCCGCTAGGCTGTCACCGGAAGGTAGCTCGGTCCCTGCTCCTGTAGGCGAGGGCTGTTCTTCATGATCACCTTCTTCATTGTCATTGTCTTCTACGAGATCTCCTGGATGCCGATTAATTATTCGTGGGGTCCTCATCAGTAGCCAAGGCAATCTAGCATTAGGCCTGCTAGGCTGCTCACAGAGAAACAAACTAGGTATTTGCTGCTTTAGGCGAGAGCTCTTTTCCTTTGCCAATTGGAATTGGAAGTTCTGTTCAATTCTGTCCAGTTCACTTCATTGGACAGTGCAGTTCAGGGGGTGGCGAATTTGAAATTTGATTGTTGTTTTCGTGGTCGCTTATGACTATTTGCTTTGTTTTATTTCCAGTATTTTGTACGAAAATGCTGTCTTACACGTCTAGGAACAGGAGTAGCCAATGTAGTCTAATGTTGGGCCCGCTAGTCTGCTCACAGAGAAGCTAGCTCAGTCCCGGTGCTTCTAAATGCGAGGGCTCTTCTTTTTGTTCCAATGCTAGGTGCGCATTTTTTGCTATGCCAATGCAAATTTCAATGGCAAATTATTCAGATCTGGAGTCTACTGCTGACACTAGTCTGCTCACCAGTTAGCCTAATTTTTCAAACGACTCCCTGCTTTTCAAAAGACTCCCCACTATCAAAAAGACTCCCTGCATTGTCAACGTAAACTGAAAATTTGATGAATTTTTTAAACATATTTTAAGGGATTGTATGGTAAATATGCCATCTCTGCATATGCGCACAGGGCTTCGTTAAAACCTCCGTGAGTCAACCTTACCCGTCCCAATCGTCATTCATTATTACGCAAATAACATGACTTGTGAAACAACTTGATTCCTGCAAATGCGCAGTAGCGTCCAGTTAACCTGCCAAACTACCCAATTACTATTACTCATTGCGGTCGATCACATGACACGTAAATCAATCCGGCCATTTCCGAGTTACCTTTTGCCTCTGTTTCAAAACGAGTCCTGGTTTGTTATGGAAATGAGTTTTGCCAGCACGTTTATTGTCATGCAAATGAAACTCATTTCCATAACAAAGGTTGTGGACCAGGACTCGTTTTGAAACAGAGGCTGAAGGCAACTCGGAAATGGCCAAAATTTGTACCATGTGTATAACTTATTCGGCCCTCAGCTTTAATTTCATACATGCTTTACCCCATTTGAAAATTTTCAGTAAGTTATTACAATAAGTATATATCTGACCGGATTTGGTAAAAAGTGGCTACAGAAAAAATGACACTAACAAGGATTTCATAAATTACTTTCTCGAGCAGACTGTCAATAACGATCAACCACAGCTCGTCACTTAACACAAAATATCACTCGGCCGCTGCTTTCACAAGGACAAAATCAATTTAACACTATTCTGCCTGGGAGGGGGCACAAAATGCCCATGCTTATTTCAAATTTATCTCACTTAAACACGAAGACGCACTATAAAAGGCTAAGCTCCTCCTACTTTCCATCTAATTTGCATTTTAGTATTGCACGTGGAGGCTACAGCTTTGTAATGTTCTTATATTCCTTTACAATTTTTGTATCCACTATGAACATAAAACCTTATAATGTCTCAAATTTCCTCGTTTGTTCTCGGCAAGATGTGAATTAAAACTTTTAGAACAGATAATTCAAAATTATGTACTTCAAATATGAAACTTTCATGACCGAGTTTGAATTTCGCGGGTTGTGTCAGCGTAAACACGCACGTTAGTTATGATAATATTCTATGTTCTTTTGCTGTTTCTTGCACACCGAAATATTTCAAGAAACTAGTCATTATTCCGTGGGATTTAGAATGATTTATAGAAAGAAAAACGAAACATTATTTATTCTCTACTATACTGACGACTAATTTTCAGCTATTGTCTCGTTCGCTGTTGATTGACAAATGAACTCGAGGTACCTTAGATACCTCTCCTTTTATAGTGCGTCTTCGTGTTTAAAGAGCATTCAAGCAATCGTGGCCAAACTTTGTGAGTTTTCCTAACAATTATCTGGGAACATTTTAACGTGTTGATTGGTTGATTATGTGACTTGACGTTTCCATGGCAACTACGTTTTGACAGGTCGTTTTAACAAAATTTGGTGTTTTTCAGCTTAATTTGCAGTTTTCATGAGATTTTCGCTTTCTACGAACGTTTCTTCCAAAATATTTATCGTTTTTGCATCCTTATATTTTTCCATTTTTAAAATTTCTGACATTTCTAAAAAATCTTGAAATCCAAGAGGGTGGGATATTTTAATGTATGACGTCATAATTGACACGTGACTAGCTGTCACTAAAATAAACATTTTTGGATGCTTTACACACCATATAAGTTTCATTTTCATAGCGTGAAGCCGTGAATACTTTTCGAGATACATGGAAGGACCCAATGGCCGTTCTGTAGAGGTTAATAACATGGCGGTCTGAGGTCGGCACACGGATTCGTGGGTTCGCATTCGGACTGCCTTGAAATTTTCGTTACTCATTTTTGTTCAAGGGCTAACTCTGGGCCGTTGGGACGAAATTTCCATTGAATGATACGAGCAAATGCTTGCATCTTTTCTGCTACTTGGCCTGGAAGCCGGGCGACGGGATTTTCTGGGCGAAAAATCGGCGCTGGAGCTGTACGAATTTGGAGACATTGGAATATTAATTACTTTCCTCCCTTTTCGTTTAATTAGATGTAAAGTAAGGCCATCCCCATAAAATGCTTTGTTTCCCATCGCCCGACCGACCCAATTTTTTCAAAAAGTTTTAAAAAAAGTTTCTGATTCATTGCCTGCGCCCTTTTCTCGGGTGTTTACATCTCTGACATCTAAATCAGCCCAGTTATGACGTCTTCGAACACTTTTCAGAGTGATATCGGCTAGTTGCAAAATGGTGGTCACGGGGAAGATATAATCAAGGCTCGCTTCGAATTATTTATGTATAATTTGTCCGAATTTCGTTTCTCGGTTTTTTTTTTTTTTTTTTACCGACCGACCGATCCACTTTCACGAGAGAGAGGGCGATGGGGAAACAAAACATTTTATGGGGATGGCCAGGAGCCCATTACCCGGATGGCCAAAACAACAAAAACAAAATCGCTTAAAATCGCCACAAAAACAACAGTGCACAACGGGTAAGGTACATTTACGTTTATTCAGCAGGTATTTGTTCATAGTTTTCGTGACTATTCACAATTCTACGGACCATTCAGTAAATGCCATACACTCACTATAAAAATAGCATGAAACAGTTTGTCTGTGGTCTGGGCAGCCTTTGAATACCGAGAAGGTCCTGGGAACGATATTGGCGCTTTTGTCGGCCGGAGGCCGAGCGTGCGGCACTATACTATGGTCATATTTATTTATTATTTATTTCTGACTGGGTACGCATACCGCGCGCTCGTAGCCTAATGCAGTGTAAGGCGCTCGCCTTTCAATCACCGGCGCAAGATTCGTCTGGGTTTTTTTTAAACTTTTTTTTAGACATAATACTGCCCTAGACAGAAATAGGAACGACTACTCAAGAATTGCTACAACCGATGTGTTTATCATATTTATATTTTAACACGCGTTGCTCTAGACGCAGCTAAAATTCACCAGCCAGAGAATATTATTCTTGGTTTTCACGTGACGTCATCAAATTCTAAAATTCAAAACCGCGAGGCCTACAGAATTTTTACCTTCATTCAAGGAAAGATTACCTAAATATATATCTTTTCACAATTTCTTAGCTCGATCTCATGCTTCCTTTTGAAAATAGAACGGTTTCAATTTCCGAGTTTTCATCGTACGTGACATCAGCAGTACGACCGTGACAGAGCTGTTCCGTATCTAAAACATGACTCTTCGGGTGATTTTCAGCATTCTGAACAATTTAAGTTTAAGGAGAAATATTTATCTAAATATTCGAAAGTTCACAAGAGAAAACAAACCTCCTTTCTGGCAAAAGTGAACTCCAGATGTTTTTTTACTATTTCCGGCGGCCATGTTGGAGCCCCTCTGCAACATGGCGGATCCATACTGTCAGCTCTATAAATTTGTGTGGAACATTTTGACAAATAACTCGAGTACGGAATACCGCACAGACCTGAGACTTGGAATGATTCCTTATTTATTCATTATCTATGACATGTCAATTCCTTGACTTCATTCATTGAACGGTTTCGATTTTTTTTTAAATTTTATTTGTTGCGTGACAGTGAAAACCGAGAATACACGCAGACTGTCAGTACTTGTTTGCCTGACTATGTGTTGATGTTTGTTTTACTCAATCCCCCCCAGTTGGTTTGTCGAAGACCATAGAGCAGTTTCTAATGTTTGACCTTATATTAAAACCGAAGTAATTACAGATCACGCTAGTCACTACAGTGGTAATAAACCATCAGAACTCGAAGGAAAAACAAGCAACAAATGGCTGCGAGGAGTCTTTAACCAGTAGCTATGATTAGCTAGAGTAGTTTGTACCGTTTACACCAGTTGTAGCTCAGCAAAGTCAATATAGCAATGGATTGTTTCTTTTCAAATTTCAGGAGGAGAAAATAAAGCTTGCAATTTCTTAGTCTGTCTAATAAGCGGCGATATAGCCAAAGGGCCCAGCTGCAGAAGGTCCGCCCCCCTTTTTGAGCGAGAAAAGAACCCACCTTCACTCCGCCCTCCAGGGACCCTCTATCTAGTGGATAACGTAGTTGGTTTTGTACACTTATCCACTGAGTGGTAATTTACGCGATGGATAGCGTTATACAACCCTTGAACAACAGGGCCCCGGATGATAAATGGAACATTAATTTCGTGGAACTAACTGTTGAACTAGTTAGACACGAGAGGAAACAGAGGAGGGACACCCCCTCCCCCGGGCACGCCCTTTCCTTCATGGTTTTTTCCTCTTCCCCATCCCCGAGTGCGCAAGAAAGAAAGCTTTGAAAGCGGCAAGTCCCCATCATGATCCCTGTTTATGAGGCGCGTCGCAGAACTTGGCGAAGGTATGGCGTCGCTTTTGGTAACCTTCATTGAAGCATTAAAACAGTTTCGATTCAATTATAAAATTTTGTTTCGGCTCGGGTTTACACAAACTTTCGAATTCTCTGAAACTTTCTCTCGTGTTTTCCCAGGCCATGTAAACACGTGCGCCATTTTCTATTTCCAACCCTTATGGGTTTCTGCTATTTCTTTATTATCTATTAACAAAAATAGCGCAAACAATCGCGAGTACTCCAGTCCTAAGACAGTCACGCCACCACCGTGTAATTGGATACGGCGCTCGGAGACGACATTTCGCCCTCAACTGGCACCGACTGAACCACACTAGTCTGTTAGAAAATGATCTAAACTGTTATTTTATGCTCCTGTAGACTACGAGCAGTCCCTCATTTTTCTCAGGGATAGTCATTGGGAGAGCTCGCGAAAGCGCGCGAAAATCACCTCGAGGAGACACGACGCGTGGCGCGACGAGAAAAAATGCGTCGCGCGTCGTGTCTCCTCGAGGTGATTTTCGCGAGCTCTCCCAATGACTATCCCTGAGAAAATGAGGGACTCCTCGTAGTCTAATGCTCCTGATACAGGATAGTTATCAAAAATGAGATTCCTCCTTCCCCATCTGATAATTGTTTCGCTCACTGAAATGTTCGATGATCGAATTTAAGCGCCTTATAGAAACAAGTCAGACTCCATCCATCCATTGGCGCTGTTTTTATGCGTGTTAAAATGGGTACCTTCCTGAGGGGGCAAGAGCGGGGGCTCATTTCTTCCAGCACGACTGGTGTCCAATCCTAAAAACGGGCCCGACGATTCACACAGGTCCTGTACTGGGTACGGGCCTGAATCTTCAGCTTGTGGTGCTTCTGGGCTGGATGTGCCTACCAACAACTCCGAATTTAGGATCCTCTGAGTGTCGGTGAGAAAATAGCCCCGGCATAAGTGGAGCCACGACTGAAGGTGGTGAATCAGCCTCAGGGCTGTTGTGAGGACTCTGTTTGGCCTTCGTCGTCACGCCCAATTGATTTGGTCGCGCCCCGTTCAACATCCTCTCGTCCGGCCCAAGACATTTTTGAGCGATGGCAAACAAGACTAACACAACCAGACTGGCAATCCCATAAGCCCTAAAGGTCATTTTAGTGCCAAACTCGTGAATTAGCACGCCTCCTATTATTGCGCCACATCCCCTCCCTAAGCCGTGATGCAATCCTTGTAAAATACCTTGAGCGGAGGTCGCGTATCCGGGGGAGCAATACGACCCACGTAGCTGGTGCAAGCTGCCCATACGGCCGCATGAGTCATTCCTTGTAAAATTTCAAGAGGTAGCACTAACCATGGATTGTCAAGGAAAGAAATGTAAACAAAGCGAATTAGATTCCCCAAAAGGCCAATATAGAGCACGCGCATATGGCCGACGCAACCGATAAGGCGACCCACGTTAAAATAACAAGCGATCTCCGAAATGTGATCGATTAACGAAGCTATTCCGAATAGAGTCGGCGGTCCACCGAGGTCTTCGAGGTGCCAAAAGAGAAATGTGAATATAAGGCCGACTCCGAAACCCAAGAAAAATGTCACGAGTAAGAATATCCCGTATCGCGTCGAGAGAAGAATACGGTACAATCCACCGGATCCTTTGTCCACGAGTCCTTCGTCCAGTTCTATTTTTTCTTTGTTTGGGAAGGTAAAACGGGTGGCTACAGTCAAGGCGCACACCATGAAAACGAAAAAGAAGTAAAAACCGACCGTGTAATTTTGGCTGATGATGTCGCCGCAGACTTCGACGCCGCTAAGGCTGTCGATGACGAAACCTAAAAGAAACATGGCGGTTCCCCATCCCAGGCTCCCCCACATCCGCTGCCGCCCATAAAGCTCCTTGTTCTCCCCGAGCATCCCCAGAGTGGCTGAGTCCGCCAGCGTTATGGCCGGCGCCGAGAAAAACTCTCCTACCACCGTCAAAAATAGAAGTACCAAAAATACTTGATGAACTCCTTCGCGGTCAAAGACTAAAGAACTCTTGGCCTTAAATTCAGGTTCTTTTTTATCCGGAGTGTTCGGTGCGAGGAAGTCTTTGATCTCCGACGTTTCTCCTGTGACAATTTGCGAAACGTTTTCTGTGAGAATAAAATATTTCCTACACGTAACCGCGGCCGGTTTGATGAAAGCCAAGGAGAAGTTAAATGAAATCCAACACATCAGTGAAAATAGCATCAATAGTTTTCGCTTGTTCAATCTGTCGGCTAGGGATCCTAACAGAGGCGCGCTGAAAAATTCCACCATTGGACGGCATCCCACTAGAATTCCGCTAAGACTCGGGTTCATTCCTAGCTGCTTGAAATAAACTCCCAGAAGCGGGAAAAACGAACCAACTGCTCCCCAATAACAAAAATAAAACACTTTCGACACCAGGAGTTTTCTGTTCACGCCGATACATTTGGAACAAAATAATTTTTTCCCCATACTGTCGTCGTCGCGTTTTTCGTTCACCACTTTCGCAGCCGCCATGTTCGCTTGAAACACACCAATTTCATCTTGAGCGAACGAATGTCAGCTTTAGCATGGTGGTATTTTAAAACAAAAGAAACGCAGACTGAAACTGTTTAATTTTTAAAGGTCTGTCACTGCTAGTACCAACAAGTGAAACTATTTTCTCGTTTTGTGGTCGTATTGTTATATCACAACGCTATAACAATACTAGAATTTGTAGCCTGACCTATAATGAAAATAAACACGCTTGGTTTGAAAAGGGATTTTATTTTCGCGCACACTATAAAGCAGTACGCGACACCAAATTTTGGCGATTAAAAAAACTTAAAAAAATCGCGAAAAACGCGACAATTTGATGTTGCGAAAATGTTCTGTTTGAAGTCATTTTCACAAATAATGCTTTGTAAATGGAAATAGCACGCATTGAATGTTATTATTTAAAGATTACTTGTAACAAAATTTTGACTACACAAAACACCGGTTTTTTCTGATTTTTTATCAGAGCCAGTTGATAATAAACAAGTAGCCGGGTCAAAGGTAACATTTTGCTTGATAAACGACCGAACTTCGGAAGAAATCGGAAACAGTCGGAACCCGAAAGTTTTATCGCAGTTAATTTCCTCGATTAAACGCCCAAGTTTCCCCTTGCTCATCATCGTAATATGTCCCGAATTGTCCCTGGCAGGTGAAACAACAATAGCCAAAGTGTTTATATGGAAAAAAGTTGGCTCGCCCCCCAGGGTCACCCTAACTTCAAAGCGAGTAATCCAGGGTTACCCTGTCCCCCGAGCCAACTTTGCGATTTCTCATGTAAACGGTTCGCTGCTATTTATAAAGAAATGCATGGAAAGTTATCTCGCTCGGGGTTGCTCTGTATGGAGGGTGACCCTCCTACCAGGGACAATTTTTATTCATATAAACAGGCCCTTAGAAGGTAAAATCCAAAAATTTTTCCACCCCCCTAGAATGCCTACGGCGCTCGTTGCAAGCCTTCGGCGTGCCTCCCAGGATTCAAGCAGGTTTGGTTAGGCCTACAACTATTCAAAAACCTCGCTATGCCCCTGGATTTATTATTCTTTTGTATGTATGTTAAAGGGACACTGTCCTGATTTTAGCATGATTTTGGGAAGCTCAGAAACATATCTAGATCATAGGAAGTTGATCAATAATGGTTTGATTCTGTAGAATAGCACTCGACAAATGGCAGGAACCCATTAGGAAGTGAGGATGACAAACGACAGCGAGGATGGAAATGGATTGCAATATGGATTTTTGAAAAAACGTCAGGATGTCAGTTTTTCAAAGTTTCAAATTTGGCTCGGAAATCTTTGAAATTTTGCAAACATTTTGTTGCAGTATGGAATTTCTTGAAGAAATTGCTTTTTATCATTTAGTTAGAGTTTACTAAGTTCTTATTTGATAGATTTAGGGACCATTTCGTGCATTTATAACACTTTTGAGCAAATACGCCGGGACAGTGTCCCTTTAATTATCCTAAAAAGCCTCGTTTTAGAGTAGAAATTCTTTAGAATTTGCACGTGCTAACGAGGCCTTTTAGGTTAATTGACATCAGGCGCGTACCTGCCTTTAATTAAGCAAATAAGCACGGGCTTACAAGTCGTTCGGACGATATAATAATTTTTTTAAAGTTGAGTGAAGACGTACTTACGTTCAACGATGAAAACAGAGCGACTCTCAGCAGTTTCCCTGATGCATACGTACAGAGACATGCCCATTGATGTAGAAGCCGTGATTCGCGAATTTTGCGCCAAAACTGAGAACAGACGACTACTTTTCGAATTTCTTTGAGAATATCTTTGAGTTCCACCAAGATTTCAGATATGTTTGCAACCAATGTGTCACTAGTCAGGTCATTAAGCCGTTTAGGTTATTACTTCTTTTTCTTCTTTGTTATTTCTTCTCTTTCACAACCACAACTGCATTTTGTTAAATATTTCATTATTTCTTGTTCAATATGGAATCCTGGCATTTGCCAAATTTAAGCGCCCAGATTGCATCTCAGAGTACTTAAATTTTCAAAATTATCCCCCTAGCATGTCACGCCTTCGGCGCTGCGCCCATATTGTCTCTCCTTTCAATTATGCCCCACCAAGGCTTACAACCACAAAATGCCTAGGAACGCCCCTGGACATACATACAAAAGAATAATAAATCGGCAGCCATTTATGAATACGATCTATAGTGAGAAAATTCTAGACCCTAAAATATCGCTTTCAAATGATTGCTTTAATCATTTCTCAGTGACGGGACGTTTTACTATTAAATTCTACAGATTAAATAACATTAAGACAAAAACAAGAATAGGCCACGTTCGATATAATAATATTATTGTTTTATAATATACTCACCACAGGATATTGCAATTCAATTAACGGGGAAAGAACGAAAAAACAGAGGAAAAATGGGATTTTTATTATTTTGAAAAACGTGACTATGCACGTGTGCACGTGACTAATCTCAAAACTCGTAATTCGCGGGCTTTCCAAATTAGGTAGTAATGGCATATCGCCTCATATACCTTGAGTAGGGAACCAATCAGATAGTCAAAAATTGCAATATTCTGTGGTGAGTATATTATAATAATTTTATTATCGATATCCTATCCTGGCTACAAGGCTTTAGAAGTTTATTTTACAACATAGCTTAGTTTAGAAGAAATTTAGAAGTTTGTCCAGAAAGCCTCAGTTATTTATTTTAAATTCAGTAGTAGGAGCTTTTGAAGCCTATGACGTCATTACATGCACAAGAACACCATATGCCAGTGTCATGAAAACCAGAATTATTATTGACGTCGCACTGAACAGATGCCTATAACAAAAGAATCCATACCAACAAACTACGAGTATTACTGCGAGGAGAGGCAAGAAAAGCTTTGAAATGTCTAAATCTTCCTCTTGGTTTTGTCTGGTAGATTGTTCATTTGGATCTCTTCTCGCATCAGAAATTTGGGCGTGGACAACAGAATAGTTGCTAACGCCGTAAAAAGATATGCGGGCACTGTCATCTTGAAGTAAGCGTCCACTGAAAATGAGCCGCACCCTTCTGCCACTGTTCAGATCATTCAAAAAGCACAACCTGCAAGTACAAAACATTTGCTGAATAGACAGTTTATTTATTTTTGGTCATTTTGGATGAGGGGCCACAAACAGGACAGGACACTCTAGGTGATTTTATACCCTCGTAGCAGTGATTGGCGATTGCGAGGTGTGCCCATTACAGCATCAGTGATTTTGGTCAGCAATTCTGATCGCCACGACGAGCAATCAAAATTGCCAATTGGCGATTCCGCAGTAATCCTTATCGCCAATAGGGTCCTTTCGAGATATTAAAATTCAGCTTGGTAGCGAGGCTGAGAGGACACAAACAATTAATGGAAATTGAACAAGCATGTTTATTCTTTCTTTTGTTTGTGTCCTCTCAGCCTCGTTATCAAGCTGAATTTTAATATCTCGAAAGGACCCCATTGTGCCCACAGTATGCAGGGGCAAAATTTGCTAGCAATAATATTGTCACTGGCGATCAAATTCGCCACTACACGCATATAAAATTGTCTAGTGAAGCTTACCTTTTTAACTCTCCTACAGTTATCGTCCTTTTTACAGACATGGTTCTCTCATTCTCCATGAATTTGACGCGGATCGCTATATTATCCCCTGGTTGGCTACTTTGGCTGTCAGAATTAGGTGTGCTTTCAGCCTGCCCTCTCCAGCGCACCGCCTCTGATGTGCTCTCCATCGATGGAATGTTTGCGTCATTGACTGGTTCTTCATCAGCAGCATCATTGCGTGACGGTGATGTCGTTGTTTGATTTAATTCATCAGTAACTGGTTCTTGATCTGTGCCTATTGAATGCAAAAAATCAATGGAAAACATTTAAAAGGAAAAACTAATTTCACCATCAATAACTAGAGTCATAGGTCTGCAATGCGCGCGAAGATGCTTGATCTAGTTTCATAGGTCTACAATTTGTGCAAAGACGCTCAATAATTATTATTTTGAAACATAACACATTTATGTTGAAAAGAGATGTGCTTGATGAGGGGGGAGGGTACTCTGTAAGGTTTTTGGGTGGGGGTGTGCTGCTAGGATTCTGAAACCCTATACCAGACCATGTTCAGCTGCATTTTTGCGACCCTATTCTAGACTAGACGCCAAAAATCCCTACCCCATCCCAGACTCGCTATTTTCCAGAAACTCATTCTATTATGAAAGTTGGTATTAAAGTCGATGCAATGATTTATATTTCCATTTATGTAAGACTTGTTCAATTCCGAGTGTCAATTCCTATTCTAGACTAAATTCTTCATACCACTGATCAGTTTCCCAGTAAATGATTCACCAAAACTCTCTGATTTCTATACCCTATCCCAGACTAAACTGCTTGAAAACCATACCCTTCACAGCGGCACATACCCATATAGCTTATTACATGTATATATTAATCTCGCTCCCTCGCGGTGGAATGGGCAACAAGGACCTCTGGGATGGACTGATCCGCCTGACATGCACAGTAAGACCAGAAGTCCAAGAATCTTGGCGGCCGTTTGTTGAAACATGGAGTCGAACACGTGCGCAGTATATAACCAGTCCAAGAATCCTGTCATGGCGGATCGCTCCTCCCCCCCCCTCCCCCACCCCCCCCCCCCCCAGAGGTCCTTGTTACCCATTCTGCCGCTGAACAAGGGTAACGAGGACTCTGGGAACGTCCCCCGGGGCATCAAACTGACTATATGGTAGATCATAAAATCAATAACAATCGATATCAGTCGACACAGCTGACGTGGCATGGGATCAGAGTTTTTAAAAAAAATAGGATTTCCTACCTCGTCCTTCTGTTGAGTTCTCTTGTGTTCGATCCTCAGGCGGAGGAGAAGAAGGTCTGTCTGAATTCGAATCTGATGAGGCACTGGAGACATTTGGTTCGTGTCTGTTCGATTTATACAACAAATGGACCAAAAATATTGTCACAAAAGCCACGAAAACACTAACAACAAAAAACACTTCATTGTCTATTCCTTCGATAATGGGAGCTGCCATAAGTACAGCTTCAATGATAGCAAGACACCAAAAACGTTCTACTTTGGAAAATGTGTGTCGTGTTGTTTTGTTGTATAAGAGACACTTTGTTCACATTATACGAAGTATTTTCCATGAAGGATTTGTAAGTGTACTGTGGGCTCAGTAGGAGGTGGCGGACAAATATTTGCCGAAAAAAAGTATTTCTCAGGTAAGAAATTTCTCAAATTATGTTCCCAGATAAGACTCACCTAAAAGCCCGTGACATGAGCAGTGTTATCAGGAGAAAGACAGGTCGTGGAACAAATCGTATCTTACTTTGGGTTGGTATACAGATTGTGAGCTGTTTGTTCGGACATTTGTTCGGAGACGGGCCAGGGCAAGGAAAATTCGATCCGTCCCGTCCCGTGCGAAATTAAGCTTATTGCAATTCCTTGATTTGCAAAATGAATGACACCTTCCGACACATGTGCATTTGAAGTACATGCACAATGACATACAGAATCAAATGGGCAAGCTAACAAATCATGCCGCTGTATCATGTCGGATCTGGAATGTAAGGAATTCAGGGTTTGCCAACGGGGAAATGCTGCGGAAAACGGGGGGTCGATTAACATTTGCCTATGGCTAGGGGGAATTTCATTCTTTGATGTTGCTCTCTCCCAGGCTAGACTTTTGAATGCCACCAGGCCGACAGCCCCCGCATGCACCCCCCCCCCCCCCCCCCCCCCCCCACACACACACACACACACACACACCAAAAAAAAAAACAGCCAATGAGCATATACACTGGAAATTCAACAAAAACAATTGTACACACTACAAAAACTGTGAGCCCATGTGTACAGTTAGATGGGGTAGAAGTACTTGGATCTTCGCAACACTATTGACTATCCTTCTACACTACCCAGATGTATAATTTTTTAGCTCATTATGAAATCTTTCCACTAGCACAAATAGCCAAAGGAATGTCTGCACAGAAGTCCAGGCAGTAGACTGCTTCAGTCCCACTTTTCTGATCCGACAAGCATTTATCCACACGAGCATGAGCTCAAAAATGGCGGTATGGTCTTGCCCCAATCCCCTCTCGTCCCAAAACCCTAGCCCCATGCTACTTTCATGATTTCAAGAGAGAAACAAGACTGGGGGCCAGGGGGGGGGGTACTTTATTTGTACTCCTGGTTACCGCGCCTGCCATTGTGGTTCCGCTTCTTTGTGCTGTAACTATTGCAAAATATGCAATGTTGCAAAACAAATTTCTATTTATCCCTCTTCCCTCCCTCTCTTCTCCCACCTCCCGTAGATGTTCTTCCCCCCCCCCCCCCACCCCCCAACAGTCTAGGCAGCATAAACTGTCTAAAATCTTGGCAAGCTAGTAGCAATGATCCATTTTATCTTTTATTTAATATAATATCTCATAACCTTTGTTGTCATGGTTTTTAAAATCAACAGGTTTTACTAACAGGACGTATCATGAATGTGGAACATGAAGTGAAACTCTTGGTGCAAGAACTTAAGAGACTTGGTTCACCCAATGCAGATGGCAACATCACTGTCACGTTTGGAGTGCTTTTTAATGATGATCGCTGTGCAAATATATTTGAAGGTGAAAAATTGTCAGACTTTACCCTTGTTGATGGGATTAATGCCTGATTCATGCGCCAGACATGTGCGAATTTGAGAGTTAGCTCAAAATTTTCATAATTATGTATCTTGCGAGGCAAAACATGCGTGACTTTGCTGGAATAATGACTGTATTAAAACAGATTCACCAGCCAGAGAAAATTATACACGTACACCATCAGTAGAACTGAAAACCTCTAGCTTTTGAGTTTCTCCAATAAAATGCACCCACCCCTTTGCGAGACACAAAAGGGCATGTCACATATGAACCTAGTACAGGACATGTGTTACATATGAACCTAGTAAATGACCTAGTTCGCCACAAGTCTCCCTATAGCTCAGTGGTTAGAGCATCTGACCGTGTGAAAGGTCATGGGTTTGACTCCCGTTAGAGACTCAGAGTTTTTTTTGTCCCACGCTCGTGACAAACTGAAATGACATCTTTCTAGTTTTAAATTAAGTATTGAACTAGCGCTGAAGACGAACAAAATCAGATTCCTATTAATGAATATTCATTTATACATCATTATCTGGAGGAACACTGTAAAGAACCACTTTTGACTGCAATGTACATGTTGTGGTTTAAATTTATTTTTGGTTTAAAATTTTTCAAATCAGTTTGATTTTTATTTTCCTTTGTTTCAGATTATGTAATGAATATTAGACAAAGGAAAATCAAAATGGTTTGAAAAAAAATTAAACCACAACATACACTCTACTCCATGATGAGTAAACAATCATAATTAAATAATTTTGTATTCTCAACTATTAATAAATTATTGTTGTTTCACAGCCCTTGTAGGAACCCTGAAAGCAGCTAAGAGAAAGAAGATTGTGCACTACACCGGTGAATTATTACTTCAAGGTGTACACGACAATGTGGAGATTGTGTTGCTTCAACCCGACCATGAGTAGAAAATTTAATACAATTTCATCACAAATTGTACAAAATGACTGCAACTGTGTTGATCATGAAATTTGATAACTTTTTATAATAAAATAATATTACTAAAAGAATAACCTTTATATAAATTTACAATGTTGTTATAGACCTTTCAAATTTAATTTCACCATTAGTGAAACATGTTTAGTAAATATTTTTTGAAACAAAATCTAATAAAATTGTACTTTGATGAAGAAAGTATGTGAAGTGCTTAGTTTGAACCTAGTAACATTATAGCTGCAGAACAGGCGTTAAAAAAACCACATCAATTCCCTTGTCGACGATGTACTTTATTCTTCTCATCTGCCATCTTCGGAGAGCCAGGGCAGTTAGTCGGGCAAAAATGGCGTGGCTCACTTTGTCTTGCCCCAACTAACTGCCCTTAGTACAAACAGACATTATGCCCTCAATTTATTGGGTTATTCCATAAAAAATCTACACACCTCCGACAGATGGCAAGATTTTTGACACCCACTCTGCCTGGATTTCCTGGGCCACTAGATCCCCCCCCTCCATCCTGGATTTCCAAGGCCAAAGACCAACTCCTAACCAGATTTCCAGAGTCCTTGACCCCCTCCTGAGAGAATTTCCAGCACACCATCTGTTGGGAGAGTGTGGAATTTTTTCTGGAATAACTCATTCTTCCCGTGGGAGAAAGACATCTGAGATTCAACCTGAAAAGTTCCGTACTGATGACGTAGCTACACAGAGATCTGTGTAGTGTCTTTGATTTGCAGTTACTTGAAAATTCAAAACCCTAGCAACAGCCAAACAGACAGTAAACAGACCTCTGTGGAACTACATTCTCAATATGGAATTTTCTTGGGTCGAATATCAGATATCTCTCAAGTGGAGGGCATGATAGACTAATGGTTAATGCATTGGACTCCAGATCGAGTGGTCCATGTTCTTGGGCAAGACACTTAACTCACACAGTGCCTCTCTCAACTCAGAAGTATAAATGGGTACTGGCAACAAAATGCTGGGGGGTAACATGGCATTGGACTAGCATCCCACCCAGGGGGAGTAGCAATACTCCTAGTTGGCTTCATGCTACAGAAACCGGGATAAGCTCTGGCAGTGTGGACCAGTTTAGCCCTGAATGGCTTTGTCGTTTCCTACCTCGTGGGGGAATTTACAGCTTGAATTGCAGTTTACATGCAACAAAGAAATATCCAACAATCAAAAATGCATTTTTTTATTGGTATTATCATTTCTAAATGTCAATATTTGGACATCATTCTAATAATATTACACTGTCAAACCTCCACTAACGGCCACCTCTCTATAACGGCCACCTCTCTACAATGGCCAGGATTTTTTGTCCCAACTGTGCACCGATCCATACACTTTACTCTTATTGAAACCTCCCTACAACGGCCACCTCTCTACAACGGCCAGTTAATTCTGCTTCTGCCGTTGTAGAGAGGTTCAACTGTGTTGTCAAAATAATTAGGTGTTATCGTAGGCTTATATTTGTTTTTATGGACATCACTAATTTACACACTTCAAGTACAATCTTCCTTCTGGTTTTCAATTGTACTGTCATTAGTAAAATGTACTTTGACATTTTACATGTGGTGTGACGTTGCTTCAGTAATAATTACTGGATACCTCGGATTCTATGAATGAACAGAACACTGCAATTCATTTTTGCAAGCTATGGTACAGGTATTTTCATCTAATGTGATCAAAATTCCAAAATCTAATTTTGTTCTATACAATAAGTCATTGCCTTTGAAACCATCTTTAACCCTTTCACTCCCAGAGTCAAATCTTGAGTTAATAAATGTGGTTTTAACTTTTGGGTTTGTGGATGAAACGTTAATGTGTGCCATTGGCGTCGAGAGCGATGATGATGATGATGAAATTACAATCGAAGCTCCTATAAATGGACACTCGCGGGAAGCAGAAAAAGTGTCTGCAACTGGAGCTGGCCACTTACGGGAAAGTGTAAAATTAATACAGACGTTGTATGAGCTAGAGTTCAAACAGGGTTTTGTCAAGGCGGCCTGTAAGTAGAGCTGTCTGCTTACGAGAGTGCTTTGTCTGTATTGGTCTTTGCAAAGTCTTATATCAAATCCACTAATCCCCTCATCCTTATGATGAATCGATGAGAGAATAGTCATGCTAATAAAACGTATGGAAATTACAGCATTCAATTCAGGTATAACGCCCCCTTAATAATAATATGTACATTTATAAGTATAACTCTGAAATCTAAAGGGTTTGGTTGGTGAACAGAGCCTGTGGCTGTCCCCACTTAAATTTCTCTAGTGTTGTAAATATTATTTTCAATTGATTCAAAATGACTCGAAATACTCTGGCCTTTTGACCAATTCTACGATTATTATTGATCTCTCTAATAAGTATTGTGTTTAATGCAAGGGAAAGCATTTTCTGTTCCTACAGTGTTCTGGTTCATTCATAGCGAGGCATTTACGATGATCATGTAACCCTTAAATCAACAGCCCAGCCTGGCGGCTTACTGTCATAGCTGCCAGAGTATTCATCGACAGTCGCACTACAGCTTGCTTCTATTGCCTCTGTTGGCTCTGCTTGTTTCTTTGCCTCTTGGTTTAGTTCAACATCAATGTCATCACTGTAGGGGTTTTGAAGAAGCTGTAGGACTCGTTGTACCTGAAAAGGGCAGCAACTATATATCAGCCATTTGTCTATAAAGCCTGGGTCAAATGAGGATGACAGTTGTTGGGAATTGGCTCTCATGAGAGTTTTCATCAACTCTCATCTTGAAAGCGTGGGCCAAATGAGAAATCTCTCGACGACTCTCAAGAAAAATTGGAGCCGGTTCAAATTTGATGGGAGTACACATAAGTCTACGAGCACTGAGAATACATGCATGAGTGTTTCAGGTCAAACAAGAGATACACTACCTCTGAAAAGTCTCCTTTCTCTGCCGCAGAAATGGCATTTTGTGCAATGTAGTTTCTGAGAATAAACCTATGAAATAAAATGTAAATAGGGTTAGGATGAGGATAGCAGTCAGCTGTGACATCTAACTATGGATATCCTCTTTATATTTTTAAAACTGTCATCAGATTAGCTCCATAAAATTATGTAGAGAACTGGATTTGAAATTTGGAGGAAAGGTTGACAGTGAAAACCAGTTTACATGCGTACTAATTGCTGGACCATCATCCAGGCTCTTTGAACAAAATTAATATCTGGTGGTAAGATCACACTGACGTATAAGCCTCAATTTCCACTGCTCCTTCATTGTGGGTTCATTTTCTGAACAGCGGCCGGTAATCGAGAATAACACTGGAAGTTGTGCCAGTGTCTATCTCCTACACCTAATTCAAAATACCAATGGTAGCAGACATTACGGAACCCACAACCTCTTTGGAAAGAGCAGGAAATAAAAATTAATATAATTAAAAAATCCATAAAAATGCCAATAACAGTAACTGTGCATAGACCTTATTGTGTCTGTTCACTCTGTTCCAGCAAGTTTTTTTTTTTTTTTTTGGGGGGGGGGGGGGGAGGGGGGAGGGGGAGGGGGGGGGATCACACTTCACGCAACTTTCTGGACTTTTTCATAATAAAATAATACTAATAATAACAGTCAATGATCTACAGTTTATACCTTGGATTGTTGGATTTCATTATTTCAACCCTCTCCTTGTTTGCCTATAAGAGAATCAATACGAATCAGTGATCTGACCTTAACCTGCAAAGGATGACAGATTTCTGCCTGTTGTTTGACGCCACCAAACTAAATCAACAATTTCATATTTAAACCTTTCAGTTTCAAGCTCAAGATATTAATTCTCCTTAAGATTGCCACAAAGTTCTTTAACACATTGACGCCCATACCGGCCATAACCGGCCAAGAGGAGACCACGAACTTGTACCACTTGTGCAGGGCTAAAAATTAACTCCAGTGCTTGGTGGCCAGTCGGGCCAGTTTCCTTGAATTCTTAGTGGCCCAGGCCAAAATAAAGTGGCACTTATTTTCCTCAAGTTGATTTAAAAAAACATATTTACTTGAATAAACGGTTTAATACTGCCGCCTCTTTACAAAGGGAGCAAAACGCGTTATCTTGGACAACAAACCACGGCCTCCCCTGAGTCCAGCTTTTCTGAAATTCCTTTTTCCTTTTCGTCTTTTCGTAGTTTTTGCTACTTTCAATGGCATCTTCCTTGGTTTTAGGTTTTTTTGGACAGCAGAGGCTCACATCCTTGGAGAAATCTCCACATTCTGTGGGTTTTACATCAGAATTTCTATGCCAAAACCTGGCGAGAAGTATGTTGACGATAAACATGCGAGACTCGAAAACGTGCTGCATAGAACTCTGGGTAAGACTGGAGTCACGTGGCAATAACAAATCAAAATGGCGTCCAGATATATTTGCGGATCGATCTAAATACTCGTGAAACCGTTAAATCGGCTCGTTAAGAACTAAAAATCCACTAAAGTCAATGAACTTAGAGTTGAGGAAAAGAAAGGAAACGTAGTCCAATTTAACTACCGGTACATATTTTATTTTTATTTTAACTTCGTACTTTGCAACTTTTCTAAGCTTATATCGTAGTCGCCCTTCGGGCGATCAAACCTCAACTTTTAGTCGCCCTGGTCAGTTTTAAATCGCCACTGGCGACCTGGCGACCGTTAATTTTTAGCCCTGCTTGTGACGTCATCACTTTTAATGCCAGAGGATGTCTTTGATAATCAACGGATAGAGTTGGAAAATGTCTAACAAACCATGCCTAAACGAGCACGAAACGTTAAATTGGACCAGAGATACACACAAAACAACTTGGATTTTTTCCTCCAAAATCACCAAAAAACGCGACCTTCACTACCATTGACACTCTTTGTCAAAAAAATTCCCTTTTCCCAACGTTTAAGTTAAAACTTTTTCAACGTGAACAAAGGCGACTGAAAGGCCAACAAAACCACAAAATAAAATGAGAGAAAAAGGAGAGCAAGAACGGCAAAAAAAAATAAAAGGAAAAGAAAAGCCTAAAGTCAGGTGAGTTTTTCAAACCCAAAAACTATGTCCAAATTTTGATTTCTACGCATGCCTGAGGAAAATATTGAATTTGTTGCTTTTACGTAGAAGGGGATGTTAGTTGCTGTGTTTTAAACTAAGTTTTAGACAGTTTGACATTAAACTGTCGAGATAATGGCCAGAAATAGGCATCTGGGATGTTAGATTGCCGCTTTTTGGGAAAAGCCTGGGTGTCAATGGTTAAGTAAAGAACCTTGTTTTACCCAAAATGGCCCCTTTTAATATAATTTTGATCGATCTATCCATAGAAAGCTGAAATGGGTTGAATTGACCACAAAAATGGATTTCAGGAGTTTTGCTTAACACATTGACGCCCATACCGGCCATAACCGGCCATAACCGGCCAAGAGGAGACCACGAACTTGTACCACTTGTGACGTCATCACTTTTAATGCCAGAGGATGTCTTTGATAATCAACGGATAGAGTTGGAAAATGTCTAACAAACCATGCTTAAACGAGCACGAAACGTTAAATTGGACCAGAGATACACACAAAACAACTTGGATTTTTTCCTCCAAAATCACCAAAAAACGCGACCTTCACTACCATTGAGACTCTTTGTCAAAAAAATTCCCTTTTCCCAACGTTTAAGTTAAAACTTTTTCAACGTGAACAAAGGCGACTGAAAGGCCAACAAAACCACAAAATAAAATGAGAGAAAAAGGAGAGCAAGAACGGCAAAAAAAAATAAAAGGAAAAGAAAAGCCTAAAGTCAGGTGAGTTTTTCAAACCCAAAAACTATGTCCAAATTTTGATTTCTGCGCATGCCCGAGGAAAATATTGAATTTGTTGCTTTTGCGTAGAAGGGGATGTTAGTTGCCGTGTTTTAAACTAAGTTTTAGACAGTTTGACATTAAACTGTCGAGATAATGGCCAGAAATAGGCATCTGGGATGTTAGATTGCCGCTTTTTGGGAAAAGCCTGGGTGTCAATGGGTTAATGTTAGTTCAGAGAACTTGGTAATAGATCATGATCTACGATATAATATTATGACCTACAGATGCTGACCTCTGTAAGGTTGTTTGTCATGAATAAAAATTCACATTAATTTTATAGTGTTTATTTATTTATAAAACCTGCTATGTTTCATACCTTCTCGTGATCTTGCTCATCTTCAATATCTGTAGTGAGACGCAATCTGAGAAAAAAAAATCAATGATAATATACAAATTGAAAATGATTAACTAAGATAGGATGTAAACACTGACATACAATGTAATAAATATTGCTCAATTCACCAAAATAATGAACATTAATTTCTGGGTGTTGCAAAGTCATTGGCACTTGATAAAATATAGCATTTCTAAGGATCAGTTAAAAAAAAAATATTAATTAATAATTGTTAATAATAATTAATAATTTTAATAATACTTTTAAATTAATTATTAATTAATTATAATAATTAACTAATATTATTTTTTTCTGTACATGTACCTGTATTTTTCAATCCAATCCTTCCACAGTTGTTTATCTTTGGCTTTCTTTTCCTCTGGTTTCAACTCCTACAACATGGAAAGAAACATTAAGAAAAGCACTTGTCCAAAACGTATCATGGAGCATTCCACAATTAACTTTGATTAACATGCACTTATTGACTGGTCCCTTGGGAAAACAGTTCTTTGTTTCTCTCTGGACCAATCGTCAAGCACATGCCCCTGCACCCCCCTACAATGTAGGTTGTCACACCTATGGTGCGAGGCTGCGCTCACGCTGCAACTGCCAAAGCGTCGCCCCCTGTTTCTGAATTGTGTGGTTCCAGAAAATATCCATACCTCCCCCCACAGAAGGTTTTTTGGTTTGAATCCCCACCCCCACCTGGAATTTCCAGTTTAGATTCATACTTTCCTTTAAAAATGTTAGCTTTTGAGACCCCCCTCCCCCTCAGAATTTCCAATGACCTTCCATGGGGTGGGTATGGATATTTTCTGGAACCGCACAATGTCATTTCTGAATCTCTTAAAAGGTTAGAAGTGAAAAGAAACGAAAACAGAGAGGAGGTATCTTACATTCATTTGCTGAACATTCTCTCTCCTCTCCAGTTCCTTCTGAATCAGAGTTGCTCCACTTCCCAGCTGCTCCAGGAGACTGGGACTAGTCTGCAGTAACATCATCAGCATCTGAAACTCTCTAATGTATGACAAGATGAAGCGATGTCAGCTGACTGTATTTTCGCTGCTCATATCTAATCCAAGCATCCAATAATAGCCACCGCCTCCCTATACTGGCCACCAGCTCTCTATAATGGCTAGATTTTTCGACTTTCCCAACCACAGGCTGACCCAACCGTATGAGGTTATTCAGCAGAAAGTTGTATAATACGACTGGATATTTTTACTGGGGATTTTTACCAGTCTATAACAGCCACATGTGTACAGTATGTATAACAGCTAGGTTTTTGTCACAAGTCGGACTGAAGTCCACACACCAAACCATACCCTTACTCTGATCTTGAAACCTCGCTACAATTACACAGTAACCTCTCTACAGCAGTTGGCAACCATTAATGACTTGTATATTCTAGAGAGGTTCTATCCAGGCTAGTAACAAACAAAGCAGAATTAAGGTGACTTATTCTCACTTATTTTCGCGAGTATTAATTTTCGTGATGTGGCAAAAAACGCAAAAATAAAGCCGATACGTAAGATGTTGTATTTTTGTAAGGAGGTGTTCCAGGTGAAACAGTACAATGGCTGGAGCTTGATTGTACCATATCTAGGAAGCTTAAATCCTGGGCCAAACGAGGATGAGAATTGCTGAGAGTTGGCTTTTATCAACTATCATCACCTTGGGCCAAACAAGAGAAATTATTGGCGACTCTCAAGAAAAATAAAATTTGAGCAGATATTTGATTCAGAATCAAATTCGATGAGAGTGCACGAGAGAGAGGCTAAATTAAATGAGAGCAAGAATTTGAACTCCCAGCCACTTTAAACTCATCCTAGTTTGGCCTGGGCTTAAGTGTAAATCTTCGACACAGCTAAAGCCTACAGTAAAAGGATTATTAACAGAAGGTAGACGTGTATAATATATAAGCAAAAGAAACTGTGAAAATGCACCTTGCTCCAAGGAAGGGCTTTGAAGCTTTCTTCAAGTCATCCACTGTTTGACATTGGGACACAAGGTAATCCAAAACATTTTCATCGCTACAAAAAATTAAATTAAAAAAATAATATCAGTGAGTCTACACTTCTAGCATACACTAGTCACAAAACAGGAAGACAATTTATTATCACCAACAAGTACTGCTTCGTTGTCTTGATAAGTAAACAAAATCTCCCAACTAGTACTATAAGTAATGTATAGAGACGAGTAAGGAGAATTTGTATGTTCACATCAGGGCTTGAAGAGTTAATACATCATCGAATTCTCCCAACTTGTATAATTTATAAGAAATGTATGGAGACCTGTAAGGAGAATTTCCATCTTGTACTGTACCTATCATTCCCAGAAGAGACACCTTTCAAAGAAACCCTGCAGAGGCATCTAAAACAATTTGTAAAATCGGCACCTGGTTTAAGAAAAAAAAAGGTTTAACTTTTAAATAACACTTTACACCATGTACTACATGTATATAACATCAATGATAATGATTGCTGATCCTAGCAGTATGCAGGACGCGTGTCACATATGAACCATAGTATATGACCTAGCTCGCCACAAGTCTCCCTATAGCTCAGTGGTTAGAGCATCCGACCGGTGTGCGGAAGGTCATGGCTTCGACTCCCATCGGGGACTCAATTTTTTCTTTGTCCCACACCAAGTGCAGAGTAATATTGGCGGTATTTTCTTTAAAAGTGCCTCATTGCTTCGAGCAAGCACAGAAATGATGAACTTACGAGGTAAAAACGTAGAGGCGTAGCGCTCTACGAAAATTTCTACGCCAATTTGAGTGTCCAAAAACGAGCCAGGTATATCCCACACTTGTGACAAACTGAAACAACGTCTTTCTCAATGATAATGATATTTCTAAATATGAAAATAAATTATTGTAACCTGTCTTCTGCATGGTTTCCAAAAGACTTTGTACAAGATCTCTACAAGGCAAAAAGTAGATGGAGTTAAAATAAATATTTCTTACAAGTGGCAATGTTTGTTTTTTGAAGCTCCAAAACACAACTAGCTCATAGGAATCCCAACAATAATGGTTTGATTTTTTTTAGAACAGTAAAACCATAATCATAATAATATTGTTTAAAGTCAGACATAAACAATAGGTAAGAGGAGTGACCATATCGACTACATGTATTTAAAACAAAGTTGACTTTTTTTTTTACGATTAAACACATACACTACAGGAACTGCCGTTCGTTAAAATAGAGTTTTATACATACTTGTCTTCAGGTGACTGCTTCTTCAACAAGCCAAGCTGAAAACAAAATGTACTACTAATCAATTTACATGTAAACACGCATTAAAAAATACATTTAATAGACAGTTTGTTAATTGTATTGATGTAGCTACAGCCATACATGACTTTGTAAACAGTTTTCCAGAATACACTTCATAGCCCCAGAATCAAGATCAATTTAAAATAATTATTCCCATTCTGATTTTTTGCACATTTTCTGCAGTATATTATTTGCTTTTGTGGTTGTGGATCATAGGTGGGGATTTAGGGGGGTGGGGCAGAGGGAGGCACTGCCCCCCCCCCCCCCCATTTGTCTGGGAATTTTTTTTTTATAAACATCTGTCCAATGTTAAATTTTGTATCAATCAAATCAGGAAATTGCATTGTGAGATTTTTACATTTTCCCTGCCCCTTAGGGTTGTTGGTGTGAGGTCGCACTCTCGCCTAACTGCTATGGCCCCAGTTTCTGAATTTCTGTCCCTGTGGATCAAGATCCCAGGGGAGGGGGGGCTCCCATATAAAAGTGACGGGGGTGATCGTCAGAAATTTTGAAAAGAACCCCTAAAAGGTACCAAAATCAAGATATTCTTCCTGAACTTATCAGATCCTTAATTCTCATGGCCTTCCTAATGGAATTTGTTATAAAAAGGAAATGAGAAGTTAGGAATTCATACATCACTGTAGTGTTAACCTAGCTTTAAATACTTCCGTACAAAAGATAGAAAAATCATACCTTGAGTCTCATTTTCTCCATGTAAGATTGCTGATACTCCACGTCATAACTAATAAAATAGTTTGTAAAAGTAACATTATTGTCAGGGAGTCAGTTGGCATAACAAAATAATAATGTGTAAATCTCTATGTACTTACATCTCTTCTACAGCAGCTTTTGACCTCTCCAAAGGAAGCACATCTCTGATGGCCTCCGCAAACTTGATCAAATTCCACTTACAGATCTCAGGCTGGGCTTGATAACAATATCTTGCTTGGTCATCTGTCATCAGAAATGTTTGAAATTCCTAGTTTATTTGGAGTAAACTGAGATTCGACCCTAATTATGTACCTGTGGCTATGCAGAGATCTGTGTTTGTCTACAAGCCTTGGCAGCTTATCAGGCTGGCACTTAATTATGGTTTCCATAGCATGAAGTGACTAGGAGTAATTCTTCCACTGGATGGGATGCTAATTGACCGCAGGTTAAACCCCTGGGCAGCATTTTTGTCAGGTACCTGACAATTTGCCCGTACCCATACCCAGGGCTGCAAATAACAGTCGGCCATCGGACAATGGCCGACCAAAATTTGCCAATGTCCGATGAAATCCCAACTGTGGTTGGACAAAATTTCCGGATATTTTTTTTGGGGGGCCTTCCAACGCTAATGCGTCCTTTCAAGAAAAAAAATTATTTGCAGCCCTGCATACCCGTACCCATATACTGCTGGGTGGAGAGAGGCAATGTGAGAGTTTAGTGTCTTGCCCAAGAACACAACACAATAACCACAGCCAGGGCTCGAACCAGGGCCACTCGACTTCAAGTCCAACATGCTCATTAGGCCACCATGATCTGTTTGATTCATAACTGAGCAACAACCGGATTAACTTGAAAAAATTCCATACTCGATGACATAAATTATGATCACTAGTTGCAGAGATGCAGGTAGTGACACTGATCACATGTATGGTGGACACATGTTTGTGAAGAGAGCCATGTTTCATCTGGCGGGCAATTTTTTCAAACAAATTGGAAGTACATGTTAGATGTAAGGGAGAATGGGACTAAATAAATAAATAAATAAATTAATTAATTAATAATTTTTATTTTATTTTTATTTTATTTGGCTTCGCCTAAGATATATATAACAAAAATAAACAAAAAACGGAATAAATATGAATCAATACACATAAATTACATGTAATTAATTAATTCAATGAAATAATTACCTGAACCATTACACACATGGCCTGGATCATAATGATCCAAGAAACCAAATGGACCATAATCAATTGTCAAGCCGAGGATACTCATATTATCTGTGTTCAGCACCCTGGAGAGGAAATGAGCCATTATAGCAAAAGTGATTATAAAACAAATTGAAATTAAATAATAATTTAATAAAATCTTACCCATGACAAAATCCCACACATTGCCATTTTGCTACAAGCCTTGCAGTAAGTCTGACTACTTCTTTGAAGAAAGCCAAATACGTCTCCTCACTGTTGTCTGTGACAACCTGTAGAAATATCCAAGCTCAGAGTCAAGCTGAGAGTTTTTATGGAATGAAGACTCTTCCCCAGACTACATGTAAGTTAATGGATAAATTAATCGGTAGATTTGTGTATGAGCCACTTTTAAAAATGGCCATCCATTTTGACTACACAATTAACAAAAACATTATTTTATTTTAATAGGTACTACATGTAGCTATCTCAAAATAACCATAGAAGAGTTTATTTAGGCCATTATACCACTATGCTTCTAGCCTGTTACAGGCGGATAGTGGGGGAGTGCCCCCTCTCCCCAATCCCTTCGCCTTTTATTCACTTGCTCTTCCCTGTCTTTTTGCATCGCTCCCCCACTATCCAAACGCCTGTACTGTGCCTCTCAACTATCAAAATAGTTAACTACTAGATATTGTTGTATTCGCGTACAAGCGCATGTGGGAAGATTGGGGAGAGAGAGCCTCTGCGGAGGAGAGAGGATAATGAATGAATCAAGATAATTTTTACCTCTGGAAAAAACGTTTTTACAGTATAGTCAAGAAGTTGGATAAGAATGTCTGTGCGTCCCTCACTCGGACCCTTGCGTCCAGTCCTGGGGTCTGTTGGTTTAAATATCTCAAAAGAACCAAACCTTCAGAACAAAACAAAAAAAATTACAATCATTGCGGTATAATTATTCAAGAAACAGAAATCTAAAAGACAAAATGGTCTGAGATAGTGTTCCAGATAAGAGACGTGTCTCGGGTCAAAAACTAGGAGTCATTTATTTATCCGAATTTTATCATTGTAATTTTTATCATAATTTTAAATTGTAATTTTTACTGTAATTTTATTGTCACTGAAAAGCCCTGTAAGGGGAGTGTCAATTAAAATATTGTATTGTAAAAACCAGACAAGGGCGGCTAGTTGACCTGAAAAATTAATTGAAAACTTCTTGGTTTGATGAGACCCATGTCTATTGACCCGCTGCAATTCCTCATCAACACCTTGCCTTTAAAACGTATATGGAACCCTGCGACCTGACAGCATCAGACATACACAGTCTGCAGCTGCAGTTTACCTGATGAATGTCGGAGCAATCCTCAGAATAATGGTACATTTTTCCCTGATAGGATTTCCATCATAGAAGATATCTCTGATTATTCTTGTGTCTGATGTTACACAACTACCAGCTGTAGAAAAAAAAAATGATTGGTTAATATTAATTACACACAACTTTTTATAAGGGTTAGTTCCTTTCAAGATTTTCGGAACAAAATGTTGGTAACATCCAATGGCTCAATATCCAAATTCTCCAAACTGTTTTGTTCCTGTTCCAACTTATCAGTTATTGTGGACGAGCGAAAAAGTGGGCGAGTGAAGGCCCTCGTTTTTTTCCTTTGCTCATTCCCACTAACCGAGGGCCAGGAACCAGGTCAGGCCAGGTAGTCTGAGGAACAGGCGTTATTTTTAATGCGTTTATTTGCGCTCCACACTCGCTTCGTGCTTGCAAAAATAATGCATAAAAAATAATGCCTGTTCTGCAGGCTAGGAACAGGCTACATCTTAATAAAGTCACTTTGGGAGAATCTAATAGCGTACATGTATATGTTGTGGTTTAAATTTATTTTTGATTTAAAATTTTTTAAACCAGTTTGATTTTTATTTTCCTTTGTCTCAGATTATGGTAATGAATATTAGACAAAGGAAAATAAAAATCAAACTGGTTTTAAAAATTTTAAACCAAAAAAAAATTGAACCAGAACATGTATGACAGGAGTTCAGCATCATTTACCTCTTGTAGTTGGAATTCCGAGAAAGTGCATTGCCTTAAATGTAATAAAAATGATTTATAATAATTAATGATTGATCAATGCTACTATTGAATTATTAATTTTTCAGTTTATAACTCTATCTATAGTTAACTCAAAATAATATTATTATAAAAAACATGAAAGAGTGTACGATTTTTTCAATCAGAAATTAGGCACTCCGACAATTATTATCAAGTTGATGTGTTGACTTTTGCAGTACTTAAATATGCTATTTCAGATTGGACAATAACAATCAGGCACCCTTTGGGTATATCGATGGGGATTTGCCAAAAACGGCAGTTGTTGTTCTTACAAAACAAGCAACAATTAAAATGCATTTATTTATTAATTCAAATTACTTTAAATTATTAAATTTATCATGTGTTATCCATCACCTCACTGCAAAGAAACTCCCTTATGCTTGATCGCAGCACTTTCCTTCCATCTGCTTGCCTGGAAAAGGGTGTTAGACCAGCACCTTTAAACTGGATCTCCCATCTTTCTCCTTTCTGGTTTACCACCTCACCAAGATACCTGAAACAAATAATGCAGTTTGTTATACCTCCCAACTCAAATGAAAATGGTACCCCTTTCACATACCTACAGTAGAAACACTGCATCCCTTTTCTATACCCTTGGAATGAATTAATGAACAATATATATCCCAGAAGGAAGTGGAAGGAAGCTGTCTTACAATGGCTATGAACTTCAAACCTGCATCCCTACCCTTTTATATACCTCCAGTCTGAAAAGATACCCCTTTCGGGTGGGGCCTCCCTGTATAGTCATTATAGGGAGTACCCCCCCCCCCCCCCCCCCTCCCCTGTCTGGTTGCAACTTACATTGCAGCCCCATCTCCAAGCTGACCAGAAAAATATCCGAACTGATGACCGCAGTAGCAATGAGCTGCAGGCTCTGCCCCAGGTAAAAGTTTGTTTCCACTGAAGAATTCTGCAAAATCGTCCCGTTTTAGCTCATCTTCAGTCAAGTCCAAGAGGGCCATTGCAGTTGATGAATAAGCCACCGTTTCAGCATTTTCCACTGGAGTTGGCTCAACACGAGAGAAGCAAGCTCCTTGTACCTGTCGTACGTAATTTTTGACCTCCTTGTCGATGGGTAACGTCCTCAAAGCCAAGTTGTCCAAGTTCAAAGTCTCCAAAGTCGCCATCTTGTTTTCAAATTTGAGTGGTTCCTCGAGGCTCGTGCAGAAGAAATGCTTGAAACATGAGATTGGGGAAGAACATGAGGTTTTCCCTCTATATACCAGATTGCAATTGAACGCCCAAGAGAAAAAAACTTTTCGTGGCAAACTAAAGAAATACATCCATGAACAACACGAAATTATAAATGCAAAATGGCGCTTGCGCTGGTTTCTGGGATATCATCGGCAAAAAAAGAGATCGGAAAAGACCGACGGCGTTCACGACAACTTCCGACTTTAAATCGGAAGAAAATATTTTCCCGACAGCTTCCGATTTTATGGGTCCAGACCTCCGAACACGGAGATACGTGTAGACCGAGAGGGATCGGTACCAAGAGTAACGAGCGTGACCTTCCGAGTCCGCATGCTGCAAAAATAGGTTTGTTCGAGTCTCGACCTGTGAATATAAAACCTTGATAATATGGGAGAAGTAAAGTAAGAACTTGGCTTCATTCACCGTCTAGTTTTAGCTTAATATTTTGCAGCTTCTAATACAGTTTTATTTTGATGTTGCAGGACACTTTCGCCGTCAACAAGATGGGCACAGCGGAAAGACAGAGTGTTTCTCACGATAGAAGTGGAAGATTGTCAGACGCCAGAGATAAAGCTCGATTCACAAGCTCTTCATTTCAGGTAAGCCCGTAGCTGTTCTTGTTTGCGTTTGTCGGTAGTGTGTTTCAATGTGTTTGTAAGAGTGGCAGTAGATCTTGTCATTACAAGCGAAACAGAACAGAAATTTGACAATTTTCACGCGCAAAAAGCCGGCACAATCATGCATTTTGTACATTTGTACACCAGTTTTCAATTGAAGTTTAATATTCTTTGTTAAACCACAGTGCTAAGGGAGGAAAGGAACAGAAAATGTATTCCTTCGATCTAGAATTCTACGGACAGGTTATTCCGGAGGTAGGTTTCACAATTTAAGATAATGTTTTACCATATTTCATTTTATGATTCCAAGAATTTTTATAGTGTAAGAGAATTTCATTGGCAGACAAGGTGGGGGGGGGGGGGGGGGGTGGGTGGGAAGCGGGACTCTCAAGGTGGTGGTAGACCCTCCTTTTCCCCCCACCCTCCCCTGGGATTGAAATTGTTTTCGGTTCTTTGAGCCTTGCTTTTCCCAGGGGGGTTTATACTCAAGTCTATTGGTGACAGGGAGGTGCGAAGGCCTTTTTGGGGTTTGAAATTAGCGATTTGGGGACGTTTTGGGTTAGAAATTTAAGTTTCTGGTGGATTTTTTTGCAATGGGGAGAAAGATATTGGCAGGGACTTTTATTAGGGTTGATAAAAAGTGTATCTGCCTAAAGTCTGCGACAGATGCATGTTGAATGAGTAAATAGATGCATGAACTATCTCACACTCCGTTGATGTTTTTTTACTTAATTTATTTTTATGCGGAGAAAAAAGGGGCTTTTTGGGATTACATTCTGGGCCATTGAACTTTTTTGGGTATAGTTTTAGCCTAATGGAACTAAAAATTTAGCCTCATTCGCACCTTCGTGTCTCTAATATACCTGAGTACCCCACCCCCCTGTTGTTTTCACCACGAGAGAAAAGCTAATGGACCAGCTGTGACAACAGACAAATTACTCTGTCAATCCTGTAATTGCATTATGTAAATCAAGAATTGGTCTACATAGTCATACGAAGAGCTGCAAGAAGTAGAAGTAGACTTGATGAACATTATATTGAGACTTTTAATTAATTTAAAATTTTGTCTTTCGAGACTGAAACAGGCCTATATATACCTCCCCCCCCCCTCCGCTGGGGCTTTTTCACCTTAACTCATTGCCGTTATCCCAAAAACAGTGAAATTTGATACTAGTGATTGTTTATTTATTTTCTCAACAGCCATTTACAATTGCATGGAAAGCTATATCTCTTTTGAAAGGGTAGTAAATAAACTTTCTGGAAAATATTGTTTTCCCAAAGAAACCCATAATATATTAATTAGTTAATTATTAACTAGCATAAATTAATATTAATAGCCGCAAAATTTGGACAAAAAAGCAACTTATTTCAAAATGATGACTGGTTATAAAGGAAAAGTTAAAAGCAAAAATGTTACTTGTTATATTGGCAACATATCCTGAAAATTTGGCTGAAAATGGTAAGTATAGAATAAATTAGTATTTTTTAGTTTGGTGTCAAATTCTAATTTATGCAGGAATTTGACCCCAAACATTGTGTCAACACTCCACTCGAAATTTATCTCTGTCGTTCCATAAGAACGTTTTGTCCTCTCCCTTTACTGAAATATGAATCCTAACATGTATTCAAAGCATCAAACAAGGTTTTCAAATGTAAAAAGCGAATCAAAATATGATTTCAGTTGCATTTGCGATCGATCGATCGATCGATGAAATATTTCGTAACACTTATCTTGGTTCGTCGCTCAATTTTCGAGCTCCAGATGCAATTAAATTTCCTCACTGCTTGGCATCCCTTCTGGATCACTTTCCTCGTCCAAAACTCTTGTTAAAACGTCCTCAACAACGCCTGTAACGGATTGCGAACGCTTCACAAATTGCGGCCATGTGTTACATCAGAAGGCTTTTCTGAAAAAGCCGTCATATAAGACCAACTAGGGTATACCTGTTCAAACTTGCTGGGGGAATGGGTTAGACTATTCCCAGTCCACCCAGAAAAAAATGAACGAAATCGGCCAAAAGATAAAATTTTACCAATTTTTTTCCCGACCCGACGTGTGAGTCGGGTGAGCCCCGTGTGATAACGGCAAAGTGTTAAAGGTGGGGAGTCTGTGGACCAGGGACCCTTCCCTTGATCCGCCAGTGAATTTAGTAGAAAGTCAAAGAAAGGACATGCCTCCAGGACGCCCACTTTTCAAATTCTAGCTAAAAGCCTGGTTGTCCATAATAATGCGGTGTCTGCAAGGCGAGAGTTGACTGTACTGAGTTGTAAGTGTGACATGCTCATTTGCAGAAATCTAAACAACGTATAACTGCGAGGGAAGTAACATTTAATATCATGAAGAAAGAGGAAGGACCATATTGGCCAAGATTACATAAAGAAGGGAAGAAGGTGAGGTCAACTACAATGTATTCAGCTCTCACAGTTGCCATCCAAATATCCCAAGTGCTTCTTGCGCTGCTTTTTATGTAATCAGTGTTCTTTCAGGCTAAGCTCAGCAGGGAAATAAATGGTCGTTTTCTTCATATAACTTACAAAAATGCATGGCGACACCTATTTTTTATGTTATAAAATGGAAGCGGTAAGCCTATTCAACACATGATTAATTTTTTGTTGTGCGTAAAAGTTATTTAGACTGTATTTTTGGCATACCAGAGGAGAGCCGTCAGGATTCATAATGGCTATATTGTGATGATTTTTAATTAAAAAGCACTTAAAAAGTAGTTGTTATATTACCATTTGTTAAGTATTTTTAAAGCTTTTTATAAGGCACTTAGATTATGAGCTCAAGATTTCTATGATGTAATAGTTGATGGGGCTGTAATTTAGTGAAAATCATAATAAAACAAGACTCATGCATCAGAAAAATACTCCGAAACTTCGTAGAAACTGCCATTTTGTAGACGACCTCCAGCAACGCATATACTAATGCATTGATAGTACCCCCATAGTTCAGCCAATTAGGTGTGCCGCATTTGCAAATTAGTATACTAGTAGATTTTTACTAACAAGGATTATTATTATTTGTGGAAGTACTGTATTCCCATGACTTGCCTGATTGACTTAAGAAGCCAGATAACTACAGTGTAAAGCAAGTTAAAATAATATTATTGAATATTGTTATAATATTGTTGTTCTTGCAGCCTAGTTTCCTTCACACTGATTTTAGTAAGTGGAAAGATGAAGATGACTCTGAGGGGAAGACCATGGAATGGATGACAATTTTGAAGCTGTAAGTTAATATTGAACCTAATAGTAAGTGTGTTAGATTCTGGATCGAGCTGGGCTGGGTCATTGTGTTGTGTCCTTGGACAAGACACTTTGCTCTCACAGTGACTCTCTTTCCACCCCTGAGGACTGATAAATGGGTACCAGCAAACTATTAGCAAAATAAGGGCAACCTGTCAAAATGGTTTGGGTATACTATGAATGGACTAACGTCCCATATCCAGGGGGAGTAGGCTAGTAATTGCCTACAGTAGTTCCTGAGTGTATGGCTTTCTCCCAGGACTTCACGGTCAATTCATTTCGGTGACGTATTTGAGATGAACGGCTGGTTTTTCGCTCGGACCACGTGACCCATCCGAAACGGATTGACCGTGATGAAATATAGAGACCTAGGAACTAGGTGAGGCTAGTAATACATGTATTCCTAGTCACTTCATGCTACAGAAATTAGGAGTGGGTTGTTTTGACCCGAGTGTAGATTAACCTTTATGTTAATACCATAGATGTTCCAGTTATACTGTCTACATGTAGCTTACATTTTTGTTACCAAAGTTGTGAAGGTTTGAATATCCTTTGCTTATCTACATGTAGCTTACATTTTTGTTACCAAAGTTGTGAAGGTTTGAATATCCTTTGCTTAAAGTGCACCTAACCCCAAAATTTTTTATTCGTTTAAATGAATTTACTTATAATTTGAAACTTAAATGCGAAGAAATTTTTCGATTTGGTTGAATCCTCGATTTTCTGTGCCCCGACAAAGTCTCCAAAATTGCACCAAAAACGACGCCATTTTGTTGCATGGCCGCGTTTGAGGGGAATGAGTTCTAGCGGCTGTGTGACGTCTACTCGGGAACATTCGATCCTTCGCGTCCACTCATTTACTTAAAAAGATGCGATACACATTCGAGAAGTGTGTAGAAACGCCTTCCAGGTGCGTTATTGGGCGTTGCAGCAGCACGCCAGATTTAGATAAAGGTATACTATACCATTTTAAAGCGATGGTCGAGAACATACGAAAAAGACGGTGGATTTTGTAAACTCAAATGAGCGAAGTGGGACTGTGCGGAGAGTCATAAATTTGAGAACTCTGGAGTTTGTCCGCGCACTTCCAGTAGACTTCCTAAGGCTATTTTCAAATCTACCCGGTCGAAGTCAACTAGCAATTCGACCAAATGTTACCGAAATGTTATCTCTACCAATGACATAGCCAGCAAAATTCAGTAGCACGAACGTGGAATCCGAGCGTTCGTCCGTAGTATCGCGCAACTGTATGGCGTCAACATTTCTTCCTCGTGCGAAGCAATTCAGGAAATTTTGAGGTAAGTCAAAGACGAATTTCTTTCGAATGACTAAATGAGAAAAATGACAAAATATTTTGACTCTAAAAGTTATTTTCTGAGGCCGGGAAATAAGCAGTGCGACAGCCGTGTGTGTACAGATCGTAACATCAATGGGTATCAATGCGGACCACCGAGGGAACATACCTACTTCGCTTATCGAGGAAGAAAAAGTCATTTATTTCATGGTTTTTACTTGAAAATTAACTTGATTCACTATGGTGGTTATTTGGAATAGTAACGACAAACGTTTCTGGATGTCAAAACTGTAGTGATGTGGCTTGTTTCCTTTCAGTTTGTTTTCTGCAGCTGAAATTTTCAGGCCCGCGCGTGAGCAAGCCGATTTTCAATCGATCGACTGTCTCTTGGCTGCGCCTCAAGCAACTCTTAATACACTTCTCTATAAACTCTCGATAGACAACCTTTAAGCATGGACCAATATTTAAATAGAACTGAGCCAAAACAAGCTTTATTGGATGGCATATTGGTAAACTGTAACCTCGCTAAACAGACATCTAGAAAGCATCTAAACAAAAGCCTCGAGCGAGAATTCTTACAACTGCGACGGTTACTTGGCTGTTGCAAATATTAAATGGTGAAAAGCTGGCATTTAACAGAATAACCATTGCTTTACGAAATGCATACTCGCAAAAGCAAACATATAAATGTCTAAAACGCTCGTCGGAGTAGCAAAGTTTATAGGTGACACGAATATTGCTTACCATTGACTGGCTTCTTCAGTGCTATCTAAGCGGTCCTTGAGCTTTCTTTTCGGCTCTTCATTCGCTTTGACCTCCTTTTCACATTTATTTGTCCATTCCAGGTCTCGAAGCGGTTCATCTGCGAAGATTTCTTCCTCATTGCCGCTTGAAGTATTGATTGAGGAACGCATATTTATGTATAAATCACGCGTCGATTCCAGCTCGATTTCTACTTCAGAAATGAAGTTTATTTCGGAGTAATTCGAATCGGAACTTAACTTTGACTCCGAAGATGAAGAACGCACAATTTCGAAACAAAATTCTTCAGTTTAAGTCCCAAAAGACATAGAATTGATCCCTTTTATGTTCAATTATCCCAAACAAATACAGAGAAATGACAGAGGCGCTATATTGTGTGGTTCCCGAGTAGACGTCATAACTCGGCACCAGACTCCAGACTCCCTATACGCGGTCGTGCAACACATCGAACGTGACTTCAGCAGAGCATAGAAAATCGAGGATTCAACCGAATCCAAAACTTTTTTCGCAGAAATGCTTCGAATTACATGTAGATTTATTTAAGCGAAGAAAATTTTTTGGTGTTAGGTGCACTTTAACATAATAATTGTAGATTATTGCACGGCCTGGGGCAGGAGCGAGGGATGTCCCTGATCCCAGGCTACTCTCATTGGCCTAAGTTCAAACTAAAAAATACTAGAATGTCACTTGCCCATCAGGCAAGCGATGGGTATCCGACAAGGATTTCTCTGCACACTATGGATATTCTTGATCCCTCTTCTTGTCAGACTTTTTCATTGTAAAGTAACTTCCTTTGCTAAGAGATTTTGATCATTATCATTCTTACAGATGATGAGTCAGATGGGCGGAGCTGGTGCCGGAGCTGGTGCTGGAGTACAGGTTAGAGATGCTTGATTGTCTATACCTTATTACATGAAATTTTGGCGACACGTTGATTTACTGATTGATCGTTGCACTGTGTTCACAAGTAGTTTACTACGTGTTAGTGCTAGAAACCTGAGCGTTCGAGAACACGCATTATCCCGATGTGGCGCTTGGCACAGTGTCCCTTCAAAGATATGCACCACGATAACTACAAGAAGCCCAAACCAACGATGATAATAAAATTCACTTAAGGATGCGCTTACAAATGTGGCAGCACTTCACTTCCAATATGGAACCACTAGTTAATAAAATTAATATTACTGGGATATTTTATTTTATTTTATTCTGTGTCGAACAGCAAAGGAGAAGCATTACTCTCAGTCTGTATAATTCAAATGCTACGCAAAAATGAGACAGGATCGAAAATTAGGTCGGTCCCTGAAAAAAACAGAGGGGGATGGGGGCAAATTTCAGTCCATGCAGAGAGAAACACAGCTCTGCATGATTCATATGGTACGCAAAAACGAGACAGGGTCAAAAACGAGGTTAGCCGCCCTGAAAAACGCAAGGGGCAATGACTTTACAAGTAACACATTAAACTGTTTTTCTTGGCACATTATTTAGTTGGCACCATGTGTTGATTGATGTGATATCATGGTATTTTATAGAGCTTTGATCCAGGAGCTGAAGACTCCGACGATAGTGATGATGAAGGCAAGTGTTGATTTAGGTCTGCTGTGAATTGTAATCCTGTGGGGGGGTACCATATTAAAGTGACAGGGGTGATCGTTGTACCTCTTAGGGGTTAATATCCTAGGGTGTTAAAATAATCTGACTTTAGATCAGTGAAGAGGAGAAAAGGGGGAAGAAGGAAGCTGAGGGAGGGGGAAGAATACACTAAAAATCACTGAAATACCGCCAAGATACAAGTGCATTACACCATGCCATTACATCCACAATCTCATACCCAGAGTCAACGGTCTCCTCGGTCAGCAGTGGTCGTCGGCTTGTCGCCAGGCTAGACTCTGGAGGAATGCAATAAATATCTAATTTTTTATTGGGTGTTCGTGTAACAATGAATAGGTGCGGAAGTGACCGGAATACCAGATTTCTGGTATTCAAAATTCCATTCCCCCAGAGTTCCACCTGGCGACGACCAACCACTGACCGAGGAGACCGTGGACTCTGGGTACGAGATTGTTACATCCAGGGATCGTTGAATCCTGGGCCCAATCTTGTACCCAGAGTCCACAGTCTCCTTGGTCAGTGGTTGGTCGTCGCCAGGTGGATCTAACCTGGCGACGACTACTACTGACTGAGGAGACCGTTGACTCTGGGTACGAGATTGTCCTGGGCCTGGCAAGTGCTTAGAACCGCTGACCACTATGACAGCTGACTGCACACTCATCATTGGTTTACTTGGTGAAATATTACATACTAATCTAGATCCATCTGTCCTTTTACTTTGCAGAGTTACCAGACCTAGAGAGTTGAGAATATTTAGTAGTGGACTGTATAGAAAATTCAATAGTGCCTCAGCCTGACGTAGCAGTCTGTAGCTCGAACATCTTGTGCTGGCTTGTTCTGACTACATGCTGCAGTGATTTGCCGCCCAGCTGTGTGCATGCGTCAGTTGCTTTTACCTGTTATTGAACTGTTAACAAAAAAAAACTGCAGTCCGTGTTATTTGTCAGTCGGAAATAAACATGTCACTTGGTATTAATAAGTGGCTTTTGGTATTGTTAAAAGATTGTGTCACTTTGTTGTAACTTTTAACGAGGGGGGGGGGGGGGGGGGGGGGGGGGGGGGACAGGGGTGTCTGAACTGCCTGCTTCCAGTACCTTGTACTCCTGGGCTCAGTTGTTCGAAAGCCGATTAACGCTAATCCAGGATTAACAAATAATCGAGGTTTCAATTTCTCTTATATAAATGTGGTTTTCCACGATAATGTTTTGTGGAATTTGACATTAGTTAAAGTCAAAACTGAAGAGAAAAAAATATAAACAGAAAATCTCACTGAAAAGTTACAAAACTGAAATCAAAATTCACGCTAATCCAGGATTAGCTTAATCGTGCTTTGAACACCGGGCCCTGGTTGTCGCCCATTTTGTTGTGGTGCCACCGGTTACCTCCTCTTTGTGCTTTTTCTATTGCAAAATACAGTTTGAAGCTGAGCGGGACACTCTCTTAAAGGGAGTGTTTCACGGTTCGGCGCATGTGCCGCCTTATCAGCTTGATTCGTTTGAAAAAACCTCACTCGCATGTACTTCTCGACACTACTTCAGTAATCACATAATGATAATTAGTCCAAGCAAAACGGCGAATGACCAAAATTCACAACAAATTTCAACGAATTACACCGAGAATTACAAGATTTGAATACCAGAATAAATAATTCGGGTCAACACTTTATTCTCGACTGATAATTTATTCTGGTATTCAATGTTGACATTCTTGGTGTAATCTGTTGAAATTTTTCAGGGAATTTTGGTCATCCATCATTTTTCTTGGACTATTTACTGAGGTATCGAGCAGTACATGCGAGTGGGGTTTTTAAAATGGATAAAACTGATAAGCCGGCACATGCGCCGAACCATGAAACACTCCCTTTAAGTGGACAGCTCTACTTACGGCCGCCTTGACAAAACCCTGTTTGAAATGTAGCTCATACAAACTCTGTATTTACACATTTCTGTAAGTGGCCAGCTCCAGTTGTGGGCACTTTTTCTGCTTTCCCGAGGGTGTCCGCTTACAGGAGCTTCGACTTTTATTATGCAGTTGCAAAATTTTGTCCCATTTCTCCTGGTTCCCTTGGGAATCCCGCTTGCTGCCCTCGCTTCTCCCGCCTCCTGTAGACATACCACCCCTGCCCCCCCCCCCCCTCCAGTACCAAGCTTGAAATATTCAATTTCTCCTTGCCTAATACCACATCGCCCTTTAATGATAGTTCAGCCAAGAATCTGGTGGTACATCAGATGAGAACTAATTTTTTATTATTATTTTCTTTACTCTCACCACACTTTTTTATTGTTATGTACAATCACTCTGAAATTACTCACAAACTCTGGCTAATCTTTTGTCAGTTTTTTTGCACATGTGTACACTACAGTGGTTCTTCTATGTACGATGGCAAAATAATCACAGCAAAACCAGGAAAGCAAGCGGCAAGGCAAGCAGCAAAAGAACCCTTTCACAGCTTAGCGAGGGGGACATTGGGGTTTGCGGTATTGGACAATTTTTCATGTGGTATTTCGGTAATCCTAATCTAAAATTGTGGTATTCTCAAAACCTGTGGGATTCGGTTTTTTAGCGTTTTGGTCGGCGAGTTTATATTTATTTAGTCATATTACATGAAACATGACAACAATTTGATCGTTTTAACAATCTAAGCGGATATTTGCGCGAAATTTAACGAACAGAGTAGCAGTTTCGGTATTCTATCGATTTTTGACAAGGTATTGGACGTATTGCGGTATTTGTCAATTTTTTGGTGGTATTGCGGTGTTCAGAACCCTCCAATGCCCCCCTCCTTAGCCACTCATTTTCCTGGCTTCACTGCAATTTATTTTTATGGGGGAAACATTTCTTGGTATGCAGGCTACCATATTCATGCTGGCCTGATCATTCACTGAAACGCCCTCAACACTTGCTTTTCTCATTCTCCGTTATTTGAAATTTTTGAAGTGATAAGATGAAGCAGATGCTGTTGTTCGGGTTCAAGATAAGTCCACAGTTCCTTCTCGAGCTCCTTAAGAGTATCCACATCGTGTAACTGGCAGACCATCACTACAGACTGAAGCAGCAGAAACAGATCTTTATTCATGTAGTCCATAGGGTACCCAGTGATGTCGCCTTCCTCGGAATACTTCTGAAGTATCTGAGCATGCTGAGGGCGAATGCGCTGCGGTGTTGGTTGCAGTAACATCAATAGAAGGACACGCCCAGTTTCGCAGCGCGCTAAGATCTCTTGATATGGGCCTTGTAGTTTGCCTTGTTGCTCGCTCATGGCTCCTCTTTCTTCAGCAAAGTATGCCATCTCGGTCAGCACAGACAGAGCACCATCAAAATCACCTAAAACAAACACTGTATTTATTATTTCTGGCATTGAATCCTATATTATAGTTGAATACAAGTGGTTATTTAGGGAAGTGATCAGAACACATTGCAGTTACACTTGTGTAAAGTAAGGATCCACCATAATAGGTATAGGCTCTTTTACTACCCTCCCTTATCTTCTGCCTCTCCTGCTTTAGCTTGTATGGAAGCTGCTGAAAGGGGAGGGAAGACTGGGACTCAAGTGTGAAGTGCGAAAAGAAAGTGCAAACTGATCGAGAGGAGATTGGGGAAGAGGAAAGGTGCACCTCTGTAAGCCAGCCAGTCTACTGTTTTCTTGTGTGAATGCCCCAATTAGCTTAGTGGCAGAGTACTTAGGCAACCATAAATCGAGTGGTCTGGGGTTGAGCACTGGCCAAGGGTTCTTGGGTAACTAAGACTCTATTCTCATAGTGCCTCTCTCCACCCAGGAGATGTATGGGTACTGGCAAACTGTTAGGGTAACAAAACTCATTTCCTTTCCATCCCCTATGCAATAGATGGCTGGGATTCAAACCAAAAAATTCCATACTGATGACGCAGCTCTACAGAGATCCGTGTAGTGTCTCTGATTGGTTGTTGCCAGTTAAGTTTATAACCACATAGCAACCAATCAGAGACACTACAGATCTATCTGTAGTGCTGTCATCAGATCAGAGTATGGATTTTTCGGCCTCAAATCTCTGTCACTCTTTCATGGGGGATGGAAATTCCCTGGGGAACTCGCATATAAAAGAACTGGGGAGATTGTCGGAAAATTTTGAAAGGAACCCCTAAAAGGAACTGGGATAACTCTAATGGTGAACCAAGCGACAAATTTAACCAAAGGTGAGACGATCCCCACTGCCACTTTTTATGGGAGTCCCCCCCCCCCCCCCCCGGGGACCTGTCCATACATACCCGTATCAATTTTACATGATGCTACTAAAGTCATGGACTGCAGGGCGTCTATGGGATTCTGATGCTGTAACTCCGCTGCATGCTGGTAATGGACCATAGCCTCGTGGGGCCGTTTCATATGTCTCAAGGCGTCCCCTATTTCCAGACACAAACAAGCCCCTAGCGCGGAGTTCCCCTGTGCACAGTGCGTCTTGATGGCCTGGTTGAAAAGGTGTATTGCTTCCGTCAAATGTTCCTCAAACACCGGACACCTCAGTTCCACGGAATTTTTCTCAGCGTCTAAAAATAGTCTTGCTGCTTCGATAAGCGCTTCGACTTCTCCTGTCGCATTAGAGAGCGTATTTTCGCATCTAGCTTTTGCAAGACTGCAGAAGCCGGCGTACTGTGGACAGTCCTGCCGTTTCAATTCTTTCGCCAAAGAACCAAACTGAGCGCTAGCTTCGGAAACATTGGGTTTTTTGAGGAAACGCCTCTTCAACTTCGAGGTGATAGCACGGTACTGGCCTAGAACATCAAATTCGCGATCCATAGACAGCAATTTCGTTTCTCAAAGCTCTCAAAATATTAATCAACCATCCGCCATTATTGATACTCTTCCCGCAAAGATTCCTGGGGTGTTACGTAGAAGAGACCCTGGGAACGAGAGTTGAGTACCAGACTCTCTCTTCCAACATGGCGGACTCCACGATGCTTTCAACTTCTTTGCCTTTCTTTGTAAATTTGTAGCTTCGTGGAAGAAACTTTGTGTTTAATTTTTGTACGACAGCCTTCAGATGGAAGATAAACAGGCTTCAACAGCAAGAAAAAGAAAACGACACGAGTAAGTAAGCTTATACACTTCTACAGTTTCTAGAGAGGAGCTCTCTTTCTCCCGGCCCCCGACTTTTCTTCGCCAACTTTGTTACCGCTGTTTCTACTTCCCCTCGCCCCCACTAATGACTTCTCCCTTGGTCTCCGAGAATGGGTTTGTACAGGGGATGTACCCTGGGAAACAGTAGGGGGGGGGGGGGGGGGGGGATTATTAAAAAAAACTTAAAAACTTGAAGGGGGCCAGAATTTTGTTTAAATTCTGTGATGTTGCATTTACTTATAGCTGGTGGAAGAAGCATGCCCCAAAGGAAGAAAAAGTTGCAAAGAAACCTGGTAAAACATGTTCAGTTTTTTTTGTTTAGAGCAGACCATGTACCAACCCTTTTTGTCTCAAGTTTACCCAAAGTTACTAATCGACCCAAAATTGAACGTTCGATTATAAAATCAAACTCAATCAAATCCAATCGCGTGATTGGGTTCAACTGGGTTCAGTAATCAAACAAAATCGAACTCTCACAAAAAAGTTGGAGCAATCAAAATAATGCAATCGAACGTTTGATTTATGTTCGAATAGGTTCGATTGAGTCCGATGGCACGGTTGTTTTCACATGCTAAGAGACTGTTCAAATACAGTACCGTGTAAATGTAAGTTGACACTCGATAGTATCCAGGATCGAGTCGAGTATCGAGACTCGATACTCGATTCGCAATACTTGATACTCGATTTGCAATACTCGATACTTGATTCGCAATATTCAATACTCGATTCGCGATACTCAAAAGAGTATAATATTTTGAGTGATTTTAGATTGTTTGATTGAGTTCGATTGGGTTCAGAATTCGAATGTAATTGAACTCTCGCACAATTTTTTGGTTCGATTACCGAACACAATCGATTGGGTTCAATTATGTTCGATTATAAAACGGTTCGATTAATAACGTCGGGAGTTTAGCACCAAAATTCTCCAAATACTGTTAGATTTTCACGACTTCCAAAGATAACCCAATGATTTCTGAAGACATCCAAATATTTGAATGATTTGCTGAATTTTCAAACCTTAGCCACCGCACTAAGTACAGTAACAATTTTTTGCCACAAATCTTCCCATATTGTTTTATATTCCCAAAAATCCCTACTAAAATCAAACTACCCCCTCAAAAAAAAAACTTGCCAAAATTGTCTTACTAAACAAACTTGTTAATTTCAAACCCCCAAAAAATCCTTCACACCTCCCTGTCACTAATAATCCGGAGAAAATGAAAATGTGATGTACATGTAATCTCCATTATATAGATCTTATTTTCTATTGTTTTCATTCCACACAGAAAAGCCATTTATACCATTTATAAAAGTTAAAGAAGTTAAAGAGACCCCAGACGAGAAAAAGATTTCAATAAAACAAGAAACTACAAGTACTGACACATTGGAAAATGAAGACGACCAGAATAAAAGTCGATATATATTGTTTGTTGGTAAGCCTTAATTTATTTATCCACCAAAAAGTGTTAGCTCGTAAGTGACCACCTTTGCCAGTTGGTACATGAAATAGTGGTGGCTTACAAGCTTTTAGCCAGAAGGGCGTCCAGGTGTCCTGTGGACACCAATCCTGGAAGAAAATGATGAAAAATGCACCAAAGCTTTAACAAATTTATGGGGAACATGCCTCCAGGACTCCCACTTTTCAAATTCTGGCTAAAAGCCTGGTGGCTTATGGGAGATGGTCGCTTTATACGAGATGTGGTCACTAAGAGAGAGTTGACTGTAGTTATGATTCGATGAGATCGAGCATGATGACAAGAATTATCATCACCAAGGTTTCAGCTGATCACAGACTGTCCAACAAAAAAAATGATGTATAAAATGTATAAAAATTAATGTCATGTGATTTTGTCTTTGATTTGATCAGGAAACCTGCCCTTCACTGTCAACGAGGAGGAAGTTAAGAACCATTTTAGATGCACAGGTAACTTTTTTTTCATCTAGTACTAAGCAACAATAAGAGTACTGTTCTACGTTTCACGGTAGAGTTGTTTTGATTGACCATAGAAAGTAAAATTCTGTTGAGCTTCATACATGTGGTTGGTTTACCCAACCAGAACAAAACATTGTCATTTCATTTTTTTTTTTTTTTTTTTGTCATTTCATTTTCTGATAAGTGTGATTTGGGTCATTACTACTTGTTCTGTGTAGTTCTTTGTGTATTTAGGTGCATTTTGAATGGTTAGATCAGACCTTTTGTAGCCACTGGCCTCTGTCCACCCTTTCCAACCCTGGGTGCCAGAGGCTTTTCTTGTGTGGTTTCCCGTTCCGGTGTTCTCTCCTGTGACCTACGCAAAGAGTTGTTTTTCTTGTGGCTTTGCCGATCATGGCGTCGGCCTCTGGCTGATCCCGACACAATGCAAGAAAAACAAACCTCCAGGAACCCAGGGTAACCCTCACCAGAATAAACTAAAGTTTTTATTGACGGCTTGTGCTTTATTATTTTCACTGTTGTTGAATCGTGAGCCAAATGATTTAAATTTGGAGCAAAGGAGTGTAATCGTGCAGAAATATACTTTTTAAAGTACTTTATACTTCTTTGAGTTTCTCCGTTGGCTTATTATTGACCATTTTGTTATTATTATTGCAACACAAAAACACTACTTATTACAATACCTTATTCTGTGTCCTCTTAATCAACAGACAACATCAAAGAATTTAGACTAATGACCAAGAAGACAGGAGAATCAAAAGGCTGTGGATTCCTTGAGTTTGACAGCAAAGCTAGTTACTGGGTTAGTTCATAATTATTTTACAGAATATTATCAGGCATTCTTGATCTGCCATTTGCTCTCTAATTTGGCAAGCCAAGTCTGGGCATGACAAAACTACTCTGGGTACAGGGGCTTGATGCCTCCCTGCAGCCCTGCCCAGATACCCAGAGTAGTTTTGTCTTCCGGATTTCAGAAATAAAAAAAATCCAGATCTAGCCACTCTTAGCTACAATTCTCAATATTAAAGGAGACAGGAATCACATCTCCCTATTTTTACCACTGATTTCATTGCTACGCGACCTTCGAAGTCAAACCTCTGACTGTGAAGTTGCCAATACACTTCCGTCAATCATGCGTAACGATATGACTAGACATGTCTAGATGTTATTAAATTTGTGTTGTGTAACGCAATCGTAATCAGTGCTGTTTTCGGAGTCACATTTCTCTGTTTGAAGACGACGACAACGGATCCAGAAAAGTTCTTTCCTTTGCATATGGCGGTAGCGAAGTGTAAAAGTAGAAAGCAGTGGCCTTTCAGTACATTACAATCGTGCGTGTATGATTTTGTCGCACGGCAGGAGAAAAGCCATATAAGGTACGCACGATTGGCGGAAATCTATTGCCAAGATAATTTTGATTTTGAAGGTCGCGTAGCATTGAAATCCGTGGTAAACTCATTTTTCTCCCTTCTCCCTAATTTTTTCTGCCTTTTTCCCTCTTCTCTAAACCATTCCTCTTGTCTCAATAATAAATTATTTATTATTATTAATTATTTAATTGTTACTTTACAGAAAGCTCTAAACCTACACCACAGTGTACTAGCAGGAAGAAAGATCAATGTAGAAGTAACTTGCGGAGGAGGAGGTAAAGGAGAAAAGAGAGGGAAAAGACTGCAAGAACGCAAATCAAAGTTTCGCCAAGGAAGGAAAACTAAGTCAAAAACTACAAAAATCAAATCCAAACAGAAGGACACTCCAGTCACTAAGACAAGCAGTGATAAATAACAAATGTCAAATCTAATAAACATTTAATATTTAATTAATATGTAGCCTGACTAGTATACCTTATTCTCATGTATTTTCACGAGTATTAATTTTCACGGTTTTTCGCGATGTAGAAAAAAAATGCGAAAATAAAGACAACATTTTCACAAAATTTTAAGCCTTTGAGCTCTTTTTTCTCTGAAATCGTGAAAATAAAGCCTCGCGAAATATGGATCTGTCGATTTCACGAAATTAAGTATGCGTGAAAATAGCAACTAGAATAAGGTAGGAATATGTTCTTATTGCTTTGTACAAATAATTAGAGTTTTTTGTCTTTTTAAACAAGAAGTTCCGCTATAAAAGGGATGGCAACTCCCACATTTCACCTCGGTTCGAAATGCAAATTTGTTCTCTTGCAGTCGTGGCACGTTGTTGAGTCAAGCATCCTGCAAACTAAATATGCTTCAAAATCTCATGAAACCAAAATATATCATTAACAAAAATAAGATATGACTTGTTAATGTTAACAGAACATTCTTAGAAAAAAATGAAACAAATTTTATCAGTAACGCGGTCGTACAAAAAGCGCAGGTTGTTTGTCAGCTGTTTACGCTTTGATGGTTGATTGACAACTAGGTGTGAGAATGGCCAGGCCAGGCCTCAGATTTTATACCGGAACTTCTTGTTTAAGGTACTAAACAAAATAAAAGTATTAGTTACAAATCCCAATTCATCTGGTTGTCTTGGGCAATATTTATAGTTAGTACCAAACTACTTTTATTACCAACTGAAATAAAGTAAACAATTTTGTAATCAAGCTGAGTGGTAATAAAACCATGTCTAGACATAAATATGTTTCAAAGCATTCTTGCAACAAACTTTGGTTCAAAAGTATATGATCAAAAATAATAATTATAAAATGTTCATATTCAAAGATCGGAGTAGCCTGCGAATGCAGAGTGTAATTTTCGGCTGTTGTTCTGAAACAACAGCTGTAAATACATCTATGTTCGCAGGCTAAGATCGGAGTAGCTGCCATGATATTTCAGTGCAAATGGTAATTTCTGTTAGCTACTGGAGGTATTTTTGTGGGAGGGGGCATCCTGTGAGCACTTAACGACATAGCTTTTTGTGTTTTATGTTGTCCAGAGTAACCCTTCTTGAAACTCTTTTGCCATTAATTTTATTATATTATTATTGACAGTACAGTTGAATCGCGATAACTCGAACCTTACAGGGAAATTGAAAAGCGTTCAAGTTATCGGGAGTTTGAGTTATCGAGCGTAAAATTAGTGAGAAAATGACCTGAAGGGAAAAACGAATTTACTTCGAGTTGTTGGGAGGTTTGAGTTATCAAGGGTTTTGAGTTATCGGGAGTCAACTGTAGTATGGATTTTTTTTGGCGATTTATCAATAATTTTATTTTTTATTTTTTATGTAAGCCCTGGGGCTCTAACAATATGTATAAAACAACAAGGGATTCTTGCGAAGGCGCCGCAAGGGGGAATTAAAATCAGCGATATTCTTTGAAATGCCCCAACCATGAGATGGTCACATATAAGGAGTATTGTTTTGGAATGACAATGTAACTATATTTTTCAGCTGTTAATTGTGAGCATGAGACCGGAAAGTTGCCAAGATGTGCACAAAGCATTTCATGACATCTGTCAATCAAACTGACCCGCAAGCGAGTTTGATTGACATCGGTAATGTATTTATCGCGTCTGTTTGTCATAACGACACCTGTAAACTGTCACGTGACATAGCAATAAGGGAAAAAATAAAGTTTAACATGGCGTCCGAAGAGAGTTTGCTTTTCTGCGTTCCCGAGTTCTCTTCACAAGTTTTCTCTGGACTTCACTGTCTCCGTAAAGAGGGGAAGCTCTGTGACATTCAGCTTAGTATCGGTGATTTCAATTTGAAGTCGCATCGAGTCGTTCTAGCGGCTGCAAGCAGCTACTTCAATGCCATGTTCACGGGAGCCATGAGAGAGAGTCGGCAAGATGAAGTCGTTTTGTTTGGCGTGGAATTTTCTGCTTTGGAAGATCTCGTCAATTTCTGTTACACGGGAAGGATTGAGATCAATGTAGATAACGTGCAAAATCTCCTGTGTGCCTCGAGTCTGCTGCAATTGGCCAGTGTCAAGCAAGCTTGTGTCGAGTTTCTTCACCGCGTCCTTCATCCTACAAATTGCCTGGGCATTCGTTCTTTTGCCGATACATATTCCTGTGTAGATCTTGTGGAGGCAGCCGATGTTTTCGCCGTGAAGAACTTCTCCGAGGTTGCGAGGAGCGAAGAATTCTTGACTCTCTCGCCCGAAGAGGTAGTCGAAATGATTTCGCGGGAAGAATTAAATGTCCGCACGGAGGAAGAAGTCTTCGAGGCCATTTCAGCCTGGGTGAGGCGAGCGGAGGACGAGAGAAAAGATTTCCTACCAGAATTGCTCAAGAACGTTAGACTGCCGTTAATTAGCCCTCAGTATCTTTGCGACAAAGTCTCCAGCGACGAACTCATTAAGAGCAATTTAGCATGTCGTGACTTGGTAGACGAAGCTAAAGACTACCTTCTCATGCCTGAACGACGATGCAAGCTGCAGTCGATCCGCACGAAACCACGAAGATGCAGTGAGGCAGCAGGGTTGATTTATGCCATTGGGGGTCTGACGTCCTCTGGGGAAGCCCTTAGTACTGTAGAAAACTACGACACTTTGACAGGTCTATGGGTGCCTGGTCTACCCATGAGCACCTTGCGTACCCGCGTCGGTGTGGCTGTCCTAGATAACAAGCTGTATGCCCTTGGAGGATTTGACGGACATAAGCGACTAAGCACTGTGGAGTGTTACGATCCGCAATTCAAAGCATGGAAGGCAGTCGCTCCGATGAATACACGACGCAGTGCTCTTGGCGCCGTGGTCGTAAATGGGAGGGTTTACGTTGTGGGCGGATATGATGGACATATCTCCCTGAGTACAGTTGAGTGTTACTCACCAGCAAGCAACATTTGGAGTTTTATGGCCCCAATGGGGACGCTTCGTAGTGCTGCGGGTGTCACGGAGCTGAATGGAAAGATTTATGCCATCGGTGGTCACAATGGCTTATCGATATTTAACACAGTGGAAAAATATGACCCAAAGACCGACACGTGGTCACAAAGTCCTCCAATGGTTGTCCGCAGATGCCGAGTTGGTGTTGCCACCTTAAATGGGTGCATATATGTGTGCGGAGGGTATGATGGGAGCGCCTTTCTTAACACAGTAGAGTGTTTTGATCCCGAGACCGGAAAGTGGACCTTCATAGCCCCGATGAATACTCGACGTAGCAGGGTCGCTGTGGCGACACTAGGCGGAAGGCTGTATGCTATTGGTGGGTATGACGGCTTGTCAAACCTTAATACTGTGGAATGTTTTGATGCGCTGAGCAACCGTTGGACTCCAGTGGCATCGATGGGAATGCATCAAGGTGGTGTCGGAGTTGCAGTGCTCCCAAGGGGTCCATATGCTTAGCATAACATGCGTTAAATATTAAATAACTTTTGTTTCACCAAGAATCATTGAATAGAAAGGAAAAAGATCATATCACATATCAATAGTGTAGGTTCCTTTGGAACAAAACAATATTAAGTTGCTTGTTTGAGGCCTCATGCTCCACGGAGGGCAAAGAAGATAAGTAAGTTGTTAAACAAGCAAGAAGCATCTAATTATGAGAATAAATTAATATATTGTTTTGCAAAGAAGATAAGTAAGCTGTTAAACAAGCAAGAAGCATTTACTTATGATAATAAGTTAATATATTGTTTTGCATGCATCTAGGGGAATACTGAATTAGTGCAGAATTTGATTGGCTGATTTTGTTTACTTGAGACACAACATCCATAGTGGAATAAACAATATTGCTTTCGATCACTAGAGTTAAACTATTTCACAATTTATGAAAGGTAATGCCATGTTCAAATACAAGGCAATCCAAATATTATTTGTGTGCATTTTATGCTAGGACTTTTGTCAGAAGCAATAGCCAGCGATTACAAACTAATTTATAAGCTCAATTTCCAGTTCCCTCTCTCGTCTTAGAGAACTCTGATTATCAGCCTGAATTTCAGCCCTCTACTCCTGTCGCTTACTCCAGAGTAGTATATTTGGTTTGACACCCCATGGTACGGCTTGTGATTAAATTTAGGTATGTCACAAATATAATATAAAAAGTTAAATTTTTGCAATGTCCAAATTTTGTTTCAAATAGAGTGAAACTTTTAGGTTGGATCACACCAATTGAGATGCATTACAAAAGATAACCTTGAAAAATTCACCAAATTTTAAAATCAACCAAGATGCGGCATCGGTGACATAGTTCCTTTAAGCCTCCAGGCACGCTGTTCAGAACTTTGTTTGAATTTTTTCTAATAACAACCATTGCCTAGAACACTACACATTTATTACAATTATAACAATTTTTATAATCATTTTGCTATTATAGATTTCAACAAACTTGTAATAGTGAATACATAGTGCTAGGTAGGTTGCTAAATTGTTTCTAGCAATAAAATTAAATTGAAATATTCCAGAAAAAATTCACACCTTGAAATGAAGTCATTTATTATTCACAAGAAGGATGTATTAGAAATATTATTCATAATTTGTTTATTCAATAGTTAGACATGCATTTATATATGAATAAATTACCAGAGCAATTTAAGACATACAAAATTATTAGTTAATTATTCCAAGTTATTGATATTTGTATTTATTATTACAAGGAAAGCTTGTCATTAGTAAGTAGTTCTTTCAGGACATCCTTTAGTCAAAGGGATGTTGTTGTTTAAGTTTTGATGCCCATTATTTTGGGAAATTTGAAGAAAAATGTACTTAGATGCTCAATTTATTTATGAAATTATTTCCACATTGTTGGCGCGCTAGTTTTTCTGCAACCACTCATTACTAACAGTCAGACCATTTGCTTTTTGGAGTACAGTCGAAGCTCTCTGAGCAGACACTCTCGTAAGCAGACAGCTCTGCTTACGGCCGCCTTGACAAAACCCTGTTTGAACTCTAGGTCATACAAACTGTATTTACACATTCCCTTAAGCGGCCAGCTCCAATTGCAGACACTTTCTCTGCTTCCCGAGGGTGTCCGCTTATTGGAGTGTCGACTGTAGTTCTAAATTTGTTGTTGAAATGATTATGGCATGTTGAACATGCAGAAATTGTAGCCTGTTAGCCTTTAGTTTAAAAAAGTATTTAGGAGCTTTGAAAGCATCATGATGGATTTTGTACTTGATTTTGAACTGAAAGAAGCACTATTTAGAATATGACATCATTGTTAATTATTATAATGCCAGTACAATCTTATACTGTGTATTTTCACTTGTTGTGAATTAAACCAGCAGACAATTATCCTTTGTGTTATCATGCTTTGATTTCTCGGCTCGCACTGGGAAAGGTTGAATCAACAGTCAAATGCCAAAACCAACTATTCAGCACAAGACTGTATTTGGGTCACCATTATGACTCCGACATGTAGAAGAATTAACTGTCGAACCCATGTGTTATTTAATACATGTACTAGGAGGGGTGGCGAATGGTCTTTGAAAAAATATGGGTCTCGCAAAATTTTAGTCAAATTTCATGGGTCTCGCAGTCTCGTTTTTTGAGCGGTTCTGTATGTCTTGCAGTCTCTATTTTTTGCAAAGCTGTTTTGGAGTCTTGATCTTGCTCTCGCAATCTAAAAACTCAAAGTCTCGGTCTCGCAGAGAAACAGCTAGTCTTGCCATCTCGCAAAGTCTCGAATTTACCATTCACCACCCCTACTAGGCACATGGGGTACAACAAGAAGAGACAAACTGAAAGGAAAAATAATGATTTTATTTTACTCTCACCTCTTCCCATCTTACCCCAATATCTTCTCTACTGAAAATCAACTAAAATTAATTATAATAACAACTGTGTACAAGTCTGCGTCACTTTAAAGTTGTTTGTTTATTATTATGATTTCCCATCATGGCAGCCTGCGAACGCATATGGATTTCCAGTGGTAGCATGAAAAACAACAGCCTGAAAGCTGTCTCTGTTTGCAGGCTACCATCATAGTAGATTTGTCATTATCAATTATGATATTATAATAATCATTGTTTTAACCCTGCCTCGTCCCCAGTCGCTCGCAAGCATGCACAGTGTGGCAGGGATTGAGAACAGGGGGCGCGGGGGACGATTTTTCCCCTTCCCATCATCCCCCGCTCTCGCGCTTCGTGCTCATTCCAAGCTCTTTCGCGAAAAGCCTCTGGAGTAGGCAGGTTTTAACCCAGAGATTTGTAGTTCTTACTTTTACATTTTGTGGATAAAACTCTACTGAAAAAGCAAACTTATTGAGCAGTATTTTCATGTGGAGCTGGGTTTTATTATTTTTTGTGAAAAATATAAATTGAAGAATTTGAACCTGGGGCACTTAGGTTGAGAGTGAAAAGGTTAACAAACTATTGTTTTACTTTGTTGTTAAACCCATGAAGTATTTCTTATAAGCTGTGAAGAAGTTCCCAAATAGCTGGAAGTCTTTACTTTCAACTTGTTCCATCGAGACAGTACAACCATGCTTTGTGTCCTTTTGAGGTGCACTGTTGACATACAGTTCAAAAATAAGAATCGGAGAGGCAACAGTGTGGACATCTGCAAACTCCTTGGGTTGCGGCAAGGTAATAGAAGTTGGTTCCTCAGATTTCTCTGGATAAGTTTGCTCCGATTTCTCAGATTCAAATGACGCATCTTTACCATCATTTTCACTACTTTCATTTCTTTGCTTCTGAAGTTGCAGGGACTTGCGTCGTTCTTTACGGCAATGTGTCCATGTATTCTCAAAGGCTGTACAAATGGCTGAAAAGTTGTCTTCGTTTTTATCAATTTCCAACGACGTCCTTGCTTCATCGTTCTCTTCTTTGGCATCAGAGTCATTTCTAGTATCAGTGCAACTTCCTGTGGGGGTCTCTCCAAGAGACTGGGACACCTGTGACACAGTAACTGCCTGGGTAACCTGTGACACAGTAACTGCCTGGGCAACTTGTGGCGCAGTAACTGCCGGGGCAGCCTGCGACATACCCAGATCCTGTCCACTATTGCATGGTCGTTTTGCTAAAGATTTCATTTCACACTTCAATCCAAATTCCCTTTCTAAAGTCTTGACAATAAACAGAAAAATTCCCCTGGGTGTAGTTAGCTTGGCGCTGCAAGATGCATCAAATGTTTGAGGACTAATGTCTTGATACTCAACAAAGAAAGAGTGGCAGTGTGAACTCTTTCTTTTCTTGGCAGATCTGCAAACTGTCAACAGATCAAGCAGTTTGGTCGCATTTGGGTTATCACCACCACTGTTTAGATCCTTGCAAATCTTGTGAGCGATCTTCATTAATTCAATGATATGTTTCAATGCTGACACGGTAATGTTCTGTGTTAAGTTGTGCACAAGCTCAAATGGATCCTGAACGCACAAGGGGGAGATCTTGAACTCTGTTCTCTTGCCGCTCCCTGAACTGCTACAAGAACTTGCAACACTCAGTCTGGAACTTGATATAGGTTTCGGTTTCTCAGCGGTTTCTTCTGTTTCTGATTGTTTTACACAAGTTGGACCCTCCTTGTTTGCAATCCTATTTGTATCCTCATGATCCATTTCCGAACATTCCGCACCCTTTAACTCTTCTAACACTGATGCAATGCTTGTACCGTGACCACTTCTTATGCTGACCACACAATTGGCAAAGTCAAATTCAGTTGAAAAGAAGAAGAAGAATTCCTCCAGTAACTGACCTGTTGAACAGAAAATAAAGTACTGTCAACCTTATTCACACTAATTTTTGCGAGTATTAATTTTTGTGTTTTTCACGATGTAGAATAAAACGCAAAATAAAGACGATCATTTTTGCAAAAATTTTGAGCCCTTATTTTCTCTGAAATTGCAAAATAAAGCCTCGCGAAATACGGGTTTGCCAATTACGCGCAAAAATAGTGAGAATAAGTCTCAACAAATTATATTGGGTGGTTGGTAGCCTGAATTTCATCCATCTCCTCTGTCGCTGACACCCGGGGGAGACATATGAATCAGTCCCTCTCGGGAGTAAGCGACAGAGGAGATGGCTGAAATTTCATTGCTGGAGCTTATCCTGGTTTCCATAGCATGAAGCCAACTAGGAGTATTGCTACTCTTCCTGGATGAGATGCTTGTCCATCGCAGGTTACCGCCCAGCGTTTTGTCGCCGTACACATTTATACTCCTGGGTGGAGAGAGGCACTGTGAGAGTAAAGTGTCTAGCCCAAGAACACAACACAATGACCCCGGCCAGCACTTGAACCCGAACCGCTCGATCCAGAGTCCAGACCCAATGTATATACAAGCTACAATTTCTTATTTGATTGAAAGGTACTGGGCTGAGGGCTCCAGGCCATACATATACTTACTTAGACTTTTGGTATTCTGTGACGGAGAAAGTCTGGCGACATCTGCGAAGAATGAACAGTTCCAGTTGTCAATCATCTCGGACTTGATGTCTACAACAAGTGGCTCACTACTACCGTGATCTTTAGTACTACACGAATCTGATTGTTTATTTATCCATGCATCGAATCCCTGCTGTAACGAGGGAACAACAGGTGGATTTTGTGTCTGTAGGAAGTACAACACCATCAGGGTCAATGCGTAGTTTGACAACTGTCTACCAACGGTAAGAGCCTTGGCTTTTGCCCAGGCTCTCACAACAAACACCAGCTGAGGGATCCTGGGATCAAGAGACATGTAGCAGTGAAGGAGACTGGAGTTTGCAACACCAAGCCTGTAAAGAAATGAGAAGTACAGGTAGCACAAAGTTAGATTTATACTCACGTCTGTTAGTAATAATTATTAATAACTACAAGTGGGAGATCAGACATGCAGTGGTCTTTATGGTTATCTCCTTGGACTCTGGATTGAACGGTCTGGGGTCATTGTGTCGTGTTCTCTCACAGTGCCTCTCTCCACCCAGGAGAACTCGATCTATAAATTATTACAACAGAAATCCGATGCTGAATGACAAAACAGAAATCCATCAGATCCATTGCCAAGCGACACAACAAAAATCCATTCACTGTTGCTATGTAGCTGTAGTACTGTTATGACAAGCATGAACTTACTGAACAAACAGCAGAAGTCCAGCTAGAATCGCGAAAGCCAACATGGTAGCAAAGTCTCGAGAAGTGTCTAACATAAATATTGTCCTTGTGTATGTTGCGCAGCGAGAATGCGACATCATTCAAGATGGCAACGAAAAGATGAACGGTCCATCAAATGAAAATCAGTTAGGAGACTTTTGCTCGCATTCACAGGATACCCAGGAGACCACAGGCTTCCTATGCGGAAATTAGGAAGTGTTCTCCTTTCAGTCGAACGCAATTAAATGGGTATATTGAGCAACCTGACAAAACATTATTACAAATACCTGTTATTCACTGATAGGTCACATGACAGGCCAGAAGGCTGATGCGTAAACTTGATAAGAGGGCATTTAGCTGTCAATACCGGTATGATGTTCACACAGCCAGGAGCAAAACTACGCAGCATGTTAATAATTAACGAGTAATCAACACCAGTGTCGTCACACTGAGACGACGTAACATGCTCACTCGTCAGTAGACAGACATCCAAGTCGCTTCCTTTCCAGCCTACTCCACTGACAGTAGAACCAAACGGCACCACTGCGGCATATGGATAGACTTCGCCAAACACTTCATGCAACAGCTCACAAACCAGTCTCCTTAACTTGATGTCCTCATCAGTTAGACACAACTGCTCCATCAACAAGTTTACTTGTTCTTCCACCTGTAAGCAAGCAGTATGGATAAAATCAAAATGTTATCAAATATGGTAAAGTCTTCACAAGCCTAGTGGCCCACACTTCCGGAGCTTATCCCAGTTTCTGTAGCATGAAGTGACTAGGAGTATTGCTACTCTCCTGGATGCTAGTCAATAATATTGCAGGTTACCTCCCAGCATTTTGCAACTGGTACCCACTATACTCCTGGGTGGAGAGAGGCACTGTGAGAGTAAAGTGTCTTGCCCGAGAACACAACACAGTGTGTGGCACAAAACATGGGAATCCCCTTAAATTACTAGTGGTGAAATGTTTTTGTCCTTTTTATTGATTTGAGGAGGCACAGATTGTGAACCTTGAGATGAAGAATTCTAAAAATAACATTTTGAAGCCTAAGGCTAGATTAGACAATAATTATTTTTCAAGGATGAGCACAAAGACTGCTTGTTAACTGCTAGTTACTAATATTGTTGTTACTGTTCTCTCACCCCCGGCAAAAAAATGGTTACATGATTGTACATTGTATGTATAACCCTGTTTAATAATGAGGCAAGTGGCCACAAACCTTACAGTACATTGTAAACTAAATCTATTGAAAATCAATCCTTTATTAGGCAGATTTAGCAATGACGACGGGGACGAGAAGTCCCCATCGTCATTGCTAAATCTGCCTATTAATAATAAGAACCCTGATACTCTGTATGCTCAAACACAAGCGCCATTTGTTCAAGAGCATACACTCTGACAGGTCACCACGCTTCTTGTAACAAGGATGAAACTCAGCTACACTGCTTAATTCACTTACTGTAATCTGAGATGACTTCAGTTTGACAATGAGATCCTCAGACAAAAATGGAGCCAATTCTTTGTTTTCTCCATGCCCTTCTGGGTACTGTTGTGAGTCGTCGTGTTTGCGCTTCCTTGATTTTTGTGCCTTAAACTGGTGAGCTGCTTTATTGACAGTTCTTTCTTTCACTGTTAGTTGTTTGCCATTTAAATGTGGCAACGACTCCTGAGTCAGTACTGTGGAAACACTTTCTTCATTTGTGAACTCCACTATAGCAAAAACACCCTGAAAATGAAACAAAAAATCCCTTAACCCTTTTACTCCCAGGAGTGCTAAGTTCAAAACTGAGGAAAAAATTTGGAATTTCATTTTGCACAATTGTAAAAAACAAACAGTATCACATGAAAGTAGTGCTCGATAGCTTTCATTTGAATGGCCACACACGAGGGTTTCATCCACAGACTCAAAAGTTACAACCATATTTATTCACTCAAGGTTTGACTCTGGGAGTGAAAGGGTTATTTTCAGTCACTCCTCCAATTGTTAAACTGACTATCATGCATTTCATATAATTTGTATTTATAATGTAAGCCCCCCACCCTCCTTCCTGGGGGAGCTCCCATATAAATGTAATCTTATAGGGGTGATTGCAGTGCTCGAAATTAAAAAAAAATCCAAGTTATTCTTATGCCAAATGCCGGACAACCAAACCCCTGACTTTGGTTGCCCTGATGACTGCTTGGTTGGTTGTCCTTAAAATATTATCTGACCTATTGCCTAATTATGAGTTTTGACTCAATTTTCACAATTCTCTGAAGCGCATTTATTACCTGAAGATTACCCCTATATTTAGAGCTATGTATTTTCCTGTGTCAAATTAATAACTTCTTTTCGTTATTCTGTTGGACATCACAGAAACGTAAGTACTTTGATCGATTTATACTTTGGTTGTCCGGAGGTTTTTTCTCGGCGACCGGGCCTTTAGTTTTACTGAAAAATGGTTGCCCGAAACACTTTTTAGTCGTCTCGGACGACCGGACGACCGCTAATTTCGAGCACTGTGATTGTCGGCTGGATCTAGTCCCGACACAAAAGAACGCCTTGAAGCTACAGCTTGTGTTTTGGGTGAGTTTGTCTAACACTCTTTTTAAAACTTTGATACCTGTAGTTTGAAAGGCAATGACATCAACGTTGATACCCAATTATCATGATTTTCGCATCACGTTTACCCTTAGATGCAAACAACATAGCCTGTGAGCAAGCTCACATTTAATATTGGGATCCCATACACTAGCGGCGAAAGCCACGAGTGAGAGAATCACATGCGAGCCGACGAGAAAGTTCACGACTCATACATGATTCTTGCAGCTTTCGCCGCTCACGCATGGACTCCAAAATTTAATGTGATCCTGCTCGCAGGCTAACAACAGTATTTAAAATACCTTGTCTTTGTCCAAGAAAATGTTTGAGACATTTCCATATACATTGAAGTATTTAGCCAACTCTTCTTCAATGGATCCAGAGTTTTGAAATCCCCGAACATAAATGCTTTTCCTAGAGGAGTTTTCTCTCTCCTGTTTTAAGTTCAACAACTTTTGGTGTTTTTTGCCTTTGTTGTGGGTTGGCAATAGAGAAGCTGCAAAAGAAATTGAGTAAAAAGAATGCTTTGGAGTACTAATGTTTCTCATAATATATGCATCAGTCAATTCCAGCAGTGTCCACCCCTCCCCCCCCCCCCCCCCCCCCTCCCCAACGGGGTAAAGGGGTAACCCATTTAAGGCAAAAATACGACATAGAGAAGAGTTTATTTATAGAGAATACCGATGTTTCTGGGTGAAAAAAACGATATTTCTGTGGATCTAAGGGCATACATATCAAATTTCATGACATTTTTAGCTCCATATTTATGGCTTTTTCAGGCTGCCATTGTGTCAAAATACTGTATCAGTTCAGGCGTATTTCGTCCTCTGTGTATTTCATTCAAAGCCGTGCTTACCTGAAGGTAAAGTGACTCCGCATACATCACAAAATACTTGTTTTCCAATCGCACTTTGGTCCGCCATGTTTCTTCTTTGAATGGCGCGGGCTCTGGGAACGAGAAATTTTAAAATTCGACCCAGTCTCTCTTCGTCAGCTGTTTTACGCCTGGTTGTTTTGGATCGTGCCAAGAAAGTTTTATCACAGGGAGCCGAGCAGAGGAGCTAAATTTGACTTGTGCCAGTTTCGATCCAAATGCTTTATACGTACGTGACCTTTGCGAGTTTCGATCTGTTTGCTTTCATACGCGGTGTATTGCGTTACTGCGTTATTCGATCTTTTTGTTTTCGTTTTTTCGTCCCAGCGGGAATTCCTTAGGGTCACATGCACACAAGATCGTTACGTTACGCTCGGAAAGCTTTCGCTTTCCGGTCGTTGCCCTTCGGGCAACGACCGGAAAAACGACCGATTACCCGCTGGGACGAAAAAACGAAAACAAAAAGATCGAATAACGTAACGCAATACACCGCGTATAAAGCAAACAGATCGAAACTCGCAAAGGTCACGTATAAAGCATTTAGATCGAAGCTCGCACAAGTCAAATTTAGCTCCTCTGCTCCCTGTGGTTTTATCAGCCAGCGAAAGATTCAACCTCGATTCCAGGCTCTCTCTCCTTTTCCTCCCTTGTCGTTGAGTAGAGACCCTGGTTGCGGCTGGTCACGTGACTATGCGGTTACAACAATACCGCAGGGAGGGTGGGTCTTTGAGGCCGTTTTGTCAAGGTGAACAATAATTACTAACCAAGGGATCGAAGGGGCAAATCGAGTTTGGTTCAAAATGCAACAGCATTTTATACGGCAAGATTATGTTAAAAGTGAAACAGGCTATTTGTATGGAACGTTTGTTTTTATTCTTTACAACTTCGTGACATGAAAATGTATACGTGACGGATATTTTCGAGCCACAAAAGCAGCGGCGCGAAAATTACGAGAATGGAAAATTCGCCTTGCGAACACAAAATTTATAAGCTACTAGTACCGGCTCATTTAATATAACGATGAACCATCGACTTCAGATTCACTTTTACACTAAGTAGACAGGTTCATGATCGTAAAGCTAAACGATCGGATCGATGTAAACCAGACACCTTGGTCTCAAACCAACTTTGAAAACAACAATAATATGAATAAGCTTGGCGAGCTCGTTCACAGCTGACCCTGCGAAGTGCCACTAAATTAAAACACAACGGCATTCATTTACAAATTCATTTGGAGCGAAATAGTCCAAATTTTAGGATAAAAGAGTAGCTTACTATTTTCTCTAACTGATTCTGTGTTAGTTTGACCATAATATAGTTTTCTAGTGTCAAAAAATCTACAACAACAACCGCTCGAAGCGGTTCCTTGAAAATCAACAAACTTGTACGGACGAAATAAATTAATATGTCAAACGGACTGTACGAAGGAATTTTTTTCCATCGGCAGTTTTTGAAGTGAATACAATTTAACGATCACTTAAACTCGTTACCTTAAAGCTGTTCACATACCAAGCTTACATGTAAACTTAATTCTTGAAATGATCAGCTTTCTTCCGTGGACAAAATTCCGTTGTAAAACGTCCGATCGATCGTCGCGATCGTAGTTGTGCAGTTCTGAGAATTACGCAAGCAGTTTCCGAGAAAAGATTATCGCAGTGATCTTCGGCCTGGCAAAGCCTGTAGAAGCTTGAATAACCACATGTAAGCATAAAGCCATATGTACAAAACTTTTTTGGTGCTTTCTTTTCTTGCGAGTTGTTTGAAGACCTGCTGCGTCTGCGAGTTGCGACTCAGAGTCAACGCTCTCACCCTCTCATGGTAGATTTGTCACAGCAACAACTCTAACACTCTACCACCCCTCCCTCCAAATATATTTTTTTACCACCCAGAATCTGGGTGGTCACGTGACCAGCCGCAACCAGGGTCTCTCTACTCAACGACAAGGGAGGAAAAGGAGAGAGAGCCTGGAATCGAGGTTACGAAAGATTAGTCTCCCACGCAGCCGTTATTTGTTAGAAGCGTTGCGTGACGACACAAATAACGGCTGCGAAGGAGACTAGCGAAAGATCCGAAACAGCGCGGATTTTCACAGATTTCAAAAGGAAAAGAGGTATTGGAAGGGAGTGATGTGCAAAATGAAACCAGAGAAGCGAAAACGAGAGCCCCATGGTGTGAAAAAGGCCGTGAAAGTCCAAGATTTCAAGAAACTTCACCAAGCAAAGCTAAACAAAATCTTGGGTAAAAGAAAGAAAAAACAAGTGGAACGCGAATTTCAAAGAAGAAATCGCGCTGGTGAAGAGCCTAAAGAACTGGTTCATTTCTCTACGTGCCAGGCATTAAATCGGCTTGAGAGACCATGTAAATCGAAAGTGTTGGACAAAAGCAACTTCTGTAAAATTCATCAGTTTAATGATAGCACATCTGGGCTGGTTCAATGTCTGGGGACGAACAAACGATTTAAACGATGTATTAAAAGTGTTCTAACGGATGAACAATATTGTAGTTACCACAAGAATAAGACAGAGTGATTATGTAAAAATAAATGATTCAGTACGAAATGTCAGCTTATTAATTTAATTCAGTACATGTTAGAACAAACAATTTTCGTAAAATTACAATAATTCTGTATTGAAAATCTCAGGTGAACTTACAAATGGTCACAACATGACGTGACAGCACCGAAAACGGAAAAATCGTCACGAGTTTTGAACACGGTTACGAAATCATGCATGTAACCGTGTAGATATGAAACCGCGTTCCTGTAAACGGGGCCTATTGCCGTTTACGATCGATATTTTCACTGCTACGCGACCTTCGAAAAACTCTTCTCAACTTCGATCCCAGGCTCTCTCTCTTTTCCTCCCAGGCTGGGATCGAGGTTGAACTCCTCTGATCTTAGGCTCGATTTCCGCCGATCTCTCGAGTCCGGTCTTCGTTCCTCCCCGAGAAGAACGGCTGGACGCGTGAGCGAACGGACGTGTCTGTGACGTAATCAACAAAATTAATTTATGTAACGCTACTCCGGCTCGTGACATTCGTTTATTTTCCATTATCTCTTATATTTTCGAAAGAGAAGGATCTGATCTGAAATATTCCGCGAAAGATGTTGATTTCTCGCCTTTATTGTGAAGCTATATGACTGAAAACCGGGATGAAAAATATTACAAGATGTAACATGACCAGTCCGTGACAAGAAACAATGTTTTGATGCAATTTTGCCAGATGTTGCGTTCTGGCACCACACGATTTTACATCAAATCCCAGATAAAATTAATCACACAAGTTAACCGACTGTTTTGTGTATTGTATAGTACATGTCGAATGTCCAAATGGATCTCATTAGTTGCCTTGTGCGGTTGTAGTGGCTTAGCTCCCCGACTTAGCGCGAACTTTCCGTGATGTATTTCCTTGGTGCGGATGAAAAATCCATCCTGTCGGTTGAATTATAAAGACATCATGTCCATTAATTTACATTAACGATTCCTATTGCATGCGAGAGTTTCAAGGTTAAATGTCTCTTGAAGACGATCGAACGCCAGCCCAAACAACTGCTTTGCATCCGTAAAAGATAATTTATGCCTGCTCGATTTGTGCAGGCACGTTTCTCATTGGTGGAAATTAACAATGCCAAGCTCACGACTCCAGCCGTGCCTTCGGGGGATGAGCGTGGGCTCATTTTCCCGAACAGCGGCTGGTAATCGAGCCTACTCTGATCTGAGCGGTTTGCAAAAGATTTCTGTCAATCATACATGTCATACCTAATATGGAGGAGTTCGGTTTTACCGCGAGTAAACATCTTCCATACAAGGTATGACCGTGTATGATTGACGAAAATCTTATGCAAAACCGCTCATGCAGAGCTGAAGAGTTTTGATCTTGAAAGGTCATTAAAATTCCAGATGTTTTCCAGATGAAAATCGGCGCGTATGCATTACCGGGACAATCTAAACACAGAAACAGACTCAAGAGCTACTGTTGGGATCAGGCAGTTTATTAAAATCCTACATACAAATACACTAAACCAATTATAAATAAATAACTTGAATTTACAATCATATGAATATAGACTAGATAACTAAAGGCCCAAACCCAATGTGGAGTAAGTGGAGTGTGAGAGAGAAAATTAAAAGAGTAAGGATAAGTGATGTGGATTGTGCAGTAGGATAGCCTTGCAAAGCATGTTAGCGGAATGTATTAAGACGTACAGTTAATGGCATTGTTAGGTAGATTAGGATGGTGTCGGAGCGCCAGTCGCCAAGAGCTTTAATTAATTCTATGGGAACGCCGAAATGAATGGCCAGCGTAAAGCTTAGGATCTACACCCAATGAGGAGAGATGCACCCGCAATTGGAGACGAAAGAACTATATGTAAAGACGTGAACTTCGCGGGAGTTGTCCACCCAGTTGAATGCTTGCAAACCCCTAGTAGAAACTGGAGCGGTAAACCGAAAGGCATTGGTAATGGCTGTTGTCGGACAAAGCGCGGAACTAAAAACTGAATTCTAGAACACTAAAATAGTGCTATAAAATGCCGTGCTGAACTGCTGAGTTCGCGTGACGAATTACTGTGCCGTAAAGGCTTGAAAGTACAAAGTAACCTAAATGTCTATCCCGGGGGGGGTACTCCCTATAATGGACTATACGGGGAGGCTCCGCCCGAAAGGGGTCCTTTTTTAGGCTCGAGGTATGTGAAAGGGTAGGGATTTCCCGAGTTGAAGTATATGAAAGGGTAGGGATTTCACGAGTTGAAGTATATGAAAGGGTAGGGATTTCACGAGTAAATGAAATTATTGTTTGGTTAACTTCTCTACCGTAATGCTTGATGATTTCTGGTGATATATATTGTTCATTAAGTTCATTACAAAGATATAGAAAAGGGATGCAGTGCTTCTACTGTAGGTATGTGAAAGGGGTACCATTTTCATAATTTCTGTGGAAGGTATATGAAAGGGGTACCATTTTCTATGGAAGGTATATGAAAGGGGTACCTTTTCTGTGAAAAATGGTATATGAAAGTGTAAGGGGTTGGACCTCTGGGCGGAGCCTCCCCGTATAAAACGTTTTTGAGTACCCCCCCGGGATGTCTATAGATACATGTTAAATACTAGTATGGCGCAATAAAGTTGTGTAATCTCTGTAATCTATTCGTGGGTAAATTTTATTGGCTTGATGGAAGTCTTATGACTTCCACGCTGTAGAAATTGCTCAATGTGTACTGGCCCTTGACCCCAACTGCACAACTACTATCAGCCATTTCTTACTGTCTAGATTTATATTAATAGTATTAATATTCACGTTAATTTCTTAGCAGATTTATTTTGACTTCTGCTCGAAAGATTACAAATTGTCTTGACTTCCAAAACGTTTTTTTGGTGCATATTTTAGGGACTGCATGAAATAGTAGCCTTCTACATCCGATTACAGAAACTGGTCATGCATGTCAGTTTTACGCCCACGCGACCCAGCAGACGCCCCGGGGCAGACACCAATCTCTAACTACCACTTATTCATAAGTGCATAGTTTCTCAGTTCGTTTCTTCGAAACTCTGCACTAAAAATGGCGAATGCTGATCAGGAACTGCAAAAAGTTAAAGATGCTGTTTGCCTTATCGTAGCAGAACAGAGGATGCACAAGGGAACCCGCAAACTTACAAGGGAACTGGATTTTACTTTGGAGGAGGCTGGATCATGACGGTAGCCCACAACTTCCAAGACGAGAATGAAATGAACGAAACAATTCACAGTATCTTCTCAAACGGGAAATTTCGGGTTGAATTTGATATTGAAGGCCAGAAATATGTTTTCCCGGCTGAAGAGCGTAAGCGAATGGCATTCATACACCATTTAGAATCGGGAAAAGATGCAGATCGAAAAAACAAAGATATCGCCATGGTGAAACTAGGTCACCAGTGGGAATATGGTCGAAACGATTACACTGCCTGGGAAAGAGAGGAACAGGAAAAGCTTGGAGCGATGGGTGCTCATCGTTTTGCGCTTGCCAAGATTGACGTACCAACGCCGAAAACAGATGAAACTGTGTACGCTGTACATTTTGGTGGAGCCAATGATGATAAGAAATCTGAAGAAAGTAAAATACTCCGTATAACTCCACCTTCTCCTAACCAAGTTTCAATGCTTCACTTAGAGAAGAAAATAGGAGTCCTGCCAGCAGGAGCATCAGGCTGTCCAATAATGGTCAGGAGAGGAGTCAATTACCGCTTGGTTGGACTTCATTTTTCTGGTCATGCTGATAGTGTAGATGGTGAAGCTCAGGCCTTACAATGGAACCAAGGTATTCATGGCTACATAAATACGGGAGTTAGGATCATTGCAGACATAGGATCTTACGTGACTTACAGTAAACTTGCTTCGCAGTTGGAAGGTTCCACAGAAAATGCAAAGAAAAACCAAGAAAAGGCAAAGAAAACAGCACAAGAATCCCTAGAACATCTTGAAAGTATGGCAAAGTGTGCAAAGTTAACCATTTATTTGTGCAATGGTGAAGTGATCAACCAACAGTAACCAGCAAGTGAGGGAGAAGTTGGCACCTGAACATTTGAGTATTGAGAGTATGGACATTTTATGTCTTTTTAAAGAATTCTAAGTTAATGATTAGTTAAACATGATCACTGAGTGAATGTCAATAACACACACAATAACAAGCAACAAAGTAGCTCAAAGTCAAACATTAAGGTCTAATGTAAAAGTGAGGACTTTGATTAAAAAAGGAAATTAAGTCTGTATAGTAGGTACCCAAAGATAGCCTTAGACAACAACAAGTCAACAACAACAATTTTATTTACAATGTAATATATTTTACACTTGTTTTTTCAATTTTGTCAATTATATTTTAGACCATTTTCATTTAGATAGCTAGGATCGAGGACCACTTGAAGTTTTATAAGGTTTTAAACTGTTATGTGTTTATAAGAAAGTGTAAATGCTTTCATTGATATTTACAATAATTATTATTGAAAATAAATTAAAGAATTCAAAATTAAATATGTCTGATTAAAAATAGCGGCCGGCAATATTTACAAATAATTAAAAAGTCATAAGCACTAAAGTACCGTATCTGGATTTTGTTATGCCGTACATATATCGGTCAGCGATTATATGCACATGCATGTCTTGTGCTGGTTTGTAGCTGTTCCAAACAGCCATGTTTGATTAAAAACGTGTTGTGTTGGTATCCTATAAGTCTGATTTACTCTGCTGCAACAGATTCAATTTAGGGCCCCCTTCCAATAAGAGCCTAATCTCGTACCCAGATCCCACTCTGTCTGACACTGCAAAGTGAGATCTGGTAAAGTTCGAAATAACGCCAATTCTCATTGTATACTACTTAAAATATCGTCTTATTCTAATGTGTGCTGTGATTGGCCCTCGCTACTGAAACATTTTCGCATATTCGCGGGAACACTAGAGATTTTCTGTAGCCTGTCGGAAGAACAACTAAACAGTGTCAACAGTCCCTTTTCTTTAAAACGATCTCCCGCAAAGCTTCCTTTTGTTTTGCTTTTATAACAAATTTTTCCAGACCTCTGTCTCGAAGAATTCTCAGAATAACTCCGTCGAATTCCAGGAATTCATCCATGTTTATTCGATCACAACAGACTGAAGGACCACTAAGAACCACGGGAAGGCCCGTATATCGGGCCTTGAAATCTAACTTTACCCAGATCTCCCTTTCGCGTGGCAGAGGGTAATCTGGGTACGAGATTAATAAGAGCCCCTCTCAATTAAACACCCCCCATTTGAAGGTGTTTTTGTAGCAAATGCCCCTATTCCAAAAAGCGCCCCTCTATATTCCGATTAAAGTGCACTTTACAAATATATGCTCCCATTTTGCAATATTAGTGCCCAGAGTAACCAAGTACCCAGTTTAGTTTAGAGTTGATAACAATATTATTTGATTTGTCAGTTTAGCGGTAAATAGGCCTGATTCGATATATCAAAATTATAACCTGGATCCAAAGTCAGAAGAAAACAAAATAAATGATTTATTCATCCCTCAACCTCAAATTATAATTATGTACTTTCTTTTGCTCGGAGCCAAGTTAAGATTTTAATATATATAGAAATTGGCGCATTTACAGCCATTAGAGCAGATTTAAACAGGTTTATGAACACTCAAGGATCACCCCCTGGTTTGGTTTTGAAATTTTGAACAAAGAAATAAATAATGATTGGCTCAAATGTTGCACTATCTAAAAATCCCCAAAGTGCATGAACCATCCCAGTAATTAAGTACATTGATTAAAATCTAAGAAAATCATCATAGAAAAATAAAGCTTTGCTGTTGTTGAATCTTGGAAATCAAAATTATCTGATCAGATTTCAATTGACAGTAAAGAAGATGAACAAGAAATAGAGTAAAAAGAATGCTTTGGAGTACTACATGTAATGTTTCTCATAATATTATTATTTTTATTATAATATACTCAACAAAATATGCAGCTTCTGATTGGTCAATGACGAATGCATAAATAGGTTATAGAGTGCAATGCGGAATTGTGATAAACGGTACCGGACAAGTAGAGACGTTTTTGCCGCTTAATGGAATTGAAATAAGCTTTCAAGTTAATGGTTAAATATTTTCTAAACTATAGTACTGTAATTCTTTCAAAAAGTTCACGTTTGGTTTGCCTGCGCGTTCAAATAAAACATGTGAGCACTTTGGAAACTAGTGAAGCGTTTCGTGTGCAGAGTAGCATGATGGCCGCAGCAAAATTTTGTTGAGAATATTATAAACAAAAAATCGTATGAACTGCTCGTGCAATTAGTAAAGGCTCGTGCAATTTTGAGAACTTTTCAAAACATCACTCGTTCCCATAAATCACGAATTGCACTCGCGTTCATACGATTTCCTATACTTATTATAATTATTATTACTGTTATTATTATTATATTTATATTTAAATTTTTTTTTCCTGTGGCTTGGGTGGCCATTTGTAAGGGAACTTGTTCCTGTTTTTGGCCTTCAGCTTTATATATATTATGTATGTATGTATGTATTTCTGTTGAGAAAATGATTAAAGTATATGCATCAGTCAATTCCAGCAGTGCCCATCCCCCCCCCCCCCCAACCCACCCCATGGGGTAACCCCCGGCACCACAGGTCGCCCAAGCTAAAGATAAGAACAGTGTCACGGTATAAGCGGTATTGTGTTACAACGGCTCGATTTATAAGGGTTTGTATGGGAACGCAACGGTCATGTTTTAGAAGATATAAAATCGAATGTTTTGTGAATAAAAACGACTTACCCTGTTGCTGTGTTGTATTCTTTGTAGTTTGCCAGCTTCTCAGGTCGGTTTGAGGCGATTTAGGCGAGTTTTAGTTTTCGAGGTTTTCCGTTAATATAAATAGCGAAGGTCGGAAAGAAGATTTCAAATCCAATCACTCGAAGATCGATAAATTCCGTTAGAATGCTCAAATCGCCTCAAAACTTCCACCAGTGTAATCTCCGATAGCGAATGTTCCCTCTGGTTGAATTTTCGGCTTCCAAATGCCGTTCTAACTGCAGATAAACTTTCGTCAGTTCGACACTCGCGTTTCCTGATACCCGTTGGACGTTTGAACCACACACAAAATGGCGTCATGTCGACAAAATCACCCTACGCCGGGGAGGGGCATGGCTGTATTGTCATTCATGCAAATGACACTGGGTGGTCCGGAGAGGTCGATTGTCACTTGAAATCGGAAACCAGCTCGTGAAAATTTCCCGCCTAAACGTCGACCGCCAACCGTCACATTCCAGCGAGGAATCGATCGATCCGTCCGTCTGAAAGCAGATATTTTATCGGACTAAATCAATGATTTTGAAAATAGCAAGCAGAGAAGAAATCTTGGAGATACTCAACAGCGTAGAAATTGCTTTTTAATCCGTTCGCCCTAAAATATCTGCTTTCAGACGGACGGATCGATCGATTCCTCGCTGGAATGTGACGGTTGGCGGTCGACGTTTAGGCGGGAAATTTTCACGAGCTGGTTTCCGATTTCAAGTTACAATCGACCTCTCCGGACCACCCAGTGTCATTTTGCATGAATGACAATACAGCCATGCCCCTCCCCGGCGTAGGGTGATTTTGTCGACATGACGCCATTTTGTGTGTGGTTCAAACGTCCAACGGGTATCAAGAAACGCGAGTGTCGAACTGACGAAAGTTTATCTGCAGTTAGAACGGCATTTGGAAGCCGAAAATTCAACCAGAGGGAACATTCGCTATCGGAGATTACACTGGTGGAAGTTTTGAGGCGATTTGAGCATTTTAACGGAATTTATCGATCTTCGAGTGATTGGATTTGAAATCTTCTTTCCGACCTTCACTATTTATATTAACGGAAAACCTCGAAAACTAAAACTCGCCTAAATCGCCTCAAACCGGCCTGAGAAGCTGGCAAAACTACAAAGAATATAACACAGCAACAGGGTAAGTCGTTTTTATTCACAAAACATTCGATTTTATATCTTCTAAAACATGACCGTTCACGCGTTGCGTTCCCATACAAACCCTTATAAATCGAGCCGTTGTAACACAATACCGCTTATACCGTGACACTGTTCTCTTATCTTTAGCTTGGGCGACCTGTGCCGGCACAAGCAATTGCGCTTTTCAAAATATGCCCCATGGTACAGTAAAAAAGGAGGCACATTCTTCATCTCTGGGCTCATCCAAAAGTTGTAATTTAAGGCAAAATACGACATAGAGAAGAGTTAACCGATGTTTCTGGGCGAAAAAACGATCTTTCTGGGATCTAAAGGCATATCAAATTCCATGACATTTAGCTCCATATTTATGGCTTTTTCAGGCTGCCATTGTGTCAAAATACTGTATCAGTTCAAGCGTATTTCGTCCTTTGTGTATTTCATTCAAAGCCGTGCTTACCTGAAGGTAAAGTGACTCCGCATACATCACAAAAGACTTGTTTTCCAATCGCACTTTGGTCCGCCATGTTTCTTCTTTGAATGGCGCGGGCTCTGGGAACGGGAAATTAAATTCGACCCAGTCTCTCTTCGTCAGCTGTTTTTCGCCTGGTTGTTTTGGATCGTGCCAAGAAAGTTTATCAGCCAGCGAAAAGATCCGAAACAGCGCGGATTTTCAAACAGATTTCAAAAGGAAAAGAGGTATTGGAAGGGAGTGATGTGCAAAATGAAACCAGAGAAGCGAAAGCGAGAGCCCCATGGTGTGAAAAAGGCCGGGAAAGTCCAAGATTTCAAGAGACTTCACCAAGCAAAGCTAAACAAAATATTGGGTAAAAGAAAGAAAAAACAAGTGGAACGCGAATTTCAAAGAAGAAATCGCGCTGTTGAAGAGCCTAAAGAACTGGTTCATTTCTCTACGTGCCAGGCATTAAATCGGCTTGAGAGACCATGTAAATCGAAAGTGTTGGACAAAAGCAACTTCTGTAAAATTCATCAGTTTATTGATTGCTCGTCTGGGTTGGTTCAATGTATGGGGACGAACAAACGATTGAAGCGATGTATTAAAAGTGTTCTAACAGATGAACAATATTGTAGTTACCACAAGAATAAGGCAGAGTGATTATGTCGGCATTGAATATCAGAATACATTACAAGAAAAACGTGTTGACCCGAAGGATTTATTCTGGTAATTTATAATTCCTCGCGAAGCGAGGATTATAATTCTGTCCCTCAAGAGCTTACGCGGGATCAGATCTCATCTGGACTTTACGATCATACCGTAAAAGCTCTATTTAGCACCCCTCTCTATTAAGCCCCCCTCTCTAATAAGCCCCCCCCCTTCCTTCTTGAGGCTTAAAATTAAATTTGTTTGTGAAATTGTGGTTGACAGAAATGACGGCGCGCTCGTGTGGCCTATTTTAAATCTGATCTTCGGGATTGAGGGCGAGGGTTCAAATCCCAAATGGTGCTTCTCTTTTCTTTTTTTTCGGTTCGAATCCAGGCCGTTCTTTTTTTTAACTCCCTTTTCTTTGGTTAATAACATTGACTTCGACCAGAAGCTTATAAGAAGAAGGTGATAAGCTTCAGGGGTACCCAACGACGGTTTTCTCCCAAATGCTTTAAAACACTATTTTAGGCTGTCTGGTGTGCTTTTAAAGATCTAAAAAAGAATTCTAAGCTGCGCTATAAAATTTATATCTGTTCGGTCATTCTAGGGGAACTTAAGACTTCACGAATTTATTAGGGCTTTTTAGTCATTTCCCGAAAACCTCAGCTCTTCCTTGCTGATTTTTCCTTTCCGAAAATCCTAGCTGACCTTTTTTTGTACCCAAAATGAAATTTTTATCTCTCCGAAAATAATAGGGCTCGAGATGATGTTTCCCTAAAGAAAACTCAAAACTTTAATCCGAATATCTTAGGCGATTATAGGTCTTCCGAACAGATATTTCACCGAAACGATCCGTTGGGTGCCCCTGTTTAAAGCTCAAACTTAAGAAATTTACTGAAAACTTAAGCTTTATACTCGGAGTGTGCATAGATAATGTAATAATTGTTATCCAAAAAGTGTCTCAGCTCGTATTTTGGTTTACCACTGCATGTTCTATAACGTTTGAGTCAAGGCCACGGAAACCGGAAGTGGCGCGCAATTTTTGCGTTTGACCGGTGGTTAATTTCCGGAAAAAAAAAAAAAAATTTTGGTAAAAAAAATCGCTTGAATACCGTTAAAATCGATGGAAAGCTTTCTAAAGCCTCCAAGCTTATTACCTAAAAGATTAGTGGATTTATTTCCAGTTGCAAAACGATTTAAAACGACCAAAAATACCTTTAATAGTCCATCGTTTGTCTAACCTCATCCCAGGGCTCCCCGGGGGCCAGCTGGAAAATATAGACTGGATTTTGGACTGGACTTTGGACTGGACTGTCGACTAAGTTAATTGATTTAATGATTATAATAATTATTGAAAATATAAAAAATTAAATTTTAAACTTTATTATATTAACTTTTAAAATATTTCAAAATTTAAATTTTTGATATTTTTAATTATTAACTAAGTAGTTTATCATTAACTTAAATAAGTTAATTCATTAAGCTAATCTTTAACTTAGTGAACAGTCCAGTCCAGACTCCAGTCCAGAGTCCAGTCCTATTTTCCCGCTTTCCCCCGGGGGAGCACTGGGGACGATGTTAGACAACCACGAAAGAGTTCATTGGTATTTTTGGTCGTTTTAGATCGTTTTGCAACTGGAAATAAATCTACTAACCATTTAGGTAATAGGCTTGGAGGCTTCGGAAAGCTTTCCATCGGAATTTGACGGTATTCCAGCGATTTTTTTTACCCAAATTATTATTATTTTTTAGGAAATTAACCACCGGTAGGCCATGGCCTACCCCATGGCCTACCCCATGTGGCCTACCCCACGTTTTGTCCCTACCCACGCTAAGTACTGACTGGATTGTAATGGGGCGTTTGTAACCCAGTAACTACTGGATTGTAATGGGGCGTTTGTAACCCAGTAACTACTGGATTGTAATGGCGCGTTTGCAACCCAGTAACTACTGGATTGTAATGGCGCGTTTTGCAACCCAGTAACTACTGGATTGTAATGGGGCTTTTGTAACCCAGTAACTACTGGATTGTAATGGCGCGTTTGTAACCCAGCAACTACTGGATTGTAATGGCGCGTTTGTAACCCAGTAACTACTGGATTGTAATGACGCGTTGTAACCCAGTAACTACTGGATTGTAATGGCGCGTTTGTAACCCAGTAACTACTGGATTGTAATCGCGGGTTTGTAACCCAGTAACTACTGGATTGTAATGGCGGGTTTGTAACCCAGCAACTACTGGATTGTAATGGCGCGTTTGTAACCCAGTAACTACTGGATTGTAATCGCGGGTTTGTAACCCAGTAACTACTGGATTGTAATGGCGCGTTTGTAACCCAGTAACTTCTGGATTGTAATGGCGCGTTTGTAACCCAGTAACTACAGGATTGAAATGACGCGTTTGTAACCCAGTAACTACTGGATTGTAATGGAGCGTTTGTAACCCAGTAACTACTGGATTGTAATATTGGAGCGTTTGTAACCCAGTAACTACTGGATTGTAATGGTGCGTTTGTAACCCAGTAACTACTGGATTGGAAAGAGGCGGTTGTAACCCAGTAAGTACTGGATTGTAATGGCGCGTTTGTAACCCAGTAACTACTGGATTGGAAAGAGGCGTTTGTAACCCAGTAACTACTGGATTGTAATGGCGCGTTTGTAACCAAGTAACTACTGGATTGGAAAGAGGCGGTTGTAACCCAGCAACTACTGGATTGTAATGGCGCGTTTGTAACCCAGTAACTACTGGATTGTAATGGCGCGTTTGCAACCCAGCAACTACTGGATTGTAATGGCGCGTTTGCAACCCAGTAACTACTGGATTGTAATGGGGCTTTTGTAACCCAGTAACTACTGGATTGTAATGGCGCTTTTGTAACCCAGTAACTACTGGATTGTAATGGGGCTTTTGTAACCCAGTAACTACTGGATTGTAATGGCGGGTTTGTAACCCAGTAACTACTGGATTGTAATGGCGTGTTTGTAACCCAGTAACTACTGAATTGTAATGGCGGGTTTGTAACCCAGTAACTACTGGATTGTAATGGCGCGTTTGTAACCCAGTAACTACAGGATTGAAATGACGCGTTTGTAACCCAGTAACTACTGGATTGTAATCGCGGGTTTGTAACCCAGTAACTACTGGATTGTAATGGCGCGTTTTGTAACCCAGCAACTACTGGATTGTAATGGCGCGTTTGTAACCCAGTAACTACAGGATTGAAATGACGCGTTTGTAACCCAGTAACTACTGGATTGTAATGGAGCGTTTGTAACCCAGTAACTACTGGATTGTAATATTGGAGCGTTTGTAACCCAGTAACTACTGGATTGTAATGGCGCGTTTGTAACCCAATAACTACTGGATTGGAAAGAGGCGTTTGTAACCCAGTAACTACTGGATTGTAATGGCGCGTTTGTAACCAAGTAACTACTGGATTGGAAAGAGGCGGTTGTAACCCAGCAACTACTGGATTGTAATGGCGCGTTTGTAACCCAGTAACTACTGGATTGTAATGACACGTTTGTAACCCAGTAACTACTGGATTGTAATGGCGCGTTTGTAACCCAGCTATTTTTAAAAACAAAATGGCGGAAAATGCAACCATCAATACACCATAACTTTTGATTGGAACAACATATTTCAGATATTTTTTCAGTTTTAGAATCCTCGTGACATGTTCTTTTGGAAACCGTCATCAAATGTTTCATAATACTTAAAAATAATTTTGGCGCCAAATGTGTGACGCCATTTTCCCGCCAAAATTGTCGAAACTTGAAAAACAAAAAACATACGATTTCTTAGAATGACGAGTTCTATATTGATGTAAAAATTCAGGTAACCTGCATCAAAACGTGAAAAGTTATTTCCTCATGCACATTTTTGGTCACTTTGTGCCCACCGTGAACCGTAAACCCTAACCCTAACCTAACCCTAATTCTAACCTAACCCTAACCCTAACTACGGTGGGCAAAAGGTGACCAAAAAGGTGCATTAGGAAACTACTTTCACGTTGATGCAGGTTACCTGAATTTTTACATCAATATAGAACTCGTCATTCTAAGAAATCGTACGTTTTTTGTTTTTCAAGTTTCGACAATTTTGGCGGGAAAGTGGCGTCACCCCCCCCCCCCCCCCCTCCCCCCCCTCCCCCCAACCCCACGGTTTCAACCACAGTTCCTTTCATTATCTTGTCTCTTACTTTAACTAATTGCAGTAGTTCGATCTCATCTACAATATTCTTCAAGGAGATCACAGGATCGTTGAGAGATCTATTCTGAAAGTAGACTACAAGCAGTCCCTCTTTTTTCTCAGGCAAGTCGAGTGGAAGAGCACGCGCGAAAATCACCTATCACGACGGACGCGACGCGCGGTGTCTATACTGAAAGTTGTACTCAGCTGATGACGCGGACTCTTGACTAGCTATTGATGTCTTGTCGTTGGCAAGGATTTCGTCGTTGTTAAAGTTTCTGCGAACAAAGTAGTTGTTAATTTTAACAGCAGTCGCATTTTTCCGGCTATCTGCCAATATGTTCCGTTTTACTAAGCAAACCACTCGAATATTCGTTGCTTCCGTTTGAAGTTCGAAATCGAACCATGGCGTTTTTCTACATTGCTTTAAAGGAGAGACAGGGGCACCAAACGGATCGTTTCGGTGGAATATCTGTTCGGAAGGCCTATAATCGTCTCAGATATTCGGGTTAAAGTGTGATGAAAAACTGGAGTTTTCTTTAGGATCATCTCGAACCATTGTCGAACTTTCTTAGTATGGGAAAATTAATACCTGTTGTTTTCGGAGAGATAAAAATGTCGTTTTGGGTTCAAAACGAGTTCAGCTAGGATTTTCGGAAAGACAAAAGTAGCTCATAAATTCGGGTAATAAGATTTCAATCCCTAAAATTTTCTGAAGTTTGAAAGTTCAGCTAGCGTATCCGAACAGATACATTTTTCTTAGCGTTTTAAAGTAAGCCATTAAACTGCACAAAGGGCATAATTATAACGTAAAAACGACGTAAATTAAATTTTGTCGTTGGGTGTCCCTGGAGAGAGCTTATGAACATAACCGATATTCGGTGTGGCTTGAACTCATGATAAATGTTATGTACTCCTAATGAATGAACGGAATCCAATCTGAAAACACCGATTTTAGCTACTCCGTCGTGTCGTGGTCCACAAATTAAAGAGATGGGTGTTTGATAAACAATAACCATGTAAGGTGATATAGAAGGAAAGTTTATGACCAATGGGATGTACTGACGACAAGAAAGTGAAACCTAGTAAGTACGGTGTTGACGGTGTCATGTCTGTTATTTTCTCATGACCATTATTACAAGTAACACTTTTCCCCTTTTTTCAAATAATGGAGCTTATAAATACAGTCTAACCCCTATTAAGCGGCCACCCCCCTGTTAAGCGGCCAGTTATCAAAGTCCCGAAACTATTGTCAGTAAAATACTGTAAATAAAACCCCTATTAAGCGGCCACGACCACCTTTTGGCGGTCCCGATGAGGGTTTTTCTATTGTTTTACCCCTATTAAGCGGCCACCAATAATTTAACACACGTAGTTTGGCCTTGTTTTGAAAAAGCTTATGCCAGATAACTGAGTCCGAAATAGAAGATGACGTGCTAAAAAAAGCCAAATACGTTTATCATCATCTTGATGTGATTCCGTTGTCACTAGTTTTTATTTTCTACCACACCTTATGCTAATATATGACGAGCTCCTATTAATTTAAGTGGCCAGCCCCGAGGATGGCCGCTTAATAGGGGTTGCCATTGCCTATGCGAAAGTGAGAAGCAAAACATTGCGCTGATGACAGCGTTACTCCATCATGTTTATATCTCGAGGCTTTGTGGTTCCTCTGTTGAGTGTAAGATGCTTTTGCTAATGAACTGTAAGTTGGATCTCGAGTAGTTCACTTACATTTATTGTCTGACCACCAGTTAGAAAAATATAGTTTCGGTCTGTCGAAGTGTACAGGAGTAAGAATACCGAAGATAAAAGGAAAAATATAAAAATCGCCTGTCTGTTTCAGGGTAAAAGCGCAATCGTGCTTTATCGGAAATTAAACTAGTAATCTGATTTTACAACACAATGCAAAATTGACAAGCCAAAAATTATCAGGTTTACCCTGTCATTTTGTTCCACAATATTAACATTTCAGAAGAACGTTTATTTAACAAATAAAGAAGCCAAAACCATGTATTATACTGTCATAAAACACGACGGGAATTTGAGAACACGAGAGAAATTTAGAAAACACGAGCCGCAGGCGAGTGTTTTCTAAATTTCTCGAGTGTTCTCAAATTCCCGGAGTGTTTTATGACAGTATAATACATGGTTTTGGCTTCTTTATGTGCTTTAAAATATAGATTTAACGCGCGCGAAACGATAAAACACGGCTTTTCTATGATTTATACTCTGATAAAACATGGTTTTTAACCAATCAGAGCGCGCGCATTTTCCAGTCTATGTTTTAAAATGTCTTAGAATTGGTACCTCTTAGGGGTGAATGGGCTCCTGATTCGAGCCACACCCACAAAACGAGATTTTGGTTCCTTTTAGGGATTCTTTTCAAAATTTCCGGCGATCACCCCCGTCACATTTATATGGGAGTCCCCCCCCGCCCCCCTTCCCGGGAGCTAAGTGTACTGACCACGGCAAATAAACATCTTATCTTACTTTTACTGATAACACGGAGCTCAGTTATTGCAAAAGCAATTAATGGTTAGTCCTTTGTCATTGCGTCAGAGAGCATTTCGTAAAAGGATCTAAAAGAACTCGGGATACTGTTAGCCTATTGGACCCATACGCAATTGCCTGACAAATTAAAAATCCAGAATAATTAATTCTGTCTGCAAAAGGAATTTGGATAAATTTATCCGCACTTGAAAACCAACAAATTATCAAGCATAATGAAGTTGTTCACATTTTATTAGCCAGCATTGGAAGACATCTGTTAAGTTTGGCGCTTTTTCTCTTTCTTCAGTTCGGTAAGTTATTCCTATTATCAATCCTCTCCTTTTTTCACAATGATAACTACTTCTGCAGTTTTATAAAACGGAAAGTGATAACCGGTATTTTTGCAAAGCACACAAAATTTTACTGTGAACTCGGGAATATATCGAGTACTTGCTTGTCGGGGGTAATGTTGCCGTGTTGGATTGGTGATTAAAACATATGAGTGCACCTAATACATCCCTTACATGCTGGCCTATCTGGAAGATTTAGAAGTGCATTTCCTACAGTTTCATTCACATGTTCAGATTGGGCATTTTGTAACACTGCAGCTTGCAGACCACTTTACGTTGAATTGTCGTTTACTGTTTCAGCCTTGTTAGACCTCATCGGCATAGCCATCGGACACCTAGGACTCGAAAGACCTGTAGAAGGTGTCCTTTACTGCCGATGCAAAGCACCAGTTTAAACAAGAAGTTCCAGTATAAAATGGGCCTGGCCTTGCCTGGCCATTCTCGCACCTAGTTGTCAATCAACCATCAAAGCATAAACAGCTAACAAACAACCTGCGCTTTTTGTACGACCATTATTGACAACATTTGCTGCATTTTTTCTAAGAATGTTCTGTTAAACATTAGGAAGTTATATCTTATTTTTGTTAATGATATATTTTGGCTTCATGAGATTTTGAAGCCAGTTTAGCTTGCAGGACGCTTGACTCAACAATGTGCCACAACTGCTAGAATACAAATTTGTATTTCGCACCGGAAAGGTGTTAAATGTGGGAGGTGAAACCCCTTTTATGGCGGAACTTTTTGTTTAGCCAGCTCACACTAGCCATGTGCGCATGCGTAAGGTACTGGCCAAACCGCGGAGTTGGTGTAGTGTTTTTTTTTTTTGCAGCTTATAGTTTCCCTAATATATCACAACCTCGATCCCAGGCTCTCTCTCTCTCCTTTTCCTCCCTTGCCGTCGAGGAAGGAAGGAAAAAGAGAGAGAGCCTGGGATCGAGGTTGAATGCATCAATGGCAGCCAATCAACGCCTAACCTACAAGAGTATTCGAAATTTTTCTCGGCGCAACAAAGAGACACGAGGGTAGCACAAAGGGCGCTTTGATTATTAATTTTATCATACATTGCATTTCTTCGCGCTGTCGGAGATCCTGTCATGTTAAATATGCCTTAAGGCGGGACTTAACCTAAATGCCATTTTTCCGCGACTTAACATGGGTTAAATGGAAATATCTCGTTCACGTTTCAAGCAATCCAAAAACTCTATGCTCATCCCATGAATCTATGTTATGGAGTGTTTTGTAAATTTTTGGGTGATTTTTGGGTATATTTGGGAGGAAATAGTTTTTCTCAAAGGAGTTGAGAAATATTGAAGATTTGATGTAGTTTTAAAATTAGAATTTGAAGTTAAAAATTAGTAGATTGACATTGACAGACAGTTGATAACCACGCAAGAGCACCCGCGTGGGTATCAACTGTCTGTTGGTATTCCAAAAATTATTTTCTTTCTTCTATTCCTTCTTTAAACCTCTTAAAATTTCCTTGAAATTTAGGTGAAGTCCCCCCTTAACCACTACCACCAACATGTCTTCGAGCGAGTGATTCTCACTGCCAAAGTGGTGTGGAACAGGCAGTCCCAGTCCCCTTTCGTCTTTATCACGTTGAGGGGGTATCCCCTGAAGTGATCAACCAGTCTGCATCTTGTTTCTCTGATGTATACCACTGTAGAGCATTGACGACACGTGCATGATGCAGTATAAAGCCCCTTCCACACGAGCAAGTTTTCCTTGACAAGTTCTCCTTGCTCGTGTGGATAAACAACAAATTTAATTTGACAAGTTTTTCCTCGACAAATTTTATTTGCTCGTGTGGACGATAAACACGTCCACACGAACAAGTTTCGCAACTTGGCAATTTTTCCTTGACAAGTGTCCTTGTTCAAAAACTGGCACGCTTGTTTTTGAACAAGGACACTTGTCAAGGAAAAAATTGCCAAATTTACCTTTCCACACGAGCAAGGAAAACTTGTCAAGGAAAGCTTGCTCGTGTGGAAGGGGCTTAACAGGTTCTCTGAGGCCGCACGGTTTATTCTGCATGACAACTGACAGATCAAGAGCAAATACAAGGACTAGAACATCTGAAAAAACTACTGTAAATCTGACAGAACAATAACAAGAAAAAACTGGGAAAGTACCAACGAGCATCCATAGGATGAAAAAACCCCGCCGCACTCGTTACGGTAACACAAGGGAAAAATCCCAGCCCTATGGATGGTACTCCCCGACCTGCTGGGCTCGGTCTTACTGAAAGCAAATATTCAAAATTGTCTTTGTCATATCCGTCCATGGAATTCTCACTCGCCCAAGGACATGCCTTTTATAACGTCTATCGGAAATGCCAACGTTGGCAGCAGCAGTGGCTCCTCCGGCACTGGTGACCAGTCTTCACTGCCATCATGTTTTCTTTGTCCTGCAAACAACGAACAATGACTCTTTACTAACAAGAAGCTCATAGTCTAAAAACAAAGCTGTCAGTTACTGAGCTGTCACACAAGTCACATTAATTTCTGTGGCGAGTTTGCGCGATTCGCAGCAGTTAAAGCCCTGGTAATTCCCCCATGAATGACATATGTTAATGATGCTTGCCCTGGTATGTTTCTTGTTGTCAGCAAATAATTTATTTACGTTCCCTATGAAAAAGTAAACATCAAATTCATTTCTCGGTAAATCAAAAGCTCTTATGAGCAACTCGTGAATAATATTAAAATACCTATAATGGTGGTTGCATAAAAACAGTCATTTCTCTAAGTTCCGTAGGTTCCACGGTACTTATAAACACGGACATGTGGCAAATCTGACGTACTTAAAATTCTATAATCTCAACAGCGTCTTTATAAAGTCCTATTTTAAAAAAGCAAAACAATGAACGCAAACAAATTCGATGAATTTCTCAACGCATTTCGCATCGCCCGGTAAAAATATATGTCAAAGGAAAGGAAATTATTCCACTCTTCATCAGTTGATGGCGAAGACGTATTAAAATGTTCAATGCGTGACAGAATGGTTGTTGATTTTGTAGGACGTTGCCCCGAAGTCTCGCCGCTTTAATATATTATTGGAAACTTTCGCTTTCATGTAAAAATAAACTATACTTGTTTACTTCCAAACCCGTGTTATTATACATTGTGTTATAATAAGATTTGCGATACCCGCCGCGGGATGATCGATCGAAAATGACAGAAAATGTTTCTTTCTGAATTTGCATATTTTACCATTGAGCGTATTTCCTTCGAAAAACATTTTCAATATATAATATATTTCACTCATAGAAACAGAAATATCAAATAAAATAATATTTTCTCCTTTCACGAAAATAAATTTACTTTATATAAAACTTAAAGTGCAACTAACCCCCAAATTTTTTTTCTCTCATTAAAATCTATCTATTGCCCCGATCACGTCTGCGAAAAAAATTATCGTGATTGATAAAATCCCCGCGTTTCTACAGTCGTTTAAAGTCAGGCTTTCCATGTTCACCACCGCGCAAATGGGAGTCCTGGGTCGAGCAATGTGACGTCAAAGCAGGAGTGTGATTTATCATGTTTACAAGCATTTGACTGGGAATCCTTCGAGCGTAGATATTCTTTTCGTTATTTCCGAGCCGTTTTATTTTCGAAAGCCACAGAATTTTAACACAAACTAGATATGTCATCTAGTGACTCAAATTCGGAGTCTAGTTACAATTCGGAAGACTATGACACAAAAATGTTGAGATCGAAGTGGAAGATGCATGGGTCGCAAGCTTCCCGTGATGATCGAAGCACACAGATGGGATGGCTTTCGCTTATGCCGACGAACCGTATGTGGACGAGGAATGGCTGAAGAAATACGAAAAGGAGGATGAAGAAGAAGACAAGAAGCTAGAGGAAGCAATTCAAGCTAGACTTGACGGCAAAGAAAGAGTGGATTCTTGGTTAGTCTTATCACTAATACTTGTCAAACCAGATGTAAACAAATAGACTCGCAATCGATACTTCAAGCAGCAATGAGTAAGATATCTTCTTGGATGAACTGCCCGGTCACCTGGAATGGACAACTAAATGCGAAAAGGAGGTCAAAGCGAACGAAGAGTCGAAAAGAAAGCACAAAGGACCGCTTAGATAGCACTGAAGAAGTCAGTCAATGGTAAGCAATTATTGTCACCTATAGTACTCCCATGCATCGATATGCGCGAGCCGTATGATCATTTATATTTTTGCTTTAGCGAGTATGTATTTTGTAAAGCAATGGTTATTCTGTTAAATGCCAGCTTTTCACCATTTAGAGGGTTTTGATTTTTACAAAAGCCAAGTAACTGTCGCAGTTTTCTCTCGCTCGCGGCTTTTTTCGATCGATTGAAAATCGGCTTGCTCCGCGCGGCTTGCTCGGGCCTGGAAATTGAAGCCATAAAAAAACAAGCTGAAAGGAAACAAGCCACATCACTACAGTTTTGACATCCTCAAACGTTTGTCGTTGCTACTCCAAATAACCACCATAGTGAACTAAGTTAATTTTGAAGTAAAAACCGTCAAATAAATAGCACTTTTTAAACCTCGATAAGCGAAGTGGACCTGTTCCCTCTGTAGTCCGCATTGATATTACGATGAGTATACGGTTTATCGCACTGCTTATTTCACGGCCTCAGAAAAACTTTTGGAGTTCAAATCTTTTGTCATTTTTCCTATTTTATCCTTCGAAAGAAATTCGTCTTTGACTTTCATCAATATTCCTGAAATTGCTTCGCACGAGGGTGAAATGTTAACGCCAATACAGATGCGCGATACTACGGATGAATGCTCGGATTCTACGCTCGCGCTACTGAATTTCATGGGCTTACATTTCTGGCTATAGCGATGGTAGAAATAGGTTCTCGGTAACATTTGGTCGATGGCTAGTTGGGTTGGCTTCGACCGGGTTAAATAGCCTTTGGAAGTCAGCCTGCTAGAAGTGCGCGGACAAATTCTAGACGGAGTTCTTGACCATGCAATGGCTCTCACAGTCCCACTTTACTTCGTTCGCTTGAGTTTACATCCACCGTCTTTTTCGTATTTTCTCGACGATCGCTCTAGAATGGTATAGTATACCTTTCTCTAAATCTGGGGTGTTACTGCAACGGCCAATAACGCACCTGGAAGGCGTTTCTACACACTTTTCGAATGTGTATCGCATCTTCCTGATGGAAATGAGTGGACGCGAAGGATCAAAGGCTCCTGAGTTGACGTCACTAGCCGCTAAACTCATTCCCAGTCAAAAACGCGGCCGTGAACAAAAATGGCGGCGTTTTAGGCCACTTTGCCGGGGCACAGAAAATCGAGGATTCAACCAAATCCAAAAAAAATTTCGCAGTTAAGTTTCAAATAACAAGTACATTTATTTAAACGAATAAAATTTTTTGGGGTTAGTTGCACTTTAAACCTAACTGTAGCAAAAAAGTCCGCAAACGTGTGAAAGACTGAAAGGTTTGTTTATTCTGTTTATTTACATTCCAGATTCCACACGATTGTAATCAGTGCGACGATATATATCCGTTTGATTTTCGTGAATTATAAACAATCACCGGTTGCAACCGAGATAAATAGCTAGCCGTGCGACATCCATCCACATCAAAGCAATATACTGAGTACATTACCATTTCGCTTTCATGAACAGAAGTCTTGAGAACATCCGAAAGTCTGTGAATTGCCACCCTATTTTCCCGGTATTTTGAAACGCCACCGGCGGTCCATATCTTCTCAAATTCTTCTACCATCCATTTTGAGGCCACTTGGAAATTTGTGGGTGTTTCTCCCTTTCATTTTCAGCTTCAAAGAGGTAATTTTCCGCACTAGGCCTTGGAAAGTTTGTACATTACGTGCCACCACGCACCATTTTACTCGATCGATGGTCCGCGATGACCCCGAATTCTGTGGAACTTACATCTCTCGAACCCTCGATTTCCCCGATAACTCGAACCAAAAGTCGTTTCCCTTGGACTTCAGTTTCACTGTAATTTTACCCCCGATATTTCGAACTTCCTGATTTCGCAAACCAATTTTCGTTTCGCGTGGAGAGTTCCACTGAATGTCCCACTGTATATTTATGCGCAATATATGCGCAAGCGTTATGCACTAGTCAGCGGATTTACAAAAAGTTAGCAGGAAGCGAAGGAGCGAAGGAGTGAAAATTTGCATATCTGTTTCCACAGCTAAACTCCTTTCATTCCATTCACTCGTAAAAAGACCACCATTTTCGGAAAATTACACATAGGATGAAAGATATATCCAAGCTCACAACTGGGCCATGAAATTTATCCCCGTTCTTGCTCGAAAAAATAAACATGGCCATCAGTGGAGCATTCAAGCATTTGTTACACAATATCTGATTGTGCCTTAAAGGGAGTCAGTGTTTCACGGTTCGGCGCATGTTCAGGCTTAAAAACGACACTCACGTGTACTTCTCAATACTTCAGTAATCACATACTATAATTAGTCCAAGCAAAACGAAGAATGACCAAAATTCACAACTCAGAGTCCCAAAGGGCAGCACAGAGTGACGTCAGCCCCGAAAGCCCTGGTCAAACGGCACATGATGTCCACGATAGTGAAGCTCGCGCTCCCGTTTGACCACCAACTATCATGCACTAGCATCGACTATCATTCACTTTGAACATGTTCAAATTCTCCATGATAGTCGATGATAGTTTTTCCCATTTGACCACGCGGCGCATGACAGTTGATGATAGTTGATTATAGTTTATAGGTCATGTTAAACTGTCATCGACTATCATGCGCCGTTTCGACCAGGGCTTAACATTCCATCCCAACCTAAAGTAGTGGTGAGAGTACAAACCCTGAATGTGTGTGAATGTTCCAGCAAATAATCATACCCCCATCACGGAGGGAATTGTTCCAGAGAGGTGGGGGGTTAAAGCCCCAGGAAACCCGAAATATTTAAAGAAAATAATACTTTATTCTTTCACGAAAAGCAATTTAAAACAAACCTAGCAAAAACGTCAGCGAACACACGCATGAAAGGTTTCGCCTGCTGTTTGTTTATTTTCCACAAGATTGTAATCAGTGTGTAAAATATATCATTTTATAAGACGTTTGAATGTTGCAACAAGGAAAAACGAACATTAAAATTTTTTGGGCTAAAGCTATAGTTCAGTGTCCGTTCACGCCTTTAGCAGCCACTCAGAAATCGACATGGTCGATTTTTTTTCGCAATCTAGTTCATTTGAGATTATAAATTTGGTGCCTAATATAAACAATACAGTTGAACCTCTCTAATACGGACACCGAAGGGATGGAGCAAAGTGTCCGTATTAGAGAGGTGTCCGTATTATAGAGGTCATGAATATGACGTCACTTGAAATGCTCCACTGACGATAAGAAATCTCGATGATAAATGGGACCAAATTATAGCATGTCGATAAACTGATTGAAAACAAATGCCACTTTTATTGTATGGGCAATGGGACACTTGATTAACTTTGATCTGTAACCACAAACAGGAAATTGTATTGAATAGGAACTGTTATCACTGGAGTGTCAGTAATAAGGCAGTTAAATTTGTATGAATTTGCTCTCTGGGGCCGATATTTAGTTTCCGTTGTCCGTATATATTAGAGAGGATCCGTAATATAGAGGTTTTCTTTATAGAGAATATACGGGCATTTTGCCGGGACCAAGGGAACTGTCTGTAATAGAGAGGTCAGAGAGGTGTCCGCAAAGAGAGGTTTGACTGTACATACAGCTGTTTCGAGAAAGGTTGTCGGAACAAAGCGCACGCGACAACCCCGAAAGGTATTGTGGGTAGTTTTAAGTTCACGGTTCCTTGATTTCAGCGTTTCAGGAAAATCTGAGAAAATGGCAAGAGACGCCATGGACGTATGTTTGCGAGTGCTAAAAGAAAGAAACAAAAGTAGGCATCGTGGGTTTGATGTATTTATTTGACTTATGAAAATTCATTGATCATATCTCAGATTACCTTTCGGGATTGTCGCGTGCGCTTTTTCCCGACAACCTTTCTCGAAACAGCTGTATATAGCTGGGCAAGTTGTGTTGTCTTCACGGAATATATGATTTTATTTATGCAAGATACCGATGAGGTTAGGATTCCTAACATCTTCAAAAACTAGCTGAAATTTGCTCAAAATATTAAAACCAGAAATGACAAGTTCTTATCTCTTGGTCTTATCTATTTCCGGTTTTCCTTCAGCTTGAAAGACCTTGAAAGACCCGAGGATTTCAACTAGAGTTGGGTTATTTGTGGAACGTTAACACCGATCTTTACAACTACACTGCAAACAAATACTTATTACATATGAATATTTTCAACAACTGTGTGTTCTACGCTTCTCTTTTCCCCAAAAGTAAAGTTAGCGTACCGTAACGTATGATGCAATAAAAGAAAACGCAAGCGCCGGTCACGCACGCTTATTATTGTTTTGATGTCGCTCAGTTCGAAATGGTTTTTATCTGATTCAAAGTAATGGTTTTTTTTATCAGTTCTGTTTCATGATTTATTATCAAAACACTCGGTTCTGAATGTTCACGGCTCGATTCAGAAATTATTTGTTTACCGCTTGTCAACAAAGGTACAGAACCGTGTGAAGTAATAATTTCATATCGGGAAACAGCCATTTATACCGCCAGACTTCACACCGCCAGCTCACTCTCAGTTCTTCATTAAAATATTACGAAGAAATTATTCATCTTATTAGTTCATAGCGCTATAAAAGAGTTTTCATTCACTGGGCACAAATAGACTTGCAAATGTTCAATGCGTGACAGACATAATGTTACTGCGTGACACAATCAAATTGGAAACTTTCGCTCCGGCTCGCATGACTCGTGTTTAAAAAAATTAAACTTTGCTTTGTTTTCCAACTCCGTGTCTTTAGACGTGTTATCTTCGAAGTTTTCCGTGTGCAAGAAAGAAAGATTGCAAGAAAGATTTGCGATACCCGGATGATCGAAAATGACGTGAAATTTGACTACGGTAGTCGGGGTGACAGGGCTCGACAAAACCCCTGTCCGGTCGTCCGGGGCAAGTAGATTTTCCTGTCGGGCAAGTAACTTTCTCTGCTCACTTGCCCGACGGGCAAGGGCCCAGGCAAGCTTTCTGCCAACTACATTGTTAAAATAACGATTTTGTGAAACAAAACAGTAAATTTTAAGCACATCTGGTCGGGGTAATCAAGGGTTTTAGATGAAGCTTGACGAAAATTACAAGGAAATAGGCTGAAATAGAAGACGTCTACAAACAACTGTGCGTTCGATAAACTTACCGTTCGCTGGGAAACCTGCTTTTTCAGTTCGAACTTTGCCATAAAATCAGTCACAGAATAAATTACAGTTAAAAAACAATTTATCTGGTCTTGTTTTGCTTTCATTAAGAGAAATATAGGCCAAAACACGTCAACAAAGATTCTTTCGGCTCCACAAGCGGCCATGTTTTAAAATCGCCCCATAATGCATTGCAAAGCCGTGCAAACCATTGAATACGTCATGTATGCCGATAGATTGTGTCTCTGGTGAGAGGCACAGGCACAGACATTTTTCTTAGGGGCAACCCTGCAAACCAGTTTGTAACTTTGGAAGTCAATTAAACCAAAAACACATTACAGTACACGTAGGTAGAACAGAGAGCCAAACTGAAGGCCTAACCCAGTGTATTTTTGTTTTCTTTGTTTCATGAATAATTAATGAGTTTGAGAACCTGGGCAAGTGGGGAGGTGCCCCGGGCAAGCAAAATTTGAGAGTTGCTTGTCCAAAGGGCAAGCTGGAATTCCAATTTTTTTCGAGCCCTGGGTGAGTGAGTTCAGAATTTGCATATTTTAAAATTAAGCAGTGAAGACCGAACAATACAAACGCCTTTCCCTCGAAAACCGTTTTCAATGCATAATCTATTTCACTCATAGAACCCGAAAGATTAAAAGAAAAGAATACTTTCTTCTTTCACGAAAGCAATTTACCTTTAAATAAAACTTAAACAAGCAACAAAAAGTCTGCGAACACGCGCGCGAAAGGTTTCATCAGCGGTTTGTTTACATTCCACAAGATTGTAATCAGTTCTTTCTCGAACCCTCAGTTTCTCGAACCTCCTGATAACTCGACCCTTGTATTTGCTTGCCGCTTGTCAACAAAGGTACAGAATCCTGTGAAGTAATAATTTCACGTCGGGAAACATAAAATTACGGAAGCCGATAAGGGACAATCCAAATATATTTTCCAAATCCGTAAAATATTTTTCAAATCCCTAAAATTATTTTAAATCGCAATGTTTTTTGCAAATCACTGTTGAAGAGTTTGCCAAATCTAAAAAATTATTACAAATCCTAATAAGATTGTTAAATCCAAAAATAACTTTTTACAAATCCGAAATTAGTTTGCAATCCAAGAATCGTCGTCAATTCCAGAAAAATATTTTGGAAATCGGAAAAAATAAACTTTAAAACAAGGAACGGGAATGGAAGAACGGGGAACGGGGAATTTTTTAGAGCAAGATGTACTCGTGAGAGTAAAACCATATACAGTAGAATCCCGATCTCTAGAAAAAAATCGGGGGAGTTTGAAATATGGGAGGTAAAATTACAGTGAAAACGACTATTGGTTCGAGTTAGCGAGGTTTTGGAAATCGAGGGTTCGAGAAATCGGGATTCCACTGTTGTGGCAAGACTGGCGTCAGAACAAAGTGGTCAGTACTACCATACTACGAATATCGATCGAGACGAGATCAGATAAAAGACAGAACACTCAATTGAATTGATGCAAGAAACAGGAAGCGTGAATAGCGTGAATTTAGCAGATTTTACTCCAACACCACAGAGCCGGCACGGCTTACAGGTGGATTATGGCCTTTATATTTTTAATTGCTGAAGAACTTGCTCATGAACTTGCCCCGCTGCTATCAACTTCACAAGTAGCAGCTTTTCCAGCTGCGGGGTCAGCTGGGTCTGCGGGAACAACGTGGTTAGCCACTAGCTACGGCTATTAGCCGCCCGAACTTGAGAGAGAGCAAGCCAGCAGCAGAGCACAACTTCTTTGAATGATGTAGTCTTCTTTCAGGTCCTTGTGAAGAGACTTATCGCTGTCGATTGGAACGGCTATAGCCACTGCTTTGCAGACGAGTTTGAGGAAGTTATTGACGAGAGTCTCTGTTACCCGACTGGCGAGAGCAGCTTGGTACCTCTTAATAGTACTTTTTCACCACTTCCTCGATCAAGCGTTGGACATCGCCGTGGGTTAAGCGGCGGACGTCGATGAATTCTTTCGCTTTGCCTGTGGCAACCAGGATAACCAACTGCTCTCTGGGATCGTCCGGCGCCGTTCCGGTGGTGGCCTGCGAATACAGTCGCCTTCAATTCCATCGCGCTGCAAGCGGAGCGCGATGGAAGGCGGCTGTATTCGCAGGCTATTGCGGTAGCCGCTGCTTCAAAGATGTTGTTTCCGATAGCTGTAGCCGTCCCGGCGGTGGTAGCGGGGGCAGCGGCTGCCGTTCCAGCAGGGGCTGCCTTCGAAGAGCGTGTCTTCTAACAGTTGGTGCGCATTTGACATGGCTGCTGTCTCAGGTGAAACAGCAAGAGTCTAATAGGATGTCATATGTGTACCGGAGGCTGAACACAGGCGAGAGTGTTTGATAGGAGTTCTTTCCCCACTGGGAAGTCGCGGAAAGCTCTCCAGCGTAACTTTCGAATACAGCCTTCATGTCTTTCGAAGAGGGCGTGTAGAACAACACGATCGCAGCGACGTTTTTCTCGAACCTACTGGACCGCGGAACCACGCAAACACAAAAAGTGGGACATAAGACACACCTGCCATGCCTAGCTCCGGCGGGCGCTAACGCCAGTAGACCCTGGGGTGGGGCGGAGGCCTGGGACCTCCAAGTGGCCGCAGTTCTTGCTGGCCTGGGGTCTCACTCACTCACTCACTCACTCACTCACTCACTCACTCACTCACTCACTCACTCACTCACTCACTCACTCACTCACTCACTCACTCACTCACTCACTCACTCACTCATCCTCGCCAAAGTGCGCAAGTCGCGGGGACCACGTACTCCCCGTCACAGAGGGCAAAGTTTTCAACGTCGTGCCAAGCGCCTACCCTATAGTAGCGCTCAACACATTTGCCGCCCAGGCACACTCCAGGCCGATGGGGCACAATGTACATGCATATGCACGGACGATTCGCACCCGCCATGCATATACAGGGGCGGCCCGTAGATGTGCATTTATTGCTTTCTATCCCATGGCAACGCGCTCACGGATTTTAGCTTTGATTGCTTCGGTAATATCACACGCGGATTGTCCCCCTGGAGTGGATAGGGGCTCACTGCTGGGGCCACGGGTGGGTAGCGCTGGGGACTCGAGCTCTTAATACTCTACAGGCATCTCTTCTACGAGGTCATCCATAGTCGCCTTGTATGCCGGGCGGATATACCCCATGGCCCACGTTTCTCTAAATGGGTATTCGGGCAGCAGGGCAGGGGCTGGGGCCTGGGGTGTGGGCCGGCGAGGGGGTGGGCCAGCCATGGGGAAAGGGCAGCGGGGCCATGTACGCCGGGCCGGGGAGGGCTGGGGCCCGGGTAGCAGGAGGCCATGTACGCCGGGGCCGCTTAGCTTACTGGGCCAAGTTCGCGTACGCCGGGGCGTACAGCAATGTGGCTGAGCAATGGATGGGGGGCCCACCGGGGGTGGGGAAGTGAGCCAGTACCCCCCTTATATTTACTACTAACGGGCAATATTAATTGAAGTATATGTTGTATTATGAGGACGACTTTCAAGCCTTCGACTGTGCTCAGGCTCTTCCCTCTAGCGAGGTCATGTTGGTTTCCGGTCTGTACGTCAGGCTTTCGCCCTCCTCCGTAATTCCGATGCTTTGCTTTGTTTTGATCACGGATATAATATTTTTCTTGGTCCAATTTCGTCAGAGAGTACTGTAGCTTCCAAGAGGCTATTGCATTTGGAGAAGAGATATATACTTTGCTAATTTCTTCCTGTTTCTTGCATCAATTCAATTGAGTGTTCTGTCTTTTATCTGATCTCGTCTCGATCGATATTCGTAGTATGGTAGTACTGACCACTTTGTTCTGACGCCAGTCTTGCCACAACAGTGGAATCCCGATTTCTCGAACCCTCGATTTCCAAAACCTCGCTAACTCGAACCAATAGTCGTTTTCACTGTAAGCAGTTTACCTCCCATATTTCAAACTCCCCCGATTTTTTTTTAAGATCGGGATTCTACTGTATATGGTTTTTACTCTCACGAGTACATCTTGCCTCTAAAAAATTCCCCGTTCCCATTCCCCGTTCTTCCATTCCCGTTCCTTGTTTTAAAGTTTATTTTTTCCGATTTCCAAAATATTTTCTGGATTTGACGACGATTCTTGGATTGCAAACTAATTTCGGATTTTGTAAAAAGTTATTTTTGGATTTAACAATCTTATTAGGATTTGTAATAATTTTTTAGATTTGGCAAACTCTTCAACAGTGATTTGCAAAAAACTTTGCGATTTAAAATAATTTTAGCGGATTTGAAAAATATTTTACGATTTGGAAAATATATTTGGATTGTCCCTTATCGGCTTCCGTATAAAATTCCTTTAGCTTCCTTTAAAAGCATCGCGCATAGGAAATAAATAAATCTAGTCATATATAAAGGTATACCGCCAAAGACTTCACGCCGGCCAGCTCACTCTCGTCCTGGATGTCTCACCGTTAGAAAATAAACTTTAATAGCTACTTAGTTCTTCAGAAAAAATATTACGAGGAAATTATTCCACTTATTAGTTCATTGCATGAATAGACTTGCAAATGTTCAATGCGTGACAGACATAATGTTACGTGACAATCAAATTGGAAACTTTCGCTCGCATTACTCATGTTTTAAAAAAGTAAACTTTACTTGGTTTCCAACCCCGTGTCTTTAGACATGTGTTATTTTAGAAGTTTTCCAGTCAAGATAAGAAAGATTTGCGATACCCGGATGATCGAAAATGACGCGAAATTTGACAACGGCAGTTTCTGAATTTGCATATTTTAAAATTAGGCAGTGAAGACTGACAATACAAGCCGCCTTTCCTTCGAAAAACGTTTTCAATGCATAGTCTATTTCACTCATAGAACCGAAAGATTAAAAGAAAAGAATAATTTCTTCTTTCACGAAAAGCAATTACCTTTAAATAAAACTTAAATTCAGCAAAAAAAAAGTCCGCGAACACGCTCGTTAAGTTTTGTTTACATTCCACAAGATTGTAATCACTAATCAGTGCGTAAAATACAGTGGAACTTCGATTCTCGAACCCTCCTGTTTGTCAACCTCCCGATATAACTCGAACCAAAAGCCGTTTGCCTTGCCATTTGCTTCACTCAAACCCTATAAACTTTACTCCGATTTCTCGAAACTCCCGCAAACTCGAACCAATTCATGGCATGGATTATCAATATCGATTGATTATCGATTAGTTTACACCATAAGATACCATATTGCCATATGGCCTTAGTGAATGTAATCTCCCTAAACCATTCAAATAACCCAGAGTTACACTTCGTTCCACTCTGTGCTAAAAATGTTACCGGATTGCACCGAGAATTGTCGACATTGAATGCCAGAATAAACTTACCAGAATAAAGTGTTAGGCCCGAAGGATTTATTCTGTATTCAAATGTCGACATTCTTGCTGTATATCCGTTGAATTTTTTGGGAATATTTAAGTCATTCTTGGACTAATTATAGTATAGTGATTACTGAAGTATCGAGAAGGACATGTGATTGGGGGTTTTATTTTTAAACGGATAAAGTGTACAATAGACTTTTTTCCGTTCAACTAAAAAGTAGATTACAAGAAATGCATTTATCATTAAGGACTCAGAAAGCCCAGCATGCGCGTTTTCCTAGGAAAAATATAGCAAGTCCACCATACATTTCGTTACCAAGTTAGGTTAAACTAAGTCCCGGCAGGTGGTTTGTGAAACGGGCTTACAATCAAATAACTGTTGCAAACAACGAACGATACCAAATACTGATATTATTACGCGAGGCCAAGACTTGAAAACGCTGAGAATTACTGCAAAAAGCCTTCTTCTGCCTGCCCCAGCATCTCATGCCTACCGGTCATATGCAGCCACAGGTGACCGACCTGGCGCATTAGGGGATAGTCCTATGTAAATATACTAATATTATATAACTGTAGGGGTACGGCCCTCTATTCACTGGGCGTGAGTTTACATAGGAAATTTACCTGAAATAAATTAATAGGATCAATCGAGGATGATTCCAACCATAGCATTGAAATGGTGTCCTAATATCTTTGACAAGCGAAAGCACAATTTTAGTGGATATACTATTTAATAATAATAATATATTAAGCAATATTACAAAAAATGGTTACAACCTTTTTGCTTTAAAAACAATTATATCCCAGGTTTTAACCAAATACTTTATGTCATAATCATACTTATAAGAATGCTTTTAAATCATAAGCTAATTTTAGCATTGGTTACTGATCTAATAATGGAGACATTCTTCGCTACAACCATAATGAAAGAATATGGATTCTGAATACTTCTTTAACGTCGATGAAAACATATTTTTCACTAGCTTTTGAGAATTCAAAAACCACTATCTAATTATGGAGAATTAAGTTCATACCAGGCCATCTGTTTTATCGTGAAATACAAAGCTTAACTCTCCTTCGTTGTTAATTGCTTTTGATCGTCGAACTCTACAAGCCGTCGCTATCCTCAGAGGCGTCTACTGCTATTTCCCCACCCCAGAGGGACGAAGCGGTGGGGCAGTATGAGTTAGCACCCTAAGGGACACAGAGGTTGTGCATACTGCTACTGTTAGATTAAGCTTATAAAGATTTACTATCGATTGACTTCTTCCCACATGAACGGTAACTCGAACACGTGTTCATATGCTGTTTATTTTCATCATCTCTTCTTCATATAAGTCCTTTCAAACAAACAGCTCCTTCTTTATTAATTCAGTGATGAGTTCTCAATGTTTTTGTTTGAAACAATCGTTAATCCTGCCTACGTGGTTCAAACTTCTTGTCAGAACGGCTATGGAGGACGCAGTGGCTTGGGACGTCAGCTTTTTGGGCCACAAGTTTATAGCGCCTGGTTTCTCCTTGGTGGATAAACACTTTATGAGTTTCTAACAGAGCCGAACCAAAGGAATATAAACTTGACTAGCATATTTAAAATAAGAGACACTGAATAGGCATTCTTATAATAAGTAGTGGATAAAAGCAGATTAACAACGGGCGGCGGGGGGTATATCTCCCTATATGATAAGCATATATAGCGTAATGCGAGCGCGGCGAATAGAATTAATAGTTTAATCTTGCGACATAGCAAGCTGCAAATACTTAGTAAAGTGCCGTCAATCAAGCAAGTTAAATAATCGCTGCGCCATAAATATGAATCTGGATTCAATTGCTGGGATATGAATAAAAGGGAAACTAAAAGTGTTCATAACTGTAGCTTACCCGTGCATTGTTTGTCTGATGCCAAAAATTATAACTGTATAGGGGGCCGTTCTCTTGTCTACCCCCCCCCGTAACGACAGACTCGGATCACACTACACATAGCTTTTAGCATGCTGTATTTCTCAAAGTCGAAGTTATGGTTTCAATATCATAATTTGACAGTCTATACTACATGCTATCTGAGAGAAAGTATGATGCTGATGCCTAGTATCAATTTATTTTGCCAATAAGGCCTTTTGTTAAAATCTATCTCTAAATGCATGCTGTTACATTTGCGATGTTAAGTGCATGCTCTATCTACTATTACAGCTATAACTTTTTGAATACAACAGAGACAAGGAATGCCGTAGTTAGAAAAATGCAGCTTATACACCTACTTAGGGAAGCAGAACCTGAATTACATTGCGCGGATTTTTCCAGCCCTCAGGTTTAGCGGAGGGCTGACTTTCCGAAAACAAATCCTTGCTTGAATATGAAGTAGCGTAATTACATGGAGAAGAGTTATTACAGCTTGGGTCATGACACTGCGGCTGACAAAATTCCAGCGCGGCGGTTTTTTGCTCATACTGGGCTGGAATTTTTCAAGCCCTCCGTCAAACGGGCTGTTGAAAAGCCTACGTAATGCAAAATGAGAATTCAACCCGCGACGCATGCTGCAAAGGAAGTGCAAACTTAAAGGGACTGCGAAACTTGCGATTGTGTTTTCGCCTAAAACTGTATGAATACCCAGGCAATTTACGATAGCGTATTGCATGTCATTGCAATATAGAATAAGATGGTATGTCGCTTCAGATATAAGGTAAATACCGTTGCCGCTGTATGTAATTAAGAATACTACTTCTAGTTGTTTACATCAATGAACCAAGTATGGTAGGCTGCTGCAAGGTAGAAAAGTTTCGAGTGTGATAATACAGGGGGGCGTATATATGGAATTAAAAAATTCTTTTAATCGAATGTGCATCTGGTATATAGAATGAGATACACATCTTTTGGTTTTTAACTATAATAGCGTCTTCGTTTCTATCAAACGCTTTCTAGTCCTGATTCTCTGATAGAATCTTCCCGCCGCTAATTTCAAATTATTAGAGCGCCTATGAGGCTAATATTGGATCATGATTAATCACGGACAAAACTTCCAGCCCCCTTACTGTGGGCTCGAACAATTTTGCCTATGTAATCATGCCCCTTTAACTACACAATTTACGTGGGCAGTGTCAGGTGACTGCATTACACGTAGATATAGGCACTACTTGTAAGCACGTCATTATTGGTTACATTGAGGTACATGACTGTATCTATTCTGTTGATTATTAGATTACCGCATGAATATGGTATAAAACCAGCTGCTGTAGGCATACTTACCATCTACTTAATGATTTCGTGCTAGTACAAGCAGCATATGAGTTAGCCTTAGCTTTAGTTCACCTTCTCCCTCCTAGGGAATAATGGTGAGAATAGCGCCTGTGAAATGCAGCCTCCGCTCCCATCTGTGACCTTAGTACCTTTGTCACAACTGTTGCGTAGTTTTACCAGGATTGTAAACCCAATTAACTGCCTTTCGCTACTACTGACTAGCAGAACTTATCTTCCATGTACATCCTAGCCAGCCTTCACTAGCTACATGTACTTATCCATGAGAGGGTGTCCAAAGAGCAGTGCTCTAAGACTTTGCCGGTCCCAGTTATTGGT